>OX638062.1:30387813-30987813 GCA_951804385.1 Trifolium dubium | reverse complement strand
AACATGTTAGAGGTCAACCAGATACTAAGAAACCTGCAAATCTCAACAGATTTGGAAACCAAAAGAGACTCTAAAAGAGTCCTGCAAATCTCAACAGATTTGAAAATTTGATCAGAGAGTCTAGTATCAAGAAAACCAAAAACAACCGCACACCGACAAGCACCACACCATCACAAAGCCGACCGACCACCAAAGCACCACTTCACCTCCAATCAACACAACAACATCAGCTCAACAAACACCAAAACCTACCACCAAGATAGCACCGTAACCACCACCACACCACGGAGCTCACCAACACAACACAACACAACACAAACTACCGGAACTGCCACGCAGCACCACCAGCCACCACCACAGCCTGCCATTCCAAAAAAACTCACCGCCGCAACTCCAAGACGAAACAAAACCACCAGATCTGACCCGCCGGAAAAATATCCTCGCCGACAACAAAGAACTACAACCACACCACAAAAACAGTCACAACCACCACCCCGCACCACCACGTCACCACCACAGAACCACAAGCTAGTATAATCTGATTTGGTGGTCAATGCTAACATCAAATGATTCCAGCACCTTCCCGAACGCAGTTGCTAGAGGTCAAACCGTGGTCCTTCATACCAAACTCAATGTCAATCATCACTAGTACATTGAACAAAAATAATTATGAATAAATTAATTTTGGAGATAAATATTTCTGTTACGTTATAGGTTTCAATACAAAATCAATTTTTTTCGAAAATATTAAACATGTTAATATTAGTTTTATCATTTTTAAATAACTCTTGTCTCTCCTAAATTAAATAAGAACATGCTCTTAAATAGGCACACGTTTGACTAAAAAAATGGTTAAATGAAAAAAATGGCTAAAAAAATCCACATGTCAAATTGTCAAATTCTGTATGTTGCTTTAAACTTTCAACAAGTTAAAGTGAAGGAAAGGGGGTGAAGTGTAGCATGGAATATATTCTCTAGAGAATGAAGAATCAGTTGCTGTAATAATGTATCATGGAATTTCAGCCTTTGACATTTTCATCTTATAAATACATTGACAATCATGAAGCTAAATAGCATAGACAAACAAATATGAACATGCATGATTGCTACTATTAATTAATGTTGTTTAATTATTAATTATTGCTTAAAAGTCTTGCATGAAGAGGTAGAGAGAGTATATTTGAGCCAGGATGACTTGCCGGCATTTGCTATAAATATTAGAATCAACATTATTTCTCTCAATTAGGTGTTGCTGGTGAGGAATCTAGGCTCATATTTGCTCTCTTTCCACTCATATGAGACATATTCAAGAGCCTAGCTTCACAAGAATAAATTCAACTAGAATATAATTTTCCTTGTTCAAATATATAGCTTGATTGATTGATTTTTCACTACAACATTTTTGCTCCACCACAGCGTCTAAATTTTGAGAAGTAGAAAAACCGTTCTCGTAAAATACAGTCAACGCTCCACTACTGTCAAATTTGATGACCGTGTGGAATGGAAAGTGGCGTGGGCTGCTACTTGTTATTAGTTATGGAGGTGGAGGAATAGAATGAAGTTTGATATAAAATTTGTGAGACCTCTTCACACATATACACAGATCATGAAGTAACTGGGAGTGATTATGGTGCATAAGTTTTTTCCTTATGCACCGTGCATAAGTAATGAAAATTGCTTATTGTATCTCTAAATTGCTTAGTACACCTCTCAGATTACTTAGCGCACCCCTCAAATTTCTAGCATATCCCCTAAAAATTTGAGGGGTGCGCTAAATAATTTGGGGGTGCGCTAGAAATTTGGGAGGTGCACTAGAAATTTGAGGGGTGCACTAAGCAATCTAAGGTATTTATGCACGGTGCATAAACATATGGCTTATGCACCATAACTTGTGCCGATTATTATTTCAAAGAATTTTTTAACCTGTGCAATCTTGCACATGATAAGTCATTCATACACCAATTTTTTTTGTTGGTATTAATGAGTCAATAGTTTTTTCTTAAAATTTTCTCTCTCTCTCTCTCTCTCTCTCTCTCTCTTTTCTTTTTCTTCTCGGTGCCGCCATTGACTGTGCTTCCCTGTGTAACCCTTTTCGTCTCCAGAAAATTTGCTCACCCTCGCCGCCTCCGTCAACTTTCTTTTTCTGTTCGTCATCACCTTGCCACCGCCAATTCTGTCTCCGACCTTTGTCCCGTTCCCAACCTTGTAACGCCAATGTTCTGATCGTCACTGATTGGATGAAACACACTAATAAACCATCTCCGCCGCCGACGTGTTACCGTTAAAGCGTGCAAGAATACTTGCGGGACTGATAGCAAGAGAAAAAGCTCCCTGAGATGGTCATCAACAATGGAAGAAAAGGGAAGTAGTAAGCTGCAACACTAAAAAGTATCCTTCAAATTGATTGCGGTTGTCAGAGTATGTCGATGGTAGTGCTAGAGTCGGCAATCGTATGATTTTCTTAATTTTTTTTTTATCAGAGGCAATCATATGATTTTGTTAGTTATTAAAGATGGAGACTATGTTGTAGTTAATGGAAAAGAGAAAGAGATAAAATAGAGGAGAGAGTGAAAAAAAAATAGCAACTAATTAATGTTTGGCTTTTCAAAAAAAAAAAAGTGTATTAATGACTTATCTTGTGTAAGATTGCATAGATTAGACAAATCCTTATTTCAAAGCTAAGACAACTTCAGACGTGGCTTTGAAAGATCAAGAAGACATGTTGATGTCTGTAGGAAAGCACCACAATGTAATTGGATCTGCCTCAATACATATGTTGTTTTATTATGCCTGTGGAAGTGTCTTCCGAGATTCTAGTGGTGTATGGAAAGAGGTTTTGCAAAAAATGTTGGTAGAACGAAGGGGAGTGTACGAAGGTTTGTGTTTAGCTAGACCACAAGGTTACACAAACATTGAGTTGCAAGTTGATTCTTTGGTGGTGGTGAGGGGTCTTGAGGGTGTAGGAGTTGGTAATGCTCAAGGTCGTATTTTGATTAGTAGAATTCGTCGGCTAATTCAATTGAATTGGAATATTCAAGTTTCTAATGTTTATCGAGAAGCAAACAAAGTCGTAGGTGCTATAGCTTAACTGGGATGTGAATTACAAGGTTTCTCTTACTTTGATGTGCTTCCGACTAGTTTAGAGCAATTGTATTTAGATGATGTAAAAGGAGTGTCTACTCCTCACGTTATATTCTTGTAAATTTTTTTGGGCGTTGCCCATCTCTTTATGCAAAAAAAGAAAAAGTCCAGTCAACGCTTTCTTTCATTTGTTCTTATAAGCAACAATTAAAATTGTATTGGTTAAACTTTTAATTATTTTATTTTTTTGTCAGGTAGTGGCTAGAAATTCACCCCTAAAAGTGAATAAGTGAGCGTACCAGTGTTTGAACTTCGGTCCTTACTGTTCAAGCAAAATCCTTTATTGATGTTTTAAAAATAACAAACATTTAACTATATTTTAAATGTATAATTCTGATCATTTTGTAATCTAACAAGTGCTTTTGAGTGTTACTATTAAGACATGATCAATTAAGCTTTTTATCAATTTATACTCATATTCATAAAGCTTCAGCACTTAGTCTGAGATTGATCTCTGATCAGGGAACTAGTTTATATCAAGAACACTCAACACGTTCTATAATTTATTGACTTTTGGCAATTGAATACAAGAGAACAAATAAGCACTTTATGAAGATTTTATCTGTTTGTGCAAAGTATTTATGGCAAAGGAATTTTCATGTATTAAATATATTCCTTCCAATTATAACATGTTTGAGGAATAAACATGTGGTTGAAAAAGAATGGAACTTGTCTCAAGGCATTTGTTATTTAATTCCTTACAAAGAAAAAACAGAAAATAATTATGGACCAATGAGATTTCAACAACAAGTCTTCCATTTCAAGTTGTCATGTACTTGGGTCATGAATATTTAATGTGTTTCTCTTTATGACCTTATCCTTTAATTGTGGAAAGTACAATAGCAAGTACAACAGCTAAGAGACAACAATGAACAGCAAAGAATACAGCTAGATACAACACTATGTCCTTTCCCAAGAAACAAGCTTGCTCAACAAGTCTTTGACAGCAAGCTACAACTCACTGCATACACTCCTCCTCTTACGCATATTCTGGGAGAATGGTTTCATACCGTTTACTGGAAGTTTTCATTTTAAGTTTTTTAATGAGCTGTCATGATCCAATGGCTGAGATTTTTCCAACGGCTATATTTCTTCTACAAGCTTCTTGGCACTTTCATTTCCTATAAATAGGACAACTTACAACCATGAAGAGCAAGAGTTTCCAATACACATCAAGCATACTTGTCTTTGTCATACAAGCATATCATAAGCTCTTCTTTAGTTCTCTATCACTCAAAAGTTCTTCAATTCAAATACTGGATCTGTATTTCTCCTTTGAGTGATTTTAGAGAAATCATTTACATAAGCTTTTCAACTTGGTTGATTTTGTAAAGCTTAGACAAACAACAATCCTCTCTTTAAAAGAAATTGTAGTCAAGTCAATTATTGTTTGAGTGAATTAAGCTAGTAAGGCTTAAGGAAATTTGATCTTGATTTAGATCAAAAGAAGTGTTGTAATTAGAGATCGGAAGTATCACAAAAGGACATTGTGAAGAAACTGGACTAGCCCAATCATTAAGGGTGAACCAATATAAAATTGTTTGTGTGCGCTCTTCTTACTCTTCTCTTATAATTTTTACACACTACACACATCACACTTATTTTTAGTAATCTTTGAATACTTTTTAAATAAGTTTAATATCTCTTTTATTTGATAAACTAACCTTATTAATCTTTATAAGTTAATTTTTAAAGGTTCACAATTCAAACCCCTCCCTTTTTTGTGAAAAACTTTGTTACTTCACCTACACATAATGTGCAACGTCCTTACCAATTAAGCTAAACTCACGAGGACAACTATTTTTATTAAAAAAATATATGAAATAAAAAATGTTCCTATTTTGTGTTAAGTTAGCATTTCAATGCTGATAAAAAAAAAGTTACCATTTCAATATAGCCTTGTAAATTTTCATTTAGAATTTTATTTATTTATGCTCTATTGTCATTTTTATTCATGAAAATGTCAAATTATTAGAAGTAATAATAATTAGAGAAATATTTAAAATTTAAATTTGAAATAATTTTAATTAAATATTATGAATAATTGCAAGAGAAGGGCGTAGTTAGAAGTTGAGCTACAAGTTTATGACTAAGCCACCTATACTTCAATTATAAGAAGAAAAAAATGAAAGTAAAAAGGAAGAAATTTGTACTAGAAAGAAGCCATGTGAAATTGAATTTTTGTATAGACTCTTTTGTGAAGAGTGACATGAAAATCAGGAAACAAATAATATGTTTGTTTTTAAATTGGATATGTTTTAAAAACAAAATAATATTTCGATTCGTTTTAAATTAGATATATTTAAAACAAGATGAAATTCTGTTTTATTTTAAAACAAATTTGTTTATATTTTTAAGTCACTTATTTTTCTATAAATAAAGTTTGTTTATTCATAGAAAAACTTGAGAGTGAGAGGAACCATATAGCTCTAGATAAACAATTGTGAACAATAGTGTAGTGCCTAAAATTGAGCTAGGCTCATGACTCATGAGGAGAGTGTAGTGTCTAAAATTTTACCTCTAAAAATAAATAAGTAAATTTTTTCAGATTCAAACTTGAAAATTTTATTATGCTCACTTGAAACTTCTTTTCTCAAGTAGCTTAAAGGCTAAAATTTCACCTTTGATTGTTTGTACTCCAATTAGGTGATATTGAATTGATAGATAAAGAAAATTATAATTTCTTAGTTAAATTATTTAGAATCAATTGAGACCTCACATTCCTTTCATAGAAACAAAGTTTGTTAACTCACAATTATTCCAACTAGTTGAGAGTGAGTTGTTAGATTTTCGAAATTCAAATTCCTAGTAAAATACTAAAATCCTCATTGAAATTTAAAATTTTATTAAATACCCCATTGAAATTTAAAAATAGGCAAATACCTCCCTATATTTGTAAAATGTCAATCAAATTGCCCTCTGCTCTGTTTACTCCGTCTATTTTGATGACATGGTTGTTATCTGCATATGTGGTACTTCCTAGCGTGACGCCACATCACATGAGAGAGGATAATTGATCAGGATACACGTCATAGGAGGGGTATAATTGACTAAAATTTGTAAAATTATGGGCTAAATTTAACGGTATCCTGACCAATTAACTTCCTAAATTTGTAAATTTTAGGCAATTATCCATCTCTCATGTGACGTGGCATCACGTTGACATGTGTCACGTATGCACTTAACGACCGTGTCATCAAAATAGACAAAATAAACGAAAGGTGTTTGTCTATTTCTAAATTTCGAAAGAGTATTTAACAAATTTTAAAATTTCTGGAGAAAATTTGATATTTCACTCAATTTCTTAAGTGATAGTTATGTTTGGATAATTTGGAAAATTGATCTTCAAACCCCTTGCATTGCTCCGACACCCCCCAAAAATCCCAAAATATCCTTGTAAATTGATCTCAATACCCATCGTATTGTGCGATGCGAAATGGTTTTTGTTTCGTATTTTGTACTACGAACCTGCTCAATCTCATAAACATGAGGCATCAGCCAAAGAGATCGGTGTTCAATCTCATCAATCTGTTTCTGTTGATGAGTATTTGTTGTTGTTCCGTTCTCTTGCTCCCCCTTCAATGACGAGGTATCAGAAGGAATGCTAAAATACCCTTAACATTTAGCCTCAGCCTGAATCGTATTATAACATGCGAAGCCGTTTTGCATTCGTATGTTAAAGAACGAACTCGCCTAGTTTCGTAAGTTGCGATACGAACCGGGGTTAGTTAAGAAACGAAGTGCCAATTACACAGACGCATAATCAGAAACGAAACGAAGGAGATACGAAAGCTTATGCGAGTTTGAAGTTCCTCAATCCAAAATCGGCCAAATTCATTCAACTAACAATTTATTTGCATCAAACTTCACAACAACAATTGTAAGTGTTTTCTAACTATCCAATCTTTGTTTTGAAATTAGGGATTATAAAGTGGCAGTTTTAGGGTTTAAATCAAATTAGGGATTTATAGAAATAATAATTTTATGGTTCAGAATCAAATTAGGGAATTACAATAGACTATGATGTCGGTGTTTTGAGGTTAGTCCCTGTTCCTGTAACTCATCATGGAGATGTTAGTGCTTGGTGCCTGTTTGTTTTGCTTTCTGTTTTTTTTCCTTTTAGTGTGGGAGTGCCTTATTTGAGTTTCTAGTTATTTAGTCCCTGGTTGTATGCCTCTGGTCTTTAAAGAGGATTAATAAGAATTGTAATTGTACTTCTTGTACTTATCAATTCATTAATATAATATTGTTGCAGTTCAAAAAAAAAAACAATAGACAATAGCTTGATTAATATAGGTTTGTGATCTTATTTGATGTCTTGATTTTATGCCTCTGGTTGTGTTGAGTTTAGTGGATTAATATAGGTTTGTGATCTTTCTCAGTTCTCACGGTGAAGGGTTGATAGACAATAGCTTGCGGTTCGAAACTAGGACGCAAATGTTTAGAATTTAGTCATGAAAAGGCAAATATTTCGAAAGGTGATTGTTTTCTTAAGTGTCATTTCCCCTTTCTGTATCCTTTTTAAGCGATCATACCTAACTATAAATGTGTACTTATTAGGAGGTCCCTAGGCAATAACATGGTGAGTTTGATCAATTTGAAAGACTTCTGTATGGGAACATTTATTCAACAAGTGGGTGTTAGCTCATATTTTGGTTAAGTCAAAATATGCACTAAATGTTCTTTTAAGATAATTAATAAACCTTCAAGCATGGATATCAATGTTTCCAGATCATTTACTTTAATATAAAGGTGAAGGTTAATGTCTTTAAGAACATTAATGATAAAAAGAGATTCATGAAATTCAGAAGATGGAAAGTATTCACAAGTCCAAGAAGTAATTCAAGATTTGATTCGAGTCATCCATGTTTCGAGTGACCTTCAAGGATCATTCGAGCTCGAAGACTGCTTCAAGACTTAGCATATTTTCAACATTTCTGAAGATTCAAATTTCAAACCATTGTAACGTTTCATTCAAGTTTGGCAACTATTGGCATTTAGGAATGAAGATTGTGTGGCAAGACACTTGTCAAATGGTTGTTATTTAGTCGTTATTTGATAGCCTTAGATTTTATCTATAAATACTAGTTCATTTGTTGTAAATCACATCACAAATTCTCATACTTAAAATCCTTAACATTCTGAGTACCCAAGCGTTCGAGCGAAAAGAATATGCAAGGCACAATGTATGATTCTGTGGTCACCATTTATTAATTCAATGCAATTTACTTGTTTTCTTTTACATTCTTTGCATTTTACTTCATTGAATTATTTACTTTTTCTTGTCAATTCGTACTCATTTTGAGTATTTTTACTTTTCTTGTCAATCAAGTTATTTTCTTGTTATTTCATTCACTTTTTACAAACAAACTTGTTCATTTACATTAATGAACATTGCTATTTTCAAACTTGAACAATAAATGCACAAACATGTCCCGAGATTCTCTAGTTGGTCTCTCAAGCATTGCAAATTAGCGCTTGTTTACCAAAAATCATTGTAAACAAATTGGCACGCCCAGTGGGACTGGTTTTGTGCGTTTTTATTTTCAAAATTTTCTTAAAAATTTTCTGAAAATTTTCTTCTTTGTTGTTTTGGAAAGTTGTGTGTGTTGTTTTCAAAAATTTACATTGTTTAGTGCATGCAATTGAGAAGTGGTAGGATAAAACCAGAGATGGTGAGACCTAGAGGCACTAACGCTAGTACAAGCAACAACAACAACAACAACAATAGTAATGACAATAATAATGTCAATAACCAAAACAATCAGGATCCTGATGATGTTAACCCATTATTGGGGCATGTAGACGCTTCGAGCGCTCTAACAACATCAGCCACAGATGCAACATCTGTGGGGGCAACACAGGCAATTCCTGTGTCTTCTTCTATGCCCTCATTAACATCTAATGCTGCAACCACAATGGCTGAAAACACAACGAACATGCCTTTACAAACTATTGGTGGGGTTCCACCCCCATTCTCAGGATCTTCATTTGACTTTCGAAGTCAATCAGGGGGTTTGTATCAGTCCCAAAGATCTTATCCATATGGAATGCCTACAACCATGTGTTAGCCCATATTTTGGTTAAGTCAAAATATGCCCTAATTATTCTTTAAATATAATTATTAAACCTGTTAATTATGGAAATTAATGTTTCCAAATTATTAATGATGCAATAAAGGTTTAAAGTGATATATTTAAATAATATTCTCATTTGAGAACATTTTAAGATCTCAGGAGATGGAAAATATTTACAAGTCTAGGGAATCAATCAAGACTTGGTTCGAGTTATCAAACAATTCGATTGGCATTCAAAGGTTACTCGAACTCGAAGACTATTCAGAGACTTAACATATTTCAGCATTTTCTGAAGATTCAAAATTCAAACCATTGCAACGTTTCATTCAAAAGTGGCAACCATTGGCATTTAGGAATGAAGATCAGATGGCAAGACACTTGTCAAATGGATGTTAGTTAGTCGTTACTAATTAGCCTTAGTTTTTATCTATAAATACTAGTTCATTTGATGTAATTAGGATCACAATCTCTCATACTACAAACCTTACACATTCTGAGTATCCAAGCGTTCGAGTGAAAGGAATAGACAAGGCAACAATGTATGATCTTGTGATCAAACTCTTTTAAATTCATGCAATTTACATGCTTTCTTTTACATTCTTTGCCTTTTAATTCATTGAATTATTTATTTTTCTTGTCAATACGTACTCATTCTGAGTATTTTTACATTTCTTGTCAAGCAAGTCACATTTTATTTACTTTCTTTTACTTTTTCAAATCAAACTTGTTCATTTGCGTTAATGAACATTGCTATTTTCAAACTTGAACAATAAATGCACAAACATGTCCCGAGATTCTCTAGTTGGTCTCTCAAGCATTGCAAACTAGCGGTTGTTTACCAAAAATCAGTGTAAACAAATTGGCACGCCCAGTGGGACTGGTTTTGTGCGTTTTATTTTCAAAATCTTCTCAAAAAATTTTCTTGAAAATTTTCTTGTGTTTTGGAAAATTGTGTGTTGCTTTCAAAGAAATTACATCGTTTAGTGCATGCAATTGAGAAGTGGTAGGATAAAACCAGAGATGGTGAGACCTAGAGGCACTAACGCTAGTACAAGCAACAACAACAACAATGGTAATGACAATAATAATGTCAATAACCAAAACAATCAAGATCCTGATGATGTTAACCCATTATTTGGGCATGTAGACGCTTCGAGCGCTCTGACAACATCAACTACAGATGCAACATCTGTGGGGGCAACACAGGCAATTCCTGTGTCTTCTTCTATGCCCTCATTAACATCTAATGCTGCAACCACAATGGCTGAAAACACATCGAGCATGCCTTTACAAACTATTGGTGGGGTTCCTCCCCCATTTTCAGGATCTTCATTTGACTTTCGAAGTCAATCAGGGGGCTTGTATCAGTCCCAAAGATCTTATCCATATGGAATGCCTACAACCATGATGCAAAGCGTGTATTCACACCCTGCATTACACTCTGATAGGATAATAGTGAGGTCTCCCTTTCCACAAGGGCAAAATTCTAATAATACCAGAGTTCGAATGAACCAACCGGCCCTCACCACAGATTCACTTTTGTCTATGAGGCAACAAATGGATGAGAGTAACTATGATATGGTGAATTTACTCACTGAACAAATGGGTACAATAATTAACCCATTAATTCGAGATACAAATCAGACTTACCAAACCTTGGCTACCCAAATGGGTAGGATTGCTGATTTCTTTGGAGGGGCACAAGTGCCCATACATCAGCCACTTCAACCATTACAGGCCCCTAGACCAAGGCCTGGACAAGTTGCTGACAATCGAATCGAGGAGGCTCGAGGTCAGCAGCAAGAGCCACAAGTTGTTAACCAACCTGTACAAAGGAATGTTGAACCTGAAGTGGTGCTTGTTCGTCGAAACCAAAATGCTGATGAGGTTTTGAGAAATGTTCAACATAATGATTTTGGGCAGAATAACTTAGCCAATTTGGTAGAGACCATCCTTGCCCAAAATGGTCTAAATGTAGGTTTACATAGACCCAACTTTGTGTCACCATTATCTGAATTTGTTTTGCAAACAGAAATACCAAGGGGTTGGAAAACCCCAAAATTTACTAAGTTTGCTGGTGATACAACAGAGTCTACAGTCGAACACATTGCTAGGTATTTGACTGAGGCTGGGGACATAGCAAATAATGAGAATTTGAGGATGAAGTATTTTTCCAATTCTCTAACAAAAAATGCTTTTACTTGGTTCACAACCTTACCCCCACATTATGTATTTACTTGGACCCAACTCGAAAGGCTCTTTCATGAGCAATTCTACATGGGCCAAACAAAGATAAGTCTCAAAGAACTAGCAAGTGTTAGGCGTAAAACACCAGAATCTATTCATGATTATCTCAATAGGTTTAGGCTTCTTAAAGCCAGATGCTTCACGCAAGTTCCTGAACATGAATTGGTAGAAATGGCTGCTGGTGGCCTAGACTACTCAATTCGAAAGAAATTAGATACCCAACATCTTAGAGACATGGCTCAGCTGGCTGATAGGGTTAGACAGGTTGAAAGACTTAAAAATGAAAAGGCCAGGAATAGCAAGTTTCATAAGAAAGAGAGAGTAGCTTATGTAGGGAACTACGAAAGTGAAAGTGAACATGATCTGGAATTCGAGGAGGTTGATCAAAGTGAGATAGACTTGGCTGAATTAAAACCAGGGCCTCCTTACACTTGTAAATTGTTAAAGCCCTCGAATGGCAAAAACCCCAATGAACCAAAGAATGATAAATATGTTGCTAAAACCTACACATTTGATGTTACCAAGTGTGATGAGATCTTTGATTTATTGGTCACTGATGGCCAAATAATTGTTCAAAAAGGATTAAAGGTTCCCTCATTAGAACAAAGAAAGAAAAGAGGTTACTGCAAATTTCATAACTTTTTGGGTCATAAAACTTCACATTGTGTTGTTTTCAGGGATTTGGTGCAGAAGGCATTAGATGAAGGGAGGCTAAAGTTTGACGAAAAAGCTAAGCAACCCATGAAAGTAGACAGAGATCCCCTTCAAGTAGCGGAGACATCCTACGTTGAGCCATTCGAATGTTTGATGATAGACGCAATGGAAGCATCCCCGGTTCGAGCTGTTACTGAAAGGGAGTATGCTGAGAAAATTAAAGTAGTTTATCCTCGAGCTGAAGAGGAACTCATTGATTTTCTCACCAGGTGCAAGCTGAGCAACAAGGAAGTTATGCTGTGTCCTCGTTGCAGCGCTGTATGCGACAAAGAGGCTACTGCAGGACTTAAAAATGTTATGCCATATGTGGCTAACAAAAACAAATGGTCTACTGAGAGACCAAATAAGGGCAAGGCCATAAACCAAGGCCCTACCATTCATGACAGGATTGGAAGGAGACAAACGTATGTTCCTTCTAATAGGGTGCCTGTTAATCAATGGTCATCTGGCCAACATCAGGCTTACCAGAAGCGAAGGATGGATGTTGGTGGCTCGAGTCAAGTTGCTTCGAGCAACAATGCTGAAAATAGGAAATTTTCCTATAATAACAACTATAAGGGAAAGAATCCTATGACTCGAACTCAATGGCGTAGGTATCAACGCCTTAAGAAGTTGGAGAAAGAAAACGCCCATGCTGGGGGCAGCTCCAACTCGATTGCCCATGCTGGGGGCAATAACAAAGTTGTTCATGCTGGGAACAACACCAAGATTGCTCATGCTGGGGGCAATCGAAACGATACAGGGAACAAGCAAGAATATGTTCCTAAGAAGGCTGAAAAAGCCTTAATTATTGATGAAGGCTCTTCCTCGAAGAGGCCTGTTAAGGAAAGGATATCATTCCCTGATGACAATATGGAGGATGATATTCCTGATGAAGACTTATTGGAGTCTGGTACTGAGCCAGATTTTGATGTCTTGGTAAATGTGGTGTCAATATTACCACGTGAATATGACGTGAGGTCCACTTCTGATCCTGAAGAAAAGTTTGTGGAACCTGAGTTAGAAGATTACACCCCTATTTGTTACTATGTAATGAATAATGGGTGCATTGAACAACAGAAGGCTGTATTCGAACAGCCTCACGAAGGGATGAAAAACCATCTCAAGCCTTTATACATCAAGGCTAAAGTGGGTGGTATTGGAGTGAACAAAGTCCTGGTGGATGGGGGTGCTGCAGTAAATCTAATGCCCCATTTCATGCTCAGGAAGTTGGGAATGTATGATACTGACATGCATTCACATAACATAGTTCTTTCGAACTATGAAGGAAAAAGTGGCAGGTCCTTAGGAGCCATACAAATGGATGTTGCAGTAGGCAGCACCATAAGGCCAACTCTCTTTATAGTTGTGCCTTCGAGGGCTAGCTTCAATCTACTCCTTGGGAGAGAATGGATTCATGGAGTAGGGGCAGTCCCTTCTACTTGCCATCAAAGGTTGATATTATGGAGGGAGGATAACATAGTAGAAAATATAGAGGCTGATCAAAGTTTCTATATGTCAGAGGTTGACCACATCACTAAGGCAACTTTTGATAAGCACTTAGCCTCCATAGCACCTTGTGGGGAAAGAGATAATGGCTTTCGAGGAGCCAGTAATAATGTCTATCATTCAGTTAGACTCCATCCTACTCATGGATTCTGTTGGGAGAGGGAAGAAATTGATGATACCCCTCCTGAAGATGGAGTTATTCCACCATCTGGGTGGGATATAGAATACCTTGATGATGTCTAAGCCCTCTGCTTGGGCTAAAATAACGGCATACGTTGCCGAAAGGAAGCTCGAAACGGCCTTAGAGGCTGTCAAGGAACAAAATATGGTTGAAGAAACCATTAAAGAAGACAATGGCAATATGTTGCCAAATGAGCAAAGGTTAGACTGCATCTATGATGATGAACCTTTAGGATTCGAGAAAGATCCTGTGAACTCGAATCCAAAGATGCAGGCTCAAGATCCTTTGCAAGAGGTAGATATTGGTGATGGCTTAATGAAAAGGCCAACTTACATAAGTGCCAATCTTGACCTCGAATTTAAAGCTAAAATAATTAACCTGCTTAAAGAATTCAAAGATTGTTTTGCATGGGATTACAATGAAATGCCAGGTTTAAGCAGGGAAATGGTGGAGCATAGACTACCACTCAAGCCAGGGAAAAAGCCAATAAAGCAACTGCCAAGGAGATTCAACCCAGAGATTTTATCAAAAATCAAGAGTGAGATTGAAAGGCTATTAAAGAGTAAATTCATTCGAACCACAAGGTATGTTGAGTGGTTAGCTAATATAGTTCCTGTTATTAAGAAAAATGGTAGCCTGAGAGTATGCATAGACTTTAGAGATTTAAATAATGCAACACCTAAGGATGAATACCCCATGCCAGTAGCAGAAATGCTAATTGATTCAGCAGCAGGGTTCGAATACTTGAGCATGTTAGATGGCTATTCTGGCTATAATCAAATTTTCATTGCTGAAGAGGATGTGGCTAAAACAGCGTTTCGATGCCCTGGGGCCACATATCAAAGAGCAATGAATCTTATCTTTCATGATTTTATTGATGCCTTTATGCAAGTATATATTGATGATATTGTTGTAAAATCCTCATCTAGTGATGATCATTTAAATCATCTTAGAAAATCATTCGAAAGAATGAGGAAATGTGGATTAAAAATGAATCCACTAAAATGTGCTTTTGGTGTACATGCAGGGGATTTCCTTGGTTTTGTGGTGCATAAAAAAGGCATTGAAATCAACCAAAATAAGACAAAGGCTATTATGGAGACTCAACCTCCAAGAACAAAGAAACAACTTCAATCTCTATTGGGAAAAATCAACTTTTTGAGAAGATTCATTTCGAATCTAAGTGGAAAAGCTCATCCTTTTTCTCCACTACTTAGAAAACAAAAAGGTGATCAATTTCATTGGGGGCAAGAACAACAGCAAGCGTTCGAAGAAATCAAAAATTACTTGTCACATCCACCAACGCTAATGCCTCCCATTCGAAACAAAGCAATGAAGTTGTATATTTCAGCATCTGATTCAACTATTGGTAGCATGCTTGCCCAAGAAGATGAAAATGGTGTTGAGAAAGCTGTATATTATCTAAGTAGAGTATTAAATGATGCTGAAACTAGATATAGTGCTATAGAAAAGTTATGTTTGTGTTTATATTTCTCTTGTAACAAACTTAAGCATTATATTAAGCCTATTGAAGTTTATGTCTATTCTCATTTCGATATTATTAAACATATGCTTCAGAAACCTATTTTACATAGTAGAATTGGTAAATGGGCTTTGGCTCTAACTGAATACTCCTCAATCTATAAACCCTTAAGAGATAGAAAGGGTCAAATAGTGGCAGATTTCCTTGTTGATCATTCAATAATTGAAATGCCACTAAGTTATGTAGAAACCCAGCCTTGGATTTTATATTTCGATGGTTCCAAACATAAACATGGAACTGGAATTGGGATTTTGATAATTTCTCCAATCCAAATTCCTACTAAGTTTAATTATAAAATCAATGGGTTTTGTTCCAACAATGAGGCTGAATATGAAGCCTTGATTGCAGGTCTTGCCCTTTTAATTGACTTGGGGGCAAGAAATATTATTGTTAGAGGTGATTCAGAATTAGTGATTAAACAGTTGACAAAAGAATACAAATGTATCAAAGAACATTTGGCTAAGTACTTTGTAATTGCCACTAATTTGTTGGATCAGTTCGAATCCGTGCAATTCGAGCATATACCTAGATTACAAAATCAAGAAGCTAATGACTTGGCTCAAATAGCTTCTGGCTATAAAGTAACTCCTGAAAATCTCAACAAATTAATTGAGATTAGGGAAAAATTGGTTTTTAATGAACCATTGTCTTCAAGCTTGTCAATGGCAAAACTTGTGGGGGCAGATATACCACATAGTGATGAAAATGACTCGAACAAGGTCTTAGATGAAGAAAATGCTAACATTTTTACCATTGACAACTTGGTAGATGGAGATTGGAGGAAACCAATTGTGGGATATTTACAAGACCCTAATGGTCAGTATGATAGGAAGACCAAGTATAGGGCCTTAAGCTATGTTATAGTTGGAAATGAATTGTTCAAAAAGACAAGTGAAGGTGTTTTATTAAAATGCCTAAGTGAAGCAGAAGCTTTAATAGCTATTTCTGACATACATAGTGGAGCATGTGGTTCTCATCAAGCAGGCCACAAGATGAAATGGATATTGTTTAGACAAGGCTTATATTGGCCTTCTATGTTAAAAAATTGCATAGATTTTGCCAAAGGATGCCAAGAATGCCAAAGGCATGCAGGAATACAACATGTACCTGCAAGTGAGTTACATTCTATAATAAAGCCATGGCCATTTAGGGGCTGGGCATTAGATTTGATTGGTGAGATTAAACCTGCTTCTTCTAAGAATCAACGTTACATTTTAGTAGGTATTGATTACTTTACAAAATGGATCGAAGCAGTGCCTCTACCTAATGTAGATCAAGAGGCAGTGATTAATTTCATTCAAAATCATATTATCTATAGATTTGGCATTCCAGAAACAATTACCACAGATCAAGGATCAGTGTTCACAGGAAGAAAAATGCAAGAATTCGCTAGTGAAATTGGTTTTAGATTGCATACTTCAACACCATATTATGCCCAAGCAAATGGTCAAGTTGAAGCTGCTAACAAAATAATCATTAATTTGATTAAAAAACACATTGCTCAAAAGCCAAGGAATTGGCATAAAACTTTAGATCAAGTTTTATGGGCATGTAGGAATTCCCCTAAAGAATCAACTAACTCTACACCATTTCGATTGACATATGGTCATGATGCTATTTTGCCTGTGGAAATTCATATGCAATCATTTCGAGTACAGAGGCAAATGGAAATACCAAGTGATAAGTATTGGGAAATGATGTTAGATGAATTGGTTGATTTGGATGAAGAAAGGTTACAAGCTTTAGAATATATGACTAGGCAAAAAGAAAGAGTTGCCAAAGCCTATAATAAAAGGGTAAAGTCAAAAGTTTTTAACTTAGGGGATTTAGTTTGGAAAGTTATCCTGCCTATGGATAAAAAGGATAGAGTCTTAGGCAAATGGTCCCCTCAATGGGAAGGCCCATTCAAAATTGTTCAAGTTTTTTCAAATGGTGCTTATGAAATCGAAGAGTTAAGTCCTGAGAAACATGTTTTAGGGATAAATGGTAAATATTTGAAAAAATATAAACCAGCTTTGCTCGAATTGAACATAAGTGCAGAATAAAACTTAGAACGAATAAAGACATGGCAAATATGAAAGAAAATATTTTGCCACAGAAGGGCATTGTCAAATTACAACCAAAATGATTCGAGCAACATGATAATAAAAATTGTTCAAGTAGGACAAAAAGAGTTACAAAGATTCAGCTACATTTCGATACAAGGCATCTAGAGACATCTTCTCTGCCCTAATGACTCGTTTGTTATCTTCAAGAGCTTGGATTTCTGTTGCCATCACTTCAGAGTCATCTATAGCTCGAACCCCTTCTCTGCCTTTGGCATCAATTTCTGCTTGAACAGATTGAATCATTTCAGCTTCAATTGTTGTTTGGGTTTGTTGTTCTGCAACTATCTTCTCTTTGTATTCATCGATTTGACGGTAAAGATCCATTATGATAGCTTCCCAAGCAGCAATGTTGTTCTTACAAGCGTCGAGTCTAGGCGCCCGGGCTTCAGTAGCTTTGGTTCGAATGACAGAGACCTCATGGTTTAGCCCAGCAGCTTTAGCTATCAAGTCGTCATAGGCAGATATTTGAACATTGAGCCTAGCTTCGTTTTCCCTCTCCTTTTGCACTACCTTGGCGTATTGATCAATCAGGCTTTCCAATTGCATGACTTTACACAAGGTAAGAGTATCAGTGTGAGAATTGTGCAATTTCTTCAGGAAAGCCAAGTACTCAAAAGCCTTCGAGGGGTTGGTTTCAAGTACATCCAATACATTCTGCATCCCAAAATCTGTTTTCAATCTGTTAAGTAAGGAATCTTGCCTTACAGTAGCATTAATAGTAGCAGTGGAGGGATGAGATGTGCCATCAGTTTTCTCACTCGAAGTCTGAGATTGAGACTTGGATTGCAGAAGAAGATTGAGGGCAGCTGCTGGGTCAGTCTTGTGAATTTTAGCAAATGCTTCCTCAGGGACCCCAATGCTAGCTGACAACCTCGAAGTAGAAGACTCTGAAAGCAACTCAGGTCCACCAGCCTTAGCCTCCTCAATCTTAGTATCGTCTTCGATTTCATCTTCTTCCTCTGATTCAGATTCAATAGATTCACTCGAATCGCCTTTTCTAGGAGTAGGAGTTGGCAACTTTGTCTCAGCCTCACCTGTCCAACCAACTGGTCCTGTTTCCCTTTCGAATATAACGTTAGCTTCAGCTTGAGTCATATACACAGGGGGACCAATGTCAGGTTGAAGATCAGGTTGGGCACTCGAATTGACCTGGAAGTGGAAATACTTACACAATTAAATGCTACCGGGATCGAAATGTTGAATATATTCGCAAGGAATTTTAAGAAAAAATGGTTACTTGGCCATATTTAGCTCCAATGTACTTCTCCATTGGGGAAGGACTCCTATTCCTCCCAGCAGAAGTCTCACTAGCAGTGTTATTCTAAAAAAAAAAAAGAGAGAAAAGAAAGTGTAAAGATTGAGAAATTGGTTAACATGTTCATTCGAGCACATGAATCAGGAAATGACTTACCTTGTCATTTTCAACCTTGGTTAACTTTTCTGTTTCCTTGAGAGCAGGAGTTGGAGAAATTTGTTCCAGCACTGGAGAAAGTGGAGGATTGCCTTGATCAGTTGCGTGAATGACTTTCTCAGCATTGTCCTCATCATTCCACAAGGAAAGTGAAAGGTGTGGGTGCTCCTCTCATAAAACATCATAGCAGCTGTCAGCATTTCATAATGATAAGCTGGGCCAAACTTTGACAGTTGGATAATATCATAGACTCCTGAGCGTTGCCAAAAAGAACCCCAATCCTTCTCGACTCGAGCGAGCCATTCGATATAAGCTGAATTATTGCAATTTGGAGCTGACCTCCACATGTTATGGGGCTTTCGAAGAAAAGCAAAATTGAAAGGGTTAGTACTAAAGATTTTTGGTTCGCATGTTTTGCGCATGGGAAAAAACTCAGAAATTGAGGGTTTTAGGGTGTTTTCGTCTGGGAATGGACCTCCAAACGCAAACACGTCATCAGCAATGGAAAAAGGAATTATCAATTCATCCTCCCAACGTGTTTGTTCGTCTTTAGTTCCATGTGGTTCAGGAACCACCTCAATATCATTAGCCTTGCGAATCGATTGATTCCATTTACCAGCAAAGGGAACGGGGATTAAATCTTGTTGTTCAGCCATTGAAATATGACGAGGAAGATGAACAGTGTAGTGAAAGATTTGATTTTTTTACAGACCTGGTACAGAAAAGGGATCTGAAATTTGTTGGTTTAAATCAAACGCAGGTTCAACGTTCTAATCAAACAAACAGATTACAAAATGGTTTATGAGAAATCGAGAACGAGATCTGAGAAGTGAGTAAAGAATATGAAGAAGCTGAGTTAGGGAAAGTTGCAGAAAAGTGTTGAAATGGTGACCTATTGCTATTTATAGGGTTCGTTTTCAGCAGAATAAAATAATTGGAAAAGAAATTCGAAATTTCTTTCAACTTCCGCATTCGCCACGTACCCCATGATGGCTGAAAAAGCGAAGTAGTGTCAGTAGTGGGAAACGCGCTGACGGTTATGATCATCATTACTGTCACGTGCCATTAAATGTGGAATAAAAAACGCCAAATTCTTTATTCGAATCACTCGAATCGAAATTGGCATTTTTTGGGGGCAATTTGTTAGCCCATATTTTGGTTAAGTCAAAATATGTTAGCCCATATTTTGTTAGCCCATTGCATCGTTTCATTCAAAAGTGGCAACTATTGGCATTTAGGAATGAAGATCAGATGGCAAGACACTTGTCAAATGGATGTTAGTTAGTCGTTACTAATTAGCCTTAGTTTTTATCTATAAATACTAGTTCATTTGATGTAATTAGGATCACAATCTCTCATACTACAAACCTTACACATTCTGAGTATCCAAGCGTTCGAGTGAAAGGAATAGACAAGGCAACAATGTATGATCTTGTGATCAAACTCTTTTAAATTCATGCAATTTACATGCTTTCTTTTACATTCTTTGCCTTTTAATTCATTGAATTATTTATTTTTCTTGTCAATACGTACTCATTCTGAGTATTTTTACATTTCTTGTCAAGCAAGTCACATTTTATTTACTTTCTTTTACTTTTTCAAATCAAACTTGTTCATTTGCGTTAATGAACATTGCTATTTTCAAACTTGAACAATAAATGCACAAACATGTCCCGAGATTCTCTAGTTGGTCTCTCAAGCATTGCAAACTAGCGGTTGTTTACCAAAAATCAGTGTAAACACCATGATGCAGAACTGTTAGCCCATATTTTGGTTAAGTCAAAATATGCCCTAATTATTCTTTGAATATAATTACTAAACCTTTTAATTATGGAAATTAATGTTTCCAAATTATTAATGATGCAATAAAGGTTAAAAGTGATATATTTAAATAATATTCTCATTTGAGAATATTTTAAGATCTCAGGAGATGAAAAATATTTACAAGTCTAGGAAATCAATCAAGATTTGGTTCGAGTTATCAAACAATTCGATAGGCATTCAGGGGTTACTCGAACTCGAAGACTACTTAGAGACTTAACATATTTCACCATTTTCTGAAGATTCAAAATTCAAACCATTGCAACGTTTCATTCAAAAGTGGCAACTATTGGCATTTAGGAATGAAGATCAGATGGCAAGACACTTGTCAAATGGATGTTAGATAGTCGTTACTAGATAGCATTAGTTTTTATCTATAAATACTAGTTTATTTGTTGTAAATCACATCACAAATTTACATACTAAAAATCCTTACAAGTTCTGAGTACCCAAGCGATTCGAGTGAAAGGAATACAAAAGGAAACAATGTATGATCTTGTGATCACTTTCTTTTAAATTCAATACAATTTACATGTTTTCATTTACATTTCTTGCCTTTTACTTCATTGAATCATTTATTTTTCTTGTCAATACGTACTCATTCTTGAGTATTTTTACTCTTCTTGCCAAACAAGTTATCTTTTTATCATTTACTTTACTTTAAACAAACAAACTTGTTCATTTGCATTAATGAACATTGCTATCATTAAACTTGAACAATAAATGCACAAACATGTCCCGAGATTCTCTAGTTGGTCTCTCAAGCATTGCAAACTAGCGGTTGTTTACCAAAAATCAGCGTAAACAAATTGGCACGCCCAGTGGGACTGGTTTTGTGCGTTTTTATTTTCAAAAGTTTTCTTAAAGATTTTCTGAAAATTTTCTTCTTTGTTGTTTTGGAAAGTTGTGTGTGTTGTCTTCAAAGAATTTACATTGTTTAGTGCATGCAATTGAGAAGTGGTAGAATAAAACCAGAGATGGTGAGACCTAGAGGCACTAACGCTAGTACTAGTAACAACAACAACAACAATGGTAATGACAATAATAATGTCAATAACTAAAACAATCAAGATCCTGATGATGTTAACCCTTTATTGGGGCATGTAGACGCTTCGAACGCTCTGACAACATCAGCCACAGATGCAACATCTGTGGGGGCAACACAGGCAATCCCTGTGTCTTCCTCTATGCCCTCATTAACATCCAATGCTGCAACCACAATGGCTAAGAACACTTCGAGCATGCCTTTGCAAAATATCGGTGGGGTTCCTCCCCCATTTTCAGGATCTTCATTTGACTTTCGAAGTCAATCAAGGGGTTTGTATCAATCCCAAAGATCTTATCCATATGGAATGCCTACATCCATGATGCAGAATGTGTATTCACACCCTGCATTACAATCTGATAGGATAATTGTGAGGTCTCCCTTTCCACAAGGGCAAAATTCTAATAACACTAGAGTTCGAGTGAACCAACCAGCCCTCACTACAGATTTGCTTTTATCCATGAGGCAACAAATGGATGAGAGTAATTATGATATGGTGAATTTACTCACTGAACAGATGGGTACAATAATTAACCCATTAATTCGAGATACAAATCAGACTTACCAAACCCTTGCTACCCAAATAGGTAGAATTGCTGATTTCTTTGGAGGGGCACAACTGCCCATCCAACAACCACTTCAACCATTACAGGCCCCTAGACCAAGGCCTGGACAAGTTGCTGACAATCGAATCGAGAAGGCTCGAGGTCAGCAGCAAGAACCACAAGTTGTTAACCAACCTGTACAAAGGAATGTTGAACCTGAAGTGGTGCTTGTTCATCGAAACCAAAATGCTGATGAGGTTTTGAGAAATGTTCAACATAATGATTTTGGGCAGAATAACTTAGCCAATTTGGTAGAAACCATCCTTGCCCAAAATGGTCTAAATGTAGGTTTACATAGACCCAACTTTGTGTCACCATTATCTGAATTTGTTTTGCAAACAAAAATACCAAGGGGTTGGAAAACCCCAAAATTTACCAAGTTTGCTGGTGATACAACAGAGTCTACAGTCGAGCACATTGCTAGGTATTAGACTGAGGCTGGTGTAGTACCCCAATTTTGGACCTATAAATCCAATTTACATCTCATTCATAAAAATATAAAAAATATTTGCTTTCTTTTTATCATAGATGTTTTAATTTCATTTTCCATGCATATTTTATGTTCTCTCATATTTTCATCATTTTCTCATAATTACATCTTTTTCAATTATTTTACCCTTTTAATCTATTTTATTTTTTAGTTCATAATTAGCGTAAAAGTACAAAAATATAAAAATAGTCTTTTTCTTATTTTACGCGCATTTTATATTTCAAAATATCAAAAAAATATTTACATCCATTTTAGTTCAATTTTTGTTTATTCAAATTTTTTTTAAAAAAATATGCCAAGAGAGGAAAGAGTAGAGCACAAGTTGCTCTATCTCATGACTCATCAATCTTATCTCATCCTTATCTCTTTTTCCTTTTCCAAAATAAATCAAAAATGCTATTTTCCACTTAAAGGGAATCTCTTCACCTAGACCAATCATATCTCTCCACCTCATCTCATTCTCATCATAAACCAATTTCCCAATTAAAAATAAATCAAAATATCCCCCATTTTGTCATTTTACTTAATTATCCTATCATTTCCATAACTATTACACTAATGCCATTTACCCTAATTTTCTTCTATAAATACAAACATCATATCACTCATTCATTCACCCACAATTATACACAATTCCCAAAAATTCTCTCAACTTTCACCAATAAAAAAAAATCAAAAGAAAAAAATAAATAAAAAAGGAAAGAGGAAAAATAGTGTTCACGTTTGTTTTCCAGTAGAAACAACAACAACAATTTCTCCAACCTTCCTTCATCAAAACTTCCACCGTTCTCTACCATTCATCCTCAAATCATTAACAAACCCAATTAACACCAAAACCACCTCTAATCAACCTTCAATCATCTCAGAAACACAAATCAACAAACAAACCTACTCATACCTAGAAAACTTCCCCATTCTCACACAAAACCAAAAAACCCATTTCTCTATCAATTCTCTCAAATCAAAAATAAACCAAAAATAACAAAAAAATCAAAAAAATAAGAAAAGGGAAAAGAGAAAGTAGAACGTGTGGTTCTTCATTTTGTCCAGAATTCATATCAACAACAACACATACTTCTTCACTTTCAATTCATCACCGAATCACCATAAATCTTAATATCCTTCCTCAATCACCTAACTCCAACATCCGTTGGTCTAATCTTGTTCCATAACATCATATCAAAAAAAAATCCTTAGTCATTCAAAAATCATTCCGATTCTCAGGATAACACTTCCGCCTTCGCCGTCGGGCTTTCACTGCCATTCCGGTTTCTGATCGTTCTCCTTCATTTCAAAGGTTGATTTCATAACTATATCATATCTTGAATCTGTAATTTGTATTTTTCCAGGTTGATTCTGTTTATTTCATTTAGATTTACATCGTTTTCTTTGATTTTTGTTTTCGTCGGTACGATGACGATTTGAGCCCTTTTTGGGGTTCCACTGTGAAATCAAACTATAGATTTAGGATCAGTGGACAAGGCGATGAAGATCGAGTATCCGTTTGTAGTTTTTGGTTTAGTTTTGATAATTTTCAATTGGATTTGAAAAGCTCCATGAATGTGTTTCTGTTACTACGTTCTTTTTCTTTTTCTTTCTGTTTCAATGATAAGAACAACAAGATCCATATTATACACCCTCACTTTTCCAGTTATAATCACAACCGTTTGATTCCTTAACCTTGGACTTATACCATGATCTAAGAT
Source organism: Trifolium dubium (assembly GCA_951804385.1). NCBI lineage: Eukaryota > Viridiplantae > Streptophyta > Magnoliopsida > Fabales > Fabaceae > Trifolium > Trifolium dubium. The sequence goes on along the minus strand of OX638062.1, from coordinate 30,963,236 downwards.
CTGATCAGGACAGTCTGATCAAGATCAAGAGGAGAGTATTTGTTGGAACACAGTGCACCCGCACACGCGCGTACACACTCAATCACACACCCACACACAGATGGATACTGGTTCGGATCTGACCAAATCCAAGGAGTCCGACCCGAACCGGACCGGTCCATATATTAAACAGGCCTCATTATAATGGGCCTAACAAACCAGATTTGTTAAACCTCTTTCTCTGTTTGCTTTTTGCACTCCTGTTTTACTAGTACCTTTTCTGTTTGCTTATGAATGTTCCTTTTATTTTATTTTATTTCGTTCAGTTTTTCATTGTTCCATTTAAGGTCTTCATATTTTAATTCTAATGCGTTTTCTCTTAGTTTTTTTATATTTAGTTTTTTTTTCCTTTTCTTTCTTCTTTTAGTTAGTTTTTATATTATGTTATTTAAATTCTTTCCACTTTATGTTATTGTTTCTTAGTCATATATTATTATTGTATATTGTTGTTTGTGCTCTTTGGTTTATGACCTTGGACTTAAATTTATACCTTAGCAATTGGAGACGGATGAGAAAATAGAACCTTAACTTTTAGGATAGTTAGTTTAGTTTTACTTTCTTTAATTTGTACTCCGTCTATAATTCATTTTAACTTGTAATTGCATTGCATTCAATTGTTGCATTCATTCATGTTTAAATTTTCGCAAAAACTCTTAGAATGTATTTAGGCTCAATGTAACCCCATGAGGATGTAAATATTGCATTGCATGCATTTTATTTTTACCGCTTTCCGCAACGCTAAAAAACCAAGAAAAAACGAACTTTCATTTCCGAAGAGGCGCGTTAGTAATTTTCTTTAGAAAAAAATAGAAAACAAACAAAAAACATCTTCTCTCTCAAATAAAAATTCTTTAGTCCAATACCATTTAGTCGCACGATTAGTTTAGGTAAACTAAATTTTCTTTTTTATGTCGTAACTTTCTTTTCTCAATCCAATCTCCACATGCACACACTTTTCTTTCTATACATCTTCTCCCTTCAATTCTTACAACTTCTCTCTCATCTTCTTAAGAACATTAAAAGCAATGAAAAAACAATAAATTAGAGGTTACCATAGAGTACTATGGACGTTTAGGATGCTAATACCTTCCCTAGGCGTAACTAACCCCCGAGCTTAGAATCTCTCTTTTTAAACGGTTTTCGACACTTTCCCCTCTTTGGAAATGAAAGGTCAATGTAGTGGTGGAAATCCCAAAATCCCCGCAACAGAAAAATGGTGACTTCACTAGGGATTCTCTCCTTAAGAGGGTTGAACCTATCTAGTTTATGTTTCTTTATTTATTGCTTTCCTATGTGCTTAAGTGATTTATTATGTCATGGGATTATTTGAGTGGTGAGACAGGCACAATACACCTGCTTGAGTGAACACATAAGATAGGATTGTGGTGGAATCATAGTTTTGTGTTTGGAGTAGTTCTGCACATACATGTGATATGGCCACGCTCGAGTGGAGGGTTTGTAAAAGTGGGGTTTGTTGGCACTAGTAGTGGTGTTGGCGACACTATTTTTATAGATCCTGAGAAGCTTGAGGAGCTTTTAGTTACCTTTAAACCCATCTTGACCTTTAGTATGTAGCGCGATGGCTAAAGTCATAAGTAGTTTTGATTTTAGTTGTTCCGCGATGCTACGCTCAAATGAGACTTTTTCTTTGGATATTTCAGTGGGCCATGAGTAGTTATGCGCACCTGGTATTCAATAGGAAAGTTGATGACGTTGGGAACTTTGTAGAACCCGTGTTACAAATGAAAAGAAAACCATTAGTTCATACATTGTGGGTGGTTTACCTTTTGACTCCAACGTTATGATATCATAACCAACCATGTTTGCTTATGTTTGTGCTTGTTGCATCATCACATCTCATTCATCCATGAATCCATGAAAAAACTCTTTCCATTGGTTTTCAAAGGACTTAGAGGAATTTCTTTATAAACCTTACAATCAACATGGACCTTGGAAAAAGAAAAAAGATTGTTTTGAAAAAATTTCTTTGATCATTTACAAACAAAAACTGAGGTACTTTATGACTCATATTCTAAAGTCCTTTGAAAATCAAAAATAAAACAAAACTTTCTCTATCATGCATCATTCTACATTCATGGTCCTATTTCCAAAGGTTTGAGTCTCACACCTTGTTCAGCTAGAAATCAAGTTGTCATGTTTGAGTGGTCCGACGCTCTTGTCCAAAGTCAACTCGCAAGTACAACACTTGTGCCAACAAAAGAAAAGAATGGAAATATTATGCAAGAGAACATTCAGCTTCATGAAGAAGTCATCACATTTCTGGCAAAATTTGTAAAAAAGAGGGCCCGGATCACTTCATTAATGGTGGCACAAGATAACCATCATCTCCTCCTTGAGCAATTGTTTTTGCCTTTCCAATCTCAACAAAGGTATCAGATTCAACAATAGTCTCGATCACCATCTTCATAAAAGTCAACAACAAGGGGCACCTGACCACAATATTGAATAATGTCTGATTTTGAAGGGTGAAGTCCAAAGGTTGTTTGAAGCTAACAAGTTTTCTTTTGAGGATATAGACACAGTTCTGTTATGCATGGATATGGTTTGATACCATTGTGTTGTTGTTGATGTTATCTATGCTACTCTCTTATCCAGTTGAAGTTAGTGATACAAGGAAACTCATCCATATGGTCGCTAGGCTTTTATTTCTTTCTTGTCAAGTATTTGTTTGCTTTTAAAATTATGTTTTTTATCAAGTATTTTCAATAATAAACATGCATGTTTTTCAAACCCATCCATTCGTATTCACTCTTTTCTTGCTTTATTACTTACAAACTTGGAGCGAGGATGATGAAAATAAATAACTGATTCTTGCTGATATATGCTTTCAATGGTGAAAAACCTAGCTGATGATGTAAGACATTGTTTCACTATTTCATGCAAAAAAAACAACAAAATTTTATTTGCCACTCTTGCATATGCTTTGGTTGTTATCTGATTCTCCCAGTTTCTTGAGATATATCCTTTTAGAAAAAACAAAAAAAATTTTGGTTTGACACTTGACATGACACTTTAAGAGTATATAGGTTGTTTTGCACTTTTAGGCTTAATTATGAAGGTTTAGTAATGATTCAATAAAATCGGTATTGTTTTAACACCTTAGACTCTCAGAAGTATGCAAGATTTATTTGAGTACTAATTTTGACAAAGTCTTGAATTTAAGTTTTAAAGTAACTCTTAGTAGTTTATCTCAGCAGTCGGCACCATCTTGAACACAAACTAAGTGGGAGATCGATGAACATAAGTGAATGATCCAAAAATGAAAGTTTGTATACTTTGGTTGATTTTAAAAATGGGAACACACTTATTAAGTTAGACAACCCTCCCTCGGTTTTTTAATCCAACAGTTGTTGAGCATACAAAGAAAAAACCATTGTAAGTACACCCATTAGTGGTTGGTTCAAAGGAGTCTGATTCTGAACTTGGTAGGGCGAGTTACGATCCGATCCCCCACAACTACATTTGGGAAAGAGAAAAAGGGGTTTTCCAAGCTTATGTTATCAGCACCCCTCGGTATATGATCATAATCACTATCAGATTTCCTGCCATGTGCGTGTACAAGATAACGGGCTTAATGTGATTGCACTTGAATGAAAAGGGTGAATAAAATTTAAACAAAAGTTAGAGTCACAACAAAATACTTCAGATTTGTCTTCATATGATGGAAGTCTTTGACTGCAATGTGTGGTTTTGTGTTACTACAGTACTCTTGGTTTTGATATCAATTACTTGATTTTCATATCTAGCCGGCAACCACGTATGATTAGAGTTGTCGTTGTTTTGTTTCAAACTTGTGCCGAAAAGAGTCACTATTTTTGTGCTGAAGGACAAGCAATGTTCAAATATGGAGGAATTTGATAACACAAATTTATATCACTTCTTGGCTTGATTTACATGAATTTTTGCATGCTATTATACTCAAAAGACCTAATTGAAGCTAGGTTCACTGTGAAGGCATATTCAGCAAGTTTATTGTTATGCTGACTCCTCCTGTTTGATTAATCAGTAATTATCTTTTGTACATATCATATGTGTTTCCATTCAAAAATACAAAAAAAAATATATGTGTTCAATTTCAAAAAAAAATGTTCATTTTCAAAATAACTTGCATGTGCATTTTATCAAAAACACTTTTCAAAAAGAAATAATTTTACTTGCAAATTAATATTTGACATCAAAGAAATTTGAATTGTGGTCTGATCAAGGACAAAGTTGATTTGAGACGCTCCTAGCTTGGGGCAAGTCATCTGTGGATTCTGCCAATCAGGGGCAAATAAGTTGAATATTCTGCTTATCAAGGTTGAAAACAGTTCAAGATTTTGTTACACTGCAAACATCAGTTGGTCAATGTCATACCCTTCAAGATTTCAAGCACTTGGGGCATACTATGTCAAGATCATATCTTCCTGAAAGGTTACATGTTGTGAAATATGGCAAAACCTTGGTTGTCATTACCATGAGCAAGGAAGAGTTTATACTTTTAGTGCAAGCTGTTGCAATTAACAGATACAATGCATAATGTAAAAGGTCAACCAGTCACGCTCTTCGAGTGATTCTTTCAAGGATTTATCAGACTGATGCAAGAATCTAAAGCAAGGGGCAAGTCGTCTCCATTCTCTCAAGTTGTTCATCAATAGCAAACATTTTTTTTCTCTAAGAGAATGTTAACAGTCATCTCAAGAAAAGGGTACATCCCCAATGAAGTTTGAGAGTTTTGTCTTGAGTACAATTAAGTTTCTGTACACATCGTTCAGTTAAAACGATCATTTTCCAGAGAAGTTGTTCCTTCCCCGAGAAAAGGAAATCTCTTGCTTCATCTACAGCAACAATACACCTTGTTGAGATACTTTGAGTTGTACTGCGACGTTGACTTGTCTCCAGTCTCGTTCGTCCTGTCTGTTTTTTCAGCAAATATTCACAGCATACATTTTCATACATTCATTCATACATTGATACATACATTCATACATTCAAACATAGCATTTACATGAACTATAAACATTTACATCATTCGTGCATTACTGCATCATTATGTAGATTTCTATCTCTTTTGTCTTGTCCGTGTTTACAAAATAGAGTCGGGATGGGCATGTTGTTCTCTCCAATTAGAGTGTCACCTTAGGCAGATAAGTGTACATCTCTCTTGTTTCTAAAATTCCCCACTAGACTCCTCTCTCGTGGATGATGGTTGTTTCAGTTTTTCCTACAACAAAAGGAAAATTCAAGTTGAATTTATTCTTCAATTGGGCGCAAAGTTTTGTGTTACAGTTTCCCTCCGGTTTGTTCCCGGATTAGAAATCATTTCAAAACAACAAGTGACAAGTTTTCCACACAAGAAGCTTGTATTTCACCAGATACACTTTACAGTTCCTCAGGTGGTTTTATCCCTAGTGAATCTTATCAAGATATATTTCACAAAAGATCATATAAACATTTTCTCTCTAAAAATACATACACTTTTACAGTTCAACCTACTTGCGCCTCTTTTGAAGTTCCCAGTAGTGTTATTTCCCTCTAACAGAGAAATGTTACCTTCCATTAAGCTATCATTTATATGGTAGTTGGTAATATTTGATCATTATCCTTTAAGCTGCCAGTCATGTGGTAGTAGATGATGTATCATTCTTGTCGTTATCCTTTAAGCTGTCGGTGTTCGATAGTAGATAACGTCATCTCTTTTCATATTGCCCTTTAAGCTGTCGGTCAGACGATAGTCGGTAATATTTGATCATTGTCCTTTAAACTGTCATTTGTATGGCAGTAGATAATGTATCTTCTTTGCACATTGTCCTTTAAGCTACCATTTGAGTGGTAGTAGATGATGTCACCCCCTTTTATATTACCTTCCTTTAAGCTATCATTTATATGGTAGTCGGTAATATTTGATAATTATCCTTTAAGTTGTCGGTGCTCGATAGTAGATAATGTCATCTTTTCATGTTACCCTTTAAGCTGTCGGTCAAGCAATAGTCGGTAATATCTGATCATTATCCTTTAAGTTACCATATGTGTGTGGTAGTAGATAATGTATCATCTTTTCACATTATCCTTTAAGCTGTCGGTGTTCGATAGTAGATAATGTCATCTTTTCATGTTACCCTTTAAGCTGTCGGTCAAGCGATAGTCGGTAATATCAGATCATTATCCTTTAAGTTACCATATGTGTGTGGTAGTAGATAATGTATCATCTTTTAACATTATCCTTTAAGCTGTCGATGTTCGATAGTAGATAATGTCATCTTTTCATGTTACCCTTTAAGCTGTCGGTCAACCGATAGTCGGTAATATCTGATCATTATCCTTTAAGTTACCATATGTGTGTGGTAGTAGATAATGTATCATCTTTTCATGTTACCCTTTAAACTGTCGGTCAAGCGATAGTCGGTAATATCTGGATATTGTCTTCTTTCTACAATCCGCCTCTTTGTAAGGCGGTGGACAATAATCTTGCGTTTTTCCCCCAGTGTTTTACTCTGTTCCCCCAGTGGAGTTCGTTCTTCCAATGAACTCGAGATACTTTTTCTTGCTATTTTCCCAGTCGGGCCATGTTTTGTTCATCCCCTGTGGAGTCTCAACTATGCTTATCTTTTATCTGTCTTTTACAACATTCATACAAAATTCAAAAAATTAATCATCTGCATTTTTGCATTCATACTTGCATCATAAGCATTGTTAGAGGATTTTAGGTCCAAAAATGGTGCACATTTTATATTTAAGTCTCTTCAATCCCGTCTAAACAAAGATTTCAATCTTCATTTCTCCGATTGAAGAAACTTAAATAGGGGCAGCTGTAGTACCCCAATTTTGGACCTATAAATCCAATTTACATCTCATTCATAAAAATATAAAAAATATTTGCTTTCTTTTTATCATAGATGTTTTAATTTCATTTTCCATGCATATTTTATGTTCTCTCATATTTTCATCATTTTCTCATAATTACATCTTTTTCAATTATTTTACCCTTTTAATCTATTTTATTTTTTAGTTCATAATTAGCGTAAAAGTACAAAAATATAAAAAAATAGTCTTTTTCTTATTTTACACGCATTTTATATTTCAAAATATCAAAAAAATATTTACAACCATTTTAGTTCAATTTTTGTTTATTCACATTTATTTTAAAAAAATATGCCAAGAGAGGAAAGAGTAGAGCACAAGTTGCTCTATCTCATGACTCATCAATCTTATCTCATCCTTATCTCTTTTTCCTTTTCCAAAATAAATCAAAAATGCTATTTTCCACCTAAAGGGAATCTCTTCACCTAGACCAATCATATCTCTCCACCTCATCTCATTCTCATCATAAACCAATTTCCCAATTAAAAATAAATCAAAATATCCCCCATTTTGTCATTTTACTTAATTATCCTATCATTTCCATAACTATTACACTAATGCCATTTACCCTAATTTTCTTCTATAAATACAAACATCATAATCACTCATTCATTCACCCACAATTATACACAATTCCCAAAAATTCTCTCAACTTTCACCAATCAAAAAAAATCAAAAGAAAAAAATAAATAAAAAAGGAAAGATGAAAAATAGTGTTCACGTTTGTTTTCCAGTAGAAACAACAACAACAATTTCTCCAACCTTCCTTCATCAAAACTTCCACCGTTCTCTACCATTCATCCTCAAAATCATTAACAAACCCAAATTAAGACCAAAACCACCTCTAATCAACCTTCAATCATCTCAGAAACACAAATCAACACACAAACCTACTCATACCTAGAAAACTTCCCCATTCTCACACAAAACCAAAAAACCCATTTCTCTATCAATTCTCTCAAATAAAAAATAAACCAAAAATAACAAAAAAATCAAAAAAATAAGAAAAGGGAAAAGAGAAAGTAGAACGTGTGGTTCTTCATTTTGTCCAGAATTCATATCAACAACAACACATACTTCTTCACTTTCAATTCATCACCGAATCACCATAAATCTTAATATCCTTCCTCAATCACCTAACTCCAACATCCGTTGGTCTAATCTTGTTCCATAACATCATATCAAAAAAAAATCCTTAGTCATTCAAAAATCATTCCGATTCTCAGGATAACACTTCCGCCTTCGCCGTCGGGCTTTCACTGCCATTCCGGTTTCTGATCGTTCTCCTTCATTTCAAAGGTTGATTTCATAACTATATCATATCTTGAATCTGTAATTTGTATTTTTCCAGGTTGATTCTGTTTATTTCATTTAGATTTACATCGTTTTCTTTGATTTTTGTTTTCGTCGGTACGATGACGATTTGAGCCCTTTTTGGGGTTCCACTGTGAAATCAAACTATAGATTTAGGATCAGTGGACAAGGCGATGAAGATCGAGTATCCGTTTGTAGTTTTTGGTTTAGTTTTGATAATTTTCAATTGGATTTGAAAAGCTCCATGAATGTGTTTCTGTTACTACGTTCTTTTTCTTTTTCTTTCTGTTTCAATGATAAGAACAACAAGATCCATATTATACACCCTCACTTTTCCAGTTATAATCACAACCGTTTGATTCCTTAACCTTGGACTTATACCATGATGTAAGATCTGATCAGGACAGTCTGATCAAGATCAAGAGGAGAGTATTTGTTGGAACACAGTGCACCCGCACACGCGCGTACACACTCAATCACACACCCACACACAGATGGATACTGGTTCGGATCTGACCAAATCCAAGGAGTCCGACCCGAACCGGACCGGTCCATATATTAAATAGGCCTCATTATAATGGGCCTAACAAACCAGATTTGTTAAACCTCTTTCTCTGTCTGCTTTTTGCACTCCTGTTTTACTAGTACCTTTTCTGTTTGCTTATGAATGTTCCTTTTATTTTATTTTATTTCGTTCAGTTTTTCATTGTTCCATTTAAGGTCTTCATATTTTAATTCTAATGCGTTTTCTCTTAGTTTTTTTATATTTAGTTTTTTTTTCCTTTTCTTTCTTCTTTTAGTTAGTTTTTATATTATGTTATTTAAATTCTTTCCACTTTATGTTATTGTTTCTTAGTCATATATTATTATTGTATATTGTTGTTTGTGCTCTTTGGTTTATGACCTTGGACTTAAATTTATACCTTAGCAATTGGAGACGGATGAGAAAATAGAACCTTAACTTTTAGGATAGTTAGTTTAGTTTTACTTTCTTTAATTTGTACTCCGTCTATAATTCATTTTAACTTGTAATTGCATTGCATTCAATTGTTGCATTCATTCATGTTTAAATTTTCGCAAAAACTCTTAGAATGTATTTAGGCTCAATGTAACCCCATGAGGATGTAAATATTGCATTGCATGCATTTTATTTTTACCGCTTTCCGCAATGCTAAAAAACCAAGAAAAAACGAACTTTCATTTCCGAAGAGGCGCGTTAGTAATTTTCTTTAGAAAAAAATAGAAAACAAACAAAAAACATCTTCTCTCTCAAATAAAAATTCTTTAGTCCAATACCATTTAGTCGCACGATTAGTTTAGGTAAACTAAATTTTCTTTTTTATGTCGTAACTTTCTTTTCTCAATCCAATCTCCACATGCACACACTTTTCTTTCTATACATCTTCTCCCTTCAATTCTTACAACTTCTCTCTCATCTTCTTAAGAACATTAAAAGCAATGAAAAAACAATAAATTAGAGGTTACCATAGAGTACTATGGACGTTTAGGATGCTAATACCTTCCCTAGGCGTAACTAACCCCCGAGCTTAGAATCTCTCTTTTTAAACGGTTTTCGACACTTTCCCCTCTTTGGAAATGAAAGGTCAATGTAGTGGTGGAAATCCCAAAATCCCCGCAACAGCTGGGGACATAGCAAATAATGAGAATTTGAGGATGAAGTATTTTCCCAATTCTCTAACAAAAAATGCTTTTACTTGGTTCACAACCTTACCCCCACATTCTGTATTTACTTGGACCCAACTCGAAAGGCTCTTTCATGAGCAATTCTACATGGGCCAAACAAAGATAAGTCTCAAAGAACTAGCAAGTGTTAGGCGCAAAACACCAGAATCTATTGATGATTATCTCAATAGGTTTAGGCTTCTCAAAGCCAGATGCTTCACTCAAGTTCCTGAACATGAATTGGTAGAAATGGCTGCTGGTGGCCTAGACTACTCGATTCAAAAGAAATTAGATACTCAACATCTTAGAGACATGGCTCAACTGGCTGATAGGGTAAGACAGGTTGAAAGACTTAAGAATGAAAAGGCCAGGAATAGCAAGTTTCATAAGAAAGAGAAAGTAGCTTATGTAGGGAACTATGAAAGTGAAGATGAATATGATCTAGAATTCGAGGAGGTTGATCAAAGTGAGATAGACTTGGCTGAGTTAAAGCCAGGGCCTCCTTATACTTGTAAATTGTTAAAGCCCTCGAATGGCAAGAACCCCAATGAACCAAAGAATGATAAGTATGTTGCTAAAACCTACACATTTGATGTTACCAAGTGTGATGAGATCTTTGATTTATTGGTCACTGATGGCCAAATAATTGTTCAAAAAGGATTAAAAGTTCCCTCATTAGAACAAAGAAAGAAAAGAGGTTACTGCAAATTTCATAATTTTTTGGGTCATAAAACTTCACATTGTGTTGTTTTCAGGGATTTGGTGCAGAAGGCATTGGATGAAGGGAGGCTGAAGTTTGACGAAAAAGCTAAGCAACCCATGAAAGTAGACACAGATCCCCTTCAAGTGGCTGAGACATCTTACGTTGAGCCTTTTGAATGTTTGATGATTGACGCAATTGAAGCATCCCCGGTTCGAGCCGTTACTGAAAGGGAGTATGCTGAGAAAATTAAGGTAGTTTATCCTCGAGCTGAAGAGGAACTCATTGATTTTCTCACCAGGTGCAAGCTGAGCAACAAGGAAGTTATGTTGTGTCCTCGTTGCAGCGCTGTATGCGACAAAGAGGCTACTGCAGGCCTTAAGAATGTTATGCCATATGTGGCTAACAAAAACAAATGGTCTACTGAAAGACCAAACAAGGGTAAGGCCATAAACCAAGGCCCTACCATCCATGACAGGCTTGGAAGGAGACAAACATATGTTCCTTCTAATAGAGTACCTGTTAACCAATGGTCATCTGGCCAACATCAGGCTTATAAGAAGAGAAGGATGAATGTTGGTGGCTCGAGTCAAGTTGCTTCGAGCAACAATGCTGAAAATAGGAAATTTTCCTATAATAACAACTATAAGGGAAAGAATCCTATGACTCGAACTCAATGGCGTAGGTATCAACGCCTTAAGAAGTTGGAAAGAGAGAATGCCCATGCTGGGGGCAGCTCCAACTCAATTGCCCATGCTGGGGGCAATAACAAAGTTGTTCATGCTGGGAACAACACCAAAATTGCCCATGCTGGGGGCAATCGAAATGATGCAGGGAACAAGCAAGAATATGTTCCTAAGAAGGCTGAAAAAGCCTTAATTATTGATGAAGGCTCTTCCTCGAAGAGGCCTGTTAAGGAAAGGATATCATTCCCTAATGATAATATGGAGGATGATATTCTTGATGACGATTTGTTGGAATCTGGTTCCGAGCCAGATTTTGATGTCTTGGTAAATGTGGTGTCAATATTACCACGTGAATATGACGTGAGGTCCACCTCTGATCCTGAAGAAGAGTTTGTGGAACCTGAGTTAGAAGATTATACCCCTGTTTGTTACTATGTAATGAACAATGGGTGCATTGAACAACAGAAGGCTGTATTCGAACAGCCTCATGAAGGGATGAAAAACCATCTCAAGCCTTTATACATCAAGGCTAAAGTGGGTGGTATTGGAGTAAACAAAGTCCTGGTGGATGGGGGTGCTGCAGTAAATCTGATGCCCCATTTCATGCTCAGGAAGTTAGGAATGTATGATACTGACATGCATTCACATAACATAGTTCTCTCGAACTATGAAGGAAAAAGTGGCAAGTCTTTAGGAGCCATACAAATGGATGTTGCAGTAGGCAGCACCATAAGGCCAACTCTCTTTATAGTTGTGCCTTCGAGGGCTAGCTTCAATCTACTCCTTGGAAGGGAATGGATTCATGGAGTAGGGGCAGTTCCTTCTACTTGCCATCAAAGGTTGATATTATGGAGGGAGGATAACATAGTAGAAAATATAGAAGCTGATCAGAGTTTCTATATGTCAGAGGTTGACCATATCACTAAGGCAACTTTTGATAAGCACTTAGCCTCCATAGCACCTTGCGGAGAAAGAGATAGTGGCTTTCGAGGAGTCAGGAATAATGTCTATCATTCAGTTAGACTCCATCCTACTCATGGATTCTGTTGGGAGAGGGAAGAAATTGATGACAACCCTCCTGAAGATGGAGTTATTCCACCATCTCGGTGGGATATAGAATACCTTGATGATGTCTAAGCCCTCTGCTTGGGCTAAAATAACGGCACACGTTGCCGAAAGAAAGCTCGAAACGGCCTTAGAGGCTGTCAAGGAACAAAATATGGTTGAAGAAACCATTAAAGAAGACAATGGCAATATGTTGCCAAATGAGCAAAGGTTAGACTGCATCTATGATGATGAACCTTTGGGATTCGAGAAAGATCCTGTGAACTCGAATCCAAAGATGCAGGCTCAAGATCCTTTGCAAGAGGTAGATATTGGTGATGGCTTAATTAAAAGGCCAACTTACATAAGTGCCAATCTTGACCTCGAATTTAAAGCTAAAATGATTAACCTGCTTAAAGAATTTAAAGATTGTTTTGCATGGGATTACAATGAAATGCCAGGTTTAAGCAGGGAAATGGTGGAACATAGACTACCACTCAAGCCAGGGAAGAAGCCAATAAAGCAACTGCCAAGGAGATTCAACCCAGAGATTTTATCAAAAATCAAGAGTGAGATCGAAAGGCTATTAAAGAGTAAATTCATTCGAACCACAAGGTATGTTGAATGGTTAGCTAATATAGTTCCTGTTATTAAGAAAAATGGTAGCCTGAGGGTATGCATAGACTTTAGAGATTTAAATAATGCAACACCTAAGGATGAATACCCCATGCCAGTAGCAGAAATGCTAATTGATTCAGCAGCAGGGTTCGAATACTTGAGCATGTTAGATGGCTATTCTGGCTATAATCAAATTTTTATTGCTGAAGAGGATGTGGCTAAAACAGCGTTTCGATGCCCTGGGGCATTAGGGACTTATGAATGGGTTGTCATGCCATTTGGCCTAAAAAATGCTAGAGCCACATATCAAAGAGCAATGAATCTTATTTTATTGATGCCTTTATGCAAGTATACATTGATGATATTGTTGTGAAATCCTCATCTAGTGATGATCATTTAAATCATATTAAAAAATCATTCGAAAGAATGAGGAAATGTGGATTAAAAATGAATCCACTAAAATGTGCTTTTGGTGTACATGCAGGGGATTTCCTTGGTTTTGTGGTGCATAAAAAAGGCATTGAAATTAACCAAAATAAGACAAAGGATATTATGGAGACTCAACCTCCAAGAACAAAGAAACAACTTCAATCTCTATTAGGAAAGATCAACTTTTTGAGAAGATTCATTTCGAATCTAAGTGGAAAAGCTCATCCTTTTTCTCCACTACTTAGAAAACAAAAAGGTGATCAATTTCATTGGGGGCAGGAGCAACAGCAAGCGTTCGAGGACATCAAGAATTACTTGTCACATCCACCAACGCTAATGCCTGCTATTCGAAACAAAGCAATGAAGTTGTACATTTCAGCATCTGATTCAACCATTGGTAGCATGCTTGCCCAAGAAGATGAAAATGATGTTGAAAAAGCTGTATATTATCTAAGTAGAGTATTAAATGATGCTGAAACTAGATATAGTGCTATAGAAAAGTTATGTTTGTGTTTATATTTCTCTTGTAACAAACTTAAGCATTATATTAAGCCTATTGAAGTTTATGTTTATTCTCATTTCGATATTATTAAACATATGCTTCAGAAACCTATTTTACATAGTAGAATTGGTAAATGGGCTTTGGCTCTAACTGAATACTCATTAACCTATAAACCCTTAAGAGATAGAAAGGGTCAAATAGTGGCAGATTTCCTTGTTGATCATTCAATGATTGAAATGCCACTAAGTTATGTAGAAACCCAGCCTTGGATTTTATATTTCGATGATTCCAAACATAAACATGGAACTGGAATTGGGATTTTGATAATTTCTCCAATCCAAATTCCTACTAAGTTTAAATATAAAATCAATGGGTTTTGTTCCAACAATGAGGCTGAATATGAAGCCTTGATTGCAGGTCTTTCCCTTTTAATTGACTTAGGGGCAAGAAATATCATTGTTAGAGGTGATTCAGAATTAGTAATTAAACAGTTGACAAAAGAATACAAATGTATCAAAGAACATTTGGCTAAGTACTTTGTAATTGCAACTAATCTGTTGGAGCAGTTCGAATCAGTGCAATTCGAGCATATACCTAGATTACAAAATCAAGAAGCCAATGACTTGGCTCAAATAGCTTCTGGCTATAAAGTAACTCCTGAAAATCTTAACAAATTAATTGAGATTAGGGAAAAATTGGTTTTTAATGAACCTTTGTCTTCAAGCTTGTCAATGGCAAAACTTGTGGGGCCAGATTCACCACATAGTGATGAAAATGACTCGAACAAGGTCTTAGATGAAGAAAATGCTAACATTTTTACCATTGACAACTTGATAGATGGAGATTGGAGAAAACCAATTGTGGAATATTTACAAGACCCTAATGGTCAGTATGATAAGAAGACCAAGTATAGGGCCTTAAGCTATGTTATAGTTGGAAATGAATTGTTCAAAAAGACAAGTGAAGGTGTTTTATTAAAATGTTGAAATGAAGCAGAAGCTTTAATAGCTATTTCTGACATACATAGTGGAGCATATGGTTCTCATCAAGCAGGCCACAAGATGAAATGGTTATTGTTTAGACAAGGCTTATATTGGCCTTCTATGTTTAAAAATTGCATAGATTTTGCCAAAGGATGCCAAGAATGTACCTGCATGTGAGTTACATTCTATAATAAAGCCATGGCCATTTAGGGGCTGGGCATTGGATTTGATTGGTGAGATTAAACCTGCTTCTTCTAAGAATCAACGTTACATTTTGGTAGGTATTGATTACTTTACAAAATGGATCGAAGCAGTGCCTCTACCTAATGTAGATCAAGAGGCAGTGATTAATTTCATTCAAAATCATATTATTTATAGATTTGGCATTCCAGAAACAATTACCACAGATCAAGGATCAGTGTTCACAGGAAGAAAAATGCAAGAATTCGCTAGTGAAATTGGTTTTAGATTGCATACTTCAACACCATATTATGCCCAAGCAAATGGTCAAGTTGAAGCAGCTAATAAAATAATCATTAATTTAATTAAAAAACACATTGCTCAAAAGCCAAGAAATTGGCATAAAACTTTAGATCAAGTTTTATGGGCATGTAGAAATTCCCCTAAGGAATCAACTAACTCTACACCATTTCGATTAACATATGGTCATGATGCCATTTTCCCTGTGGAAATTCATATGCAATCATTTCGAGTACAGAGGCAAATGGAAATACCAAGTGATAAATATTGGGAAATGATGTTAGATGAATTGGTTGATTTGGATGAAGAAAGGTTACAAGCTTTAGAATATATGACTAGGCAAAAAGAAAGAGTTGCCAAAGCCTATAATAAAAGGGTAAAGTCAAAAAAATTTAACTTAGGGGATTTAGATTGGAAAGTTATCCTGCCTATGGATAAAAAGGATAGAGTCTTAGGCAAATGGTCCCCTCAATGGGAAGGCCCATTCAAAATTGTTCATGTTTTTTCAAATGGTGCTTATGAAATCGAAGAGTTAAGTCCTGAGAAACATGTTTTAGGGATAAATGGTAAATATTTGAAAAAATATAAACCAGCTTTGCTCGAATTAAACATAAGTGCAGAATAATACTTAGAACGAATAAAGACATGGCAAACATGAAAGAAAATATTTTGCCACAGAAGGGCATTGTCAAATTACAACCAAAATGATTCGAGCAACATAATAATAAAAATTGTTCAAGTAGGACAAAAAGAGTTACAAAGACTCAGCTACATTTCGATACAAGGCATCTAGAGACATCTTCTCTGCCCTAATGACTCGTTTGTTATCTTCAAGAACTTGGATTTCTGTTGCCACCACTTCAGAGTCATCTATAGCTCGAACCCCTTCTCTGCCTTTGGCATCAATTTCTGCTTGAACAGATTGAATCATTTCAGCTTCAATTGTTGCTTGGGTTTGTTGTTCTGCAGCTATCTTCTCTTTGTATTCATTGATTTGACGGTAAAGATCCATTATGATAGCTTCCCAAGCAGCAATGTTGTTCTTACAAGCGTCGAGTCTAGGCGCCTGGGCTTCAGTAGCTTTGGTTCGAATGACAGAGACCTCATGGTTTAGCCCAGCAGCTTTAGCTATCAAGTCATCATAGGCAGATATTTGAACATTGAGCCTAGCTTCGTTTTCCCTCTCCTTTTGCACTACCTTGGCGTATTGATCAATCAGGCTTTCCAATTTCATGACTTTACACAAGTTAAGAGTGTCAGTGTGAGAATTGTGCAATTTCTTCAAGTAAGCCAAGTACTCAAAAGCCTTCGAAGGGTTGGTTTCGAGTACATCCAATACATTCTGCATCCCAAAATCTGTTAATCTGTTAAGTAAGGAATCTTGCCTTACAGTAGCATTAATAGTAGCAGTGGAGGGATGAGATGTGCCATCAGTTTTTTCACTCGAAGTCTGAGATTGAGACTTGTATTTAGAAGAAGATTGAGGGCAGCTGCTGGGTCAGTCTTGTGAATTTTAGCAAATGCTTCCTCAGGAACTCCAATGCTAGCTGACAATCTCGAAGTAGAAGACTCTGAAAGCAACTCAGGTCCACCAGCCTTAGCCTCCTCAATCTTAGTATCATCTTCGATTTCATCTTCTTATTTGATTCAGATTCAATAGATTCACTCGAATCGCCTTTGCTAGGAGTTGGAGTTGGCAACTTTGACTCAGCCGCACCTGTCCAACCAACTGGTCCTGTTTCCCTTTCGAATATAACGTTAGCTTCAGCTTGAGTCATATACACAGGGGGACCAATGTCAGGTTGAAGGTCAGGTTGGGCACTCGAATTGACCTGGAAGTGGAAATACTTGCACAATTAAATGCTACCGGGATCGAAATGTTGAATATATTGGCAAGGAATTTTAAGAAAAAATGGTTACCTGGCCATATTTAGCTCCAATATACTTCTCCATTGGGGAAGGACTCCTATTCCTCCCAGCAGAGGTCTCACTAGCAGTGTTATTCTAAAAAGAGAGGAAAAGGGAAAGTGTAAAGATTGAGAAATTGGTTAACATGTTCATTCGAGCACATGAACCAAGAAGTGACTTACCTTGTCATTTTCAACCTTGGTTAATTTTCTGTTTCCTCGAGAGCAGGAGTTGGAGAAATTTGTTCCAGCACTGGAGAAAGTGGAGGATTGCCTTGATCAGTTGCATGAATGACCTTCTCAGCATTGTCTTCCTCCTCCACAGTGAGGTCATGATCCACTCAAGCAGTACTAGTGGTATCAGACTTAGAAGATCTGGAAGGCTTGGAATGTCCTTTCTTCTTCTTTTTCTTCTTCAGTTCTTTCACCACTGTGGAGTCTTCTGATGCTTTCTCAGTGTCTTCCTCCTCTTCCTGTCTCTTGCTTGATTCAACATTCGAAGGACTAGTCTTCTTACTGTTGTGACTCTTGGGTTTTTTGGATTGTTGGGGTGCAATACCTGCTGCAACTGTATGGCCTTGTGCACTATTATCCTCTTGGGTAATATGCTTGTGCTTCCTTTTCAGGGGTCTTTCAGGTTCAGTTTCCTACAACAAGAATAAAAAACATAAGAATGATAAAGCATGAGGAAGGGAAAACTTAGTAAAATAATAGGTATTCAAATGACTAACTTCATCTTCATGAATTATAATATGTGAGAGTTGATTTTCTTTAGAAGGCCTAGCAATGCTAGTAGTGTGTTTCTCTCTCATTATCTAGCACAAATATAGAACAAAAGTGTTTAGGCATGGCTCGAATCAAAGGACAAGGTGAGAAATTTTACCTTATCTGTTTTTGCTTTGGTTCTGGTCTCTTCTTTTCTTCTCTCTTCTTCATCTTCGTCATCAGCCAGGTGAATGCCTCTATTACTTTTAGGCTTCACTGTTCGAACAGTAGGTTGTGATGATCCTCCAGTTACTTCTTTCCCTAAAAAGATAATAGATCAGAATTCGAATAAGGGAAATGTAAGACAAACTATTTGGCATCAATGACTAAAACAGCGTACCTTTGTTTTTGTGTTGTTCTTATATGTCATGAATTTGTTGCCTTATAAACCCACTGTTCAGCCTAATGATGTTAGCTCGAACATCACCAACGATATGCTTATTATAGTGATTGCCCCACCAATTGAAGAATTTTTCAGTACAATAGTATGAATGGTTGAATTCGATAGGGTTCACATTATAAGCAACGTTGCCAAGGATGTTAAGGTATTTCTCGAACAAGTCCTTGGAAACTTCGTTTCCTATCACCATGTTCTTGGCACTTTTGAATAAGCACTTGGGGTAGACTTGAGACAATCCAAATTGCCTCGAGACTAGGTTAGGCTGATAACCAACCAGGATACGGTGGTTCGGGTTGCTACCAATTCTACAGGACAGAACAGTTGGATGCAAGTAGTGCTGCCATAATTCATTTACCTCATCAGTATTGTCAGGATTAGTGGCTGGAAATTCATCTTGTAGCCAAGCTGGTCCTATTTCTCTCCTTACAAAGGGGGCATGATGAGGTAGGAATTGGTTGAAATTCAGAAAAACTTTCATGTACTTAATGAAAAGTTTTTGTGGATCAGACTCATTCGAGCTAGGGGCTAATGCAGCCAGTCTAACCCCTTCGATCGAGCGGTTAGTCACTATAGCCTGAAGTTTTGTTGGGATTGATAATCCCATTTCCCTTGTGAAGGTGGCATTGAGCCATAATTGTAACAGCCATAGTGGTCCTGATACTGGAAAAAAAGCCCCATCCTTTGCTTTTGATGACACGAAATCATATCGTATTTTTAGCTTAGTTTAGGTGAACTTTAGTTGCATTTGCATATGTTTTTAATTCATTTATGTCTTTTTATGCGGGTATTTGTTTTGTTTTTAGTTTTGTCTAATAAAATAGGTCGGAGAAGAGAATTGAGCAAAAAGGGCCAAAAACGCAGCAAAAAGGGGGTGCAAAGCACAAGATTCGCGCAGCCCACCAAAGGAGCCCAGCACAAAGGGGCATTTGCCCCCATCAGGCTGGTGGCGCCCGCCACCAACTCTGTGGCGCCCGCCACAGAGTCCAAATCCAATTGGAACAGCTTTTTGCGCAACGTGGGGAGCAAGCACGCGTCTGATCAACTGTTTTCCCCAATCGTACGGCTATTGGATAAAATCAAAAGTGAAGCCTATCTTTCCTATTTTCATGGATCGTAGAAGTTAAAAATCCTCTATAAATAGAAGCTTGATTCTCAGAACAGACTACGCTTTATTTTCTTTTATTTCAGTCAGTTTAAATTTCCCGCATTGTAAACTGTCTCGGTTCTTCCACATCGGAAGTCCGATTTTAATTCCGTTTTCAATTCCCTGTCAAGAATTTTACCTTCTTTAATTCAAGCAAGTTTATTCAGCAATTCTCTCCAGGTTTTTATTTAATGTTTTTATTTAATTATTTATTTATGTTCAATTTAATTTTCTGTTCTTGTTTATTTAATTTCTTAGTTATGTCTAGCTAAATTTCCTAGATATCGGTATGTAAACTAATTCTCCGAAGGGAGTTTAATGATGATTTAGCGCGCGCACTTAAACTATTTTTCTTATTCGAATTCCTAATTTTAAAACTCCTATGCTTTGAGTGAGAAAAACAAAGCAACTAAGGTTAAAATCAATAGAGCGAGAGTTTGAGGTTTTAACTAGATAGTAGGAATTTGATATTAATCTTTGAACGAGCGAGAGCCACGTTAGGATTAATTAGAACTAATTGATTTTCAAAATATACTTTTGAAACTGAGGTGGTATAAAAGTGACAGCAAAACCCCTAGTCTAGATTGTATGGTTTTTATCAACAAAACGAGAGTGTGAGGTTTAGACTTTTAAATCGAGAAAGTTCTTCTGAAAAATAAACCCTTTTCACGCGCGCTATTAATTCATTAAATTCCCGATGGTTAATTAAGTTACATACCGATATCCCGCTTTTATTTAATTAATTCAATTCTTAATTTTACTTTAATTTCTAAAATTCTAAACAAACCCTAAAATTCATTAGCCTTAGATTTACACCGTAACGGTAGAAATACGGTAGTTCGATTATTGGTCCCTGTGGATTCGATATCTTTTAAAACTACACGACGAGACTGTGCACTTGCGGTCAATCAAATCTATGATACACAAATCGTCGATCAGCTTTCTTGAGGCTATCGCAGAATTCACCCATAGATTCGTACAATACCCCAAGAAGCAAACGCCCAAGAGCTAATGGTTGGCCTGCATGAATTTGGATAGCTAAAGGAATATACATTTGAGCCACTTGTAATGACTTCGAGCAGAAAATATAAAGGGCTAACCAGAAAGTGAGGAATGCCACATGCTCCTCTTCAGAAACTTCGCCCTCACCATGATGCTCCTGAATAAACTTATAGAAAGTTTTTTCATTAAGCTTGAAGAAAGTATTTTTGCCAGATTTGGAGGGATCGAATGTTTCCCCACTAGGCCTCAGGCCAGTAATAGCAGCTACATCTAGCAATGTGGGAGTCATCATTCCACAAGGGAATTGGAAAGTGTGGGTACTTCTCTCATAAAACATTAGCGCAGCAGTCAGCATTTCTTGTTGATAAGAAGGGCCATACCTGGAAATCTGAATTATGTCAAAAATCCCTAAGTTCTTCCAATAATATCCCCAAGATTCCTCGACTCGATCAAGCCATTTCACATACATAGGATTTTCACAATTGGGAGCAGATCTCCACATATTGTGAGGCTTTCGAATAAAAGTAAAATTGAAAGGGTCAGTACTAAAGATTTTTGGTTCACAAGTTTCTCGAATAGGGAAAAACTCAGAGATTGAAGGTTTTAAAGTGGTTTCATCTAGAAATGGGCCTCCAAAAGCAAACACGTTATCAGCAATCGAAAAGGGAATTACCAGTTCATTTTCCCAGCGTGTTTGTTCTTCTTTGGTCCCATGTGGCTCAGGAACTACTTCAATACCATGGGGTTTAACGATTGTTTGATTCCATTTACCAGCAAAAGGAACGTCATTATGTTCTTGATTAGCCATTGGAATATGACGAAGAAGATGAACAGTGCGGTGAAAGCTTTGATTTTTAAATCTAAACAATTACAGATCTGATACAGTAAAAGGATCTAAAATTTGTTGGTTTAAATCAAACGCGAGTTCAGTTTTCTAGTCAATCAAACAAATTATAAAATGGTTTATGAGAGATCAAGAACGAGATCTGGGAAGTGGGTAGAGAATATGAAGAAACTGAGTGGAGAGTTGCAGAAAGTGTTGAAATGGTGACCTATTGCTATTTATAGGGTTCGTTTTCAGCAGAATAGAATAATTGGAAAAGAAATTCGAAATTTCATTCAACTTTCGCACCTGACACGTGTCCCATAAAGGCTGAAAAAGCGAAGTAGTGTCAGTAGTGGGAAACGCGCTGACGGTTATAATCATCATTACTGTCACGTGCCATTAAATGTGGAATAAAAAACGCCAAATTCTTTATTCGAATCAATCGAATCGAAATTGGCATTTTTTGGGGGCAATTTGTTAGCCCATATTTTGGTTAAGTCAAAATATGCCCTAATTATTCTTTGAATATAATTACTAAACCTTTTAATTATGGAAATTAATGTTTCCAAATTATTAATGATGAAATAAAGGTTAAAAGTGATATATTTAAATAATATTCTCATTTGAGAATATTTTAAGATCTCAGGCGATGAAAAATATTTACAAGTCTAGGAAATCAATCAAGATTTGATTCGAGTTATCAAACAATTCGATAGGCATTCAGGGGTTACTCGAACTCGAAGACTGCTTAGAGACTTAACATATTTCAGCATTTTCTGAAGATTCAAAATTCAAACCATTGCAACGTTTCATTCAAAAGTGGCAACTATTGGCATTTAGGAATGATGATCAGATGGCAAGACACTTGTCAAATGGATGTTAGATAGTCGTTACTAGATAGCATTAGTTTTTATCTATAAATACTAGTTTATTTGTTGTAAATCACATCACAAATTTACATACTAAAAATCCTTACAAGTTCTGAGTACCCAAGCGATTCGAGTGAAAGGAATACAAAAGGAAACAATGTATGATCTTGTGATCACTTTCTTTTAAATTCAATGCAATTTACATGTTTTCATTTACATTTCTTGCCTTTTACTTCATTGAATCATTTATTTTTCTTGTCAATACGTACTCATTCTTGAGTATTTTTACTTTTCTTGTCAAACAAGTTATCTTTTTATCATTTACTTTACTTTAAACAAACAAACTTGTTCATTTGCATTAATGAACATTGCTATCATTAAACTTGAACAATAAATGCACAAACATGTCCCGAGATTCTCTAGTTGGTCTCTCAAGCATTGCAAACTAGCGGTTGTTTACCAAAAATCAGCGTAAACAAGAACGTGTATTCACACCCTGCATTACACTCTGATAGGATAACAGTGAGGACTCCATTTCCACAAGGGCAAAATTCTAATAATGCTAGAGTTCGAGTGAACCAACCAACCCTCACTACAGATTCACTTTTATCTATGAGGCAACAAATGGATGAGAGTAATCATGACATGGTGAATTTACTCACTGAACAAATGGGTACAATAATCAACCTATTAATTCGAGATACAAATCAGACTTACCAAACTCTGGCTACCCAAATGGGTAGAATTGCTGATTTCTTTAGAGGGGCACAAGTGCCCATCCAACAACCACTTCAACCATTGCAGGCCCCTAGACCAAGGCCTGGACAAGTTGCTGATAATCGAATCGAAGAGGCTCGAGGCCAGCAACAAGAACCATAGGTTGTTAACCAACCTGTACAAAGAAATGTTGAACCTGAAGTGGTGCTTGTTCATCGAAACCAAAATGCTGATGAGGTTTTGAGAAACGTTCAACATAATGATTTTGAGCAAAATAACTTAGCCAATTTGGTAGAAACCATCCTTGCCCAAAATGGTCTAAATGTAGGTTTACATAGACCCAATTTTGTATCACCACTATCTGAATTTGTTTTGCAAACAGAAATTCCAAGGGGTTGGAAAACCCCAAAATTTACCAAGTTTGCTGGTGATACAACAGAGTCTACAGTCGAGCACATTGCTAGGTATTTGACTGAGGCTGGGGACATAGCAAATAATGAGAATTTGAGGATGAAGTATTTTCCCAATTCTCTAACCAAAAATGCTTTCACTTGGTTCACAACTTTATCCCCACACTCTGTATTTACTTGGACCCAACTCGAAAGGCTTTTTCATGAGCAATTCTACATGGGTCAAACAAAAATAAGCCTCAAAGAATTAGCAAGTGTTAGACGTAAAACACCAGAATCTATTGATGACTATCTCAATAGGTTTAGGCTTCTTAAAGCTAGATGTTTCACTCAGGTTCCTGAACATGAATTGGTAGAAATGGCTGCTGGTGGCCTAGACTAAGTTCCATAAGAAAGAGAAAATAGCCTATGTTGGGAACTATGAGAGTGATGATGAGTATGAGTTAGAGACTGGTGAGGCTGATCCAAATGAAATAGACTTGGCTGAATTAAAACCAGGACCTCCTTATACTTGTAAATTATTAAAGCCCTCGAATGAAAAAAATCCTAGTGAACCCAAAAATGAGAAGTATGTTGCTAAAACCTACACATTTGATGTTACCAAATGTGATGAAATTTTTGATTTATTGGTCACTGATGGCCAAATAATTGTTCAAAAAGGGTTATTGTTTTAAAGAACATTTGGCTAAGTATTTTGTGATTGCAAGTACCTTGCTGGATCGATTCGAGTCTGTTGAATTTGAACATATTCCTAGACTACAAAATCAAGAAGCCAATGATTTGGCTCAAATAGCTTCTGGTTACAAAGTTACTCCAGAGAACTTGAATAAGTTGATGAATAAGTTGATAGAGATTAAAGAAAAATTGGTTTTCCATGAGCCATTGGCTTCAGAATTATCAATGGCAAAACATGTGGGGGCAACTTCACCACCAAATCTTGATGGCTACTCGAATGTAGAAGAATATGAAAGTGCTGACATTTTTACCATTGATAACTTGGTAGATGGTGATTGGAGAAAACCAATAGTAGAATATTTACAAAACCCTGTAGGTCAAGTTGATAGAAAAATTAAATATAGGGCTTTGAGTTATGTAATCATTGGAAATGAGTTGTTTAAAAAGACAACTGAAGGTGTGTTGCTAAAATGTCTTAGTGAATCTGAAGCCTTCATTTCAATTTCTGATATACATAGTGGGGTTTGTGGTGCTCACCAAGCAGGCCACAAAATGAAGTGGCTATTGTTTAGACAAGGTCTATATTGGCCTTCTATGCTGAAAAATTGCATAGAATTTGCTAAAGGTTGTCAAGAATGCCAAATACATGAAGGAATTCAACATGTCCCTGCAAGTGAATTACATTCTATAATCAAGCCATGGCCATTTCGAGGATGGGCTTTGGATTTAATTGGTGAAATTAAACCTGCTTCATCAAAAAACCAACGTTATATTTTAGTTGGTATTGATTATTTCACAAAATGGATTGAAGCAATACCCTTGCCTAATGTGGATCAAGAGGCAGTGATTAATTTCATCCAAAATTATATTATTTATAGATATGGCATTCCAGAGACAATTACCACTGATCAAGGTTCAGTTTTCACTGGAAGAAAAATGCTAGAGTTTGCTAGTGAAATTGGATTCAGATTGCTTACTTCAACATCATATTATGCTCAAGCAAATGGTCAAGTTGAGGCAGCAAACAAAATCATAATTAATTTGATTAAAAAACACATTGCTCAAAAGCCAAGAAATTGGCATAAAACTTTAGATCAAGTTTTATGGGCATGTAGAAATTCTCCTAGAGAATCAACTAATACTACACCATTTCGATAAACATATGGTCATGATGCAGTTTTACCTGTTGAAATCAATATGCAATCATTTCGAATACAAAGACAGATGGAAATACCACATGACCAATATTGGGAAATGATGTTAGATGAGTTAGTTGATTTGGATGAAGAAAGGTTACAAGCTTTAGAGTATATGACTAGGCAAAAAGATAAAGTTGCCAAAGCCTATAATAAAAGGGTTAAGTCAAAAGCTTTTAACTTAGGAGATTTAGTTTGGAAAGTTATCTTGCCTATGGATAAAAAAGATAGAGTTTTAGGCAAATGGTCACCTCATTGGGAAGGTCCATTTAAAATTGTTCAAGTTTTTTCAAATGGTGCTTATGAAATTGAAGAATTAAGTCCTGAAAAACATGTGTTGGGAATAAATGGTAAATATTTGAAAAAAATATAAACCAGCTTTGCTCGAATTAAACATAAGTGCAGAATAAAACTTAGAACAAATGAAGATATGGCAAACTTAAAAGAAAATATTTTGCCACAGAAGGGCATTGTCAAATTACAACCAAAATGATTCGAATAGCATAATAATACAAATTGTTCAAGTAGGACAAAAAGAATTACAAAGACTCAGCAACATTTTGATACAGGGCGTCTAGAGACATTTTTTCTGCCCTAATGACTCGTTTGTTATCCTCGAGGGCTTGGAACCCCTTCAGAGTCATCTATAGCTCGAACCCCTTCAGAGTCATCTATAGCTCGAACCCCTTCTCTGCCCTTGGCATCAATTTCTGCTTGAACAGATTGAATCATTTTA
This sequence comes from Trifolium dubium, assembly GCA_951804385.1. Lineage (NCBI taxonomy): Eukaryota > Viridiplantae > Streptophyta > Magnoliopsida > Fabales > Fabaceae > Trifolium > Trifolium dubium. The sequence continues at coordinate 30,937,250 of OX638062.1, read as the reverse complement.
GCTTCAATTGTTGCTTGGGGCTGTTGTTCTGCAGCTATCTTCTCCTTATATTCATCGATTTGACGGTGAAGATCCATTATGATAACTTCCCAAGCAGCAATGTTGTTCCTACAAGCGTCAAGTCTAGGCGCCTGGGCTTCAGTAGCTTTGGTTCGAATGGCAGAGACTTCTTGGTTTAGCCCAGCAGCCTTAGCTATCAAGTCATCATAAGCAGCTATTTGAACATTGAGCCTAGCTTCGTTCTCCCTCTCCTTTTGCACTACTTTGGCATATTGATCAATCAGGCTTTCCAATTGCATGACTTTACATAAAGTGAGAGTATCAGTGTGAGGATTGTGCAACACATTCTGCATCCCAAAGTCCGTCTTTAGCTTGTTAAGTAAAGAATCTTGCCTAACAGAAGCATTAATGGCAACAGTTGAAGGATGAGAGGTGCCATCAGTTTTCTCACTCGAAGTCTGAGATTGAGACTTGGATTGCAGAAGAAGATTGAGGGCAGCTGCTGGGTCAGTCTTGTGAATTTTAGCAAAGGCTTCCTTAGGAACCCCAATGCTAGCTGACAACCTCGAAGTAGAAGACTCTGATAGCAACTCAGGTCCACCAGCCTTAGCCTTCTCAATCTTAGTATCATCTTCGATTTCATCTTCCTCTTCCTCTGATTCAGATTCAATAGATTCACTCGAATCACCATTACTAGGAGTTGGAGTTGGCAACTTTGTCTCAGTCTTGCTCATCCGCCCAACTGGTCCTGTTTCCTTTCGAATATAACGTTGGCTTCGGCCTGAGTCATATATACAGGGGGACCAATATCAGGTTGGATATCAGGTTGAGCACTCGAATTAACCTGGGAGTAGAAATACTTATACAATTAAGCACTACTAAGATCAAAATGTTGAATATATTGGCAAAGATTTAAAAATGGTTACCTGGCCATACTTAGCTCCAATATACTTCTCCATTGGGGAAGGACTACTATTCTTCCCAGCAGAAGGCTCACTAGCAGTTTTATTCTAAAAAAAATAAAAAAAATAATAAGGTGTAAAGATTGAGAAATTGGTTAACATGTTCATTCGAGCATATGAACCAAGAAATGACTTACCTCGTCATTTTCAGCCTTGGTCAAATTTTCTCTTTCCTCGAGAGCAGGAGTTGAGGAAATTTGCTCTAGCACTGGAGAAAGTGGAGGATTGCCTTGATTAGTTGCATCACCATGAATGACCCTCTCAGCATTGTCCTCATCCTCCACAGTGAGGTCATGATCCACTCGAGCAGTACTAGTGGTATCAGACTTAGAAGATCTAGAAGGCTTGGAATGCCCTTTCTTCTTCTTCTATTTTTTCTTCAGTTCTTTCACCACTGTGGAGTCTTCTGATGCTTTCTTAGTGTCATCCTCCTCTTCCTGTCTCTTGCTCGATTCAACATTCGAAGAACTAGTCTTCTTACTACTGTGACTCTTGTGTTTTTTGGATTGTTGGGGTGCAGCATCCGCTGCAATTGTGTTGCTTGGTGCACTATTACCCTCTGAGGTAATATGCTTATGTTTCCTTTTCAAAGGTCTTTCAGGGTCAGTTCCCTACAATAAGAGTAAAAAACATAAGAACAATAAAGTATGAAGAAGAGAAAGCTTAGTAAAACAATAGGTCTTCGAATGACTAACTTCATCTTCATGAACTATTATGTGTGGAAGTTGGTTTTCTTTAAAAGGCCTAACAATGCTAGTAGTGTGTTTCTCTCTCATTATCTAGCACAAATGTAGAAGAAAGAGTGTTTAGGCATGGCTCGAATCAAAGGAAAAGGTGAGAAATTTTACCTTATCTGTTTTTGCTTTGGTTCTGGTTTCCTCCCTCCTTCTTTCTTCTTCATCAGCTTGCCTCCTATCCTCATCATCAGCCAGGTGAATGCCTCTATTACTTTTAGGCTTTACCGTTCGAGCAGCAGGCTGTGATGGTCCTCCGGTCACTTCTTTCCCTAAAAAGGAGATAACAGATCAGAATTCGAATAAGGGGAATGTAAGACATAAACAATTTGGCATCTATTGCTAAAACAACGTACCTTTATTCTTGTGCTGTGCTAGAATGTCATGGATTTGCTGCCTTATAAACCCACTGTTCAGCCTTATGATGTTTGATCGAACATCCCCAACAATGTACTTATTGTAGTGATTGTCCCACCAGTTGTGGAATTTCTCACTACAATAGTATGAGTGGTTGAATTCGATGGGATTGACACTATAAGCAAGATTGCCCATCCTTTTGAGATATTTGGCAAAAAGGTCTTTAGACACTTCATTGCCAATCACCATATTCTTCCCGCCTTCGAACAGACTCTTGGGAAAAACTTGAGATAACCCAAATTGCCTCGAGACCTAGTTTGGTTGGTACCCAACCAAGACTAAGTGGTTCGATTTTGACCCAATCCTGCAACTAAGGACGGTTGGGTGTAAATAGTGCTGCCATAGCTCATTTACATCATCAGCATTATCTGGATTATTGGCTGGGAACTCATCCTGTAGCCAAGCTGGTCCTACTCTTCTGTTAACGAATGGGGCATGATGTGGTAGGAATTTGTTGAAATTAAGGAAAATCTTCATGTACGTAATGAAGAGCTCTTGAGGGTCAGTTTCATTCGAGCTAGAAGTTAGTACAGCCAACCTAACTCCCTCGATCGAACGATTGTTCACATCATCCTTGAATTTTTTGGGGATTTTTAGTCCCATTTCCCTAGTAAAAGTGGCATTTAGCCACAATTGCAGGAGCCAGAGTGGTCTTGAGACTGGGAATGGTGCTCCATCTTTAGATTTCTTCAAGTTGTCACAATATTCACCCATTGATTCATATAGAACACCCAACAGTAGACGACTAAGTGAAAATCCATGACCCTCATGAATTTGGATTGCCAGAGGAATGTACATTTGAGTCACTTGAAGTGATCTCGATCAAAAAACATATTGGCATAACCATAAGGTTAGAAAAGCTACATGTTCCTCAGCAGATACCTCGCCTTCATCCTGATGCTCCTCGATGAATTTGGAGAAAGCTGCAGCATTGAGTTTAAAATAAACATTTTCACTCGATTTGGCTGGATCGAAAGTCTCACCTTCTGGTCTCAATCCAGTAATTGCTGCTACATCGAGCAAAGTTGGGGTCATCATTCCACAAGGAAAATGGAAGGTGTGGGTGCTCCTCTCATAGAACATCATGGCAGCTGTCAGCATTTCATAATGATAAGCTGGGCCAAACTTTGACAATTGGATAATATCATAGATTCCTGAGCGTTGCCAAAAAGAACCCCAATCCTTCTCGACTCGAGCGAGCCACTCGATATAAGCTGAATTATTGCAATTTGGAGCTGACCTCCACATGTTATGGGGTTTTCGAAGAAAAGCAAAGTTGAAAGGGTCAGTACTAAAGATTTTGGGTTCGCATGTTTTGCGCATGGGAAAAAACTCTGAAATCGAGGGTTTTAGGGTGTTTTCATCTGGGAATGGACCTCCAAACGCAAACACGTCATCAACAATTGAGAAAGGAATTATTAATTCATCCTCCCAACGTGTTTGTTCGTCTTTAGATCCATGTGGTTCAGGAACCACTTCAATATCATGAGCTTTTCGAATCGATTGATTCCATTTACCAGCAAAGGGAACAGGGATCAACTCTTGTTGTTCAGCCATTGATTGTGACGAAGAAGATGAACAGTGCAGTAAAAGCTTTGATTTTTAAATCTAAACGATGACAGATCTGATACAGTAGAAGGATCTAAAATTCGTTGGTTTTCTAATCAAACAAACAGATTAGGAAATGGTTTATGAGAGATTGAGAACGAGATCTGGAAAGTGGATAGAAAATATGAAGAAACTGAGTTGAGAGTTGCAGAAAAGTGATTAAGTGGTGACCTAACGCTATTTATAGCATTCGTTTTCAGCAGAATTAAATAAATAAAAAAGAAATTCAATTTTTTTTTCAACTTCCGCGCTCGCCACGTGTCCCATGATCACTGCGAAAAGTGCAATCGTGCAGTAGTGGGGAAACGCGTTGACGGTTACATTCATGATTGCCATCACGTGCCATTAATGTGGAATAAAAAACGCCAAGTTCTCCACTCGATTCACTCGATTCGAAATTGGCATTTTTTGGGGGCAATTTGTTAGCTCATATTTTGGTTAAGTCAAAATATGCACTAAATGTTCTTTGAAGATAATTAATAAACCTTCAAGCATGGAAATCAATGTTTCCAGATCATTTACTTTAATATAAAGGTGAAGGTTAATGTCTTTAAGAACATTAATGATAAAAAGATATTCATGAAATTCAGAAGATGGAAAGTATTCACAAGTCCAAGAAGTAATTCAAGATTTGATTCGAGTCATCCATGTTTCGAGTGACCTTCAAGGATCATTAGAGCTCGAAGACTGCTTCAAGACTTAGCATATTTTCAACATTTCTGAAGATTCAAATTTCAAACCATTGCAACGTTTAATTCAAGTTTGGCAACTATTGGCATTCAGGAATGAAGATTGCGTGGCAAGACACTTGTCAAATGGTTGTTATTTAGTCGTTATTTGATAGCCTTAGATTTTATCTATAAATACTAGTTCATTTGTTGTAAATCACATCACAAATTCTCATACTTAAAATCCTTAACATTCTGAGTACCCAAGCGTTCGAGCGAAAAGAATATGCAAGGCACAATGTATGATTCTGTGGTCACCATTTATTAATTCAATGCAATTTACTTGTTTTCTTATACATTCTTTGCATTTTACTTCATTGAATTATTTACTTTTTCTTGTCAATTCGTACTCATTTTGAGTATTTTTACTTTTCTTGTCAATCAAGTTATTTTCTTGTTATTTCATTCACTTTTTACAAACAAACTTGTTCATTTACATTAATGAACATTGCTATTTTCAAACTTGAACAATAAATGCACAAACATGTCCCGAGATTCTCTAGTTGGTCTCTCAAGCATTGCAAACTAGCGCTTGTTTACCAAAAATCAGTGTAAACAGTGGGATCAATTTTAATCTACTTATAACAATTCAGTTTTCTCTAGAAAATGAATTACACATAGTGAATATATGTGCGTTATCTGCTGTAATTTGATAGTTTTTAAAGAAATTGATACGGTTAAAATTACTGTAATATGATCTGCAGTGCCTAAGTAGTGCCTTTATGTTGAAAGTTTTGGCATTCATAAATGTTAGCCCATATTTTGGTTAAGTCAAAATATGCCCTAATTATTCTTTGAATATAATTACTGAACCTTTTAATTATGGAAATTAATGTTTCCAAATTATTAATGACGCAATATAGGTTAAAAGGGATATATTTAAATAATATTCTCGTTTGAGAATATTCTAAAGTCTCTGGAGATGGAAAATATTTACAAGTCCAGGAAACCAATCAAGATTTGGTTGGAGTTATCAAACAATTCGAATGACATTCAAGGGTCACTCGAACTCGAAGACTACTTAGAGACTTAGCATATTTCTAGCATTTCTGAAGATTCAAAATTCAAACCATTGCAACGTTTCATTTAGAAGTGGCAACTATTGGTATTTAGGAATGAAGATCAGATGGCAAGACACTTGTCAAATGGATGTTAGGTAGTCGTTATTAGATAGCACTAGATTTATCTATAAATGCTAGTTCATTTGTTGTAAATCACATCACAAATTCACAAACTAAAAATCCTTATAATTTCTGAGTACCCAAGCGTTCGAGCGAAAGGAAAACAAGAGGAATAATGTATGATCTTTTGATCACTTCGTTTTAATTCAATGCAATTTACATGTTTTTATTTACATTTTCTGCATTCTAATTCATTGAAACATTTCCTTTTCTTTGTCAAATACGTATTCATTTTGAGTATTTTTACTTTCCTTGTCAAACAAGTTATCTTTTTGTCATTTACTTTACTTTAAATAAACAAACTTGTTCATTTGCATTAATGAAAATTGTTAATTTCAATCTTGAACAATAAATGCAAAACATGTCCCGAGATTCTCTAGTTGGTCTCTCAAGCATTGCAAACTAGCGCTTGTTTACCAAAAATTAGTGTAAACAAATTGGCACGCCCAGTGGGACTGGTTTTGTGAGTTCTTATTTTCAAAGTTTTGTTAAAAATTTTCTGAAAATTTTCTTCTTTATTGTTTTGGAAAGTTGTGTGTGTTGTTTTCAAAGAATTTATATTGTTTAGTGCATGCAATTGAGAAGTGGTTGGATAAAACCAGAGATGGTGAGACCTATAGGCACTAACGCTAGTACTAGCAACAACAACAACAATAGTATTGACAATAATAATGTCAATAACCAAAACAATCAGGATCCTGATGATGTTAACCCATTATTGGGGCATGTAGTCGCTTCGAGCGCTCAAACAACATCAGCCACAGATGCAACATCTGTGGGGGCAACACAGGCAATCCCTGTGTCTTCTTCTATGCCCTCATTAACATCTAATGCTGCAACCACAATGGCTGAAAATACAACGACCATGCCTTTACAAACTGTTGTTGGGGTTACACCTCCATTCTCAGGATCTTCATTTGACTTTCGAAGTCAATCAGGGGGTTTGTATCAGTCCCAAAGATCTTATCCATATGGAATGCCTACAGCCATGATGCAGAACGTGTATTCACACCCTGCAATACACTCTGATAGGATAGCAGTGAGGTCTCCCGTTCCACAAGGGCAAAACTCTAATAATGCTAGAGTTCGAGTGAACCAACCAGCCCTCACTACAGATTCACTTTTATCTATGAGGCAACAAATGGACGAGAGTAATTATGACATGGTGAATTTACTCACTGAACAAATGGGCACAATAATCAACCCATTGATTCGAGATACCAATCAGACTTACCAAACCCTGGCTACCCAAATGGGTAGAATTGCTGATTTCTTTGGAGGGGCACAAGTGCCCATCCAACAACCACTTCAACAATTACAGGCCCCTAGACCAAGGCCTGGACAAGTTGCTGAAAATCGAATCGAGGAGGCTCGAGCCCAGTAACAAGAACCACAGATTGTTAACCAACCTGTACAAAGAAATGTTGAACCTGAAGTGGTGCTTGTTCATCGAAACCAAAATGCTGATGAGGTTTTGAGAAACGTTCAACATAATGATTTTGGGCAAAATAACTTAGCCAATTTGGTAGAAACCATCCTTTCCCAAAATGGTCTAAATGTAGGTTTGCATAGACCTAATTTTGTATCACCTCTATCTGAGTTTGTTTTGCAAACAGAAATTCCAAGGGGTTGGAAAACCCCAAAATTTACCAAGTTTACTGGTGATACAACAGAGTCTATAGTCGAGCACATTGCTAGGTATTTGACTGAGGCTGGGGACATAGCAAATAATGAGAATTTAAGGATGAAGTATTTTCCCAATTCTCTAACTAGAAATGCTTTCACTTGGTTCACAACTTTACCCCCACACTCTGTATTTACTTGGACCCAACTCGAAAGGCTATTTCATGAGCAATTCTACATGGGTCAAACAAAAATAAGCCTCAAAGAATTAGCAAGTGTTAGACGTAAAACACCAGAATCTATTGATGACTATCTCAATAGGTTTAGGCTTCTCAAAGCTAGATGTTTCACTCAGGTGCCTGAACATGAATTGGTAGAAATGGCTGCTGGTGGCCTATATTACTCGATTCGAAAGAAATTAGATACACAACATCTCAGGGATATGGCTCAATTGGCTGATAGGGTTAGACAAGTTGAAAGACTTAGAAATGAAAAAGCCAGAAATAATAAGTTTCATAAGAAAGAGAAAATAGCCTATGTTGGGAACTATGAGAGTGATAATGAGTATGAGTTAGAGACTGGTGAGGTTGACCCAAATGAAATAGACTTGGCTGAGTTAAAACCAGGACCTCCTTATACTTGTAAATTATTAAAACCCTCAAATGGAAAAAATCCTAGTGAACCCAAAAATGAAAAGTATGTTGCTAAAACCTACACATTTGATGTTACCAAATGTGATGAAATTTTTGATTTATTGGTCACTGATGGCCAAATAATTGTTCAAAAAGGATTGAAAGTTACTGCTTTAGAACAAAGAAAGAAAAGAGGTTATTGCAAATTTCATAACTTTTTGGGTCATAAAACTTCGCATTGTGTTGTTTTCAGGGACTTAATGCAAAAAGCATTGGATGAGGGGAGATTGAAGTTCGATGAAAAAGCTAAGCAGACCATGAAGGTAGATACTGACCCCTCCAAGTGGCTGAGACTTCCTATGTGGAGCCATTCGAGTGCTTAATGATAGATGCTATGGAAGCCTCCCTAGTTCGAGCTATTACTGAAGGAGAATATGCTGAGAAAATCAAAGTGGTGTATCCTCGAGCTGAAGAGGAACTCATTGATTTTCTGAATATATGCAAGCTAAGCAACAAGGAAGTGATGTTGTGTCCTCGTTGTAGTGCTGTAAGTGACAAGGAGGCTACTGCAGGCCTCAAAAATGTTATGCCATATGTGGATAACAAGAACAAGTGGTCTACTGAAAGACCAAACAAGGGTAAGGCCACAAATCAAGGCCCTACTATCCATGACAGGCTTGGAAGGAGGCAAACATATGTGCCTTCAAATAGAATTCCTGTCAACCAATGGTCATCAGGCCAACACCAGGTCTATCAAAAAAGGAGGATGGATTTAGGTGGCTCGAGTCAAGTTGCTTCGAGCAACAATGCTGAAAATAGGAAGTACTCTTACAACAATAACTATAAGGGAAAAAATCCTATGACTCGAACCTAGTGGCGTAGGTACCAACGCCTTAAGAACTTGGAAAGGGAGAATGCCCAAGCTGGGGGAAACTCGAATTCGAATGCCCATGCTGGGGGCAAATCTCATTCGAATGCCCATGCTGGGGGCAATTCCAATTCAAGTGCCCATGCTGGGGGCACCAACCAAGTTGCCCATGTTGGGGGCAATACCAAGGTTGCATATACTAAAGGCAACCACAGTGATGCAAGGAATAAAAAGGAGTTTGTTCCTAAAAAGGCTGAAAAAGCCTTGGTAATGGAGGAAGTGTCCTCATAAAAGAGGCCAGCCAAAGAAAGACTATCATTCCCAGATGGCAACATGGAGGATGATATTCCAAATGAAGACCTGCTCGAATCTGGCTCTGAACCAGACTTCGATGTGTTGGTCAATGTGGTGTCTATTCTGCCACGTGAGTATGATCAGAGGTCCACTTCAGACCCTGATGAAGAGTTTGAAGAGCCTGAATTAGATGATTACACCCCTGTATGCTACTATGTTATGAATAATGGGTGTATTGAACAACAGAAGGCTACATTCGAGTGGCCTCATGAAGGTATGAAGAACCACCTAAAGCCTTTATACATTAAGGCTAAAGTTGGTGGTGTTGGTGTAAATAAAGTCCTTGTGGATGGGGCAGCTACAGTTAACTTAATGCCCCATTTCATGTTAAGGAAGTTGGGAATGTATGACACTGATATGCATTCTCACAATATTGTTCTCTCTAACCATGAGGGAAAAAGTGGCAAATCACTTGGTGCCATTCAAATGGATGTTGCTGTGGGCAGCACTATTAGGCCAACTTTATTCATAGTTGTGCCATCAAAGGCTAGTTTCAATTTTCTTCTAGGAAGGGAGTGGATTCATGGAGTGGGTGTTGTACCCTCCACCCTTCACCAAAGGTTAATACTTTGGAGGGAAGACAAGATTGTGGAAAACATTGAGGCTGACCAAAGTTTCTATAGGTGTGAGGTGGATCATATTACAAAGCAGACCTTTGATAGAAACTTAGCCTCAATATCTCCTTGTGGAGATAGGGATAGTGGCTATCGAGGAGCCACCAATAATGTGTACCATTATGTGAAACTCCATCGAACACATGGTTTGTGTTGGGAAAGGGAAGTGATTGAAGAATTCCCTCCTGAAGATGGAGTAATCCCACCATCTGGATGGGATGATGATGCAGAATCAAGCAATGTCTGAGCCCTCTGCTTGGGCCAAGATAACGGCATATATTGCCGAGAAAAAGATCGAAACGGCCTTAGAGGCTGCATTTCAACAAAATATGGTTGAAGAAACCATGGATGAAAATAATGGCAAGCTATTGCCAAATGATCAGAGGTTGGATTGCATTTATGATGATGAACCTCTAGGATTCGAAAAGGATCCATTAAGTTTGAATCCTAAAATGCAAGCACAAGATCCTTTGCAAGAAATTGATATTGGAGATGGCTCTATAAAGAGGCCAACATATATCAGTACCAATATAGATTTCGAGTTAAAGCAAAAACTGGTTAATCTACTCAAAGAATTTAAAGATTGCTTTGCCTGGGACTATAATGAAATGCCAGGATTGAGTAGAGATTTGGTGGAACATAGACTGCCACTCAAGCCAGGAAAGAAGTCTATCAAACAATTACCAAGGAGATTCAATCCAGAGATCCTCTCAAAGATCAAAAGTGAGATTGAAAGACTACTAAAAAGAAAATTCATTCGAACTGCCAGGTATGCTGAATGGTTAGCAAATATTGTGCCTGTTATTAAGAAAAATGGTAGCCTTAGGGTATGCATAGATTTTAGAGACTTAAATAATGCAACGCCTAAGGATGAATATCCAATGCCAGTAGCAGAAATGTTAGTTGATTCAGCAGCAGGGTTCGAATACTTGAGTATGTTAGATGGTTATTCTGGCTATAATCAAATTTTCATTGCTGAAGAGGATGTGGCTAAAACAGCATTTCGATGCCCTGGCGCATTAGGGACTTATGAATGGGTTGTTATGCCATTTGGTCTAAAAAATGCTGGAGCTACATACCAAAGAGCAATGAATCTTATTTTTCATGATTTCATTGATGCCTTTATGCAAGTTTACATTGATGATATTGTTGTGAAATCCTCATCTAGTGATGATCATTTGAATCATCTTAGAAAATCATTCGAAAGAATGAGAAAATGTGGATTAAAAATGAATCCACTAAAATGTGCTTTTGGTGTACATGCAGGGGATTTCCTTGGTTTTGTGGTGCATAAAAAAGGCATAGAGATAAATCAAAACAAAATGAAGGCTATTATGGAAACTCAGCCTCCAAGAACAAAGAAACAACTTCAATCCCTATTGGGAAAGATCAACTTTTTGAGAAGGTTCGTTTCGAATCTAAGTGGAAAATCTCATCCTTTCTCTCCACTATTTAGAAAGCAAAAAGGTGATCAATTTCATTGGGGGAAAGATCAACAAAAGGCGTTTGAAGATATCAAAGCTTATTTGGCTCATCCACCAACGCTAATGCCTCCTATTCGAAACAAAGCAATGAAGTTGTATATTTCAGCATCTGATTCAACTATTGGTAGCATGCTTGCCCAAGAAGATGAAAATGGTGTTGAAAAAGCTATATATTATTTAAGTAGAGTATTAAATGATGCTGAAACTAGGTATAGTGCTATAGAAAAACTATGTTTGTGTTTATATTTCTCTTGTATCAAACTTAAGCATTATATAAAGCCTATTGAAGTTTATGTCTATTCTCATTTTGATGTTATTAAACATATGCTTCTGAAACCTATTTTACATAGTAGAATTGGTAAGTGGGCTCTAGCTCTAACTGAAAACTCACTAACATATAAACCTTTAAGAGATAAAAAAGGTCAAATAGTGGCAGATTTTCTTGTTGATCATTCAGTGATTGAAATGCCACTAAGTTACGTGGAAACATAGCCATGGATTTTGTATTTCGATGGGTCCAAACATAAACATGAGACTGGAATTGAGATTTTGATAATATCTCCAATACAAATTCCAACTAAGTTTAAATACAAAATAAATGGGTTTTGTTCCAATAATGAGGCAGAATATGAAGCCTTAATAGCAGGTCTTGCACTATTAATAGACTTGGGGGCAAAAAACATTATCATTCGAGGTGATTCAGAATTGGTAATTAAGCAATTAACAAAAGAGTACAAATGTATTAAAGAACATTTGGCTAAGTATTTTGTGATTGCAAGTATCTTGCTGGATCGATTCGAATCTGTGGAATTTGAACATATTCCTAGACTACAAAATCAAGAAGCCAATGATTTGGCTCAAATAGCCTCTGGTTACAAAGTTTCTCCAGAGAACTTGAACAAATTAATAGAGATTAAAGAAAAATTGGTCTTTCATGAGCCATTAGCCTCAGAATTATCAATGGAACAACATGTGGGGGCAGATTCACCACAAAATATTGATGGCTACTCGAATATAGAAGAATATGAGGGTGCTGACATTTTTACCATTGATAATTTGGTAGATGGTGATTGGAGAAAACCAATAGTAGAATATTTGCAAAACCCTGTGGGTCAAGTTGATAGAAAAATTAAATACAAGGCTTTGAGTTATGTAATCATTGGAAATGAGTTGTTTAAAAAGACAACTGAAGGTGTGTTGTTAAGATGTCTCAATGAATCTGAAACCTTCATTTCAATTTCTGATGTGCATAGTGGAGTCTGTGGTGCTCACCAAGCAGGCCACAAAATGAAATGGTTATTGTTTAGACAAGGTCTATATTGGCCTTCTATGCTAAAGAATTGCATAGAATTTGCTAAAGGTTGTCAAGAATGCCAAATGCATGCAGGAATTCAACATGTCCCTGCAAGTGAATTACATTCTATAATTAAACCATGGCCATTTCGAGGATGGGCTTTGGATTTGATTGGTGAAATTAAACCTGCTTCATCAAAAAACCAACGTTATATTTTAGTAGGTATTGATTATTTCACAAAGTGGATTGAAGCAATACCCTTGCCTAATGTGGATCAAGAGGCAGTGATTAATTTCATCCAAAATTATATTATTTATAGATATGGCATTCCAGAGACAATTACCACTGATCAAGGTTCAGTTTTCACTGGAAGAAAAATGCTAGAGTTTGCTAGTGAAACTGGATTCAAATTGCTTACTTCAACACCATATTATGCTCAAGCAAATGGTCAAGTTGAGGCAGCAAACAAAATCATTATTAATTTGATTAAAAAACACATTGCTCAAAAGCCAAGAAATTGGCATAAAACTTTAGATCAAGTTTTATGGGCATGTAGAAATTCTCCTAGAGAATCAACTAATACTACACCATTTCGATAAACATATGGTCATAATGCAATTTTACCTGTTGAAATCAATATGCAATCATTTCGAATACAAAGACAGATGGAAATACCACATGACAAATATTGGGAAATGATGTTAGATGAGTTAGTTGATTTAGATGAAGAAAGGTTACAAGCTTTAGAGTATATGACTAGGCAAAAGGATAGAGTTGCCAAAGCCTATAATAAAAGGGTTAAGTCAAAAGCTTTTAACTTAGGAGATTTAGTTTGGAAAGTTATCTTGCCTATGGATAAAAAAGATAGAGTGTTAGGCAAATGGTCACCTCATTGGGAAGGTCCATTTAAAATTGTTCAAGTTTTTTTCAAATGGTGCTTATGAAATTGAAGAGTTAAGTCCTGAAAAACATGTGTTGGGAATAAATGGTAAATATTTGAAAAAATATAAACCAGCTTTGCTCGAATTAAACATAAGTGCAGAATAAAACTTAGAACAAATGAAGATATGGCAAACATAAAAAGAAAATATTTTGCCACAGAAGGGCATTGTCAAATTACAACCAAAGTAGAACAAATAACATTTGTTTCGAATGGATAGTAAAATTTAAAAATTACAAGGTAATGGCTACTTCACGATACAAGGCTTTAATAGAAATTTTCTCTGTCTCAATCACTTGTTGGGCGTCTTCGAGCTCCTGTACTTCAGCAGCAATGACTGCAGAATCGTCAAAAGCTCAAATCCCTTCCCTGCCTTTAGCATCAATGTCAGCTTGGAAAGATTGAGAAATTTCTTCTTCTATAGTTGCTTGGACAGATTTTTCTACAGCAATTTTGGCTTGATACTCCTCGATTTGGCGTTGAAGTTTAGCTACATTAGCCTCCCAAGCAGCAATGTTATTTCTACAAGTAAGGAGCCTTGGGGTTTGAACTTCAGCAGCTTCCTTTCGAATTCTAGCAACCTCGAGGTGTGCCTCTTTAGCCTTGGCCAATAAAGCAGCATGAGCATGCTTTTGGCTATTCAACTTGGCCAGGTTACCCCTTTCTCTCTGTATTACCTTTGCATACTGATCAATCATGTTCTCTATTTGTATAACTTTGCAAAGAGTCAAAGGGTCAGTATGGAGGTTATGAAATAAATGAAGAAATGCTAAGTGGCTAAAAGCATTCGAGGGATTCTCTTCGAGGTCTGCCAATACATTCTGCAAGCCATATTCAACTTTGAGCTTGGTTAATAAAGAATCCTGCTTAACATTGGCCTTTGCAGTAGCGCTGGAGGGATAAGTAGAGCTATCAGTTTTGTCACTCGAAGAACAAGATTTTGAGGATTGGATCAGAAGGTCCAAGGCAGCAGCTGGGTTGGTCTTAAGCATATTAGCAAACTCCACTTCTGGGACGCCAGCGCTGGTTGAGAGCCTCGAGGTAGAGGAGACTGACAATTGTTCTGGACCACCAGCTTTAGCTTCTTTGATAACGCTATCATCTTCATCCCCATCAACATCCTCCCCTTCTTCAATAGACTCTTCTTCCTCCTCTTTAGCGGAATCACTCGAAGCTGTACTTGGGATAGGAGTTGGTAATTTTGTTGGGCTTAGCACGTTCGAGCCACCCACATGTTCCAGGTTCTTCCATCCCCAAGTATTAGCAGGTTGATGTGCATCCCCAAAAATGGAATCAGCTTAAGTTTGAGTGGTTGCTCGAGAAGAGGATGATTTAGCCTGAAAAACACAAGTTGAAATGAAAAGGGTTAAAATTGCTAATAAATGAAATATAGTTTGAGACTATATATATATATGAAAAAGTAAATTAGGCTAAGTAAATTTACTTTGCCATATTTTGCCCATACAAATTTCTCCATTGGAATAGGACTTACATGCTGGTCCTGTTGGGGGTTGTCCTTGGGTAAGTTTTCAGCCTAGCATATTAACGAATCGAGTCAGGAAATTGGCTAAACTTGAGGTTCTATTCGAATGTAACATAAGCTAATTTAATAGCATACCTGAGTGTTTTCAAAATCTTCCCCAATCCTTCCTAGAAGGGGATTATTGTCATGACCCTCTTGTACAGGAATCTCCTGTTGAAAACAGTATTATTTAGGTACAGAATTCATTCGAATGAAGAATTCAAGCTAATAAAAAAAAAATTATGTACCTCAGTCACATTTGTGTCCAAAGTTGGCTTTGCTCGAATGGGAGAAGTTCTACCAACATCTGCATCATCATTAGGCCCAGGTTTGCTAACAGCTGGATCTAATTTCGAGGACCTAGAAGATTTGCTTTCCTTGTGTTTCCTATGTTTTTTCTTCTTTAGGCCCTAACCCTGCGTCGTTTGTTCAAGATGTTGAGTTTTTTCTCCTTCCTGAGCAGTTTCATCCTCTATAGCTGCTTCCACAGTCGAAGAGCTATTATTCTTTTTCTCCTTGTTCTTTTTATGTTTTTTGGATCTAGGGACAGTTGGATCTATGTCAGAGGGCGCATTCTTTTGTTTACTACTTTCAGTTGTAGTGGTTGATTGGTGCTTCCTCTTCAAAGGTCTTTCTGGTTCACTTTCCTACAAAGAACAAAGGTATGAGAAAACAACATATGTGAAAAGTTAGTTGAATTGTTTATAATAAGCATTCGAGTGACTAACTTCTTCATCCTCTAAGACCACAATGTGTGAGAGCTGAGGTTCTCTTGAAAGTTTAACAAAAGTGTGTTTTTCTCTTGTGATCTAAGAAAATGTCAAAGAGAGGCATATAAAAAAGAAGTTCAACGGAATGATTCGAAACAAAAAAGAATTTTTGATATAGAAATATACCTTGTCATTTTTTGTTTTGGTTCTCTCTTCATCTCTTCTTTTGTCTTCATCATCTCTTAGATGAATGCCTCCAGCATTTGTTGGGTTTACTCGAGCGGTTGGCTTGTTGGATTCATCCTCTATGATTTTTCCTAAGTATTGGAAGAGGTTAAGTTTAGCAGTTGTTTTCGAGTAAAAGAAAGAATAAAGGACTATTGTCATAATATTTACCTTTGTTTTTAAGAGTGGCTTCCAAGTCCTCGAGCTGTTCATGAAGAAAACCACTGTTGAGTCTTGCAATAGTAGAGGTGATGTTATCAGCTAAGTGCGAAGTATAATGTTGTTTCCACCAATTGTAGTACTTTTCAGTACAATAGAAAGAAAAGTTGAACTCGATTGGGTTCACATTATAACCAAAATTGGCAGCAGCCTTCAAGTACTTGGCAAACATGTCCTTTGAAAACTCTGAACCATCTACCAGGTTCTTCTCTCTTTTGAATAGACATTTGGGGAAGGTTTGTGATAACCCAAACTGCCTCGAAACCAAGTTTGGTTGGTAGCCCAACAACACATGGTGCTTCGAGTTGCTACCAATCCTGCAAGAAAGAATGGTAGGGTGCAGATAGTTTTGCCATAGTTCATTAACCTCATCAGCATTGTCCGGATTCGAGGCAGGGAACTCATCTTGCAGCCAGGCAGGTCCTACCAAATGGAGCGTGACGTGGTTGAAAATGGGAGAAGTGTAGAAAAATCTTCATATACCTGATGAAGATTTCTTGGGGATCAGTTTCACTCGAGTTGGAGGTTAACACAGCTAATTTAACACCCTCAATTGAGCGTTGATCCACTATAGCTTGAAATTGAGGGGGAACCACCAGCTCCGTCTCTCGAGTAAACGTGGCGTTGAGCCATAGTTGAAGTAACCATAAAGGTCCTGATACTGGAAGGGGAGCTCCATTTTGTGCTTTTTTCAAGTTGTCACAAAACTCTCCCATAGATTCATACAGTACACCTAGCAATAGGCGCCCAAGTGCAACAATGTTACCCTCATGTATTTGAATTGCTAAGGGAATGTACATTTGAGCCACCTGTAAAGACCTCGAGCAGAAGACGAAGTGTGCTAGCCATAGAGTGAGGAAAGCCACATGCTCTTCATCTGAGACTTCACCTTCACCATGATGCTCTTGAATAAACTTGTAAAAAGTTTTTTCTTTAAGGGTGAAGTAGGTGTTCTTGCTAGACTTCGAGGGGTCGAATGTCTCCCCAGTTGGCCTTAGGCCAGTAATTGAAGCCACGTCCAGCAAAGTGGGAGTCATCATTCCACAAGGGAATTGGAATGTGTGAGTGCTCCTTTCATAGAATATCAGTGCGGTTGTGAGCATTTCTTGGTTATAAGAAGGGCCATATCTGGAAATTTGAATTATGTCGAAAATGCCCAAGTTTTTCCAGACTGCTCCCCACTCTTTCTCGACTCGATCCAACCACTTGGTATATGTTGGATTCTCACAATGTGGTGCAGACCTCCACATATTATGAGGCTTTCGAATGAAAGTGAAGTTGAATGGGTCAGTAAGAAAAAGTTTGGGTTCACAAGTCTTTTTGGTTGGAAAAAACTCACTCACTCGAGATAGTTGAGTTACCTCATCTGGAAAAGGGCCTCCAAATGCGAAAACATCACAACCAACAGAAAAAGGGATGACGAGTTCATCTTCCCAGCGTTGTTGTTCCTCTGTTGTGCCAGTTGGTTCAGGAACCACTTCAATATTGTGGGCTTTCAGAATCGTTTGATCCCATTTGCCAGCGAAAGGGACTGGTTCTTGTTGATCAGCCATTGAAATGGTTTGAAGATGAACAGTTGAAAGTTAACTAAAGGATTTGGTTTTGGAATGGTTCGTTCTCAAATCTGTTGAATTTAACAGATCTAAAGTTTGTTTAGTCAAATTAAACACTAATTCAGTGTTAAAAACAAACAAACGGTTTAAACAATGGAGGAGAACGAATTGTGAACGAAGGTGGAAAGTTTTGAGTAGACGGAGAAGAAGAGAGTGAGCTAATGTAAATTTGCAGAAAAGTGATTAAATGGTGACCTAATACTATTTATAAGCATTCTTTTCAGCCGAATTAAATAAATCAAAAAGAAATTAGAAATTTCTTTCAACTTCCGCAGTTGCCACGTGTGCCATAATCTCTGTGAAAGCGAAATCGTGTCAGTAGTGGGAAACTGCGCTGACGGTTACACTCATGATTATTGTCACGTGCAATTAATGTGGAATACTAAAAGAAAAAAACGCTAAATTTCTTCTTTCATTCGAATTCGATTCAAAATATGCCCTAATTATTCTTTGAATATAATTACTGAACCTTTTAATTATGGAAATTAATGTTTCCAAATTATTAATGACGCAATATAGAATAAAAGGGATATATTTAAATAATATTCTCGTTTGAGAATATTCTAAAGTCTCAGGAGATGGAAAATATTTACAAGTCCAGGAAATCAATCAAGATTTGGTTCGAGTTATCAAACAATTCGAATGACATTCAAGGGTCACTCGAACTCGAAGACTACTTAGAGACTTAGCATATTTCTAGCATTTCTGAAGATTCAAAATTCAAACCATTACAACGTTTCATTCAGAAGTGGCAACTATTGGTATTTAGGAATGAAGATCAGATGGCAAGACACTTGTCAAATGGATGTTAGGTAGTCGTTATTAGATAGCACTAGATTTTATCTATAAATGCTAGTTCATTTGTTGTAAATCACATCACAAATTCACATACTAAAAATCCTTATAATTTCTGAGTACCCAAGCGTTCGAGCGAAAGGAAAACAAGAGGAATAATGTATGATCTTGTGATCACTTCCTTTTAATTCAATGCAATTTACATGTTTTTATTTACATTTTCTGCATTCTAATTCATTGAAACATTTCCTTTTCTTTGTCAAATACGTACTCATTTTGAGTATTTTTGCCCTCCTTGTCAAACAAGTTATCTTTTTGTCATTTACTTTACTTTAAATAAACAAACTGGTTCATTTGCATTAACGAACATTGTTATTTTCAATCTTGAACAATAAATGCACAAACATGTCCTGAGATTCTCTAGTTGGTTTCTCAAGCATTGCAAACTAGCGCTTGTTTACCAAAAATCAGTGTAAACAATAAGAAAATTGTCGTATACCTCTGTATATAGTTTAAGCATTTTTTTTTATAAATTATAGTTTATGCAGTTAGTGCACGTGCCTTCATGCTCATTCCCTTTTGCTGCTAGTGTAATTAATTAATGTTTGCTTATCTCCGGATTCTGATATTGATAGAATTGCATGCTTCATTGCTTCTAAAATAAAGCACATAATATTCACATAAACCATGTGTGTTTGGTATTACTCACTTTGATAACATAGATTTCTTTTTGTTTATCCACTACAAAAAATACTATCATTAGCGGCGGGTTCTGATCTTTGTATTGCTTAATTTCATTGACCTCTGATGGTTATACAGTTTTGACTGATTTGTATTCGTTGTCCATGGTATTTGGACAAACCGCGGTCCCAAACATTGTGGTGTTGTAAACAGTATGGTAGATTCTGCCATTTTTTCATTGCATTCTGCGTGCTAGGTTGAATCATACAAAATGATAATAGAATGTTGATTAGATTATACTTGACAAAATGTCTAAATGATTATTTTGTGGTTATAGAAATGACAGACAATGTTGGAGGACAACAATTAGGAAGAGAAAATGCAGTACACGTTTCTGCGCGTATAGAGAATGTGCGGCCAATGCTCCCGAGCCGAGTCGTCGTAGGGGAAGAAGAGTTGCTCGTAATGAGCCTGAACCTCAATATGAAGTGTTCCCCAATTAGAAATTGCTGACATGTGCAATGAAAATGTTTACATAGAGTTGGAGCCGATTACTATTTATCAAGTGAGGCGAAAGCGGAGTAACCCTGTGCCCGGAGGTTTAGGTGCAAGTCGCGGCGGTTCAAGTCGCGATGCTACTTAATAGGTTGTTTAGGTGCATTCATATTTTACGGGACAAAATAGATGTTTGTTTCGTATCCTATAATGTGAAATCTTGTATGAATCAATTTTTTACAATTATTATGCCAATGTGTATGACAATTTATATACCAATGTATATGTGCCAATTTGTATGCGAATGTGTGTGCCAATTTATATTTATTTGCAAAAATAAAAACATGATATTTTAAACTCGGAAACAATTTCGCATCCTATAATGCGAAATGCGGGTTTACGGATCTCCTCAAAAAATAAACGGTTTAAAGCATAAATTACCTCTTCTATAACTCGAAATAGGTGTAGGATTATCCAAATGAGTGAAGAAACGTTGATTTCAAGCTTGAAAACAACAAAATCGCCTAAAAAATCGCAACTTTTCATATAAAAGGGGGTTTCGTATTTTACGAAACGAAATTACGCGTGTTCGTATCTTAAAATGCGAAATGTCAAGTCATTTCGCATTCTAAAATAAGAAATATCAAACCATTTCGCATCCTATAATGCGAAAAGGAAAAAAAAAACAGTTCGTTTTATCACTTTGTATGCGTTTTATATGTTATATGTGTTCGTATTCTATAATACGAACCATAATACATTTCTTATTTTAAGATGCGAAGGGTATTTTCATCAACTTGGGGGGCCTGAGAGCATTTTAAGGGGCCTAAAGAGCAATTTTCGATAATTTGGTTGAGACAAAATTTGCCCATAGCCCAATATCTATGGTTGGACAGTTTGGTTGAGACAAAACCCAACCCAAAATCTCCTATTAAAAGTCATCTTACCATAATATGGTAATTTTTATCTTCTCTGACGCTCTCCTAAAGCCTAATCCCAAATCTCAACTCAATGGCACCAAGGAAGCGCCATCTTCTCGACGATCCACCCAGCGCATCTTCTTCCGATGATTCATTCAAAGATTCTTCATCCGAATCCGAATCCGAAGAAGAAGAACAACAACAACAACAACCTGCTTCACCTTCTACCCCAATATCAAACCCTAAACACGCTGCTGCGGAATCAGAACATGCAGCGCCTAAACTCAAACTCAAATCTGGAACAAAGCGTCCCGCGGTAAATAACAACACGAACGGAAACTCAAAACGTTCGAAGAAGCAGAAAACGACTGGCGAAAGCTCTAACAAGAGTTCTACGAGAGTATTCAGTGAAAAAGACGATATCATCATTCTCGAAAATATTTCCGTTTTCATTTCAGAAACTGGAAATAATCCGAGGAAGAAGGTAAAAGAATTTCTCAATTTCGTAAAGAAATTTCTTAGCATTGAGGTCAACTATGAACAAATGAAGCGGAAACTTGGTAGGTTGGAGGACAAGTACATCAGGGACATGTATAAAGGCAAGGACATCGAGGATTTCACTGCACCCAATGAAAAGAAAGTGTTTGAACTATCTAAAAAGATTTGGGGAAATATTTGTGTTAATAAAGCTGAAGAAAATAGAAAAGTCCCAATGGCTGCTAAGGAAGATGCTACTGGTATAGCCCATGAAAATTTGGTATTGAGTGAAGTGTTTCGATTTGGTGATGCTGTGGGTTTGTCTCATTTTATGAAAAAGGGTTTTGAATTGGTTGAGGAATCGAAGAGGCAATCCATGGGGGATGAGTGGAGGCATATCAAAACTGAGGAGATGGAAGTATTTGGGCAACGCGCAGAGCTACTTAAAGATCGGGCTAACTTGATATTGCAGGCCTTAAATAAATCAAGCCAGTAGGATTATCAATTTTAGGTATAGTTTTGTTGTTAATCTGCTACTTGTTTTGAATTTGTTAACTTTTTATTTATGTAGCAATTTTGAGGCTAGCTTAATTTGTTTTAACAATTGTGATGTTTCAATACGACTATATGGAATTATTATAGTTTAGAAATTTGGCTGAATATAGTATACACACATGTACACATTGTGTGTTATTTTGATGATCATTATGCACCAATGAAGCTACTAGTTTTAACATTGATTGGTTCATTGCAGTCTTTTCCTCCCCTGCTGGTGGTTTTTGTCCCTTTCCCTGCCGTGTGTTTTGCGTTGCACTTTGATGTGTGCGCTTTTGTTGTGATGTTTTTTTGGGTTTCAGGGTTGCTGGTTTAGCGTTTAAGCTAGAGCTTTGACTATTTTTTTTTATTGTTTGTTTGTTGTTGTTTCTGCTGTTGCTCTGGTGTCTTTGGCTCTTTGTTGAGCTGCAGTCCCAGTTTTCTCTTTTTTGTATGTTTCTTTCCTCCCTTGGTATGTTTTATGCCTTGGTTTGAGGTTTAATAATATTTTTGATGTTCAAAGAAAAAGTTATGACAAAGTGATAAGAATTGGTAGCATATATGTTTGTTTGTTCAACTACTAGTTTGAAGGATTCATTGCATAGTTTCAATCAAGTTATGAGAATGTGATATTTAATTATTAACTATATGGAATTATTATGGTTTTGAAATTTTGCTGAACATGCATATCTTCACATTGTTTTATTTTGATGATTGTAATTCATCAATGAATCTACTAGTTTTAGGTATGTTCTTGGGTCTGAAATTGATTTCAAAACATGCACTTTTGGTTGTTTATCTTTTGTTGTTTGTGTTCTTTGAACTATTTTGATGATCATTATGCATCAATGAATCTACTAGTTTGGAGGGCTCATTTTATAGTTTTAATTAAGCATGTGTTTGGTGTGGTGAGAGCAGACCAAATGCGTGTTTCTTCAAACGCTATACCAATTCTTAGATTCTGAATTTCACGGTAATCCTGCTCCCAAACGTGCGGTTGCAGCAAAAATATACTAAACCAAACACATGCTAAGTTATTCTATTGTGATGTGAATCGGTAGCAGATATGTTTGTTTGTTCCACTACTAGTTGGAAGGATTCATTGCATTGTTTGGGTTAAGTTATGAGAATTTGATATAAGAACTTGTAGCAGATATGTATGTTTGCTTCCTTAGCCATAGATTTCCAAAAATCTACTATTTGATGTTAATTAATACAAGAAACTTAATTACTGTTGAAAACGAGTTTTGAAAAAAAAACAGATTCTGAAAAAACAATTGCCAACCGAAATGAAATTTACCGGTCTGAGTCGCGGACTAAGTTCGCTCTCTTTAAGACGTTTCGTGATACTGCCAAGATTGTGCAAGCAGTTCGTAATTGTTCACGACGTCCCCAAGATAAAACAGCCCAGTTCAATACTGTATATCGAATTTCTATTGCACAATAGAAACCGATCAGAATTACACCCTCTACTGATTGTTGTAAACAATCAGTCGTATTGGTTATACAGAACCAATTCTATGGAATCGAAATTCCACTCTACAGCAGCAAGCAAAATCGCAAATAAAAAATGAAGAGAATTTTTTTGAGTAATTGTGATGTTTTTTGTGTTTTGTAGAAATGAAAACTGATACACTGTTTATATAGCAAAAACGCAACAACTGAATCAGCAAAGTAGTGGAGCGGTTTTGACTTAGTAAAAGAACCGAAAAATAGGAAATCGTGGGAGGCAGTTGCATGAATTTAAAATGTGTTCTTGAACACAAAATAATTTTTTAAGCTTTTCAGTCACTAAAAAATTAGTACATCACTCAAGCAAGCCCAAAGCCCAGGCCCAGATCCGAGCCGAGCCGAGCCGGCCGGACGGACGGCGGCGGCGGCGCGCGCGTGATGGTCTATGTTGATTGTGTTCTCTCCCACTCACAAAATTCTATACCCCTAAGGGCACACCCTTGGAGTGAGATTTTAGTATATAAATACTATCAAAGTCTCAAGTCCCACCAATGTGGGACTTAACAACTTTCAAAATTCACACTACTCACATTTTAGTGTTTGTAATGCTTCCAACCTACCAAGTTCATTTCTTCATCATTTCCATTCAAATTTCCAACAATCCCCCACTTGAATTCAGAAGAGTTGTTTTGGAAGTAACGTTAAACGTTTCTGAAAAATTGTGCATAAGCAAAGGTGTCTACGACTTGAACCTTTACATAGCAAGTAAGAGTCTGATTAAACAAGAGTGACTCATGTCTTGAACTCTATCTCAGTTTTTTCTCTAACCTGCACACAACCTTTCTCTCTAGGGTGTATTCTATTAGCCCGTGCTTTAATGGCCCTGCACGACTATCCCAGTTTCATGAATGCTCTAGGAATTCTGCTTCAAAATTCCATGGGAACCGACCTAAGTTCCACATTCACATAGGTGAGTCTATCAGAAGTACTCCTGTAGCTTGGTACTTCACTCATATAGAGTAT
Organism: Trifolium dubium; assembly: GCA_951804385.1. Taxonomy (NCBI): domain Eukaryota; kingdom Viridiplantae; phylum Streptophyta; class Magnoliopsida; order Fabales; family Fabaceae; genus Trifolium; species Trifolium dubium. The sequence goes on along the minus strand of OX638062.1, from coordinate 30,913,145 downwards.
AGATCTCATTAAGAGTTTCTATTATCTCAACCTATCGCTTCAGGATTCATGCTTACCTTACACTAGCATGATCAACTCCATATTGTTCATAACTTGTTGTTTACCCATTGTAACCTAATTCTTGGGATCTCCAGTCTTTTAGGTTGGGTTACCATCATGACAATTCATAAGCATTAGTCCCATCTTTTTAGATGTCTGTTGAACTTTCTCTCTAGCTAATCCTTTCGTCAAAGGATCTGCTATATTCTGTTCACTGCGTATATGATCCACTCTTACAGCACATTTAGTGATGAAATCTCTCACAGTGCTGTGTTTTCTTCTCATTTGACGTCTTTTACCGTTGTAGTAACGGTTCTCTATTTTTGCAATAGCCGCGGTACTATCGCAGTGGATCAACACAGCTGGCATAGGTTTTTCCCACAAGGGAATCTCACTAAGCAAGCATCTTAACCAGCTTGCTTCTTCACTAGCATTTGCTAGTGCTATCATTTCAGACTCCATAGTGGATTGTGCCAATATGGTCTGTTTCTTTGATTTCCAAGACACAGCTCCTCCTGCTATATTGAAAATATAACCACTTGTAGCTTTGGAATCATCTGATAAGGTGTTCCAATCAGCATCACAGTATCCTTCTAGTACTGCTGGAAATCTTTGATAGTGTAATCCGAGATTCATGGTCCTTTTTAGGTATCTCATGACTCTCTCTATGGCTTGCCAATGCTCGTTACTAGGTCTGCTAGTAAACCTGCACAACAATCCCACGACATAGGCAATGTCGGGTCTAGTACAATCAGTGGCATACCTAAGACTACCAATGATGCTCGCATATTCAGTTTGTCTTACACTTTCACCTGTATTCTTAAAAAGTTTTACAGACGGTTCGTAAGGTGTGTACGCAAGTTTACAATCAAAGTAATTATACTTCCTTAAAATCTTTTCCACATAGTGAGATTGATCCAAGGATATTCCATTTTCAGACCTAGTGATCTTGATCCCGAGAATTACACTCGCTTCTCCGAGATCTTTCATATCAAAGTTGTTACACAACAATGACTTCACTTCATTTACGGCAGTAAGGTTTGATCCAAATATTAGCAAATCATCAACATATAGACATATGATAGTGCAAATTCCATTTTCATATTTATAATAAATGCATTTGTCACTTTCATTCACATTATATCCACTTGATATAATTAAGTTGTCAAACTTTTCATGCCATTGCTTAGGAGCCTGTTTCAGTCCATATAATGACTTATCTAATTTACAAACCTTATTCTCTTGCCCGTGTACTACAAAACCCTCTGGTTGTTCCATATAGATTTCTTCTTCGAGGTCACCATTTAAAAAAGAGGTTTTCACATCCATCTGGTGTACTAATAAATTATAAACAGAAGCAATTGCGAGTAGTACCCTTATGGATGTAATTCTTGTGACCGGAGAAAAAGTATCGAAGAAATCTATATTTTCTCTTTGTCTAAAACCTTTGGCTACAAGGCGAGCCTTGTATTTATCAACTGTACCATCAGGTTTTAGTTTCTTTTTCAAAACCCATTTACAACCAATTGGTTTGCATCCAGGTGGCAAGTCTACCAAATGCCAAGTCTGATTGGATTCTAAAGAATCCATCTCATCATTAATAGCTTCTTGCCATAAATCTGCATCCAGAGATGACAAGGCTTCTTGAAGATTTGCTGGATCTTCTTCTATCATATAGGACGTATATTCTGGTCCATATTCTTTAGCAACTCTTGCTCGTTTACTTCTTCGAAGTTCTGGTTCTATTCTGTCATTACTTTCAGAATCTCTTATCACAGGAATGTGACTCGTTTCGGTGCCCCCACTATTTCCGTTGCCCCCACTGTTTCTCGATTTGAAAGGAAATCTATTTTCATAGAATTCAGCATCATTTGATTCTATGATAACTTTTGCATTTAGATCATAAAATCTATATGCCTTACTGTTTGCTGCATACCCAATGAATATGCATTCATAGGCTCGACTAGCAAGTTTAACTCGCTTCGGGTCCGGAATTCTGACATAAGCCAAACATCCCCAAGTTCTTAAATAAGACAAGTTTGGTTGTCTTTTCTTTAATATCTCATACGGAGATATCATCATTTTTGACTTGGGAACTCTATTCAGGACATAACAAACAGTCAAAATAATTTCCCCCCACCAGTGGTTTGCAGCGCCGGTATTTAGCATAATAGCCACAACTAACTCAGTAAGAGTTCTATTTTTTCTTTCTGCTTTACCATTCATTTCAGGAGAATATGGTGCAGTCATTTCATGTATAATTCCGTGTTGCTTATAAAATTCAATAAATGAGCCAGAATTATACTCAGTTCCTCTATCACTACGAAACTTCTTAATTTTACTACCAAATTGATTTTCAATCTCGGTCACAAAAATCTTAAACATATCAAATGCTTCACTTTTATTTTTCATAAGATAGACATACGTATAATCAGAGCAATCATCTATAAAAGTTATAAAATAACGTTTCCCATTTCTAGTTAAAGTTCCGTCAAGTTCACAAATATCGGAATGTATAAGATCAAAAGGTTCGGATTCTCTAACTACTGATTTATGAGACTTTTTTGTTATTTTAGCTTGACTGCAAAATTCACATTTTTCTTGTTCATTTGAATTTAATTTCGGAATTAATCCTAAGTTACTTAAATTAACAATTGAACGTTTATTTACGTGACAGAGTCTAGCATGCCATAAAATAAAATCACACAAAAAATAAACAGAAGGAGAATTATTATTCATTTCAACATTCAACTTAAACATGCCATCAGTTGCATAACCCTTCCCAACAAAAATACCATTCTTAGAGATGGTATACAAATCTGCCCCTATAACCTGATTAAACCCAGCCTTATTCAAAAGATAACCAGAACAAGATTCTTCCTAATCTCAGGAGCATGCATTACATCTTTCAGAATCAGAGTCTTTCCAGAGGTGAAGTTCAGCTCCACATCACCAATACCAGCAACATTAGTGGTGTGAGCATCTCCCAACAACACTTTCTTATTATCAGCAGCCGTGTATGTTTTAAACATAGCACGATCATAGCAAACATGGCGAGAAGCACCAGTGTCCACCCACCAACCATCAGTCCCACCAACCATATTGAGTTCAACAATCATAGCAACGAACTCATCAGTCAGGTTAGCCTGTGCATTAGATGCACCAGGTTTAGCCTTGTTTCTACACCTCTTTGCCATATGACCTGGCTTTCCACAGTTAAAACAGAGGAAAGCATTACCAGCATCATTTCTAGGTGGTGGCTGTGGTTGCATTGGGGCCTTAGAAGGATTACCATTCTTAATTCGGTTTCCAGCAGGAATAGGATTACGGTTCTGTTTCTTAAGTGGTTTGCCCGTAGGCTTTAGAACCGTACCATAACCGAATTTCTTTTTGTTGTTGGAAACAACTAAGACTTCATCTTTCTCTTTCTGATCTTGTCTCCTGGATTCTTCCTCAATCCTAAGGCTAGTAATCAAGCTCTCAATTGAAAATTCCTTTTTTTCGTGTCGAAGAGATGTTTTGAAATCTTTCCAACCGGGGGGCAGTTTGTCAATTATGACAGCAATCTGAAACTGTTCATCAAGAGCCATACCTTCAGTTATGATTTCGTGAGCAATTTTCTGCAACTCATGTGACTGCACCTCAACAGACCTTTCATCCACCATCTGGTAACGGAGATAGCGGCTAACAGCATACTTTTTCACACCAGCTTCTTCAGTATCATATTTTTTCTTCAAAGCATCCCAGACCTCTTTAGCAGTAGCGCAGTTACTGTAATAATCATACAGATCATCTGCGAGTCCATTAAGAATATGATTTTTGCAAAGATAATCATTTTCTTTCCAAATCAGTAATTCTTTTCTCAGCTGTAAATTATCCGCAGGCTGTGATGATTCGGTTGCATCAGGATCCTTATCCTTATCATTCACAGCTTTCTTTCCGCCGGTGCTATTGTTGTTCGTGACAGAAATTTCAGGAACAACCGGCATGTCCTCAGTCAGAACATTGGCAACCTTTTTTAGGGTTAAAAAGAAGAACATCTTCTGTTGCCAACACTTGAAATGAGAACCTTCGAATTTAAAAGGTTTATCAGTAGCACCAGCAGAGTTAGCGGTAAATTCCTCGGTCGACATGGCAGTTTGTAAAACGTCTTAAAATTGTTGAAAACGAGTTTTGAAAAAAAAAACAGATTCTGAAAAAACAATTGCCAACCGAAACGAAATTTACCGGTCTGAGTCGCGGACTAAGTTCGCTCTCTTTAAGACGTTTCGTGATACTGCCAAGATTGTGCAAGCAATTCGTAATTGTTCACGACGTCCCCAGGATAAAACAGCCCAGTTCAATATTGTATATCGAATTTCTATTGCACAATAGAAACCGATCAGAATTACACCCTCTACTGATTGTTGTAAACAATCAGTCGTATTGGTTATACAGAACCAATTCTATGGAATCGAAATTCCACTCTACAGCAGCAAGCAAAATCGCAAATAAAAAATGAAGAGAATTTTTTTGAGTAATTGTGATGTTTTTTGTGTTTTGTAGAAATGAAAACTGATACACTGTTTATATAGCAAAAACGCAACAACTGAATCAGCAAAGTAGTGGAGCGGTTTTGACTTAGTAAAAGAACCGAAAAATAGGAAATCGTGGGAGGCAGTTGCATGATGGATCAGATCAATTCAAAACGGGTTGCTGACTCAGCGAAAACCGTTTTATGACTTGGTCTTACACATTTAAAATGTGTTCTTGAACACAAAATAATTTTTTAAGCTTTTCAGTCACTAAAAAATTAGTACATCACTCAAGCAAGCCCAAAGCCCAGGCCCAGATCCAGATCCGATCCGAGCCGAGCCGGCCGGACGGACGGGCGGCGGCGGGGCGCGCGCGTGATGGTCTATGTTGATTGTGTTCTCTCCCACTCACAAAATTCTATACCCCTAAGGGCACACCCTTGGAGTGAGATTTAACTAGATTTTTAACTAGATTTAACTACTAATACAAGAAATTTAACTAGATTTTTGATGGTAAGTTTCTGCAATTATATAATTTCCACTTTCAATTGACTTGATTTATTTTCATATCTACATTTAAACCAAAATATTAACTTTTTCCTTTTCAATTATAGGTAGACTTTGCTGATGATGTCACAAAATTGGCCAAATCATAAAGATGTGAAGCAAATATATTTTGGATACAGTAATTCTAACTCTTTTGGTTTATGTTACATTGGAATTGTACTTAATGTTAGTTATGAATGCTACAACAATTATGCAGAAACTCTTTTGGATATAGTGACTCTAATTATGCAGCAACTATTTTGGAACTGTACTTTATTTTGGTTATGTATGTAGCAACTCTTTTAGACATAGTGATGCTAATTATGCAGCAACTCTTTTGGTTATGTATGCACAATTCTTATTTTATTTAGTAAAGTTAAGAAAGCAAAATGCTACAATATGAAAAAGTGCGGACAAAATATTATGAAACTTGAAACAGAACATATAGGCACAAGGGTTGCCAATATGAGATGAATGGTTATGAGATGAGATAGATACACATGGTTTCTTAGTGTTGTGTTTCTGTTGGTGAATGGCATACACCATACATTTGCAAAATCAATCAGTACACCATTTTGGTTATGGCTTATGAATGAAATGAATGGTTATGAGATACCCATGAATGTTGTGTTCCATTACTTGTAGATAGTATAGTATGTTAGTGCTAGTTTGCAAAAACAATTGTAATTTCTATTTTAAAATTGTGATTGAGATTAACAAAATTGTATTGTAAGCTGTGACAGTGGCATGTTTAGCATAATTTATTTATTGATATTACTTCCAGTTTTACCTGTCAATGAGACAGGATGAAGATTTCTTTATTGATGTTTAGTGTACAGCCAATGTTTTGTACTACTAATACTATGTTGAAATCTATAATGATGAGTTCGTTATTAAAGCTTTCTCGTGTACACTTATTTCCAATGTTTTTGTTCTGCAGAAGCATATTCTTAGACATGAAGCATATTCTTAGACATGTTTTTTCCTCAATTTATTATCAAGTGGCACAGCTTGTTCTTTTGAGAAAATTGCAAGAAAATCAATTGCAGGAAAATAGGTTGTTATCTAATTATGAACTCAACTATTGCATAATCATTATGCTTTAATGTACTATTAAAACTTGTCAGCCCATAAATAAAATCATTATACAATTGTAAATTGTCTAAGTCTCAAATCTCTAAATAAGAATAGTTTTTAAGATAATTCACAATCCAAAAAAGAGTACCGCAAGTATAATATATATATATATATATATATATATATATGGTGCATAAATACTTCATATTGTTTAGTGCACCCCCTAAATTTCTAGTGTACCCCCAAGTAAATTGCTTAGTACACCTCTCAAATTTTTAGCGCACCCTCCAAATAGCGCATCCTCTAATTTGGAGGGTGCGCTAGAAATTTGGGGGGTGCACTAAGCAATTTGGTTGTGGTGTACTAGAAATTGGAGGGTGCACTAAGTAATTTTTATTATTTATGCACTGTGAGGAAAAAACTTATGCACCATAACCACTCATATATATATATACTAGTGTGTATACCCGTGCAAGGCACGGGTGAAACCTTTTTCGAATTAAATGAAAAATAAAATACTTTATAATTATTTGAGACTATTATAAAATATTTTATTACCAATAAAAATACTAAAAGAAACAATCTATTTAAAAATGTGGAGTCTAAACTCTAAATATAAATTCAAATAATTGATAAATATAGGAAATATTTTAGAGATATTTATTCTATAATAAATCAAATTCTTAAAAGTAAAAAATGTTTCTCAGTGATTCATTGACACCAATATATCTACAGTGTGGGAACTAAGTAAACACAAAGGAATCGGACAAAGAAAAACTAAGAGTAGTGAAGAGTCAAAGAAAAATAAGAGGAAAATATAAACATACGTTAAAAAAAATTGGAAAGTAAAATAGCATTTGGAAAACTAATTTGCTTTATAGAGAAAAATAACCAAAATTGGAGTGAGAAATTGATGACAACCATTGGTTTCCCAACAAAATATAGAAGGATTAAATGGGTGCATTGAAGAGTTAAACATTGATGAGAGAAATACATTGAACCACTCCAAACTATTTTTCTTTCAAATTAAATAATTAAAAGTCAAATTAAAGATAATTAAAGAAATATTACTATTAATAGTAACTTTTAAAATAGCAAGCACTTTCATTAGCTGACAAATGGCAAACTTGCCAAAGAACTACTTTTGCTTTATTATATTCTATGATATATATATATATATATATATATATATATATATATATATATATATATACTAGTATGTTAGCCCGTGCCAAGCACGAGATTGCATTCTTATTATTTTATTTTAAATCATTATTTGAGTAATTTATTTTAATAATCAATAGTGAATTTGAGATATTATATCTTATAAATTATATAGATATATAAATTGAAGTAAATATATTGTTATTCAAATAAATTATATTAAATAAAAAAAGTTATTTTAAGAAAAATATTTTAAAAACTGTATTTTGACAAATGGTAATTTTAAGTTTTTTGACAATATTTTAAAAACTTAAAAATTAAATGGTAATTAAATAATTTTTAAAATTTTAAAAAAAAAATAGTAAGGACTAAAATCATAGTTGATCTATTAAAATAAAACATTTTAATTGAAGTGAAGTGACATTTTAAAAAAAAATCATAATGAAGTGACATTTTAATTTATATTACAGAAAATATTGTAATTTAATATTTTGAAATTTCTATAGTCTTGATACGATATTTCCTAATTCCTCTGTATCATACGCTAAATAGATATTTTCGTTATCATAATAGACATTAACAAAAATGCTAAATTAAGTATTTGGTATCTTAACTTTTTTTTTTGTCACTATATCAATAAAGAGTGCACATTGTGAAATCATCGAGAAAAATATAAATAATGTGGACAAATTCTATTAAAAGACGTTATAATGTAAAATTAAAAACGTTAAAAATTATTAAAAACTTCATGACAAACAACATTTTTTGTTGTCGAGCGTTGTCTTTGTTCGTCATCAAAAATCAAAAACTGTAATCCCTTTTTTTGAAGTGACTAGAGAAATTGCAACATACAACTGTCCATGAGTGAATACATGCTTAAGAATATAGATTCTTACATGAGAAAGGGATTGCCCTTGGCTTTTTTATTGTCATAGCAAAACATATAACTAATGAAAATTGACGTCTTTGAAACTTGAATGGTAAGTCAGGGTCTCTAGGATTAGAACATTATGGGATCAAAACTTTGTCACCTATATTGGTCCCCGTCAAACCCGTTGCACTAATGAAATTCTTGCCTAACACATTGATCATTAGCCTAGTTCCATTACATAAGCCACCAGCCTGATCCATGTTCCTCATAAGCATTACAGGGACTCGAATCTTCAGGATCATGTTTCAATGGACCGGTACGCCAATGTTTTTTAATTATAAATTAAGTGTCAAAAATTGCCCCTTGATATTGTACTACTTTTTGATATGAAAAGTATTTGTCATTTGTGCTTTATATCCAATTCTTTTTTTAAGAGAGCGTTTAATTAAAAATTTTGAAGTTGTTTTGCCTTTATAATAGATTTTTTTTATAAACGTTTATTGTAGATTTATTCAACTAAATCACATCAAACTATTTTTTTAAAATACAATATAAATTAAAATATTTTTTGCTCATCGTTTTCTCATCGTCTTGTTTCAACCTGTTTCGTAGTAATGCACATGTAAATTTAAAATAACAAAAAATAATACAAATAAATGATCCTTGCATTTCACAACACTCACACTGTTGTTTTGTTAGAAATTAATGGTGTGTTTGATCTGTTAAAGTTTAAGTATTGGACAACACAGTATAAGACAGAACAGCACAACATAAGATAAAACAGCACATGACAAACTTTTATGATATTGAATAATTTTTTTGTTTTATACGATGTTCGGTGAAAAAAATGTATTTTGGTATTTTAGACCACTTGTACTATGGACAAAAAGTTGTGCTGTGATTTAGTGGAGGACAAGATTTCTGTTTATGTGCTGTCTCTTGCCACCCGAATTGTCCAGTCCCTGAAACAATTTCACAATCAAACGCAGTACAACTGGACTTGTCCTGTCTAGTACCTTGTTTTTTAGCAGATCAAACGCACTCTAAGTGTCAAAGTTCGTCCATGTAGAATTTTTTGGTATGAAAAATGTTTTATTACTTTTTTATAAACGTTTATTATAGATTAATTTAATTGAATCTTATCAAACTACATTTTTTAAAATACTGTGTAAAAATATCATTTCTCATTGTTCTTTCACCTTCTTTTTTCAACTTGTTTCGTTATAATCCACGTGTAAATTGCAAATACAAAAAATACAAAGAAATAGACAATTTTGTGTATCCCAGCAATCCCACTATTTTATGTTAGAAATTAAGTGTCAAATATTGTCCTTGATATTGTACTCCTGACATCCCAAAATATAAAAGAAAAAATCTTTTTTTGTCTCAAAATATAAGAAAACAAAAAAGAATCAAATGTTTATCAATTCCAAGAAAAGTTTACTCTCATCTCTTGCTCCCTCCGTTCATTTTTATTTGTCGTTTTAGAAAAAAAAATTTGTTCCTTTTTATTTATCGTTTTGGCAATTTTTTTGTTATATTTTGCCTATTATATCCTCATTCCTAATTTTTTTGTAACAAAGTTTTTTATTATAAATAAAATTTGTTACAATTTTTTTTGTGGTTTTATTTTTTTGAAAAGAGAAAGTGTGTGTGCAAAAAAGTAGAAATTTATTGGTGGATTAAAATTAGGATATATGCTTAAGAAAAGGTTGTTTACACTAATTTTTGGTAAACAAGCGCTAGTTTGCAATGCTTGAGAGACCAACTAGAGAATCTCTGGACATGTTTGTGCATTTATTGTTTGTGATTGAAAATAGCAATGTTCATTAATGCAGATGAACAAGTTTGTTTATAAAAAGTAAAGTAAATGTAACTTGAATGACAAGAAATATAAAAATACTCAAAGTGAGTACGTATTGACAAGAAAAGTAAATGATTCAATGAAATAAAGTGCAACAAATGTAAATGAAAACATGTAAACTGCATAAAAAGATAAATTGCATTGAATTAATAAATGGTGACCACAGAATCATACATTTTGCCTAGTATATTCCTTTCACTCGAAAGCATGGGTACTCAGAATGTGTAAGGATTGTTAGTATGAGAATTTGTGATCCAAATTACATCAAATGAACCTATATTTATAGCTAAATTCTATAACGTTCTAATAACGCCTATAAAATGTCCATCTGACATGTGTACAGCCACTTCATCCTTATCTTTACGCCAAAAAGCCATCAGTCTTGAATGAAGCGTTGCAATGGTTTGAATTTTGAATTTAAATCTTCAGATAAACATTAACCATTTGCTAAGTTACAAACCAGTACCCGAGTTCGAGACAACTTGGTATGACTCGAGTGGTTAGTAACTCGAATCAAATCTTGAGACTTGAACTTTTGAATGTTTTCTACCTTTTGAGGGTTATGAATATTTTTATATTTTGACTTTTATATCTCAAAATATACTTAATTTTGACCTTCATAACTCATTAAGAACCTGACAACATAAATTTCCATGATTAAAGGCATATTAAATATATTCAGAAGAATATTCAAACTTTATTTTAACTTAGCCAAAATATTGGCTAACAAATTGCCCCCAAAAAATGCCATATTCGAATCGAATTGAGTTAGTGGAGAATTTGGCGTTTTTTATTCCACATTTATGGCACGTGATAGCAATGATGAATGTAACCGTCAGCGCGTTTCCCCACTTCTGGCACTACTTCGCTTTTTGCAGTAATCATGGTACACGTGGCTAGTGCGGAAGTTGAAAGAAAAGATGAATTTCTTTTTCATTTATTTTATTCTACTAAAACCAACACTATAAATAGCCATCAGTCATCTTTCTAACACTTTTCTGCAATTTTCAACTCAGTTCTCCATACTTTCTCTACATTTTCAAAACCTTCGTTCTAGATCTTACGCCATTTCATTCTACAATTTGTTTACTTTAAACAAATCATTGTAATGATTTTAAGTTTAAATTTTTGTATATTTTTTAAGTATAAAATTGAGTTGTAAATTTGGCTATCCGAACTTGCTATGAACGATCTCAATTTGACTGAATGCAATGCAGTCACTAATCAATTATTGCACTCAATCTTGGTCCGGAATAATATTATGGGTTTGACAATAAGAATTTAAGTAGATGTCCCTGGTCATGACATATATATATATATATATATATATATATATATATATATATATATATATCATTTAGCAAGTGCGAGGCGAGAAAATTTATAAAGTCTGCGCAAAATTTCAATTTTAAATAAAAATTTTAGTTTTGAACAAAGAAATTTCAATTTTGTCCTGAACTAACCACTAAAAATCTCAATTTTGACGTAATTTCAAATAAGTTTTTGACTCTATTAATATATAAAATTATTTTAGGTTTTTGACTCTAACAATATATCAAATTAGTTATTATTTTTGTCAATTAAATGTCTTTAAATAATAAAAGGAAGATGATTATGTTATTAGAATATTAAAAAAAAAATATAATTTGCCGTAAATGACAAACAATTAATAGTTTTAATGACAATCCCATTTATAAATCATTGACTATGTACAAATTTATTACTAAATCAAATTTATTTACCAAATCATTGGAGTAATATTTTATGTTTAATGTACAAAACTTAATTTGTTTTTGGCTACTTTACCATACAATTTTATTACTTCAATTCAAATTGAAAAATAAAATTTTATCCTATTGTTTATATAATTTTCAATAAATTTAAAGCAATTTTTTATTTGAGTCTTTATTTTATTTTATTCACAATCAATAACCACTGAACCAACTAACGATTGATATTTGAGTCTTTCATTTTGTTTTTATATTTTTTATAATTTTAATTTTAATCAAATATATTAAATAAAATAATAAAATAAAATATCTAAATATCACTATTTAATCCTAACAATCTGATAATTTTTTTTAATATTAATGTATAAATAGCAACACCATTACTTGACCGATGAAATATGATTTACAATACACATTATACATTTTATTATGTAAAAAAATCACATTACACATTTAGATCAATTTAGATTCATACATGCACGGTAGATTAACTATCACTTTTTTTTTTTTACAACAAATAATATAATTAACACTTAAAAGTTATATATTATTATTATCAAAATTTCATGTGATTCAATTTCTTTAGATTTCAATGTCATGTTCTTCTTTTGACATCTAAATATGTAAAAAATAAAAAGAATAATGAATAAGATGAATATAGATAATTATAATCAAAATTTCATGCGATCCAACTTCTTTAAAGTTCACATATCATATTCTTCTTCTAAGATCCACACAACTGCAAAAATAAAAAATATTGATAAATATAGATAAATTGAAAATAATACAAATAAATTATCTTGAGATCAACATTGCGAAAAATTCAAATAAAGATGAATATGAATAAATAAATAATATATAAATGTATAAATATATCAATTTAAACTAAAATACAATAATACAAATACAAATACAAATAAAATAACTATAACGAAATAGAAAAGAGTTGAAAAATGTGTGATTAATTTGTAGTGTTCACCCAATAACTATTTATAGATGAAAAGTAACAAACTAAAAAGGTAGTAAAAAATCAGTCATAATTAACTTTAATGTACATTCATATTTTTTAGTTGCTGATTACCTATTCAAAGGCTATACAATTAATGATGATTATGAGAATATTTTATATTACTTAATTTAATTATTTAATATATATAATATATAACATGTGTAATATATAAATATATACATAGAACTAAATGTATAAATTATTTTTATATTATTTAATTGCACGAAAATATAAGAATTTTTTTTATTATTACTTTAACTTATTATTTTTATATTAATTATTGTCAAATTTAAAATTTTTTATGATAATTTATTAAAATTTTACAAAATAATTTAAAAATTGACTTTGTACTAAAAAATAATTAAACTTGACTTTTATAATGTAATTATTATTGCATTTAATAATTGAAATTCTTGGCACGCTATGCAAAGTGTCGAACACGATGTGCTAAGCACTTTGACAGGTATAACACATAGCAGCACAAAGTAAATAAACCAAAACAAATAAAGAACACAGAGTATTTGTTAACCCAGTTCGGCGCACAACAACCCTAGTCTGGGGGATACCAATCCAGGAAGGAATCCACTAAAATAGTCCTAGTTCAAAGTTACCAGCAAACGCCCCGTTTACAACTTATCGCCTAGGCACTACCAATGACAACTCAACCTAGGAACTTCCTAGATCAAAGGCGCCCCGCCTTACTTCCTCTCAGTTTGAAGACCTCCACACAAACAACCTCTGGTTTACTAGTCTTCGCCCTGGTAATAAGTTTAACACTTTTGTTGGAGACACACTCCTAGAAAATCTACACACTCGTACCTACAGGCTTTGAGTGTTACAATTAAACAACCAGACCTAACTCCGTACTTCAAAGCTTAGGAGAGGAACACAATCAATACAACACGAGAGTACACGTCCTAAACTTGCATCAATGAGATACAAGAAAGGCTCACAAATAAACACACGCAAAACCTAGAATGCTTGGACTCTAGAAACTAAAACGGCGTGAACAAGTCTCTCAGAAGAATTAGGTTTACAACTTCCTTTAAGTAGTCAGCGGACGTTCTTGAGCAGTAAGCAACTTGGGCTTCACATGTTGATCCAACCCTAATTTCTTCATAATAAATGTGAGAGATTCTCTACAGAAATATGCTTCAAGGAGATTCTTGATAAAAATATATTTGTCCATAATCTGAAGCATTAAAGCGCCATGCAGGTACATGAGAGAGAAATGGATATTCCATAAATAGAAAAACGCGCGCGCCTGCAGACCAGTATGTTGCAAGTGTCAAAGCATTTTGTCCAACATCCTGTCACAATGGTTTATCAACCAAAAATGCAGCCAATACCAAAGACTCAACAAACTCCCCCTTTGGCAAATTTTTGGCTAAAACAACTTAGGACCATCCAGGGATCACATAGATAGATATTCCAGTTTAAAACATATTCTTCAACAGAAGGCATTTTCTCAAGATAAAAACAAACATACATATCAAGAGCAGATGTAGCCATTCTTCAAACTCAGTAGAAATAGATGATATAGGTCTTCTACCTTCTACACACATCAGAGAAACATTATACAGCGGAATAGAGAATAACTACTTCGCCTTAAATCATCAGAAGCATAAACATTGTAAGGATGTCGAATAGAGTGCTTCAACACATTAGTAACACATCTCCCCCTGCAGGCATGCCTAAGGTGTTGGAACATCATGTTCAACATCTCCCCCTGCATAACATAAATCAGCTCCCCCTAAACACATGCATATATCAGAGAGCACACATAGCTACACTACAACATACTCCATCTAAACTACACTACTATCATATCAGAATCAGATCAGTGCAGATAAATCAGTCTTCAGATGGATCATAATCAGAGCACCCTGTCATAGTGTCAGAACATTACCAATTACTCTCCCTTTTTGCCACAAATTTGACAAATTAGGGAATCACAGAGTCAGGATTGTTAGGAACTTAGTACAGACCAGTAGAAACAACATAGGTTGAGAGGTGCAGGAGCTTAGTACAAACCAGGAGAAATAACATAAGCCTAGTAACAAAAACACCTTCTCAGTCACAAAAACACCTTCTCTAAGCCCATAAACAACACAACATAACAGAAACACATGGGACAAACACAACACAAGGCAGTACACCATTATATCATTTAAAAAATTGCTGGACTCAGTCACTTCTAGCTCGTCTGTATCAGCCCCAGCTTCATCATCCACAACTGCATCACCATCAGCAGCAGCACCACCAACATCACCCATGGCTGTATCACCAGCATCCACAACTTCAACACCAATAGTTTCATACCTATTAAGTGGCCACACCTTGACTTGATTGACAGTGATGGTCTTACACACTTCATTGTTGTTGATTTCCACTTCAGAATAACCATCTCCTTCCTTCCAAGACACCATGATAATAGCTGGAGAGAACTCCACACATTTATATAAAACACAAGCCTTCTGACATTCTTGCTAAGTGGATTGTCACAATCCTCAGCAATATAAACAATAAATTCTTTGACCAAGTTGGCATAGCATTTTCCCAAGCCACCAGCAGTTTTCATCGAGCCAACTTTTTATATTAAATTAATTACCTCTTTATAGGCTAATGTTTCATCAGACAGTTCTCTTTCCAGACCAAGTCTCCTAGCATACACATACTTCCACTTTGCAGCATTGTCAATGAAGTGGACTGGCACATTGTCTATTTGCACAGCAGGAACATTTGGGGAAATAAATCTCCCACCAATACTTCGTATAGAAGACATGATGCTTGGAGCATCCTCTT
This sequence comes from Trifolium dubium, assembly GCA_951804385.1. Classification (NCBI taxonomy): domain Eukaryota; kingdom Viridiplantae; phylum Streptophyta; class Magnoliopsida; order Fabales; family Fabaceae; genus Trifolium; species Trifolium dubium. The sequence goes on along the minus strand of OX638062.1, from coordinate 30,897,526 downwards.
CAACATCTTCATCAGTTACAGCAGCAATAGAAATATTTGGAATAAAATTGAAATAAAAATAACCAACCATTGATAGTGGCGTGTTTGTATGGTGGTTAAGTCCATGACTTCCTTGATCAGTGTGCAGTAAATGATAATAAGGGACAATAATAATTGTTGCCCACCACATTACTCTTGACTGTAATTGCTATAATGCCTCATAGAGACAAATTCCTAATTTTCCTCTTAACTTCTCAAATTGTACAGCATCAAGACCCTTAGTGAAAATATCTGCAACTTGCTCCTTTGTGCCCACATGCTCCAGAGTCACAACTTTGTTTTCAACAAGATCTCTAATAAAGTGATGACGAATGTCAATATGTTTGGTCTTGCTATGCTGAACAGGATTCTTTGAAATATCTATGGCACTCATGTTGTCACAGTAAAGTGTTAGAACATCTTGTTCAACATCAAATTCTTTCAGCATTTCCTTCATCCAAACAAGTTGTGAGCAGCTACTCCCAGCAGCTATATACTCTGCTTCAGCTGTAGATAATGCCACACAATTCTGCTTTTTACTAATCCAAGAAATTAGATTTTTGCCAAGAAAGAAACATCCTCCTGAGGTACTTTTCCTATCATATGCAGTCCCAGCCCAATCAGCATCACAGTATCCATATATGGTAGAGTCTTCACAGTAAGAATACATTATCCCATAGTCACTAGTCCCATTTACATATTTTAGAATTCTCTTCACTTGGGTCAAATGACTTACCTTAGGATCTGCCTGATATTCCTTTTTCATCCTTGGTGAGCTTTAGATGAGTAGGAGTTGGTGTTCTCTTGTGTGTAGCATTTTCCATACCAATACCAATTTTGCCAGCCTTAGAGCCACCAATAGTTTTTTGAATCATCACATCATCTTCTGAAGACACATCATTAACAATATTTTCAGAAGCATCTTTATCTTTCTCTTCATCAGCAATCACTTGATCAACATGTGTTTCAGCATTTTCTTCCAAGTCAGTTACAGGCTGATTTGGTGCCAAGGATGTCGCAGCATCCAGCACAACATTCTCTTTAGGAGCAATATTCGCCAAGAAATTTAAAACACTTTCAGCAACTTGGGTGTTCAACACATCTTCATCAACAGAAGTACCTTGGTCTGGATCATCATTCTTCTTCAAAGGTGAATCTTTTACAACTACATTTATAGACTTCATCCCAACTTGAGTTTTTGAGTTGAAGATTCTGCATGCTCTACTGTTTGTAGAGTATGCAAGAAAGATTCCCTCACTAGAGCAAAAATCATTAAACCTGGAGTTCTCAAACTCTCTTCCATGGTCACTTCTTATTCTCACCAGATTACTTCCTTTCTCTCTTTGAATCTGAATACATAGTTCCTTGAAAACATCAAAAGCATCTGACTTTTCTCTAATAAAGTTCACCCATGTGTATCTAGAATAGTCATCTACAACCACAACAACAAACCTTTTGCCTCCCAGACTTTCAACCTGCATGGGTCCCATGAGGTCCATATGAAGTAGTTCAAGAACTTTGAATGTTGTCTGGTGCTCCAACACTGGATGCGACACTCTGACTTGCTTGCCAATCTGGCACTCACCACATACATTGCCTTCAATGATCTTCAAGTTGGACAAACCTCTAATAGCTTCAGCTGACATTGCTCTCTTCATCCATTTAAGATTCAGATGACCCAACTTTTGGTGCTACAATTGTACTTCATCTTCTATGGTGATAAGACAAGTTGCTGTATGAGCTTCTTCTTGAGACATCCATAGATAGCAGTTGTCTTTAGATCTAGTTCCTTTCATTAACTGTTGTCCTTCCTCATTATGAACAAGACACTCAGACTTGGTGAAGTTAACTTTCAGACCTTGATCACATAGTTGGCTTATACTGATTAAATTTGATGTGAGTCCTTTAACCAAAAGCACATTCTCCAGATTAGGTACTCCATGATTGATCAAGTCACCAACTCCTATTATTTGACCTTTAGCACCATCTCCAAAAGTCACAAACTCAGTCTTATGAGGTTTCACATTTGTAAGATACTTCTCTATACCAGTCATGTGTCTAGAGCACCCACTATCAAAGTACCAATCTTCACCGGAGGAAGCTCTAAAGGATGTGTGAGCAATCATTCCAACAGCTTCTGTTTTAGGCCTCCATTCCTTCTTTGTAGTTCCAATGTCATGTGTAACACCCCAATTTTTAGAATTATTCACTTTAATAGAATCGAGTTAATTCTTAGAATATTTTGATTATAAATTTCTTATTTTGATTTGTTTGTGTGGTTTTACTATTGTTTTGGCATGTTAATTAATTAATTAATTATTTGGAATTTATAGTAGAAGGGTTGAGATGGTAAGAATATAATTATTTAATTAATGACAATGTTTTATAAAATAAAAAGGAGAGAAGGAAATAAAAGAAAATGCAATATTATAAAGAAAAGAGAAGAGAGGTGTATTTGAAGTAAAACTTGAAGTGAGGGGTGTGAATTAGAAATCTATCTAGTTTTGTTTTTTTTTTTAAAAAAAGGATAAAACAACCATTTAGATTTTTTTTAGGAAATTGAATATATTACTTTAATGATTAAGAAAAACCTAGTAATCTTCTATAAATAGGTTAGTTTAAAAATAAATTAGGATTACCACTTCTTGAAAACCTAAAACAACAAAGAAAGAGTGGAGCTTGGAAATTTGGAAAGATCGTATCACAAAATTAAAGAGTAAATCGCTGCTAGGAATTAAGGTAAGGGAGCTTTGCACCATCTCTATGATTTCTGAAATTTGATACAAGAACATAGCCTTTATTTTCTTCCGTTTATCTTTTCATTGTTGAGTTCTAGTTGATATATGTTGGATGATGCTTTGAATTCTTTCCTTTGCCGTGTGACTTGTTGTTGTTGTTGTTGACTAAGTTTTCCTTTTTGAATTTAAATTTGATTTTGTTGCCCTGATTGTTAGTTATAGATACTATTTTCATTGTAGAATTTTCATGCTTCTTTTCCATCAATTAACTCTATTGTGTTTTTGGGTCCATAAGCGTTGTTAAATAACTTTGAAAAATAAAACTATGAGTTTGAATTGTCAAACTTAAAAAGATTGAATTTCGTAGAGTTTAAGGTTCCTCAGTCAATATAAGAATGTTTTTGGGGATTTTCTTGATTAGTAACTATACAAACCGAAGCCTTTGGATGGGAGTTATATATATATAATATTCATACGAGACTCTTCTTGTTTTCAAACGTGCGATTCGGTCGCCGAAACTTAAAACTAACACCCGGTATCTTACTAGCATTGAATAACGATCAAAACGGTATAAGGTTAGTCGTCTCACGTTGCAAAACGAGAGAGAACCAACCGGGTCGGATAACCGGGTCGAATGACCCGTATGCAGAAAAACGGGTAAGAGGGATGGTGAACAGTGCTTCGAAACCACGCCCAGTCGCGCGTGGGGAGAGTGGGGGCGCGTGCGAGTGTTGAGTATGATGCTTCAACATCATCTTTCCAGTGTAGGGATCAAACTCTTCTTTAGCAGAGATAAACTTGGTTTTAGGATTCTGTTGATACTGATTCAGATTTGAGTAGTCATATCCAATAGCCTTTGCTTTGCCACTAGACACATTCTCTAGAATTTCTTCAAGAATGTTTGTTCCTGGATTTAGTTGACTCACACGCTTTCTTAATTCATCCATTTGATTATTGACATGAGTGACTTCATCCTGGCCCTTTGAGATCTTCTCAACTTGTTCATTCACTTCAGCCTGGAGCTTGTTAATAGTTTTCTTCTGCTTCTCAAGAATTCTACATGCTTCATTGTACCTAGTAAATAATTCTTTGTAAGTGCACACAAGTTCATCATAAGATACATCACCATCTTCATCTGAGTCATACTCTGTTTTACAAATTCCTATGAAGGCAGTTGCATGTCTGGCTGATTCATTCTCTTCCTCTGAATCTTCCTCTATTAAACCTTTCTTTTGTCTTTTATGATAGGTTCCACATTCTGACCTTGTGTGACCATATCCTTCACATTCATGACATTGAGCGCCCTTGCTTTGACTGTTCTTTTCTTCCAGCTTGGTTTTCTTCAAACTATTTGGTTGCTTGTTGATGTCGAATCTGATGCTTTGCCCATCCTGTCGATTCCTATGATCAACTCTTTTCAGCACTTTGTTGAACTGTCTTTCAAGCATGGCAATAGCATCTGCTATGCTTTCTTCACCTTCATCCTCACTTTGATCATTACCATCATTAGTATTTGAAACAAATGCAATGCTCTTGTTCTTTTTGTCACCTCGTTCGTTTAGGACAGTTTCAAAAGTTTGGAGAGATCCAACCAGCTCATCCATTTTCATAGTGGAGATGTCATGCGCTTCCTCAATAGCTATAACCTTCATATCAAACCTCTTGGGAAGAGATCTAAGCAGTTTTCTAGATAATTTCTCATCAGTGATCTTTTCACCTAAGGCTTTTAAAGAGTTTGCAATGTCTAAGAGGCTTAGATGAAAATCTTGGATACTCTCTTCATGGATTCAAACTTGGATGTGAGGTGTTGAATCTTAGACAGCTTCACTTTACTAGTACCTTCATAACAAGTCTTCAAGATATCCCAAGCTTCCTTGGCTGACACGCAATTTTTGATAAGCTTGAACACATTAGCATCTACTCCATTGAATAGGGCATAAACGGCCTTGTTATTGTATTGAGTTGCAACTTCCTCTTCAGTAGTCCATTCCAGTTCAGGCTTTAAAACCCCCGTTGAGGTACCTTCCTTATTGGTAAGAGTAGGTTGACTCCATCCAGTCAGTACAGCCTTCCACACCTTGCTATCAATAGATTTCAAAAATGCGGTCATTTTTTATTTCCAAGTATCATAGTTGCTAGCTCCATTGAGCAAAGGTGGTCTGTTCATGTATCCTCCTTCCTTATCCATGATGCTAGAGATTTCAGGTCCTGAATCTCAACCTAGAAACAGGCAAGGTGCCTGCTCTGATGCCAATTGAAATTCCTGGCACGCTATGCAAAGTGTCGAACACGATGTGCTAAGCACTTTGACAGGTATAACACGTAGCAGCACAAAGTAAATAAACCAAAACAAATAAAGAACACAGAGTATTTGTTAACCCAGTTCGGCGCACAACAACCCTAGTCTGGGGGATACCAATCCAGGAAGGAATCCACTAAAATAGTCCTAGTTCAAAGTTACCAGCAAACGCCCCGTTTACAACTTATCGCCTAGGCACTACCAATGACAACTCAACCTAGGAACTTCCTAGATCAAAGGCACCCCGCCTTACTTCCTCTCAGTTTGAAGACCTCCACGCAAACAACCTCTGGTTTACTAGTCTTCGCCCTGGTAATAAGTTTAACACTTTTGTTGGAGACACACTCCTAGAAAATCTACACACTCGTACCTACAGGCTTTGAGTGTTACAATTAAACAACCAGACCTAACTCCGTACTTCAAAGCTTAGGAGAGGAACACAATCAATACAACACGAGAGTACACGTCCTAAACTTGCATCAATGAGATACAAGAAAGGCTCACAAATAAACACACGCAAAACCTAGAATGCTTGGACTCTAGAAACTAAAACGGCGTGAACAAGTCTCTCAGAAGAATTAGGTTTACAACTTCCTTTAAGTAGTCAGTGGACGTTCTTGAGCAGTAAGCAACTTGGGCTTCACATGTTGATCCAACCCTAATTTCTTCATAATAAATGTGAGAGATTCTCTACAGAAATATGCTTCAAGGAGATTCTTGATAAAAATATATTTGTCCATAATCTGAAGCATTAAAGCGCCATGCAGATACATGAGAGAGAAATGGATATTCCATAAATAGAAAAACGCGCGCGCCTGCAGACCAGTATGTTGCAAGTGTCAAAGCATTTTGTCCAACATCTTGTCACAATGGTTCTGTTGCGGGATTTTTGTGACATTCCCCACTACAGTTTTATTTTCATTTCCAAAGGAGGGGAAAAATTGAAAACCTTTTAAAGAAAGAGATTCTAGGTACGGGGGTTAGTTGCACTTGAGGAAGGTGTTAGCACCTCAAGCGCCCATGGTACTCCATGGTAACCTCTTATATGTTTTTAGTGCCTTTTTTATGTACATGCTTTAAGAATGGAGGGAGAAATTGTATAGAATAAAAAAGAAAGTGGAATAGTAAAGATTGAGAAATTTTCTTTCAAAAAAGTAAATAAAAGAAAAGAAGTGTAAATGTTTTTTTTCTTTGCAAAAAGAAAGTTTTTTTTTGAGAGTAATGTAATTATTGTATTGTAAAGAAAATGTTTAAAAGAAAAGAAATAGTAAGAAAGTATAAGTATTGTTATGTAAAAAAGAAGTTAAATGTTTGAAAATGAAAGTGTGTTCGTTTTTTGTGTGTTTGCAAAAAGAGGTTGCAATGAAGATAAATTGTAGATAGTATATTGTTAAGGATGATTATAAGGTGAGCTGGCGTTTGTTTTGTAAAAGGATCGCATGTTTGTTTTGAAAAGGTTTTTCGTTTCAAAAAAAGTCTCGTAATTAATTTGAAATTTAACTACGAGTCCTCTCCTCTGGGAATGAATTTTTGGCGTTTGTGTGTGATGTGTAAGCTAGGAAAGCAGTAAAAACGATAAATAAAGTCCTACGCTATTACAACCCAATTGAATAATTAATATTTACAACCATATCGAATTTGAATGAATAAATAATAATAAGAGGCAATAAATAAATAAATAGCAATGCATAAAAGTAAAATGCAGGTGCGGAAAATAAATATGATAATGAATATGTATCTAATCAATCAAAAATAATAGACATAGCAAGATATTATATTCTAACTAAAAAGTGGAGTGTGTGAAAGAAATGTGTCGGAGGCAAAGACATGATAATACATTTTCGAAAGTCATTCACAACAACAAATAATTCTAACTAACAAATACAAGCAAAAACATAATTTTATTTATCAAAGGAAAGGTTTTTTTATTTATTTTTTTATGAGAATGAATTTAGACCAAAAGAGGTCCTTCACTATCAATGCTAATGTTAGAGCTCAATGATTTTATAAATTAAAATATTGTCTCTAACATGCATTTTTAAAATGATGCATTGTCCTAATCTGAATGCAATGCATGTATGCATGTAAAGAAAATGTGAAGTAAAATTGTAATGTGAGATTGTAGTGTGATGCAAAATTTTGTGTCAATGTCATGTGAAATGCAAAACGTAGATTTTGATGCAATGTAATGTAGAAATGTAAAAAAAGAAATGTGTAGTGCAAATGTAATTAAAATTGAGATATGATGTAGAATTTTGTAAAAAAGTGTTATGTGACAAAAAAAAAATGCATAATGCGATGTAATGCAAAAACGTAAGATTTTAAATGCATGTATGCATGAAAATTTCTAATAAAAAGCATATTACATATTTTCATAAAATGGAATTAAGTCAAGACATAGTCATGTTATCAACCATAAAAGAAAAAAAAAACAAACAACATATTAAAAGGATTTTTAGTATTTTTTTTTTGTTCTTTTCAAATTTTCTTGCATACTAAACAAATAAATAAAACCAACAAACAAACTAATTTTTGACATCAAAAGTGACTAAAAAAAAACTTTCTAATCTAAAGATGAGTTTTTATTTCCTCTAGTAAAGGAATTTTTATTTAACTTAGAAATTTTTTATACTAACTATTTTTGCACTAACTTAGTAAATTTGCAAAAAAAACAAACAAAAGAGCTCACACATATATTTTTTTGTGGTTTAAGAAAACTTTGACTATTAGCAAAATAATTTGAACTCAACAATTTACATAAAAAAGTCATTGTCTCAAACCTACACATAATTATTGAAATATGATAAATATATAGGGAAGAAATAGATTCAAATTAGTAAACAAAAATAAAATAAATAAACAAAAAGAACAGAAAAAAAAGAACTAAGAAAAGACCAAAAAAAAAGAACTGGGGCCTAAACAGGCCCAATATCAACTTTAGAAAGAGAGCCGGGTCGGGTCGGACCCAACCCGTGACCCGGTTCAGTAACCGGTTAAGGGGGTGCGCTGAGAAATATTGGGGGGCGCGCGAGAAAACTGAAGAAAGGGGGAGTTATATGTGGTTTTTCTTTTTCCTGATTTGGCAAAAAAAATCATTTTTCACTTCTTCTTCTTCTCTCGTTCTCTCTTTCTTTTCTTTCTTTCTCTGGTTTTCTCTTTTCTCCATTTTTCAAGAACCCTAATCCTCTTTTTTGTTCAAATCAATAAACACCCAACACAAACCCTACCTAAAAGCTTCTCCTAAACACGAATCTACAAACAGAAATCAAAAACAGGTTTCAAATCGAGCGGATCGGATGAAATCCGAAAACCCCCAATCTCAAACCCTAATTCTCAAATCAAAACCCTAGTTCAACAATCTATCTCAAACACTCAATCACATGTTCGTTCAAACAGAGGCAACTACAACAACACGTTTAACATGCAAGAATTACAGATCGGAAAGAAAAAACTAGATCCGCATATATTTTTTTTGCGAAAATGATGATGAAGATGCATAAAACGATGAAGAAAGCGACTGACCTTCCTTGCAGTGAGTCTTGAAGTAAGTAACGTTTCTTCTCTGCTCTTTTCCTCTCGGTCTCGATCTCTCCTTTCTCCTTTCTCTGACTTCTCTTTTTTATTTCTTCTTTCTCTGTTTTTTTGCAAGGTTGTACGATGGAAAAAAGAAAACCGAGAAGGATATTTCGGTTTTGGTGTTATATTGTGATTGTGATGAAATTTGTGGTTGAAGATTTATGATTAACGATTAAAAGAGATGGGGGGAAAATATTTTGTTCTAACTTTCTTTTTCTGTTTTTTGTTGGTTTTTTTTGCTTAGTGGTTTTTGATTGAGGTCGAAAATAGTAGTGGTGAATAACTGAGGGAAGTTTTAGTTTTTGGTATGGAGGTTCAGATTTTGTTTTTAATTTTGTTTCTGTTTGTGAATCCGCCGTTTTCAATCTTTTTTCTTCTCCCCCCCTGTTCTGTGATTTGTGTTGTTATATAGATCATTTTTTAGGGTTTGATTGATTAGAGTAGAAAAGAGCAGAAAAGCTTTGTGTTATCACATTTGAGGTTTGAAAATTGGTAATGAAATGAGAAAAAGGACAAAGAGGTCACTGCATTGGTACTGTGATTCAGCAAAAGAGTTGAGAGGTCCCTTTCAATTTTGGTTTTGATTGCAAGAAGCCATAAGGCCAGTAAAAAACGAGAAAGAAAAAAGATAGAAAAAGAACTCTATTTTTTTGAAATTTTTGGGATAATAATAATAATAATAATGGTAATAAATAATAATAATAATTAATAACAATAATAACAGAAAAAAAAGATTATATAAAAAAATAAAAACTGTTTTTTTGCTTTTTGATCATATTCTTATTTATTATATATTTGTTTAAGTAAATAAATAACTACATTGAAAAAGGTTAAAAGTAGAAGAGAATATGAATAAGTGAATAAAGGAAAACCCCCTTTTTTTTTTAAAACGGATTCTTGATAATAAGATAGTGATAATAAGAGTAAATGATAGTAGTAATAATAACAATGGTGATTAATAATATAATAGTAATAATAATACTAATAATAATAATACTAATATATATAACCGGGAATATATGAAAAAGAAAGGGATAAAGTAATAGGAAAACTATTTTTTGTCATTTTTTGATAATAATAGTAACAAAAATAATGAGGATAAATAAATAAGAAGAGGAGAAAAACTCTCTTCCCCTTTTTTTTAGATTTTTTTGATAATAATGGTATAAAGTAATAAATAATGATGATAATAATATAAATAACAATGATAACGGGTAAAAGAAAAAGATGATAAATAGGCGGACATAAAAGTACGACGACAAAGAAAGTGATTAAAACGAACATAAACAATACGACGGATGCGATGATTTATTTTATAACGAAAAAAGTGGACAATGGATTTTAGGTCCAAAATTGGGGTACAACAGCTGCCCCTATTTAAGTTTCTTCACCCGGAGAGATGAAGATTAAAATCTTTGTCTAGACGGGATTGAAGAGACTTAAATATAAAACGTGCACCATTTTTTGACCTAAAATCCTTCAACAATGCTTATGATGCGAAAATGAATGCATGAAATGCAGATGATGAATTTTTTTTTTAATTTTTGTATGAATGTTGTAAAAGACAGACAAAGGAAGAAGACATAGTTAGGACCCCACAGGGGAGGAATATAACATGGCCTGACTGGGAAAATAACAATACGTGCCCCAAGTCCATTGGAAGAACGAACTCCACTGGAGAACAGGAAAACACTGGGGAGAATATTACCAATTATCATGTATGCATTTATAGAAATAAGATTTGTGTGATCTTTTGGTCTAATGTCTTTGGAAATGGATTCACTGGGGATAAAACCACCAAAGGAACTGTAAAGTGTGTCAAGCGAAATACAAGCTTCTTGTATGGAAAACTTGTCACTTGTTTTATATGTCCAAGCTTCTCGGATGACGAGACTGCCACTTGTAAAATTGGATACAAGCTTTCTCGAACGACGAGACTGCCACTTGTAAAATTGGATACAAGCTTCTCGAACGACGAGACTGCCACTTGCAAAATTGGATACAAGCTTTCTCGAACGACGAGACTGCCACTTGTAAAATTGGATACAAGCTTCTCGAACGACGAGACTGCCACTTGCAAAATTGGATACAAGCTTCTCGAACGACTAGACTGCCGCTTGTAAAATGAATACAAGCTTCTCGGATAACGAGATTGCCACTTGTTGAATTGGATACAAGCTTCTCGAACGACGAGACTGCCACTTGTAAAATGAATACAAGCTTCTCGGATAACGAGATTGCCACTTGTTGAATTGGATACAAGCTTCTCGAACGACGAGACTGCCACTTGTAAAATGAATACAAGCTTCTCGAACGACGAGACTGCCACTTGCAAAATTGGATACAAGCTTCTCGAACGACGAGACTGCCGCTTGTAAAATGAATACAAGCTTCTCGGATAACGAGATTGCCACTTGTAAAATTGGATACAAGCTTTCTCGAACGACGAGACTGCCACTGGTAAAATGAATACAAGCTTCTCGGATAACGAGATTGCCACTTGTTGAATTGGATACAAGCTTCTCGAACGACGAGACTGCCACTTGTAAAATGAATACAAGCTTCTCGGATAACGAGATTGCCACTTGTTGAATTGGATACAAGCTTCTCGGATGACGAGACTGCCACTTGTGAAATTGTGTACAAGCTTCTCGGGTGACGAGATTGCCACTTGTTGTTTTAAATTGATGTCCAATCCGAGAACAAATCGGAGGGAAACTGTAAACAAGACTTTGTGTCCAATTGAAGAATAAATTCAACTGGGAATTTTCCTTTTGTTGTAGGAAAAACTGAAACAACCATCTTCCACAAGAGAAGAGTCTAGTGGGGAAATTTTGAAACAAGAGAGGTGTATACTTATCTGCCTAAGCTGACACTCTAATTGGAAGGAACAACATGCCCATCCCGACTCTATTTTGGTAAACAAAGACAAGACAAAAGAGATAGAAATCTGCATAAAATGTAATAAGGTATGAATAATATAAATGTTCATGGCACATGTAAATGTTATGCTTGAATATATGAAAGTATGTATGAATGTATGTATGTTATGAATGTATGTATGTGGATCATCTTATGATGGACAGACAAAGTGACCAGACCGGAAATACAAGCCAACGTCGCATCACTGCTCAGGTTATCTCGACAAAGTGTTAAATATTATTGTAGATAAAGTAAGAGAAATCTTCTTGGGGAAGGAACAATTTCTCTGGGGAAATGACCATTTTATCCGAAACGATCTATATATCAAAGCTTGATTGTACTCAAAACAACATCGTTAACTTTCATAGGGGATGTATCCTTTTTCAATGAAGTGCCCCTCATTGGAATCAAACTTGCGTATTAGAATTAACCACGGTTGGAATAGTCGTGGTTATTCCTTCTTTTGTATTCGCTCTAAAGAAAATGCTTGTCGTCATCTTTAATCAAAAGCGCATTTATTTATTTATTTTTGTTTTAAAAGTATATGTATATATTTTGAAATATGTCCTTTTTCATTCTAATTGAAATCATCAAAACATAAAGAAATTTTGTAAGACTAAAATATGAAATCCAAACAATGAGAGCAAGGCTCAAATTCATGTATAAGAATGGTAGTCTGCCAATAGCGTGACTCCATGGATCATTACAAAATTGGAATTGGTAATTAAAATGGAAAGGGTACATTGAACACAATAAATCTATTCTCCCTAACAACTTTTGAATTCCACTGTGTCTTCAGCTTCCAAGTACAAATGATTTTGATCATAACTTCTTCATTGGCCAACACGTGCCCCAAATGACCGAACTCAAGCGAATGCAGTTACTTTGTCTTGTTTCCCTAACTTTTGCCTAGATCGCCTTTTCAGGTTTTCGATCTACCGCGAAGTGTATATATTCTTTTTTTTTTTTTTTTTTGTCTCATTTTTTGTATGAACAGCCCTTTCGGTTTTTCGATCCACCAAGACGCCCTCTTTTTTGACTAAGCCGCCCTTTCAGGTTTTCAGCTTGACGAGCTATATACACTTTTTTGTTTTTATTTTTGTTTAGACAAAGTACTTCTTGACTGCATCTGCATTCACTGGACGAGGGAGTTCATCACCATCCATGTTTGTAAGAATCATGGCACCACCAGAAAAAGCTTTCTTGACAACATATGGGCCTTCATAATTGGGAGTCCACTTGCCCCTAGCATCTGGTTGAAAAGACAAGACCTTCTTGAGCACAAGATCACCTTCTTTAAACTCTCTAGGTCAAACTCTCTTGTCAAAAGCCATTTTCATCCTGTTCTGATATAACTGCCCATGACACAAAGCAGTCATGCGCTTCTCTTCAATCATATTCAGCTGATCGTACCGGGTCTGACACCATTCAACCTCTGTCAACTTTGCTTCCATCAAAACTCTCATTGACGGGATCTCAACCTCTACGGGGAGTACTGCTTCCATACCGTATACCAAAGAAAATGGAGTTGCCCCAGTCGATGTGCGAACTGAAGTGCGGTATCCGTATAAAGCAAAAGGCAACATCTCGTGCCAGTCTTTGTAAGTGACAACCATTTTCTGCACAATCTTCTTGATATTCTTGTTTGCAGCTTCAACAGCACCGTTCATCTTAGGCCTGTAAGGAGAAGAGTTGTGATGCTCAATCTTGAACTCGTCGCACAGCTCTTTCATCATCTTGTTGTTCAAGTTCGATCCATTATCAGTGATGATTCTGCTTGGAATACCGTATCGACAAATGATCTGATCCTTGATAAATCTGACAACCACTTGCTTTGTAACATTAGCATAGGAAGCTGCTTCAACCCACTTGGTGAAATAATCAATAGCCACTAAGATGAAACGATGACCATTCGAAGCTTTTGGTTCAATCATTCCGATCATATCAATCCCCCACATAGAGAAAGGCCAAGGAGAAGACATAACATTCAACAGAGTCGGTGGCACATGTATCTTATCAGCATAAATCTGACACTTATGACATTTTCTCACATATTTACAACAGTCAGATTCCATTGTCATCCAATAGTAACCTGCCCTCAACATCTTCTTAGCCATAGCATGTCCATTGGCATGGGTGCCAAAGGAACCTTCGTGCACTTCATACATTAGTTGGTCGGCTTCACGCTTGTCCACACACCGAAGCAAAACCATATCAAAATTTCTCTTGTAAAGAACATCACCATTCAGAAAGAAACTGCCAGACAACCTTCTCAGAGTTTTCCTGTCTTTTCTAGATGCCCCAGGCGGGTACTCTTGATGTTGTAGGAAATTCTTAATATCATAAAACCACGGCTTATCATCAATCGCTTCTTCAATTGTGAACACATAAGCAGGCCTCTCAAGGCGACTAATATTAACACGAGGCAAGTCATTCCACCGATTCACTTGGAACATGGATGATAAAGTAGCAAGAGCATCTGCCATCTGATTCTCATCACGAGGAATGTGGTGTAATTCAACTTTATTGAAGAAAGTCAACAAGCGTCTTGCATAATCTCTGTATGGAATCAAGCCAGGGTGGCGAGTCTCCCATTCTCCTTTGATCTGATTAACTACAAGAGCTGAATCTCCATAGATGTCAGGGATCTTGATCCTCAAATCAATAGCTTCTTCAATACCCATAATACACGCTTCGTACTCTGCCATGTTGTTTGTACAATCAAAGAGTAACCTGGCAGTGAACGGAATATGATTACCCATAGGAGCAATAAGAACTGCACCAATTCCATTGCCATAAACGTTGACAGCTCCGTCAAAGACCAAACCCCATCTGGATTCAGGATCAGGGCCTTCTCCAAACAATGGTTCATCACAATCTTTCATTTTCAGGTACATGACATCTTCATCAGGAAAATCAAACTTGAGAGACTGATAATCATCAATTGGCTGGTGTGCCAAATGATCAGCAAGAATACTTCCTTTTATTGCTTTCTGAGTGCGGTATTCAATGTCATACTCAGATAACAACATCTGCCAGCGTGCAATCCTTCCTGTCAAAGCGGGTTTCTCAAAAATATACTTGATTGGATCCATTTTAGATATCAACCAAGTAGTGTGATTAATCATATACTGGCGGAGACGTTTAGCAGCCCAAGCCAGGGCACAACAAGTCTTTTCAAGCATGGAGTAGCGAGATTCACAGTCTGTAAACTTCTTACTCAGATAATAAATAGCATGTTCCTTCTTACCAGTCTCATCTTGTTGTCCAAGCACACAACCCATGGAATCTTCTAACACAGTCAAGTACATGATCAAAGGCCTTCCTTCAACAGGAGGAATCAGAATAGGAGGTTCCAAGAGATAATCTTTAATACTGTCAAAAGCCTTCTGACAATCTTCCGTCCACACCACTCCTTGGTCTTTTCGGAGAAGTTTGAATATTGGTCCACAGGTAGCAGTCATGTGAGAAATAAATCTGGATATGTAATTCAATCGACCAAGGAACCCTCTTACTTGCTTTTCAGTTCTTGGTGCAGGCATTTCACGAATGACTTTCACTTTGCTAGGATCCACCTCAATACCTTTCTGACTAACCACAAATCCCAAGAGTTTTCCGGATCGAACACCGAAAGTGCATTTGTTGGGATTCAAACGAAGCTTGTATTTCTTTAACCGTTGGAACAATTTCAGTAGATTATCAACATGTTCTTCTTCAGTGTTGGACTTGGCAATCATGTCATCAACATAAACCTCGATCTCTTTGTGCATCATATCGTGGAACAGAGTTGTCATTGCTCTTTGATATGTAGCACCCGCATTTTTCAAACCAAAAGGCATTACTTTGTAACAGAAAGTCCCCCATGGTGTAATAAAGGAAGTCTTCTCTCTATCTTGTTGAGCCATCCGTATCTGATTGTAACCAGAGAAACCATCCATGAAGGAGAAAACTTTGAACTTTGCTGTATTGTCAACCAACATATCAATGTGAGGCAAAGGAAAATCATCTTTCGGACTCGCCTTGTTCAAATCTCTGTAATCAACACACATTCTGACCTTACCATCTTTCTTCGGAACTGGTACGATGTTGGCCAACCACTGAGGATACTCCGATGTAATCAGGAAACCCGCATCAATCTGTTTCTGAACCTCTTCTTTTATCTTGATCGCCATATCAGGACGCGTTCTTCTCAATTTCTGCTTAACCGGCGGACATTCAGGCTTCAACGGCAAATGGTGCTCCACAATACTGGTGTCCAACCCTGGCATATCTTGATAAGACCAAGCAAACACTTCCATGTATTCTCTGAGAAGTTCTATCAATCTGTCTTTGACACTAGCATCCAACACTGCACCGATCTTGACTTCTTTCTTATCTTCTTCAGTACCCAAATTAACTACTTCTATAGGCTCTTCATGAGGCTGAATGGTTCTTTCTTCATGCTCAAGTAACCGGGTAATCTCATCAGGAATGTCATCCTCAATCTCCTCTTCAGCTTCAAACACAGGGAACTCAAAGTTGGGAGAGGGCATAGGTTCATTGTGTTCAACGGGTTTATCAACAATTAATCTGCAATTATGATTTATGCTTGATTTTTAGAAAACAGATATAAAAGAATGAGCATATGCAGATTTTTTTTTTAAAAGATATATTGTTATGTTCTTTGTGTTACCATATTCCAGAAAAAAGCAGAAAGCAATAAAAAACTAATGTACGAATAAAATGGATACTGAATAACTCTTTATTATTGATGATTTCATTAAAATAAAGCCCGACAATTGTTCTACCTACGCTTTGGGCATAGCGATAGGAATATTTATTTCTTAAACGTAGGCCCTAAAACAATGCATACTTTCATTTTGGGCAGAATGAAAGATTTTGAAAAAAGAAAACAACGACAAGACATTACTCAGAACGAGATACAACATAAGGAGCATCCACAACACTCCAATTGCAGCAGATTCCTCCACGCTCCACCAAGTCAGCAATTTCCTCGGGCTCTTCATCAATCACGGCATTCACCTTCTCATCTGAAACATTTGGGTAGATGAAACCAGCACTCTTGAACATATCTTTAAGAGGTTTGACAATATTAGAAGATTCAGGAGCCTTACCAATCGAGCCAAACCCTAGACCTTCTCGATTCTTGTTTTCTGGCAATTCAACCAACTTGCCCCAGCCTGTAGTAGATTCATTAGATAGCACCTGTTGTGCATCCTTCAAGGAGGCCATACACACACTACCTCTCCTATCATTTGTTCCTTCATCAATAGTTAGACCCTGGAATAGGGTTCCATCCGCAATGCTACCACTGATACAAGAGTATGATGATAGTTGGCTTACCAACAGAGCTTGCTCGCCACACACAGTTACGATCTTGCCATTCTTTTCAAACTTCAGCTTTTGGTGCAAAGTCGAAGTCACAGCACCCGCATCATGAATCCAAGGGCGCCCTAATAAACAACTGTAAGCAGCATTGACATCCATAACTTGGAAAGTAATCTGAAAAGTATTCGGTCCAATGGTAATGGGCAAATCAACCTCACCCATCACCGTCTTCCTCGTTCCATCGAAAGCTTTGACAACCAAACCACTTCGCCGCATTGGAGCACCTTTATAACTCAGCTGGTCAAGAGTAGTCTTCGGCATTACATTCAGAGATGAGACGGTATCAACAAGCACATTGGATAAAGCATCAGATTGGCAATTCACGGATATGTGCAAAGCAAGGTTGTGGCTTCTCCCCTCAACGGGAAGGTCTTCATCACTAAAACTCAGATTGTTACAAGCAGTGATATTTCCCACAATGCCGTCAAAACGGCCAACTGTCACATCGTGATCAACATAAGCTTGGTCGAGCACTTTCATCAGAGCGTCTCTATGAGCTTCGGAGTTCAATAGGAGGGATAACATAGAGATTTTGGCAGGCGTTTGAATCAACTGATCAACAATCTTGTACTCGCTCTTCTTTATCAACTTCAACACTTCATCAGCGTCGGAACCAACACTGGTCTTACCTTTGTCAAGATCAACACATACTTCGGGCCTTTCCACCACCAATGGCTCATTTGTAGGATCATTAGTCTTTCTCAAAGTAGGAGGTGGCAAAACACGACCACTTCTCATCATCTTGCTTGATCCCACAATATTGGCAACCGAGGACAAAGCAGGAATGGGAACCTCTTCGTTACCCCTCATCATGGTAGCATTGTATTTGTATGGAATCGCCTTGTCAGAAGTATACGGCACAGGACCGGGCAAACATATCACCAAAGGCTCAGCAGCAAATTCTTGACTATTATAAGTCAATTCAAGACATCCGGAATTAGTGAACTCCGGAGTGATTACAAAGACCTCATCATCACTGCTGTCAAATTCGAACTCATCATCGGATTCCTCAACACCTTTTTTCTTGTACTCAATAACCAACTCCCTTTTGTTCAATAGAGTTTGTAAATCATCCCTCACCTTCTGGCATCCCCTTGGGTTTCTCGGGCAAGTCATACAAGCAGCGTGGTTATATTGGAACAGAGACAGTTTACATAGGTCCACATGAATCTGAACCAAAGACTCTTTAATCTGGCGAATATTGAACACCCGATAACAACTTGAGTCTACTTGTACCATATTAATATTGGCAGTGCCATGAGGAGGGAGTGGGTTTGCCTGCACATTTGGGTTCGTATCTTTGAACTTCAAAGCACCTTTCATCAACAGAGTTTGTACCTGATTCTTCAAAGCATAACAATGCTCAATGTCATGACCTGGTGCTCCTGAATGGTATGCACAGGTAAGATCAGTCCTATACCAGTATGGCAAAGGATTAGGCAGTTGTGGGGGTGGCCTGAGCTGAACAGAATTATTCGCAAGTAGGGCGGGTAACAAATCAGCATATTTCAAAGGGATTGGATCAAATTTAGGAGGTCCTTGAGTACGATTATTGTTTTGTGGTGGATTTTGTGGTCTTTGATTTTGTGGTTGTTGATTATATGTTTGTTGATTTTGTGGTTGTTGATTATATGGTTGTCGATTATGTGGGTTTTGATGATAGCTAACATTCAGAGGAGCTGTAACGGCAGCTACATGATGTTGAGGATGATGAAAATAATTTCCCCTTGGCCTACCATGGGCGACCATGCCCACTTCTTGTTCCTTCTTCTTCCCAAATCCAGCACCGTACCTTTTGCCATTTCCACCAGAACCAGAAGCATCTCTCGTCAAACGTCCTTCTCTAATCGCTTCTTCCATACGTACGCCAGTTTCCACCACATCAGTAAAATCACGGTGGTTACTGGAGATCATCCTATCAAAGTAGAATGGGTCGAGTGTTTTCAGGAACGTCTTCGTCATCTCTTTTTCATCTAAAGGCGGGTTAACCTGTGCGGCCAGTCCGCGCCACCTTTGAGCATACTCTTTGAAGCTTTCCCGTTCTTTTTGGGACAGAGAGCGAAGGTGATCTCTATCAGGTGCCAAGTCAACATTGTATTTATATTGTTGCATGAATGCTTCACACACATCAGTAAAAGATTGAATCTTCTCACGATCTAAGCTCACATACCACTTCAGAGCAGCACCAGTCAAACTATCTTGAAAGCAATGAATTAACAGCGGGTCCTTTCTTGTATATGCAGCCATTTTCCTGGAATACATGATCAAATGACTCTGTGGGCAAGAATCCCCCTTGTATTTCTCAAAGTCAGGCATTTTGAATTTAGGAGGCATGTCAACATCTGGAACTAAGCACATGTCATGAGCATTCTTTCCAAACAACTCTTTACCGCGCAGTGCACGAAGTTCCCGCTGGATTTCGTCAACCTGATTCTGGATTTCTTCATTGTAACCAACAGATATCACGCTTTCAGCCCGATTAGCATGATAGATAGGTTCTGTCACTAGTGGCATAGCATTCATAGTGAGAGGTGCAGAAGTCATTGCAGGAGGCGGGATAGGAACTGTAACCTGTGGAATGGTAACAGCCTGGAATTGAATATTGGAATGATTCTGATGAGACTCTTCGCCAAAATTAGCAGGCATACCCCATGAGAAATGCATTGGAGCAGTGGACATTGGTTGACTGACGAAGACCAATGGAGCTGAGACCGGGATGTTTCCTGGGATAGAGACATTCAAACCCTGTGTTGGAGGAGGCAGAATAGGGATAGCTCCCGCCGCATTCAAAGATTCAAACATAGCCGTCAATTGGGCTACACTAGCCTGTAGAGCGGTGACCTGTTCTTGCAACTGTTGATTCTCTTGTTCAAGTCCTTCCATTTTCTTCTTGAAGTTTGCACGAGTATTGTATGTGCGAGTTGGCTTGTAACGACTGCGTCGGGCCAGAATCTGTTGAGAATGAGAGACTCAGAACCTTTGAAAATAGAAATATGAATGCAAATGATGCATGATATGTTATGTGAAAATTATGATCATTATTTTTGTTCTTTTTTCTTTCTCAAAGGACTTTAAAGTAATATAACAAATGTAATCAAAATAAGGACCTTGATTCATTAAATAAAAGGGATTACAACTGTTTGAAGCATACATAACTAAAAGGAAAAAAAAATACAACCAAGAAAGAAAAATTACATGGAAATAAAAAAAAAAAAAAGTACATTTGACATAATAATTTGGCATTACAAACAACTTGACATTACAACTGACACCTTGATATTACAAATAATCAGAAATAAAGACAACTGGTCCTAATTTATTCTGTCCTCAAATCTTCACTTGCTCCTGGCCCTTTTCTTTAAAGCAGCTATTTCTTCCGCTTGTGCACGATCCGTCTCTTCCCAAGCTAACCTTTCCGCGTCAAGGCTGTCATACATTTCCTTCCACATCTTTCCTTCCTCAAAGTACTTTGCCTTCCACATGTCTCTATCTTCCGCCATTTCTTCCAACAACTTTGAGAGTTCATCTGTAGTCTTGAATATAAGCTCAGTAGGTGGTGGTAATTCAACATCACGAATCGGTTCTTCAAGCGGGTAAGGCATCTTGAACCGAGCGACTCTGGCAGCAATCCACTCAGAATATGATTTACTGGCAGCGCAAATCACCTTTCCTAACACATGTTGTTCTTCCCTATGCACTTCTTCCCAAGCAAGCATGAATTCCCCTTTTAGAGCTAAACTTTCTTTTCCTTCAGTGTAGAAATGTCTTTCTAACAAAAGGTTGTTAGGAGCCTTCACCATTGGAAGCCCAAACTAGCGCCTAGCAAGGGAGGGATTGTAAGTAATTCCTCCACATGTGCCAATGAGAGGAACATTAGGGAATTTTCCACAACTGTCAATCACTGTCTTACCGCCATAGCAATCACTGCGCCAATTCACATCTTTGGAAGTGATAGACATGATTCTCTGAGACCAGCATAGCCCCCTAGGATTTTTCTCAAAAGCAGAAGTTTTAGGCAAATAATGAACATACCAATTGCGCAATAACTGAGTGCAACAAACAATGACCCCACTTCCTTTCAAGGTCTTATGATGGATGGCATAGTAAGCATCAGCAAGCAAAGTCGGTACAGGATTCCCAATCAAGAAGATCTGAATAGCCTTGTGATTAATAAAATCAGGATCATCGGGGAACAACACCAACCCATACACGAGCAGAGCAAATATGGTCTCAAACGCATGATAGTTCTTTTTATCAACAAAATTGGAAGCCTTTCGGAATAGAAAACCCGCCTTCAAACCTTTGCGTTTGTTGTTAACCCAATTCTGTTGAAGATCAGATGCATCCAAAGAAAGAGCTTTGGCAATGACTTCCAAACCCAATTCATCTCCACAACCACTATAGGGTGCTTTCTCATTCACCGACAAACCAAGATAATAGGCATACTCTTCCAAGGTAGGGACAAGCTGATAATCCCTAAAAGTGAAGCAATGGTAAAGCGGGTCATAAAACTGGACAAGTGTGTTGAGGAGCCCCTCTTCAACCTTAGTACCAAGAATACCCAGAAGTCTTCCATGACGGTGTCGGAAACCTTCACGATCAGATATATGAGCCGCCAACCTCTTCAACTTTGTCAAATCAGGGTTCTTGAAATCATACTTCTTGGTAAGCCTTCTTTCACGGTCCATATCTAAGATTACATAAAGATTACTTTAAGTCCTTTGGAGAAAAAAAGTTTTTTTTGTTTTTGGCTTTCAAAGGACTTTTTATGACAACAATCATATGGGATTTTTGTTTTGATGATCAAAAAATTTTTGAAAGAAACTTTCTCCTTTTCTGATATCCATGATGATTGTAGTGTTTGTAAAGAAATCTTTCAAGTCCTTTGAAAACTAATGGGAAAAGTTTTTTTTTTTTATGGATGAATGGATGTATGAATGTATGGATGCAACAATCACAAACATAAGCAAACATGGTTGGTTTTTGAGATATCATAATGTTGGAGCCAAAGGTAAGAACCACCCACAATGTATGAACTATTGGTTTATCTTCTTTTCGTAACACGGGTTCTACAAAGTTCCCAACGTCATCAACTTTCCTTCTCGAATACCAATGTCCACGACTGAACTCACGGCCAAATGAAATATCCAAGGGAAAGTCTCGAGTGAGCATGGTATCGCGGAACAACTAATCCGAGAACCTCTCGGCTTAGCCATCGCACCACAACCTAAAAAGGCCAAGATGGGTTAAAGGTGTCTAAAGGTCCACAACATCCTCGGAATACACATCATAGCAATATCTACGTGAGCCTCACGTCGAAAAGAATACTACAACATGATCCCTCCATTGTGCGTGATTTCATCACTTGTGATTATGTGCGAGACTGAACATTCCCCCATTCACTATGATCATACCACAACTAACTTATGGTTCACTCAAGCTCGGGTCAAGCTTATCTCAACTCATGAATCCCCCCCACAATATATATAAAGCATGTAAATAAATAAACACATATAAACACATAAGTTAGGTTCAACCCTCTTAAGGAGAGAATCCCCAGTGAAGTCGCCATTCTTCTGTTGCGGGAATTTTGAGACATTCCCCACTACAGTTTTATTTTCATTTCCAAAGGAGGGGAAAAATTGAAAACCTTTTAAAGAAAGAGATTCTAGGTACGGGGGTTAGTTGCACTTGAGGAAGGTGTTAGCACCTCAAGCGCCCATGGTACTCCATGGTAACCTCTTATATGTTTTTAGTGCCTTTTTTATGTACATGCTTTAAGAATGGAGGGAGAAATTGTATAGAATAAAAAAGAAAGTGGAATAGTAAAGATTGAGAAATTTTCTTTCAAAAAAGTAAATAAAAGAAAAGAAGTGTAAATGTTTTTTTTCTTTGCAAAAAGAAAGTTTTTTTTTGAGAGTAATGTAATTATTGTATTGTAAAGAAAATGTTTAAAAGAAAAGAAATAGTAAGAAAGTATAAGTATTGTTATGTAAAAAAGAAGTTAAATGTTTGAAAATGAAAGTGTGTTCGTTTTTTGTGTGTTTGCAAAAAGAGGTTGCAATGAAGATAAATTGTAGATAGTATATTGTTAAGGATGATTATAAGGTGAGCTGGCGTTTGTTTTGTAAAAGGATCGCATGTTTGTTTTGAAAAGGTTTTTCGTTTCAAAAAAAGTCTCGTAATTAATTTGAAATTTAACTACGAGTCCTCTCCTCTGGGAATGAATTTTTGGCGTTTGTGTGTGATGTGTAAGCTAGGAAAGCAGTAAAAACGATAAATAAAGTCCTACGCTATTACAACCCAATTGAATAATTAATATTTACAACCATATCGAATTTGAATGAATAAATAATAATAAGAGGCAATAAATAAATAAATAGCAATGCATAAAAGTAAAATGCAGGTGCGGAAAATAAATATGATAATGAATATGTATCTAATCAATCAAAAATAATAGACATAGCAAGATATTATATTCTAACTAAAAAGTGGAGTGTCTGAAAGAAATGTGTCGGAGGCAAAGACATGATAATACATTTTCGAAAGTCATTCACAACAACAAATAATTCTAACTAACAAATACAAGCAAAAACATAATTTTATTTATCAAAGGAAAGGTTTTTTTATTTATTTTTTTATGAGAATGAATTTAGACCAAAAGAGGTCCTTCACTATCAATGCTAATGTTAGAGCTCAATGATTTTATAAATTAAAATATTGTCTCTAACATGCATTTTTAAAATGATGCATTGTCCTAATCTAAATGCAATGCATGTATGCATGTAAAGAAAATGTGAAGTAAAATTGTAATGTGAGATTGTAGTGTGATGCAAAATTTTGTGTCAATGTCATGTGAAATGCAAAACGTAGATTTTGATGCAATGTAATGTAGAAATGTAAAAAAAGAAATGTGTAGTGCAAATGTAATTAAAATTGAGATATGATGTAGAATTTTGTAAAAAAGTGTTATGTGACAAAAAAAAAATGCATAATGCGATGTAATGCAAAAACGTAAGATTTTAAATGCATGTATGCATGAAAATTTCTAATAAAAAGCATATTATATATTTTCATAAAATGGAATTAAGTCAAGACATAGTCATGTTATCAACCATAAAAGAAAAAAAAAACAAACAACATATTAAAAGGATTTTTAGTATTTTTTTTTTGTTCTTTTCAAATTTTCTTGCATACTAAACAAATAAATAAAACCAACAAACAAACTAATTTTTGACATCAAAAGTGACTAAAAAAAAACTTTCTAATCTAAAGATGAGTTTTTATTTCCTCTAGTAAAGGAATTTTTATTTAACTTAGAAATTTTTTATACTAACTATTTTTGCACTAACTTAGTAAATTTGCAAAAAAAACAAACAAAAGAGCTCACACATATATTTTTTTGTGGTTTAAGAAAACTTTGACTATTAGCAAAATAATTTGAACTCAACAATTTACATAAAAAAGTCATTGTCTCAAACCTACACATAATTATTGAAATATGATAAATATATAGGGAAGAAATAGATTCAAATTAATAAACAAAAATAAAATAAATAAACAAAAAGAACAGAAAAAAAAGAACTAAGAAAAGACCAAAAAAAAAGAACTGGGGCCTAAACAGGCCCAATATCAACTTTAGAAAGAGAGCCGGGTTGGGTCGGACCCAACCCGCGACCCGGTTCAGTAACCGGTTAAGGGGGTGCGCTGAGAAATATTGGGGGGCGCGCTGTAACACCCTCATTTCCCAATCAATTTTTTTTTTAATTAAAAGGTAATTATTTTTCTTTTTAAGAGTGTCACTTGCAAAAATTAAGACTCAATTCTCTTTTTATTCAAAAACTCGCAGCGGAATGAAACAAAATTAAACTTGTGCAAAACTAATGAATTAAATAACATATTAAATAGTGTGTAAAAATAGTTTGAATAATAAACTTCATTTAATCAAAAATTAAAGTAAAAGTCTAATCGCCTGAAAAGAAAAGAAGTAATGATAATTTAAATGATACATCCAAAATCTTTTAGATAAAAATTATTTCATGATTAAAAAGACTAAAATAAGTAGATATGATTTCCCCCATGTTACAGATATCAGAGAAAACGACTAATGCGAACTTTGAGTACAAACTAAGATCCAACGGTCCAAAAAGCCTTAAGACTCGTCTTCTACCTGAAAATCTACGATTGCAAGTCGTAGGGCAAAGCCAGCAGAACGGGGGTGAGTACTAATATTATAATATTCACCGACTAGGAATGAATATTGATGAAAACATCTAATAAATAAATACAAGGAACAAGAGTAAACTAAAAACAAAAATAATAAGAACAGATGATGGGCAAAATAGCAAAGAAAGACAAAACTAAAATCAACTCTCACAATTAAATCACAAATGTATATGTTAATATGAAATCTAAGACTCTCTAATGCATGTGGTACCAAGGGTCGAGGGTCAGAGTTATATTCCTGAAAACACTTCTCAACACGACAACAAATTAGGAATGCCGATCAAATCACTTTCGAACATTCCACAACACGACAACAAATTAGGAATGCCGATCAAATCACTTTCGAACATTCCACAACCCGACAACAAATTAGGAATGTCGATCAAATCACTTTCGAACATTCCACAACACGACAACAAATTAGGAATGTCGATCAAATCACTTTCGAACATTCCACAACACGACAACAAATTAGGAATGCCGATCAAATCACTTTCGAACATCCCACAACACGACAACAAATTAGGAATGCCGATCAAATCACTTTCGAACATTCCACAACACGACAACAATTAGGAATGCCGATCAAATCACTTTCGAACATCCCACAACACGACAACAATAAATCTTAAATCAAAATTCTCAAAGTTCATAATTTCCAAATCCAAATTCTCAAGTCAAATGCTCAATTCAAAGTTCTGAAATCAAACTCTCAAATTCAAAATTCTTAAATCTAACTTCTCAAATCATCAAACAAAATCAATGCGGCAACAACAGATCTGCACGACAACAATTCGTCGCAACATAATTCAACCTTTAAAAGACTAAACTAATTCATAAAGTAAATTAATTATTTCCAACTTACCAATACTCCACACCACTACCATAACTAGATCAGAAGCTATTCACCATCATCGAAATTAACAAAGGATATAATAAGTTGTATACAATAAAATCCACACTAATGTTCCTTAAAATAAAAGTTGCATATCAATAAACAAGACGGTGAGTTTCTGTAACTAATTTTCTATTCTACTAATTACTATTACCTCACATTATACTAGTTCAATTATACTACTCAATTAATTAGACTAAGTAGTGGAAAAGCTCATGTAGGCTTTATTCTTTCAAAAGAGTTCTAAAAATTAATCCTAACAAAAGTTACCATTTGATTAATCAGGAACAAGTATCGTATGGCCTAACCGAATTTTTAGTAAAAATTAAACTCATTACTTAGTTCCATCTATAATATCCAATCCTTATCCTAATGCCAAAATCAAATTAAATTTAAAAAAACAATAACATGGCAATAGAGGTTTATATGGTATGTATCAGTAGCCACACAACTTTCAAATTTGAGGAACTCCTCTCACCAAAACCAATTAGAATTGATTTGCAACAAAAACAAAAAAAAATAATTCGTTATCCTTTAATTCAATCAAAATTTGATCTACTAATTTTATTATGGAATTCTTTTTATTATAGGATCCTAATTAGAACTCTATGAAACAAACTGAACCCAAAATTATTTTCATCATAAATATCATATCAACCCTCTCATAGTATTTAACTTTTCTAGAAAAATTAATTCATCACCTATTCATATGTATATCACTATATATGTATCAAATATATAAGATAATGTTAAGGGAAGTAGTTCATATACCTCACTAGAGCTACTCGTTGCAACATATATACATATATTATATATTTATGATAAGGTTCTAAAGTAACCAATTATATGTATTGTAGCATATAACCAAACCATATTAGAATTAATCCATCAAATTCAATTTACAGGACCATGATTCATCATCGATCCATATATATAAAACATTATCAAAACACACAGTGACACAAAGTCACCGGTTGAAGGCAGAAACGAAAAAATTTGATAACAAACGGCAACATGACAATTACCGTCAACAATATATTAGAATCAAAGACAACACAAACAGAAATCTATTCCACTAATACCCAAATATTAGACTTTCCCCTAACCTTATGTTTCTGAATTCTTTCTCTAATCCGAAGCTGTAGAATTTTTCTTTTCGTTTAGCTATTCAGTTCTGCCCTTTTTCCCATGAGTTCTTAAGCTCTTCTCGCCGTTCTATAACTTTCTCTATTTCTCTTGTTTTTATGAATAAAGAGCTAACCCTATTTTTTTTCAGATTTTAATAGCTTATTTATAGGCTTTAGGTTGTCTTTCTTTCCAAGGGAAAATAAGAACTTTACTTAAGGAATAGATTATGATTTGTTTCTAGCACAAGAAAAGTTATCATATCATATCATATTTTATTTTATTGTTTTATTTTCTCAAGCTAACCTTTCTAGATAGGAATCCCTCTCATATCATATATCCTATTTTTATTTTTTGTCATATACTAATTACTAATAGTTCCTTAATTTAATTATCTATTTTAACTAATAAATAGACACACTCTAAATAACAATTAGCAACTCAAATTAATTTTCATAAAAAAATTTAACTATAATATAATTATTGATATATAAACATATATATTTAATAAAATAACAAGTCCTGATTTTTGGGGCGTTACAATTCTCCCCCACTTAAATAATTTTCGTCCTCGAAAATTTACTAAATGAAATAACCCTGGTTATGACTCCTCCATTTGACTTTCTTGTTCCGGCAAATTTGGTACACAAATTTTGTCTAAGAATCTTGTGATCTCGTTTTTGCCTATTCTTAAGTCAACTCTTTTGCTTCGCTTGATCCACCCTAACAACTCTACTAGCCCCTAATTTATCTTCTGGCTCTCCATGATTCCTCAACGTCGGACCTCGTCAACTTCACATTGTTAGCAGTCACTTCGCATGCTAAACTATCAATATTGAATTGTTCAATCATCTTCATCGCTTCAACCATGAATGCTGACCCACGCAACAACTTTATACTCGATTCATCTACTACTGTGTTAGCTTTACCAAAATGGTAATTCAACTCAAAGTCGTAGCCTTTTTAAACTCCAACCATCTTCACTACCTCACTTTCAACTTCTTCTAATTGAACAGACACATCACCTTTTGTGTTTGTTAGAAACTTCCACTTTTGACTTATATAAATAGTGCCTTGATGCTTCTTGCACGAATGCCAACCAATTGATTCATAAGTCAA
Source organism: Trifolium dubium (assembly GCA_951804385.1). Taxonomy (NCBI): domain Eukaryota; kingdom Viridiplantae; phylum Streptophyta; class Magnoliopsida; order Fabales; family Fabaceae; genus Trifolium; species Trifolium dubium. The sequence goes on along the minus strand of OX638062.1, from coordinate 30,869,220 downwards.
CAATTTTTGAAATTGGATATTGTCTTTAATGACAACCTCATTCTGTTGTCGATAGTCCAAGTGTGAACTCATGATGCCATCTATTTCACAACACCGACACTACCCATGGCAATACACTCGATCCAATGAACTTCTTCTCCTAATTGATCCCATAATTACTTCTTCAGCTTGTTCAACTCTATTGTGAACATGCTATCATGCATCAGTGACACAAGTCTAGTGTCGGGTACTACTTCTACGACACACTCTACTTCTCCTATCAGTTCTGCATCGTTGATGTCCTCAGGAACTCACTTCGAACTCCTATACAATTGACAACTTCACAGCTCTTGATTCTCTCTCTACTTTCAATCTTCAAATCAAGTTATCTAAGTATGAAACATCTTTGTCACTTACAGCAACATCCTTTCGATGCGCCACTCAAATCTCTGAATGCAATCCATTATCAAACTCCTCGCATCAGCATACTTCAACTTCTATAGCATTATACTTGATGGTATAATTCATCAACGACTCCTCGCACCCTGCCGCATACTCGGTTACAGACCTACCCTTTGCTTTAGCTTTAGAAACTCTACTCCTTCTATCTTCAATGATGCAGCATCTCAAACACTTGTTTGTTTTCCTTCAAGAATATGACTGCTTATTTAAGGGCTGCAAACTCTAAGTTCATACTCTTTTCGAGTTCGGGAAAACAATACAGTCTTATCAAAACCGCAAATTGTCTCCACCGCTTAGTTCTTTCTCAACTGTTGTCTACTGCTGAAACTTCTGCACTTCGCCACACGATTACTAACTTTACTTCATCTGAGAGGGTAAAACTCTCTCCCCCACTTTGACTTACGTCCACTTGTAATCCTCAACTCTAGCGATATCTGTTCACCAGCATTAATCTTCTTCTAAAACTCCTTTAGTATGTAGAATTCCTCTGCTGATCCTTGTAGCTTCACTTATTCTTAGAGAACTGCTACTACCTTTGACACCGTCTATGCCATTTTCCCAAACACATTAACAGTTGGCGATCGTCATTCCTCCAGTCATCTTCTACTACAAAATAAGAAATTACTTACAAACTTGGTCCAACGAGACCGACACACTTGGTCTGACTGGACCGACTGCTCTGATACCAACTTGTAACACCCTCATTTCCCAATCAATTTTTTTTTTAATTAAAAGGTAATTATTTTTCTTTTTAAGAGTGTCACTTGCAAAAATTAAGACTCAATTCTCTTTTTATTCAAAAACTCGCAGCGGAATGAAACAAAATTAAACTTGTGCAAAACTAATGAATTAAATAACATATTAAATAGTGTGTAAAAATAGTTTGAATAATAAACTTCATTTAATCAAAAATTAAAGTAAAAGTCTAATCGCCTGAAAAGAAAAGAAGTAATGATAATTTAAATGATACATCCAAAATCTTTTAGATAAAAATTATTTCATGATTAAAAAGACTAAAATAAGTAGATATGATTTCCCCCATGTTACAGATATCAGAGAAAACGACTAATGCGAACTTTGAGTACAAACTAAGATCCAACGGTCCAAAAAGCCTTAAGACTCGTCTTCTACCTGAAAATCTACGATTGCAAGTCGTAGGGCAAAGCCAGCAGAACGGGGGTGAGTACTAATATTATAATATTCACCGACTAGGAATGAATATTGATGAAAACATCTAATAAATAAATACAAGGAACAAGAGTAAACTAAAAACAAAAATAATAAGAACAGATGATGGGCAAAATAGCAAAGAAAGACAAAACTAAAATCAACTCTCACAATTAAATCACAAATGTATATGTTAATATGAAATCTAAGACTCTCTAATGCATGTGGTACCAAGGGTCGAGGGTCAGAGTTATATTCCTGAAAACACTTCTCAACACGACAACAAATTAGGAATGCCGATCAAATCACTTTCGAACATTCCACAACACGACAACAAATTAGGAATGCCGATCAAATCACTTTCGAACATTCCACAACCCGACAACAAATTAGGAATGTCGATCAAATCACTTTCGAACATTCCACAACACGACAACAAATTAGGAATGTCGATCAAATCACTTTCGAACATTCCACAACACGACAACAAATTAGGAATGCCGATCAAATCACTTTCGAACATCCCACAACACGACAACAAATTAGGAATGCCGATCAAATCACTTTCGAACATTCCACAACACGACAACAATTAGGAATGCCGATCAAATCACTTTCGAACATCCCACAACACGACAACAATAAATCTTAAATCAAAATTCTCAAAGTTCATAATTTCCAAATCCAAATTCTCAAGTCAAATGCTCAATTCAAAGTTCTGAAATCAAACTCTCAAATTCAAAATTCTTAAATCTAACTTCTCAAATCATCAAACAAAATCAATGCGGCAACAACAGATCTGCACGACAACAATTCGTCGCAACATAATTCAACCTTTAAAAGACTAAACTAATTCATAAAGTAAATTAATTATTTCCAACTTACCAATACTCCACACCACTACCATAACTAGATCAGAAGCTATTCACCATCATCGAAATTAACAAAGGATATAATAAGTTGTATACAATAAAATCCACACTAATGTTCCTTAAAATAAAAGTTGCATATCAATAAACAAGACGGTGAGTTTCTGTAACTAATTTTCTATTCTACTAATTACTATTACCTCACATTATACTAGTTCAATTATACTACTCAATTAATTAGACTAAGTAGTGGAAAAGCTCATGTAGGCTTTATTCTTTCAAAAGAGTTCTAAAAATTAATCCTAACAAAAGTTACCATTTGATTAATCAGGAACAAGTATCGTATGGCCTAACCGAATTTTTAGTAAAAATTAAACTCATTACTTAGTTCCATCTATAATATCCAATCCTTATCCTAATGCCAAAATCAAATTAAATTTAAAAAAACAATAACATGGCAATAGAGGTTTATATGGTATGTATCAGTAGCCACACAACTTTCAAATTTGAGGAACTCCTCTCACCAAAACCAATTAGAATTGATTTGCAACAAAAACAAAAAAAAATAATTCGTTATCCTTTAATTCAATCAAAATTTGATCTACTAATTTTATTATGGAATTCTTTTTATTATAGGATCCTAATTAGAACTCTATGAAACAAACTGAACCCAAAATTATTTTCATCATAAATATCATATCAACCCTCTCATAGTATTTAACTTTTCTAGAAAAATTAATTCATCACCTATTCATATGTATATCACTATATATGTATCAAATATATAAGATAATGTTAAGGGAAGTAGTTCATATACCTCACTAGAGCTACTCGTTGCAACATATATACATATATTATATATTTATGATAAGGTTCTAAAGTAACCAATTATATGTATTGTAGCATATAACCAAACCATATTAGAATTAATCCATCAAATTCAATTTACAGGACCATGATTCATCATCGATCCATATATATAAAACATTATCAAAACACACAGTGACACAAAGTCACCGGTTGAAGGCAGAAACGAAAAAATTTGATAACAAACGGCAACATGACAATTACCGTCAACAATATATTAGAATCAAAGACAACACAAACAGAAATCTATTCCACTAATACCCAAATATTAGACTTTCCCCTAACCTTATGTTTCTGAATTCTTTCTCTAATCCGAAGCTGTAGAATTTTTCTTTTCGTTTAGCTATTCAGTTCTGCCCTTTTTCCCATGAGTTCTTAAGCTCTTCTCGCCGTTCTATAACTTTCTCTATTTCTCTTGTTTTTATGAATAAAGAGCTAACCCTATTTTTTTTCAGATTTTAATAGCTTATTTATAGGCTTTAGGTTGTCTTTCTTTCCAAGGGAAAATAAGAACTTTACTTAAGGAATAGATTATGATTTGTTTCTAGCACAAGAAAAGTTATCATATCATATCATATTTTATTTTATTGTTTTATTTTCTCAAGCTAACCTTTCTAGATAGGAATCCCTCTCATATCATATATCCTATTTTTATTTTTTGTCATATACTAATTACTAATAGTTCCTTAATTTAATTATCTATTTTAACTAATAAATAGACACACTCTAAATAACAATTAGCAACTCAAATTAATTTTCATAAAAAAATTTAACTATAATATAATTATTGATATATAAACATATATATTTAATAAAATAACAAGTCCTGATTTTTGGGGCGTTACACGCGCGAGAAAACTGAAGAAAGGGGGAGTTATATGTGGTTTTTCTTTTTCCTGATTTGGCAAAAAAAATCATTTTTCACTTCTTCTTCTTCTCTCGTTCTCTCTTTCTTTTCTTTCTTTCTCTGGTTTTCTCTTTTCTCCATTTTTCAAGAACCCTAATCCTCTTTTTTGTTCAAATCAATAAACACCCAACACAAACCCTACCTAAAAGCTTCTCCTAAACACGAATCTACAAACAGAAATCAAAAACTGGTTTCAAATCGAGCGGATCGGATGAAATCCGAAAACCCCCAATCTCAAACCCTAATTCTCAAATCAAAACCCTAGTTCAACAATCTATCTCAAACACTCAATCACATGTTCGTTCAAACAGAGGCAACTACAACAACACGTTTAACATGCAAGAATTACAGATCGGAAAGAAAAAACTAGATCCGCATATATTTTTTTTGCGAAAATGATGATGAAGATGCATAAAACGATGAAGAAAGCGACTGACCTTCCTTGCAGTGAGTCTTGAAGTAAGTAACGTTTCTTCTTTGCTCTTTTCCTCTCGGTCTCGATCTCTCCTTTCTCCTTTCTCTGACTTCTCTTTTTTATTTCTTCTTTCTCTGTTTTTTTGCAAGGTTGTACGATGGAAAAAAGAAAACCGAGAAGGATATTTCGGTTTTGGTGTTATATTGTGATTGTGATGAAATTTGTGGTTGAAGATTTATGATTAACGATTAAAAGAGATGGGGGGAAAATATTTTGTTCTAACTTTCTTTTTCTGTTTTTTGTTGGTTTTTTTTGCTTAGTGGTTTTTGATTGAGGTCGAAAATAGTAGTGGTGAATAACTGAGGGAAGTTTTAGTTTTTGGTATGGAGGTTCAGATTTTGTTTTTAATTTTGTTTCTGTTTGTGAATCCGCCGTTTTCAATCTTTTTTCTTCTCCCCCCCTGTTCTGTGATTTGTGTTGTTATATAGATCATTTTTTAGGGTTTGATTGATTAGAGTAGAAAAGAGCAGAAAAGCTTTGTGTTATCACATTTGAGGTTTGAAAATTGGTAATGAAATGAGAAAAAGGACAAAGAGGTCACTGCATTGGTACTGTGATTCAGCAAAAGAGTTGAGAGGTCCCTTTCAATTTTAGTTTTGATTGCAAGAAGCCATAAGGCCAGTAAAAAACGAGAAAGAAAAAAGATAGAAAAAGAACTCTATTTTTTTGAAATTTTTGGGATAATAATAATAATAATGGTAATAAATAATAATAATAATTAATAACAATAATAACAGAAAAAAAAGATTATATAAAAAAATAAAAACTGTTTTTTTGCTTTTTGATCATATTCTTATTTATTATATATTTGTTTAAGTAAATAAATAACTACATTGAAAAAGGTTAAAAGTAGAAGAGAATATGAATAAGTGAATAAAGGAAAACCCCCTTTTTTTTTTAAAACGGATTCTTGATAATAAGATAGTGATAATAAGAGTAAATGATAGTAGTAATAATAACAATGGTGATTAATAATATAATAGTAATAATAATACTAATAATAATAATACTAATATATATAACCGGGAATATATGAAAAAGAAAGGGATAAAGTAATAGGAAAACTATTTTTTGTCATTTTTTGATAATAATAGTAACAAAAATAATGAGGATAAATAAATAAGAAGAGGAGAAAAACTCTCTTCCCCTTTTTTTTAGATTTTTTTGATAATAATGGTATAAAGTAATAAAGAATGATGATAATAATATAAATAACAATGATAACGGGTAAAAGAAAAAGATGATAAATAGGCGGACATAAAAGTACGACGACAAAGAAAGTGATTAAAACGAACATAAACAATACGACGGATGCGATGATTTATTTTATAACGAAAAAAGTGGACAATGGATTTTAGGTCCAAAATTGGGGTACAACAGGTTTATCAACCAAAAATGCAGCCAATACCAAAGACTCAACAATAATTATGAAATACCATCAAAAAGTTGCTAAAATAGTCATCATCAATATAATTAAATAAAACAAAAAATATAATTAAATAAAACAAAAAAAGTCATAAATAAAATGTAGAAATTGCATCTCTATGAAAAAAAACGAAATAATAAATTAAAAAAAAAAACAATTTTAATTTTCTTTACTAAAAAACTACAAATTTAATATTCTAAGGCATAAATATAATGTTGGCTGGAAAAAGCAATGTCATTAAAACATTTTTTCAACGTACCAAAATAAATTAAAACGATTTTTCTTGAGCTAAAAGCAATTACCTGAATAATTCATTGGCTAGAAAAAAAATGAAAGCTGTTCTTTTTTTTTTGGTTTTATGACAAAAAATAAGAGATTGCATTAAATATCTTAAAAGGCTATGATTCTATATAATCTGGTGGCTTAATTACCATTTAATTTTTTTTTTGACAAACAAAAAATTAATTGTTTTAACAATATCATTTAAGAGCAAATGAATGAGAGAAGAGGAATACTTATAGATTGCCATGTGTACATTAGACCTTGTGAACAATTCTTGTGAAGAGAGAGATTTTAAAATCGTTCTGGCTTTATATATATAAAGATTCGGTCCCAATTAATAATAGTATAGATAATAATAATATATATATATATATATATATATATATATATATATATATATATATATATATATATATATATAGGACTGCTAACATCCTCTCACTTAAAATCATGTGGGAGGAAGTTAGCAAGCCTCCTCCCACATGTTTTACTCCTATGCCCCCCTTATATTTACTCACGCGCCCCCCACCCACCCCCCATTTCTCGCGCGCCCCCATTCCCGCCACCCCACCGCCCCCGCCCCGTTCCCATCGCCCCCAATTTTTTTTTTCTCTGGATTTTTTTAAAAAAAAAAAAATTTAATTTTTTTGGATTTTTTATTTTTTGTGATTAATTGAATTTTAATTTGTCGATTAAAGATAATTTACAGAATATTATGTATGATTAAATGTTTTAGTAGCTAATTTTAAACTAAAACTATGCCAAAACTATTTTTTGGGTGAAATGGTTTCATAATTTATTACGCCAACACTATTTTAGCTGTGGAATGGTTTCATTTACAATTTGAAACCATTAATCATGTAATTAAGCATAATGATATCAGTTTATAATATCTTGAATCCATTTAACAATATTAATAGTTAAATTATTTAATTTATCTCTCTTTCTACCTTTTTCCAAAGTATGAGAGTTTGATCAAACTAGACTCTTTATCCGTACGAACACAAGGGTCATTTTTAGTTCAAAAAATAAAAATAAGTAGTAATTAACAGTTTACAAATTAACCCAAGGGGTGTGGTTGAGCGGTTGGGGCTCATCCTCCCTTAACCAAGGGTCGAGGGTTCGATCCTCACCTTGGGTATGGAGCAACTTTAAATTCTTGGGCCAGCTATCCCACCCATCGAGGTGCCTCCAATATGGGATTAGTCACTGCGTCCGGCGGTGGATACCCCGGTCTCGACGACAAAAATAGTTTACAATTTTTATAAAAAAAAATTGAACATATAATATTGTGACAACACTTTCATAATTCAAGTTCACATGTTTAAAATTACAACAAATGTTTATAATTTCCTTGTTCGTGCCAAAATGGTATTCGAACATGCAATTTTTGCCATCCAGCAAATTCATCTGGATCACATAAAGTGCGAGAGAGGTTCAAACAAAATGGCGAGACTACTAACGGGCCTATCGTCTCCCTTTGATTAATATCCTTCAAAATAAACACAAAAGGCTTAGTCTAACATATAACAATGTTCTGGCTTTGATCTTGATGTTTCACGGACGTATATTCCAACTATCACCAATTCCAACCACCAAATCAAATTCAAACTATATGTAACCATCCATGACTTAGTGCTGCAACATGAACGTATTCTCTTCTCCTAATGGTTAGCTTGCTGCATATGTTCTCCCTCATTGCTATGATCTTATTCTATCTCATTGTTCATCTGTAGCCTTTTCATTTAAGTAAGGATGCCCTCAAATTGTTTGATAAATTGTTTGTGAAGAATGTCCTCAAACTGTTTGATAAATTGCTTGTGAAGAATGCCATCCAACTGGTTGATAATCTGCTTGTGAAGAATGACCTTCCAATTGTTTGATAATCTGCTTGTGAAGAATGTTAGACCTGGATAATTCATTAGTTCTTGGCTTACTTTCAACAACAAGTTTTGATTTTCCTTTTTAATAAGGAGTTGTGTTTTTCCTTTTAATAAGGAGTTGTGGTTTCCCTTTGAATAAGGAGTTTTTGAGACTTTTGAAGACAAATAAGTTGCATAACTTGAAGTTGCTATAAACTATGACATTTTAAGTTGGGAATGGTGTAGATTGGGTGATGGAGCATCTAGTTCTAGACACATCTTCCGATGATTATTTTGAGTTGGAATTGTCGGGGTTTGGGTCACCTGAGTACAATTCCATCATTACGGGACCTTATTCTGATTCATAAACCTGATATTATTTTCCTCAGTGAAACTATTTGTCATGCTAATAAAGTTGAAGAAGTTCGGCATCTTATTCATTATGAGTCTTGTTTCGCTGTTGATCGTGAAGGTAGAAGTGGAGGTCTAGCTACGTTATGGCGACATTAAATATTTTGTGAAATCTAAAATTAATCACGAAATTTTATCAACATAAATGTCAAAGAAGATGATAGAAATCAAGAATGGAGGCTCATAGGCTTTGTTGGTATTCCTCAAAGGGGTCAAAGAAGACAATCATGGAATATACTTCGCATGCTAGAACAACAATCAAATCTTCCTTGGTGTATAATTGGTGATTTCAATGATATCCTCTCAAATGATGAAAAGAGAGGTGAGGTTCCACATCCAACGTGGTTATTCAATGGATTCATACAAGCCGTTAGTGACTGTGGACTTATTGATCTACAGTTACAAGGGCATGCTTACAATTGGTCAAAGAGAATAGGAATGAATTATGTGGTAGAAGAAAGGCTTGAAAGAGCACTTGTAACACAATTGTGGATGAACTTATTTCCTTATTCCATCTTGAAGAACTTAATATGTGGGGCGTCTGATCACTCTCCTCTGCTCTTATGTACCGAACCACAAACTTTTGTGTATAAGAAGAGGCAATTTCGATTTAAGAACACTTGGCTTTTGGAACCAGAGCTCTCTAGTGTTGTTGATGTTGGCTGGAAGCGCAACCTTGTTGATCCGTTGCTTGACAGACATGCTGCATGCACACAGGAGCTGGATAATTGGGGCCGAGCTCTTAGACGGCGGTACAAGGAAGGCATTAATGATTGTAAGAAGAGAATAGAAGGGTTACAAAGGCTGAATAACCATGAAATTGATGCCTAGGTGATTACTTTCAAAGAAAAGCTTAATTCTTGTTGATTCAAGAAGAGGTCTTTTGGAAACAACGTGCTAAGACATTTTGGATGAGAGATGGAGACATGAATTCAAAGTTCTTTCATGCCGCATCAACTTCAAGAAAGAAAAGAAGTAAAATCACAAAGTTGATGAATGATGATAACGTAGAAGTGAATAATCAAGAAGGTCTTTGCATGCTTGGTGTAAAACTTTTTCAGCTCTTTTCAAGGCCACCACTTGTGAGGCAGACTCTGTTCTTCAAGCTGTGCATTCACGCATAACAGAAGAAGACAATCAGTTGCTTATTACTCCCTTGGATGCAAAAGAATTTAAGGATGCAATGTTCCAAATGCATTCTGAGAAAGCACCTGTACCAGATGGTTTGAATCCAGCATTTTATAAACGGTTTTGGTCTTTATGTGGCAATGAAATTGTGAGTACTTGCAAAAAATGCCTTCACGATGGTTGCTTTCCAGATGCTCTAGGGGACACTAATATGTGCTCATCCCTAAATGTGATCAACCTAGAAGTATGAAGGATCTCCGACCAATCTCTTTGGTAATGTCGTTTACAAGATTTTGTCAAAAGCCTTAGCTAACCGGCTGCAGCAAGTCCTTGACAAATGCATATCGATTGAACAATCAAGCTTCATCTCAGGAAGATCCATTACAAATAATGTACTTGTGGCTTCAGGAATCATCCATTACTTGAAGAGTAAAAATAGAGGCAAAAAAAGGAGAAGCAACACTAAAAATAGATATCAACAAGGCGTATGTTCGTGTTGATTGGCACTATCTTTCTAGTATTATGAGGAGAATGGGTTTCCATCAGAGATGGATTGATTGGATGAATATGTGTGTTACTAATGTCAAATATCATATTTTGATGAATGAAGATCGAGTTGGACCGGTGATTTTGGAGCGAGGCCTAAGACAAGGTGACCCTTTATCACCTTATCTTTTCCTTTTGTGTGCTGAAGGTATGACGACATTGATAAAACAGGCCGTGTAACACCCTTGTTTCACAATTACTTTACTCTAATTTTTTTAATAACACTCACACATCCCATTTGACCAAAAATAATTCAAAGCACACAACATAAAAATATGAATCATAAAATAAATCAAATATCCCTAAATTAATAACGAACGGAAATATAAAAGAAAATTCGGGGCGTTACAGGCCGATCAGAATAACTTACTGCATGGAATAAAGGTATGTCGTAGAGCTCCGGCAGTTACTCATCTCCTTTTTGCAGATGATAGCTTTCCTTTTTTTAGAGAAAATGATACCGAAACCAATGCCTTAAAATATATTCTAGATGTTTATGCCTATCCTTCAAGGCAGATGATTAATATGCAGAAGCCTGAAATACTTTTTAGTAAAAATGTGTCATATGACTTGAGAACTCGGAAAATATCTTGGTCTTCCGTCTATGATAGGGAGGAGTAAAAAGTCAATTTTCAACTACATGAAAGATAGAATTTGGCATCGTATTTCTTCATGGAGTAGCAAGATGTTGTCCCAAGCAGGAAAAGAGGTTCTAATTAAATCAGTGGCTCAAGCAATTCCCTCTTATTGCATGAGTGTATTTCTTCTACCATCATCCATCAGTGAGGATATTGAGAAGATGTTGAATTCTTTTTGGTGGGGCTCGAAGGGAGATAGGAAGCATGAGATTCGTTGGATGAGTTGGGACAAACTTACTATGAGAAAGGAATGGGGAGGGATGGGATTTCGAAGCATGCACGACTTCAATTTGCCAATGTTAGGAAATCAAGGTTGGAAATTATTAACCTACCCAGATGCTATGGTTTCAATAATTTTCAAAGCTAAATATTATCCTAATGGGGATTTTATGGGTGCGTCCTTGGGGCACAATCCTAGTTATGTTTGGCGTAGCATTTTGTCATCCCAACCTTTGTTGAAGGAAGGTTATCGTTGGAGAATTGGCAATGGCTCTTTGATTCCAATTTGGCATACACCTTGGTTGAGAAATGAAGATAAGCCAACCATCATTACTCCCATCTTCAACAATGAGAATTTATCAAAGGTTAGTGATTTAATTGATGTGAATCAAGGTTGTTGGAATAGAAACCAAGTTGGTGAGTTAATTTGTGATAGAGATGCGCATGAAATTTTGAAGATCCCACTTGTTAACCTTGGAAGAAGAGATGGGATAATTTGGCGATTTGACAAATGTTGCGGGGATTTTGGGATTTCCACCACTACACTGACCTTTCATTTCCAAAGTGGAGAAAGTGTCGAAAACCGTTTAAAAAGAGATTCTAAGCTCGGGGGTTAGTTACACCTAGGGAAGGTATTAGCATCCTAAACATCCATGGTACTCCATGGTAACCTCTAATTTATTGCTTTTCATTGCTTTTAATGTGCTTAAGAAATGAGAGAGAAGTTTGTAAGAAATGGAGGGAGAAGTTGTATAGAGAAATGTGTGTGCATGTGGAGATTGGATTGAGAAGAGAAAGTTATGACATAAAAAATAAATTTAGTTTAAACCTAAACTAATCGTGCGACTAATTTGGTATTGGACTAAAGAATTTTTATTTGAGAGAGAAGAAGTTGTTTATTTGTTTTCTATTTTTTTTCTAAAGAAGATTACTAACGCGCCTCTTCGGAAATGAAAGTTCATTTTTTTCTTGGTTTTTTAGCGTTGTGTGTGATGTGTCAAAAACGATAAAATCCTACGCTATTACAACTAAATCGAATAATTATTACAACCATATCGAATCAAAATGAAAAAAAATAATAAAAGGCAATAAAAATGCAAGCGGAGAAATAAACATGAATATGAAATGTACTTACGAAGAAAAAAGAAAATAAAATGTCAAATATTGATCTGAAGTGTGTGGTGTGAAAATGCAATGTGAAATATAATGTGAATGTGACAAAGAGTAAAAAAATGCAAAAAGAACAAAGTCATATAAAATATCATCGCATATTAACATACAATTTTAAAACTAGCAAGAAAAGATAAAATCAATCAACAAGCATGTAAGAAATGAATTTAGGCCAAAAAAATAGTCCTTAACTATTAATGCTAATGCTAGAGCTCAATGATTTTATAAAGCAAAATATTGTCTCTAACATACATTTTTTTAAGTTATGCATTGTCCTAATCTAAATGCAAATGCATGTATGCATGTCAAAAAAGATATAGAATGAAATTGTAGTGTGAAATTGTAATGTCAAATGTCATGTAAAAATGTAATGTAGAGTAATGTAAAAATGTAACATATGATATGATGTAAAAATGTAGTGTAAGGTAACATGAAAATGTTATGCAAAGTATGATGCAAAAATGTGAATATGAGACATATATCATGAAAGAGCAAATAAAAAGATAATCAAACATATGCAAAAACAAAACAATGAGAACTTGGTAACAAGCTAAAATATTAGTGTAAGCGTTTAAGCTCAATAAGCTTAAAATAAGCTATTATCTCAAACAAACACTTATTGAATAAGCTAGTACTAACACATAAGCAAAATAAGCAACTACGAAGAAAATAAATTAAAATATAATCTCAAAAGAAGTCCTAAAAAAATTAATGTAAAATTTGGACTCAATAAGCTATTGTCCCAAATAATCACTTATTCAAATAAGCTAAAAACATGATGATAAAATATAAAAATAAAAAAATGCATGTTAAATGAATTAAGTGAGTAAGAGGGTGCAAACCTGAAGATGGGTGCATCACACAAGCAAAACAGATCAGAAAAAAGGAGGCCCAGAGCCCAATCAGCAAGTTCCAGCCTGGGGGTGTATAAGCAGGCGCGGAGGTGTGAACAGAATCCAGCAGGTCCAAGCCCAATCAGCCAAAATCCAGATCCACTTGAGAGAACAGGGCGGGTCGGTCTGACCCGCGAATCACCCATGACCCAGATGAACCAGCAGGGGGGCGCGTGTAGAAATTTTGGGAGGCGCGCGAGCGATTTTTACATCCAATAAGAAGACGACACTGTTGCGGGATTTTTGAGACATATCCCACTACAGTTTTATTTTTCATTTCCAAAGGAGGAGAAAAATTGAAAACCTTTTAAAAGAAGAGATTCTAAGGTACGGGGGTTAGTTTCACTTGATGAAGGTGTTAGCACCCCAAGCGCCCATGGTACTCCATGGTAACCACTTATATGTTTTTAGTGCTTTTGGAAAACATGCTTTAAGAATGGAAGGAGAAGTTGTATAGAAGAAAAAAAGAAAGAGATTAATGTCATTTTAAGTCTCACCTTTTAAAGATCAATATAAACACACTAAACCATTCCCCCTTTGATAGGAGAATGATTGAATTCTTGCAATGTTTATAAGGATCGTCAAAATTCGAGACTAAGAATGACAAAAGTCTCTTAAAAGTAAAAAAGTAAAAATAAGAAAGTTTTCTTTCATTAAGTGAATAAAAGAAAAAGAGTTTTGTTCTTTGTAAAAAAGGGTTTTTTTTAAAAGTAATGTAACTATTGTGTTGTATTGTAAAGTAGTAAAAATTTGAGAAAATTTTCTTCGTAAAGTAAATAAAAGAAAAGAAGTGTAAATGTTTTGTTTCTAAAAAAGAGAAGAGTTTTTTTTTTTTTGAGAGAAAAGTGTAATTGTTGTATGTAAAGAAAATATTGTTGAGAGAAAGAGGTTGTGAGAAGGTATAGATATTGTTATGTAAAGAGAGAGAAAAAAGTTAAGAATAGTAGAGTGAAGTGATATAATGACGTTGCGACTAAAATGGACCTATGATTGTCTTTGTTATCTTTATAAAATACGCGTTTGGGTTGGAGAGGAATTTTGTCGCGAGAGACCTCGTAATCAATTGAAATTTAACTACGAGTCCTCTCGCTTGGAAATGAAATTTGGCTTTGTGTGTGTTGTGTAAACTAGAAAGCAATAAAAAGCGATAAACAAAGTCCTACGCTACTACAACCCAATCGAATAATTAATATTTACAACCATTTCGAATTGAGCAAATAAATAATAAATGACATAAATAAATAAATGCGATGCATAAAGCAATAAATAAAGTAAAATGCAAGTGCGAAAAATAAATATGAGAATGAAATGCACCTAAAAGACATGGTAAGAAGAAAGTAGCATTTTTTTTATAAGAGTGAGATGTGTGTGAAAATGAGACGGAGGTAAAAAGAAAGGACTATTTTGCACTTAATCACAACAAAAGCAAGCACAAGCACACAAACCACTCATGAAAGGTCAAGCAATAACATTATCAAGAGGCAAAAAAAAATGAAGAAAATCATGTAACATGTAAGATTAGCTTGAATGTGTACTTATCATTTTTAGTGTCGTAGTCAAGCATAAGGGCATAAATATTTTAAGTCAAGAACATATATATATATATATATATATATATATATATATATATATATATAAAAAACAAAAAAAAGACATCATTCAAGAGCTCTTATATACTAATCATGTTATGTCAAGAAGCAACACAAGCTTAATCAAGAAGAAACAAGAAAAGAAAAGAAATAAATACCAAAGTATGAATGCATGAATTTAGGCCAAAATGGTCCTTAACTTTTATTGCAAGTGCTAGAGCTCAATGATCTAAAATGTAAGATATTGTCTCTAACGTGTATTTTTAAAATGATGTATTGTCCTAATCTAAATGCAATGCATGTATGCATGTAGGAAAATGTGAAGTGAGATTGTAATGTAAAATTGTAGTGTGATGCAAAAATTAGTGTCAAATGTCATGTGAAATGCAAAATGTAGATTATGATGCAATGTAATGTAGAAGTGTAAAAAAGAAATGTGTAGTGTAAATGTAATGAAAAATGTGATATGATATAGAATTTTTGTAAAAAAAGTTATGTGACATGAAAAGTGCATAAATATCATGTAGTGTAAAAAATTAAGATTTTAAATGCATGTATGCATGAAAATTTCTAATAAAGCATAGTATATATTCCATAAAATGAAATTAACAAAGACATAATCAATCATCACAAAAAGGAATTCAAACATAGCATATTTAAATTTCTCTAATATTTGTTATTTTCATATTTTTGCATTCTAAATAAATAAATAAAAAAGTCATAACAAATAAACTAACATTTTTTTGTTTTTTTTTGACATCAAAATAATTAGAAAAAAAGTTTTTATTTAAAGAAAAGTTTTTTGATCTTAGAAATTTTTTCTTTAGAATTTTTTTTAGTATAAGACACTTAGCTTAATACTTTTATAACAACAATAAACTCATACATACATATTTTCATGGCAAAAAAACGTTTAAAACATACAATACAAGGCATACATGTGTGCAAATAGACATTTTAGTAAATAATGAAAGAGGAAATGATAATAAATAAAAGGATAAAAGTAAAATAAATAAACAAATAGAAAACAATTAAAATAACACAAAATAGCAAAAAAACAAGAAAAAAAGAAAAAATGGGGCGAAATTGGGCTGTTAGAGCTAAGCCCAGGTCCAGATTAGAGGAAATCGGGTCAAACCCGACCCGGTCCAAGACCCGGTCTGGTGACCCAGTTGGGGGGGGCGCGCTGAGAAGTCCTGGGGGGTGCGCGAGAAACTGAAGAAGGAGAGGTATATTTGATTTTTCTTTTCCCTTTTTAGTTAAAAATCATTTTTCACTTTTTACTGTTTTTCTCTCTTGGAAGCAAACGCTAAAGCTTCGATTCAACACCAAATTTCACAATTAAAAGGTCCATTCCACTCGAAATCTCGCTCTGAGTCCGAATCTAACCTTGGTTTTTACAATAGAGGCTTGGAAACAGCGAAAAGGGCGAACGACCGAACGGATCCGAAACTTTGAAAACGGGTTTCAATGTGAAAACGATGGAAAATACCAGTTGGAAAGGGTTTATCGGTGTTCCAGGAATGGAAAACACAAAGAAACAACGTGATTTGGTGCTCAAATCATTAAAAACGAACGGTTGAAGTTTATGGTTTTTTGGAGCTCGGAATTGAACCTTTTCCGGCGCGTTTTTGATGAAATTGGTGATGGATTTGTGTTTAGGAGGTTGTTTAGAAGCTTATTGATGTATGATTTTTGAGATTTGGTTGAGATTTGAGGTTTTGAGTTTTCCGGCGAAATTCCGGCGAGGTAGTGACGGATTTGGTGGTTCCGGTGGCTTTTGGCGGCGTTTTTGACGAAGCTAATGGTGTAATCGGATTTTGATTTGGAGGAGTTTTGAAAAATGGGTTGTGGTGGTTGAATTTTCCGGCGACCGGAAGTAGATTCCGGCGCCGGAATCTGATTTCTGATATTTTGTGATTGTTCTCTGATTTTTTTTGGGAATTGTGTAGAGAATGTTCGTTCATGATTGAGTGATGTGATGTTTGTATTTATAGGAGAGAATTAGGTTAAATGGCAATTGTGTAATATTGTGTGAAAGTGTAAAATAAAAATAAATGATAAATGAAACTGAAATAGAGATGGTGAGGTGGAATGGTATGATTTTTACTATTTTTGGTAAACTTTGAGATAAAAAAGTGAAAATAAAATAAATTGAAATAAATGTGATAAAATGTAATGAAATGTAATAAAATGTAAATCTTTTTTGATATTTTGAAATATATTGTAATAAAATCTAAAATGCGCGTAAAATAAGAAAAAGACTATTTTTGATATTTTTGGACTTTTACGCTAAAATGTGAACTATTTAAAATAAAGTGAAATAAAACAAAATATTTAGAAATAAAAGAAAATTTAAGAAAAATGATAAAAATATGAAAAAAGAAAGAAAAATGCATGAAAAAGAAATAAAATATTTTGTTGTCTATTTTTATGCAAGAAAATGTAAAATTGGATTTGTAGGTCCAAAATTGGGGTACTACAACAAAAAAGGTCTTTATTCTGTTAAAAGTACACATAGAGTATGTGTGGATGTGATGATTAACAGAGATGATTGGAAACTAGAGGGAGATTGGCAACAATTATGGGCTTTACCTAATCCTCCCAAGGTCAAAACTTTCATGTGGAGACTTGGAAGAGATTGTCTATCTATTAGGCAAAGACTGATGAGCAAAGGAGTTAATCGCGATTCTAATCGTGACACACAAAATACAATTGGCATTTATTTCTGGATTGTGCAGATAGTATAGCTTGTTGGCGACAACTGAACTTATGGAATGAATTGCAGAATTTAATGGAAAACGCTAAAGGATTTATTGATGTTTTCGAGCGTATTTGGCACAATTTAACCCCTCAACAATTGGTTTCTTTTGCTATGACATCTTGGAGTTTATGGCGTTAAAGAAATTTGAAATTATGGGAGCGAAAAATTGAGAGCATTCCACAGGTAATTGGTCGTGCCAATGGCACCCTCATGGCTTGGCAACAGGCACGTCAAAAAGTTGATATAGCCCAACCGATACAACATGTTCAGGTTACATGGAAACCTCCACTGCTAGATTTCGTCAAATGCAACCTTGATGCAGCCATATGTTCTCATGAACAACGTATAGGCATGGGAGCTTGTCTTCGTGATGACAAAGGAAGTTTTATCTCGGCCATAATAGCACATGAAGATATGCTGTAATGACAGCGCCGGAACACTACTACAAATATGACATTTCCATACACAATTTTACATCAGTGTTCCAATACCAGATGTGAAAGGTAATGTTTATTAGTTTTCACATCAGTGCAAATTATACCCGTTAGGAAAGATTAATATGAAACACATTCCACATCAGTGGAATATATGCCTGAAAGGAAAGCTCCACGCGGTGGCATAAACGTAATTATATTGAAATTTGTTATAAACTCTTTCACATCAGTCCAATTTTTATCAGAAAGAAAAGGCTATTCCTTCAATAAAAAATACAAATCCCCAAATTCATTCACGACCTAAACCATTCATTCCTCAATATTGCTCAATCGTTCCTCAAAACCCTTCGTTCCTCAAAACGCAATCGCTGAAACATGAAAACCCAAACTAATCGTGAAACTTGAAAACACAAAACTAATCGTGAATCCATCTCAATCGTTCGTTGGTGTTCAATCAATTGCTGCTTCAATTGTTCTTCTCAATCGTTCGTGTTGGTGGTATGTTCAATCGTTCGTGAATCGTGTTGCTGCTTCGTCTTTGTGTTGGTGTTCACTTCAATCGTTCCTGGTCTGTTATGATTTCAGATGGTGATTTATGATGCCGATGCCGCATCGAAACTTCTACGCAACAAAAACTTGACCGCAAATGGACCACATCAGACCATAAGATTCCTTGTTCATTAACAGAGATCTGTTTGTTCAATTTCAAGGTATGAAACATTGTCATTAACATAGATCTGAAATTTTTGATTCTGATTGAGGAGGGAAATAGCAAAAGAATTAACCGATAAAAGATAGAGATCTGCATAATTTCTTGTAGTTTAAAAGTTTAGGAGGAAAGAATTTTCATGAATTTTTCGGTGAATAATGTTTGTCTTTGGGTATTGTCAAATACTCACAATATATTGAAATGAGATAAGTGATGAAATGAGTCGGTGAGTGAGTGTGTTTGTTTTCTCCATTCCTATAAATTAAGCTTAACAAATATGAATTCAATTAAATCATATATTAATTTTTTTAATTTTTTTAGTTAGTGGGGAGGAGAGAACAAAAATTTGGGAAAATTTGGCCCGGGGGAAAATTGAAAATTTAGCCTCCTAATTTTAGGCTTAATAATGGGTGAAGAGTCTTATTATTTCTCTCATGTGTGTAGTTGACATCACACCGCACAACACCGCATTGCCCGACACCGCTCTCATCTTCTTCTTATCAATGTAAGTCTATTTTGATTCATCTTGACTTGCTATGCTTGTTTCATCTTTGCTACATCTTAGAAATTTTTGTAACAAGAGAAAGAGAATGGGAGTGTGTGAGAGTGATTTAGTTTTTTGTGACACAAAGTGTACGATTGTGTCAAACCAATGTTTGTTTCAATCAAGATTTAAAGTCGATCGATTTTTATATGAACTAGTTCACTCATTTGAATAGGTGAATGATGAATTCAATGTAAGACTTTTCTTTTCTTGTGGTTTCAAACTTCAAAGTTGGTTGATTGATACCTCAACATCTAACATTCTGCTCAAAATCATTGAATGCCGTAACATTCCTACTTATGCCTAATGTTAACTTTTATTAGCATAGTTACCATCTTTGATTGTGTCTGACTTTTATTAGCATTATTACCTATGACTTATAATGGGCAGATTTGGCAGAAATAGCTAAGTTTATGGGCATTACAAAAAAATTAGATACATAAGCCATTCAAGTTAGTCATCTGATTATGATTACTTCTATTACTTTTTTTTAGCCATATGGTGCCTGTTGGTCCTAATTGTGCATGTTTTCTTGGCCTTGAAATGCATCTATTTTGAAGCTCGATGTATTTTTTTGTTGCAATAGTTTTGAGGCACTCTCTGGTTGTAATATTGTTGTTGTTTCGATGTATAATAATCAGATTTTTTGAAACTAGTTAATGAAGTGATATTGCTGTTGTTTTACTCTTATGGCTACAATTTGGCATGACATGATCATAAATTAGGAGTTATAAAGGACAGTTACGAGATTGCTAATTTATGACGTTAAAATTGAAAGATGTAGTAAAAAGCTAATTGTAGGATGCAGACTGAGTTACTACAACTTGATGTATGTATTATGGATGAGATTGGTTATCTAAGTGTGTAGTTTACTAATTATATTGTTTCATTGTAATTTAGGTGAATTTGATTTAACTAGCCCTCTTCTAAAATGTCTTTATGACCACTTTCATGATGTATTCCAGCTTTTGCATAAACATTTCGGTCACCTCTACTTAAAGTTGCTCCATGAGAAATCTCAGGTTGGTGGATTATTTGCTTTATGATGTATATGCAATCTATGATTGATTAGATAAGTGAGTTGAACATTTAAATGAAATTGCTTATGGTATGAAGGATGGATTTATGAATGGCCTGCAGTATAGTGTACTGTAGTGGCATTTTATTTTTTCAAACACAAGTAAACTAGTTATATGCATGCTTTGTGGGTAAGGGATGCATTTGATCTTAAATGTGTATCACTCATATTTTTTTTATGGATTTATTTTTGTTATTTTCTTATTGATTGGATCTCTATGTATAAATCCTAATCAAAATTATACACATGAGAGTTCATGTGTTGATCTACAAAGTACATAAAACTCATATTCATCTTACTATTGCAACACTTGATCTAAGTGATTTGTATGTTATAAACTCATATTCTTCTTTTGTTTTGTATGTTGTGCTGAAACATGTGGTTTATGTTTGTAACTAATAACTTACTTGTCTCTTAATTCTTTACAGTGAAGTAACAAAGTAACAACATAGTATTTTTACTCAAAAGAACAAGACACCAATGGCAAGGTACTTTCATAGTATATTTTTTTCTTTCTTCATATTAGGCTCTTTGTTTTTGTTTGTGTTGTTGGAATTACTATAAAAATTGTTGTCTAATAGAATGTTTATGTTTCATCAATGGAATGGACATGTAATTGACATTAGTTAATGTTTTGCAGGACAAAAACATTTTTTGAGGTTACATGTTTGGTTTGGATGCTGCATTGGATTTTGGATTGGTATTATTGCGTTTGCTACAAAGCTACTATATATGGTTTTAGATGTTGCTACTTTAGCTATATGCTACTTTTGCTTATTTAAGCTTATATTTTGTTGTTGGGTACTTTTTTATGTAACTTTGGTTATTTGATACCCTCGCCTATTTTGCACTATGGTTGTACTTATTATGTATGTTACTTTGGACTATTTGCTTATACAATGGATTGGTATTATGAGAATGATTTGGAACTTCATTAATATTGCTACAATCATGAATATATATTGTGTTGGATTTGAATATGAAATAGCAGAAAAAAAAACTAAAAAAAAATTGTATAACATTTCACATCGGTGCGTAATACAACCGATGTGAAAACTATACCTTTTTACATCAGTTGAACAAATTAAACAGATGTGAAAAATAACACGGTATATTCCAAACCAAGCCTTTTCCCAACGGCCCAGACTTCCACCCGATGTAAAATATACACTTTTTACATCTGGTGGTCACCAGATGTAAAAGGTACTTGACTTACTATTACCCCTCCATTCACATCGGTATGCCAACCGATGTAAAAAGTAGGTTTTACCTGATGTAGTATGTCATTTATGCACTAGTGGAAGCAGAAGCGTGAAGCTTACATAAAGGTATCTAATGGGTTGCTAGCTTGGGTTATAATAAAGTTTTCTTTGAGCTTGATTGCAAAATTGTTGTGGATGATGTAAACATGGTAAGTATCAACCACTCAGAGTATGGTTCCATTATACCAAATTGTCGAACCTTACTTAACCACTATAACGACTTCATAGTTGTTTTTGCTAGGCGGCGAACAGTAGCGCTCTTGCACTCGCACGAGCAGCTTTATCCCATGCTTATCGCAGTATTTTTGATGCAATTCCTCACTGTATTGCTTCTATTGTTATGAATGAAATGCCATATGTTTACTTGCTTAAAAAAAACATATAGCAACGACATCCATCCTCGATTAGCACAAACATCGGTATAATAATCTCCTATTTTAGGCAAACTGTGAGTGAGTAAAAGTTGGCCATATTTCTTATCATCACACACTTCAAATCTATTTCCGTAACGATCCTTCAATACGGCATATCGATAAAGGTCCCATCCAAATCTATACTATTATTATTTAGGACCTTTTTTAAAAGAAATTGGTACACGTGGCAGTTTCTCAATGATTCTCTTCTCATATCATTTTAACATTTAATTCTCATTGTTTCAAAAAAATTCTACACGTTTTTATTACTACAAAAAAAAAATCAAATTCCTTAATGAGTATCAATGATTTAATAGGAAAAAGTTGCTCAATTATTACAAAGATTTTTTTTTCATTTTAACAATAACAATGACTTTTTTTTTTATAACAATGACTCTTTGCTTCAAAAATAAAAACACATTTCTGGTCAAAAAAAAAAAGAATAAAAACACATTAAAAATAGATAATATAGTCAGATTTGTAAAAATAATTATAACAGCATATTCTTAGAGCCACCATTAACTAGGTTATTGACTTACTATACAAAGATTTTAATAACATTTTGATATGGTCAGATTTTATTATTTGTAAAAGGGATTAAAAAGAAATTATGAATAAACTTAAAAAAATAAGATTTTTTAATAATCGAATTTATTTTTGACAAAAAATAATCTACTTTTTATAAAATAATTAAAAACAATACGATTTAACGAAAAATAAAACTTAATACGATGAAAAAATGATATAAAAATGTTTTCCAAATACAATTATGTAATAATCTATATTTAATTTGCGTCAAAAAAAATTGGTCTTCTTTATGCCTAAGTTAACATTTCTTATTTTTAGTAACAATAAATCATTATCAATTAGCAGTTATTGCCTAGGTATATTTTGGATAAATAATCATAAATTTAGAAACAAATAATCATTACCAATTGCATGTAAAAAAAAGACATGTTAAGCACTATAAATACAGTGTCATTGATGCCATTTGTTTTACACTCAATTATTTATGTAATTTCCAATTTTCAATTACAGTTCGCATTATAATGGCTCCCAAATACGATTATGTTGCTTTAGTTGATGCTGCCAAAGAAAATTGAAACCTGATGCATGATCCGTGTTGTAAGACTTTGGTGTGTCAAAAATCTTGCAACACACAAATTATAATTTTTGATAGAAATTGTTACAATGGACAAGAATGTTAGTTTACTTTTTTATTCATATATTGTTGTAAAATATTTTTTATTGGTATACTGTACGTGCTAAAATGTGAGTTTGCAACCTAAAAATGATAGATAAGTAGTATATGTTTTTTTTACAAGTATATATATGTTACAATACTATATTCATCAGACCGACGTTATTATATTTGCAATGTCAGTTTTTTTTTTAATTATTGTAATTTAATTTTGTATATTTTTAGGGTGACCGGATTCAGTGCGTCGTACTCTAATTTATAAATTTGAAAATGACCCTAAAAAAACATGAAGTAGACATTCTGATCAACTTTGGTATTGCTGTAAATATTGGTGAATACCAGACTACTAAACATCCGTTTTTTTTTTTGATAAGCTACTAAACATCCGTTTAAGTTGAACTTTCAATTCTCTACAAAAATTAAACCCGCTGCAATTAATTTGGTGCCGTCGAATCTATACATCCTCCTCCAAGTAATATATTTGCAAGTGCATACGAGATACGACACTAACTATTTAGTGGGTAAGGTTTATTTTATTTTTTAATTATAGTAGAATAAAATTAGCATGTTTGTATGTTTTTATATAATGTTTGATGCTATTTCTTTCATTCCACAATAGATCAGAGAACAGAGAGATAGGAAAAAAATATGGGAACAAGGGAGAAGAACGGGAAGAGAGAATAGTAGATTTGTTGAATTGTTTTTAATTTTTTTTTTCAAAAGGAAGATGAGATTCATAATACTAATAATACTCCCTCCGTTCTTTTTTAACTGTTGTTTGAGATATGTGTGCTGTTGTTGTTAGAGCCCTAGAGGCCAATACTTTTAAGTACTTGTATTTGAATTATTTATTAATAATTTAATGTTTTATTTATTAATAATATAAGACAATTCTTTATTATGTTTGTAAGAGTCCAAAATAATAAAATCCCTAGAATAAATAGTCCGTTTAATATTAAGTGTGACTTAATCATGAGATTAAATTAAACATAAGGACGTTATTCTTAAAGTATCCGTAGTCGAGCTTTAGGGTGAGGTGGGATAACCTTAAAGCATAAAGACTATTATGAAGATAGACTGATGATCGCATCTCATGGATCATAAGATAAGGAGTTATCAAGTCTTGACATAGATATAAATATTAGGAGTAATATTTATATATGATTGACCCGCTATGAGAGTACTACATGCAAAGTTATGCAAAGTGTCATAAGTTACTCTCATGGTGATAATGGTGTAAACCGCCCTTAGACCTGAAACCACTTTGTACCCTAGATGTGGAGTTAAGTACTTTGTTTCTGATCTAACGTTGTCCGTAACTGGATAATTATAAAGGCAGTTAATGGGTACTTCACAAAGCATGCTGAGGGGCAGTAGTGTCCTAGATGGAATTTGCCAATCCTGCATAACAGGATAAATGTCTCGGTACCAATATTGAACTGGACAAAGATGACACTAAGTATGCCTTGTGTTCAATATAGACATAGGGGCAAAGGGGTAATTGTACACGCATATTATCACTTAGGTTATGTTTTGATCACATGTACATTTCTCATAACTTGGGTAGCAATGATGTGTTGCTAGATACCTCTCATTGTTTATTATATTAAATAGGAGATTTAATATAATTGCCAAAGTTATGGAAACCTACAGGGTCACACACATAAGGGTAAGGGAATGTGAGAATTGAGAACACCGTAAGGTACGGTACACTTTAGAGAAATAAATATAATGTGATAAGGTATCACAAAATTAACAATAAGAGATACACCATAAGATACGGTGGGCGCGCGTGCACATGAGTGGAAGACTCATGGGGCGCGCGCCCTAGGAGTTATTTTATTGGATATATTTTTTTTTTTTTGTTTCAAACAAAATCTTATTGTTTATTTTATTTGTTTTTATTGTAAATTTGTTTTTGTTGGACAAAAACAAATATTTAATCTTGTAGAACAAGAATAGTAAACTCTATAAATAGAGATCTTGTACAAGAGTAAAAACACACAAGAGAAAATCATAAGAATTTTAGGGTTACTTGAATCCTAAAATTATTTCTCTATTTCTCTCTCTCACATAAAGTCCCTCATTCATAAGCTAGCACTTGGAGTGAAGGAAAGCTGTTCGTGTGGACTAGTTAGAGGCATGGGTGACCTTCATCAACGCTCGTGATCATCTTGTCCGTATTTCAAGGGTTCTACGCTTCAAGAGGTAAAACCTAAACACATGATCATGCCCCTTCGTAAGGATCTCTTAAGGAAAATTTTTGAAATTCCGCTGCTTTACTGTTACAATTTTCCTTCAGTGGTATCAGAGCCACTTACGAAACCATGGTTATGATGTTTGTAATATCTTGTTCCTTTTGTTTAATTCGATTAAAATACCTAACAAGATAAAATTGAGGAATTAAATTTTAATTGATCAAGACTTGTATGTGATACAAGGGAACATGAATTGATTGTGATGGTAGTTGATATATAGTTGTTGCGGGATTTTTGAGACATACCCCACTACAGTTTTATTTTTCATTTCCAAAGGAGGGGAAAAATTGAAAACCTTTTAAAGAAAGAGATTCTAGGTACGGGGGTTAGTTGCACTTGAGGAAGGTGTTAGCACCTCAAGCGCCCATGGTACTCCATGGTAACCTCTTATATGTTTTTAGTGCTTTTTATGTACATGCTTTAAGAATGGAGGGAGAAATTGTATAGAATAAAAAAGAAAGTGGAATAGTAAAGATTGAAAAATTTTCTTTCAAAAAAGTAAATAAAAGAAAAGAAGTGTAAATGTTTTTTCTTTGTAAAAAGAAAGTTTTTTTTTGAGAGTAATGTAATTATTGTATTGTAAAGAAATGTTTAAAAGAAAAGAAGTAGTAAGAAAGTATAGGTATTGTTATGTAAAAAAAAGAAGTTAAATGTTGAAAATGAAAGTGTGCTCGTTTTTTGTGTGTTTGCAAAAAGATGTTGTGATGAAGATAAATTGTAGATAGTATACTGTTAAGGATGATTTTAAGGTGAGCTTGCGTTTGTTTTGTAAAAGGATCGCATGTTTGTTTTCAAAAAGGTTTTTTGTTTCGAAAAAAGTCTCATAATCAATTAAAAATTAATTACGAGTCCCCTCCCTTGGAAATGAATTTTTGGCGTTGTGTGTGATGTGTAAGCTAGGAAAGCAGTAAAAGCAATAAATAAAATCCTACGCTATTACAACCCAATTGAATAATTAATTTACAACCATATCGAATTGAATGAATAAATAATAATAAGCAAATAAATAAATAAATAAATGACAATGCATAAAAGTAAAATGGGGAGTGCAGAGTTGCACGATCAAAGATCAACATCCATTGGGAAGGGGTGCACGCAGCTTATGGTGCGCGCGCGAACATTGAATCAGGAGGGAGTATATGTTGTTGTTTCTTCACATTTTCATTTCATTTTTCATTTTTCTTTCTCTCTCTACCGCTCCCCCTCTCTCTTGTTCTCTCAATCCTTCTCTGCTAGGGTTCTTCATGATTGAAGAACAACGGCGGTGCTCATAGCTCCGGCGCGGCGGCCGGCCAACAAGGTGGCGGCGCCGCCGCCGGAAAACACACCAAATCCAAAAAAATTCTACACAACCCCCCCCTAAGAACTCCTTCTAAACCCGAATCTAAAGTCAAAATCACCAAAACTCCAACCAAACGGCCAGATCGGGAGCTTTTATTCTCGGAACCCTAACCTAAAAAGAAACTCAAACCGAAGTGCAAGCAAAGGCTAAAAACGCAAAGTATGTGAGTAACGAAAAAAAAAAGACATACAGTGCAAAAAAAAGCTCCGGCGGACACGTTGCGCGCGGCTAACGGCGGCGGCCGGTGGTGTTTACTGCTCCTTCCTCCTCCGATTTGATTCTCTGCTCCTTTATGCTTCCTTTTGTTTCTGTTGTTTTGTTCGGTTTCTGTTTGTATTCGGGGTTTTTTTTTATGATTGAAGGTAGAAAAAAAAATGGTTTGATGAAGGTTTGAAGGGATGTGTTTTTTTTGGGTTTTCTGTTTGATGATGGGAAAAGAAAAAGAGCTAGGTTTTTGGGTTAAGTTTGTTTCCGTTTTTGATTGATTTTTTTGGTGAGATGTTGTTTTTGCTTCTCTCAAATCCGCCCCCCTCTCTTCTGTGAAATTGTGTTCTGTTAAGTACTGTGAAATTAGGGTTGTAATGTTAGAAGAAGAAAAAAATGCAGAAAACCTTTGTTGAATCAGATTTGGTTTTGAAAATTGTAATGAAAAAAGGGAAAGAAGACAAGAAAGTCACTGTCTTGTGTTGGTGTTTTCAGAAAAAAAGCATAGGATCCTTTTTTCAATTTTTTTTACTGTTATGTTTGTTTATGTTTTGTTCTCTTTTGTTTTTGTGATCGAAAAAAGACAAAGGAAAAGAGAAGAAAAAAAAAAAACTATTCTGTTTAAAAATCATCTTTTTTTGATTTTTTATGATTATATACTTTTTATATGAATGAATAAACAAAAACTGAAAAAAGATTAATAATAATAAAAGTAGAAAAGAAAAATAAATGAATAAATAAATAAGGGAAAGATTCTTGATAATAATAGTAGTAGTAATAATAATAATGGTAATAATATTGATAAGGGTAAAAAAATAAATGATGATAATATTAACCAGATAAAAATAATATTAATGCGATGATGACACAAATGCGACTGACAAAAAGTTAGACGACCAAAACGAGTGTAAAAAGGGATGAATGCGATGATATATAAATATAAAAGATTTTTTTTGTATTTTTATGCGAATAACAATGAAATTGGATTTGAGGTCCAAAATTGGGGTACAACAGCTGCCCCTATTTAAGTTTCTTCATCCGGAGAGATGAAGATTGAAATCTTTGTCTAGACGGGATTGAAGATACTTAAATATAAAACGTGCACCATTTTTGGACCTAAAATCCTTAAACAATGCTTATGATGCAAATATGAACGCATGAAATGCAGATGATTAGTTTTTTTTAATTTTGTATGAATGTTGTAAAAGACAGACAAAGGAATAAAATATAGTTAGGACTCCATAGGGGAAGAACATAACATTGCCAGGCTGGGAAAATAACAAGATGTGCCCCAAGTATATTGGGAGAACGAACTCCACTGGGGAACAAAGTAAAATACTGGGGAGAATATTACTTATTATTTTGTGATTGACAGTAATGTGAGAAGAACATTGTGCACCGCCCTACAAAGGGACAGATTGCAGATAAAAGACAAAGTTTATAGAGAATAAGAGAATTGTCCACCGCCTGACAAGGACGGATTGCAGATAAAAGACAATTTCTACAAGAAAAAAAACAGAAACATTGTCCACCGCCTTGCAAAGGGACGGCTTGCAGATAAAAGACAACGTTTACTGAGAACAAGAGCATCGCCCACCGCCTTATGAAAAGACAGCTTGCAGATAAAAGACGACCTCTATAAGGAATAAGAATATTGTCCACCGCCTTGCAAAGAGACGGATTGCATAAAGAAGACAAATTCCACATTACCTACCATCATACAAATGACAGCGAGTCAAGGTAAATTAAAGAGAGACATGGTATTATCTGCTATCCAATGAAGTGATAGCGTGTCAAGATAAAGGAACCAAATATTACTTACTATCACGCAAACGATAGTGTGTCAAAGTAATATGAAAAGATGAAACATTATCTACTGTCAACAAAATGACAGCAAGTCAAGATAATGAAACAAAAAGAATTATCTCCTACCATGTAAACGGCAGGGTGCCAAGACAATCCGAAAAGATAGACATCATCTACTATCCAACAAAGCGATAGCAAGTCAAGACAATGACTAAATATTACTTACTATCATGCAACGATAGTGTGTCAAAGTAATATGAAAAGATGAAAACATTATCTACTGTCAACAAAATGACGGCAAGTCAAGATAATGAAACAAATAGAATTATCTCCTACCATGTGAACGGCAGGGTGCCAAGACAATCCGAAAAGATAGACATCATCTACTATCCAATAAAGCGATAGCAAGTCAAGACAATGACTAAATATTACTTACTATCATGCAACGATAGTGTGTCAAAGTAATATGAAAAGATGAAAACATTATCTACTGTCAACAAAATGACGGCAAGTCAAGATAATGAAACAAATAGAATTATCTCCTACCATGTGAACGGCAGGGTGCCAAGACAATCCGAAAAGATAGACATCATCTACTATCCAACAAAGCGATAGCAAGTCAAGATAATGACCAAATATTACTTACTATCATGCAAACGATAGTGTGTCAAAGTAATATGACTCCATTTAAAGGAGGTGATTCTACTGGGTACTTCAAAAGTAACTCAAGTAGGCTGATTTGTAAAAGTGTATGTATTTGTAGAGAGAAAAGATTTGTATGATATTTTGTATAAAGGATTGATAGGATTCATTGGGGATAAACCACTTGAGAAATTGTAAAGTGTGTCTGGTAAAACACAAGCTTCTTGTGTGGATAGCTTGTCACTGTTGCTTTGAATTGGTGTCCAATCCGGGAACAAACCGGAGGGAAACTGTGAAACAAGACTTTGTGTCCAATTGAAGAATAAATTCAACTGGGAATTTTCCTTTTGTTGTAGGAAAAACTGAAACAACCATCTTCCACAAGAGAGGAGTCTAGTGGGGAATTTTGAAACAAGAGAGGTGTACACTTATCTGTCTAAGCTGACACTCTAATTGGAGAGAACAACATGCCCATCCCGACTCTATTTTGTAGACACAGACAAGACAAAATAAGACAGAAGTTTGTAAAATGATGTAGTAATGTATGAATGATGTAAATGTTTGTAACACATGCAAATGATATGTATGAATGTATGTATGAAAGTATGTATGTTATGAATGTATTTGTATATGTATGTATGTGGAACATCTTTTGATGGACAGACAAAGTGACCAAACCGGAAACACAAGCCAACGTCGCATCACTGTTCAGGATATCTCAACAAAGTGTAAATGTCACTGTAGATAAAGCAAGAGAACCTCTTCTTGGAGGAGGAACAACTTCTCTGGGGAATTGACTGTTTTAGCCGAACGATCTATACATAAACTTGATTGTACTCAAGACAAAAAATTTCAATCTTCATTGGGGATGTACCCTTTTCTTGGAAGAAGATTGTTGACATTCTCTTAGAGAAAACATGTTTACTGTTGATGAACAACTTGAGAGAACAGAGACGACTTGCCCCTTGCTTTATATTGTTTGCTTCAGTCTAATGAATCTTAAAAGAAATCGCTCGAAGAGCGTGACTGGTTGACCTTTTACATTAGACATTGTATTTGTTAACTGCAGCAGCTTGCACTGAGAGTAAAACTCTTTCTTGCTCATGGTAATGACAATCAAGATTCTGCCATACTTCACAACATGTGACTATTCAGGAAGATATGATCTTGCCACAGTATGCCCCAAGTCTTTGAATCCTTGAAGGGTATGCCCCTGATTAACTGATGTTTGTAGAGTAACCAAAGTCTGAACCATTTTCAACCTTGATAAGAAGAATATTCAGCCTGTTTGCCCCCTGATTGGCAGAATTCATATGTAACTTGCCCCTGACTAGGAGTGTCTCAAGTCAGCTTTACCTTTGATCAAACCATAGCTCAAATTTCTTTGATGTCAAGTATTAATTTGCAAGTAAAATTATTTCTTTTGAAAAGTATTTTTTGATAAAATGTACATGTAAGTTTTTTGAAATTGAATGTTTTTTGTAATGGAAACACATGGCATGTACAAAGATAATTTGTGATTACTCAACAAACATGATGAGTCAGCTTAACAATAAATTTGCCGAATATGCTTTCATAGTGAACCTAGTTTCAATTAGGTCTTTTGTATGTTATAACGTGGCTGGGCTCACGGTTTTCAAAAAAAGGATTGTTAGGCTCAAAATTAATTTGGTCCCACCCATTCTTCTTGATGTCCTCCATTCCTAAATTCAAATAATTCAACTGATGCACTCAGTCGACAAGAGAAATTTTTGCAATGATGTTTGAGGTTGACACTTTGGTCGAAGCTTTATTGACATCCTTTTTGTTGAACAGACTTTGATGAGATCTCGAAGTGACAGTCACTTTTTGTTTGGAAATTGTTCCTATTTATTGGAATCACTCTTTTTTAAATGGACTAGTTCTTTTCGAACTTTGAATTTGTGGTCCATCACGGTGCCCCTCCTTTTTTTTATGGGCTCTTTTTTTTTTTGAATTTTTTTTGTAAATACTTTTTTTGAACAACTCTTGTAAGATTTTGGTGTATGAATATTGTGACTGCCATATGAACTGTTTTGAGTCTCATCTCTTGACAGCTTCCTTTGTCTGAGGAAAGCATTGTGACTAAACCTCTAATTTGGTATGATCAGGCAAATTGATTCTCTTACATCAGTATGCATCATCAAATTAATTGAAAGACTACCCTGCCCTAGGTTATGATTAAGGGTTCAGAAAAAAGAAAGAAACACCGACTTCAGGCTCAAAGGGGCTGATTACGGATTATCTCCTTATATCTCCACTGTTTGGGAAGAGAAACAATGCCTTACATCGTCAACTAGGTTTTTCACCATTGAAAGCATATATTAGCAAAGATTAGTTATTTATATTCATCATCCTCGCTCCAAGTTTGTAAGTAATAAAACAAGAAATGAGTGAATACGAATGAATTTATTCCAAAAACATGCATGTTTATTATATTAAAAGTACTTGACAAAAGACATAATGTTAAAAGCAAACAAATGCTTGACAAGAAAGAAATAAAAGCCTAGTGATCATGGGGATGAGCTTCCTTGTATCATTGACTTTAACTGGATAAGAGAGAGTAGTAGAACCGTCAACAACCAAAATGCAACAAATCACTCCATGTAGAACAGAGCTGGGTCTATATCCTCGAAAGAAAATTTGTTATCTTCGATCAACCTTTGAACTTCACCCTTCAAAGTCAAACAATATTCAATACTGTGACCAGGTGCCCCTTGATGAAAAGCACAAGACAATTCGGGTTTATACCACCAAGGTAATTTTGCAGGTACCTTAGGTGGTATCCTAGTCTGAATCAGATTCCTCTCAAGCAAAATAGGAAGTAGGTCTGCATACAACATAGGGATCGGTTCAAACTTAGGCTCTCTCTTTGGAGTAGTATCAGTAGCAGGAGTTATAACAGCAACATGCTGTTGTTTGTTCTTCTTTAGCTTCCCATTAACCACCATACTCACTTCTTGTTGTCTCTTTGTATCAAAGCCCGACCCAAACTCTCTTGCACTTCTGGAAGAAGCAGTCTCTCTTGTCAAACGTCCTTCTCGGAGAGCTTCCTCAATGCGCACACCTATGTCTACCATGTCGGCAAAATCACGAAGCGCAATGGAAACCATTTTGTCATAGTAGAATGCATCAAGAGTTTTCAAGAAAATTTTAGCCATCTCCTTTTCCTCAAGAGGTGGGCTAATTTGAGCTGCAACCCCTCTCCACCTATGGGCATATTCCTTGAAAGATTCCTTGTTTTTCTGAGTCATGGCTCGAAGCTGATCTCTATCCGGTGCCAAATCAGCATTGTACTTGTACTGCTGCACAAACGATTGACATAAATCAAAAAAGGACTTGATCTTCGAGCCACCTAAGCTCATGTACCACTTGAGAGCTGCACCAGTCAAACTGTCTTGGAAGCAGTGGATAAGCAATTCATCATCTTTTGTCAGAGCATACATCTTCCTAGTATACATCACAAGATGCATCTGAGGGCATGAATTCCCCTTATACTTTTCAAACTCGGGCACTTTGAACTTCGGCGGAAACTTGACATTCGGCACTAGACAGAGCTCATGCGCACTCTTTCCAAACAAGTCTTTTCCACGGAGAGTACGAATTTCACGTTGTATCTCATCAAATTGATTCTGAATTTTATCATTGTGACCAAAAGATACCACGCTTTCAGCTGGATTAGCATGGTAAACAGGTTCAGTCTCGAACTGCCTTACGTTCATAGGGAGAGATGCAACAGTCATCTCAGGAGACGGAATAGACACTACTATTTGAGGAGCAGAAGTCATCCCAGGAGGTGGAACAGATGCCATCACCTGCGGAGCAGTAATAACATAGAACTGAGTGTTGAAATCATTAAGCTGAGAATTCTCGCCAAAATTGGCGGGCATACCCCACGGGTACCGTGTAGTCGCAGTGAGTGTTGGCATGCCAGCATAGGACAACGGAGCTGAGATTGGGATGATTTCTGGGACAGAGACATTCAAACCCTGTGTTGGAGGAGGCGGAGGAAGGGGAGCCCTCACCGCAGTCAAAGATTCAAACATAGCCGTCAATTGGGCAACATTAGCTTGAAGAGAAGTGACTTGTTCTTGTAGCTGCTGGTTCTCTTGCTCAAGACCTTCCATTCTTTTTTTTTTTTGAGTTTGCACAAGTGTTGTAGATGTGAGTTGACTTTAGACGAGAGCGTCAGACCACTGAGAGGAAGACACGAAGCTTAGACTCTTTGTAGAAGAAGACCATGAATGCACAATGATGCATGAGAAAGAAAGTTTTGTTTTGATTTTTTGATTTTTCAAAGGACTTTAGGATATGAATCATAAAGGACCTCCCCTTTTTTTTGTTAATGATCAAAATGAAATTTTCTTTTTCTTTTCAAAGCAACCTTCTCTTTTTTGAAAGTCCATGATGATTGTGTAATTTATGAAGAAATTCCTCTAAGTCCTTTGGAAACTAATGGAAAAAGTTTTTTTTTTTTTTTTGAATGAATGAATGCATGGATGCAACAACCACAAACATAAGCAAACATGGTTGGTTTGGATAGCATAAAGTTGGAGCCAAAAGGTAACCCACCCACAATGTATGAACTATTGGTTTATCTTCTTTTTGTAACACGGGTTCTACAAAGTTCCCAACGTTATCAACTTTCCTTCTTGAATACCAATGTCCACGACTTAACTCACGGCCAAATGAAATATCCAAGGGAAAGTCTCGATTGAGCGTGGTATCGCGGAGTCAACTATTCCAAGACTTTTACTCTCGGCTTTAGCTATCGCACCACATCCTAAAAAAGGCCAAGATGGGTTAAAGGTGACTAGGTCCACAATATTAACAGATACATGTCATAGCAACAATCTACGCGAACCTCGCGTCGAAATGAATACTACAACATGATCCTCCATTGTGCGTGGTTACATCACATGTGGATATGTGCGGAGTTTTGCCTTCCGCCCACTCACTATGATCCTACCACAATCTATCTCAAGGTAACTCAAGCTCGGGTCAAGCTTGTCTCACTCAAAACCCCTCCATAATATATGTATAAAGCATGTAAACATTAAAGCACATAAAAGCATGTAAGTTAGGTTCAACCCTCTTAAGGAGAGTGATTTACTCGTTTCCCCAGTGAAGTCGCCATTTTTCTGTTGCGGGATTTTTGAGACATACCCCACTACAGTTTTATTTTTCATTTCCAAAGGAGGGGAAAAATTGAAAACCTTTTAAAGAAAGAGATTCTAGGTACGGGGGTTAGTTGCACTTGAGGAAGGTGTTAGCACCTTAAGCGCCCATGGTACTCCATGGTAACCTCTTATATGTTTTTAGTGCTTTTTATGTACATGCTTTAAGAATGGAGGGAGAAATTGTATAGAATAAAAAAGAAAGTGGAATAGTAAAGATTGAAAAATTTTCTTTCAAAAAAGTAAATAAAAGAAAAGAAGTGTAAATGTTTTTTCTTTGTAAAAAGAAAGTTTTTTTTTTAGAGTAATGTAATTATTGTATTGTAAAGAAATGTTTAAAAGAAAAGAAGTAGTAAGAAAGTATAGGTATTGTTATGTAAAAAAAAGAAGTTAAATGTTGAAAATGAAAGTGTGCTCGTTTTTTGTGTGTTTGCAAAAAGATGTTGTGATGAAGATAAATTGTAGATAGTATACTGTTAAGGATGATTATAAGGTGAGCTTGCGTTTGTTTTGTAAAAGGATCGCATGTTTGTTTTCAAAAAGGTTTTTTTGTTTCGAAAAAAGTCTCATAATCAATTAAAAATTAATTACGAGTCCCCTCCCTTGGAAATGAATTTTTGGCGTTGTGTGTGATGTGTAAGCTAGGAAAGCAGTAAAAGCAATAAATAAAATCCTACGCTATTACAACCCAATTGAATAATTAATTTACAACCATATCGAATTGAATGAATAAATAATAATAAGCAAATAAATAAATAAATAAATGACAATGCATAAAAGTAAAATGCAAGTACGGAGAAATAAACATGATAATGATATGCACATAGGAGGATAACTAAAAAAATAGCGAAACATAACACTCAAATTAAAAGTGAAGTGTGTGTAAAAAAGTGTCGGAAGTGAAAACATGATAATACATTTTTGGGAGGCCACTCACAACAACAAATAATTCTAACCTAGGCACACAAGCAATATGCAATTTTATTTATCAAAAGAAAAGTTTTTTTTATTTTTATGAAGAGAATGAATTTAGGCCAAAAGGCCCTTAACTATTAATGCTAATGTTAGAGCTCAATGATTTTATTAATTAAAATATTGTCTCTAACACGCATTTTTAAAATGATGCATTGTCCTAATCTAAATGCAATGCATGTATGCATGTAAAGAAAATGTGAAGTAAAATTGTAATGTGAGATTGTAGTGTGATGCAAAATTTTGTGTCAATTGTCATGTGAAATTCAAAATGTAGATTTTGATGCAATGTAATGTAGAAATGTAAAAAGAAATGTGTAGTGCGAATGTAATTAAAAATGAGATATGATGTAGAATTTTGTAAAGAAAGTGTTATGTGACAAAAAAATGCGTAATGCGATGTAATGCAAAAATGTAAGATTTTAAATGCATGTATGCATGAAAATTTTAATAAAAAGCATGTTATATATTTCATAAAAATGAAACTAAACAAAGACATAATCATGTTAACTTATCATCACAACTAAACCCTTTTTTATTCATAGCACACTTAAGTTTTTTTGCATTTTTTGTTGTTTTTATTTTTTTTAACATTCTAACTAAATAAATAAAAAGTAAAGTCATAATAAACAACATTTTTTATTAAATTAAATAGTTAAAGAGAAAAAAAATTTGTTTACTCTAGTCAAAGAAAGTCTTTTTTGTTAACTTAGAATTTTCAATTTTTTGTACAAAACATTTTTTGTTCTCTTTTTATATTTTTATTTTTTTTGCATTTTTCTAAGTAAATAATAAAAATTAAGTCACACCAAAATAAACAAATATTTTTTTATCTTTTTCAAAATAGTAAAAAAAAACTAAATTAAAAAGAAAGATAGAGATAGTGCAAATAGCAAGATAGGGAGTGCACACAACCATCAAACGGCCCAAATCCACTCCCTAAGATCCAAAAACGTGTACACCAAAGAGGGACTACCTCAGGCCATCTGATCAAAGATCAGAGGCCATGTATGGGGAGGTGCATGTGATTATGGTGTGCGCGCGCGCGCAGGATTATGGGGAGTGCAGAGTTGCACGATCAAAGATCAACATCCATTGGGAAGGGGTGCACGCAGCTTATGGTGCGCGCGCGAACATTGAATCAGGAGGGAGTATATGTTGTTGTTTCTTCACATTTTCATTTCATTTTTCATTTTTCTTTCTCTCTCTACCGCTCCCCCTCTCTCTTGTTCTCTCAATCCTTCTCTGCTAGGGTTCTTCATGATTGAAGAACAACGGCGGTGCTCATAGCTCCGGCGCGGCGGCCGGCCAACAAGGTGGCGGCGCCGCCGCCGGAAAACACACCAAATCCAAAAAATTTCTACACAACCCCCCCCTAAGAACTCCTTCTAAACCCGAATCTAAAGTCAAAATCACCAAAACTCCAACCAAACGGCCAGATCGGGAGCTTTTATTCTCGGAACCCTAACCTAAAAAGAAACTCAAACCGAAGTGCAAGCAAAGGCTAAAAACGCAAAGTATGTGAGTAACGAAAAAAAAAAGACATACAGTGCAAAAAAAAGCTCCGGCGGACACGTTGCGCGCGGCTAACGGCGGCGGCCGGTGGTGTTTACTGCTCCTTCCTCCTCCGATTTGATTCTCTGCTCCTTTATGCTTCCTTTTGTTTCTGTTGTTTTGTTCGGTTTCTGTTTGTATTCGGGGTTTTTTTTTTATGATTGAAGGTAGAAAAAAAAATGGTTTGATGAAGGTTTGAAGGGATGTGTTTTTTTTGGGTTTTCTGTTTGATGATGGGAAAAGAAAAAGAGCTAGGTTTTTGGGTTAAGTTTGTTTCCGTTTTTGATTGATTTTTTTGGTGAGATGTTGTTTTTGCTTCTCTCAAATCCGCCCCCCTCTCTTCTGTGAAATTGTGTTCTGTTAAGTACTGTGAAATTAGGGTTGTAATGTTAGAAGAAGAAAAAAATGCAGAAAACCTTTGTTGAATCAGATTTGGTTTTGAAAATTGTAATGAAAAAAGGGAAAGAAGACAAGAAAGTCACTGTCTTGTGTTGGTGTTTTCAGAAAAAAAGCATAGGATCCTTTTTTCAATTTTTTTTACTGTTATGTTTGTTTCTGTTTTGTTCTCTTTTGTTTTTTGTGATCGAAAAAAGACAAAGGAAAAGAGAAGAAAAAAAAAAAAAACTATTCTGTTTAAAAATCATCTTTTTTTGATTTTTTATGATTATATACTTTTTTTATGAATGAATAAACAAAAACTGAAAAAAGATTAATAATAATAAAAGTAGAAAAGAAAAATAAATGAATAAATAAATAAGGGAAAGATTCTTGATAATAATAGTAGTAGTAATAATAATAATGGTAATAATATTGATAAGGGTAAAAAAATAAATGATGATAATATTAACCAGATAAAAATAATATTAATGCGATGATGACACAAATGCGACTGACAAAAAGTTAGACGACCAAAACGAGTGTAAAAAGGGATGAATGCGATGATATATAAATATAAAAGATTTTTTTTGTATTTTTATGCGAATAACAATGAAATTGGATTTGAGGTCCAAAATTGGGGTACAACAATAGTGATATGTCATGCCATCAATGAAAAACGATGTGAATCAATTGTTGATTCATAACAGCTTTCGTCTGTTTTAATTTTTATTTTTTTTTAGATTTGATTTTGAAATTGTTTCAAAATATTAGATATCTTTTAAAATTAATTTTAAAATATAATATAACATTATTTTAGCAAATATTTGATTCAAAAGAGTTTAATCAAATAAGTTGTCATACTTGATGATAGGAGAATCATCAAGAATTTGATTCAGAATATTTAATTTAGAATTAAAAGATTTGAATCAAAATTAATTGATTCATGATTGCATGGAGTTGTTGCACTAGGGTTCATGATAACGCAAGGGATGGGTTATGCTGAAATACTACTTCAGAATTCGCCGAAATCGTGACACGATTTACGAAATCGCTCCACGATTTACGAAATCGCTCCACGATTTGCGCGCAGCACTGACGCCGTCGCCCAGCGAGCCATCTGGCGAGCGCTGGCGAGCGAAACAGTGGGTGCTCGCCGGCTGGCGAGCGCTGGCGAGCCTGGTGGCGAGCGAAACAGAAGCTGCTCGCCAGCTGGCGAGCCAAGGCGAGTTGTGCAACCAAAATTTTGACAGAAAATACGGTTTTTGAAATCGTGACACAAATCTGTCCGTTATGAACGGTATGATCAATTTCTAAAATTTAATTTTAAATAATACAACTTTAACCAATAATAATAATAAAGTGTGTTTGTTATTATTATGATGATTAGTTATGGCTTCTATTTAAAAACTTGTTTTAAAATCCTTTATGAAAATTCTCTCATTGGCTTGAGAGAACAAATATGTTAGGATGCCATAACTATATAATCTTGTCTTTTGTTAAGTCATGTGAGAGAGTCTCATATGTTAAATAAACCGGTGAGATCAAACTAAATCAAAATCCCTCAAGAGACACATAAGAGACTAATAAA
Organism: Trifolium dubium; assembly: GCA_951804385.1. Lineage (NCBI taxonomy): Eukaryota > Viridiplantae > Streptophyta > Magnoliopsida > Fabales > Fabaceae > Trifolium > Trifolium dubium. The sequence continues at coordinate 30,829,986 of OX638062.1, read as the reverse complement.
GAAGGTGTAGGTTTCGCCCTCGCGAGATGCATTTTCTTTACTAAGTAAAATATGTGAATATTAAGTTTATGCTTTCCAAATTTTAGAACTCATCAAGACTGGTATCGATAATGTGGGTTCGCCTACCGCGAAGTGCATTGTCTATATAGGTATGATGCGATGGGATAATTGTAATATCCAACTTCTAAAATTGGGTCAAACTTAACTAAACAAATATCATAATGATTATATGGTTTAGAAGCAAGAGTTGGGAATGATTCATATTATGAACTAGAATAAGGAGTTATTCACTCAACTGAAGTATTCGAGAATTGTATGAGTTGCAATTGGAAGGAGTTCCTACCTAAATAACTGAGTTTTGTGTAATCCGCCCACCGCGGACTTAGAACAAAGTGAAATATGGATCTCGATTCCACTAGAAAATCTTCCAACGGGATTTTCCGAATCAAATGATGAGGGTCGTTTGTTTTGAGTAAAATAGTGGGAGCCTTTTAATAAAAGTCCTTATTAAAAGATTTAATTATCAATACTAATATCTTACATAATTTTAAATTAAATACAATACAAATAAGGTTGTCCTTATGAAGGACAAGGTTTTCAGAAAACTGTTTCTGAAATGGTACACAAATGAGAATTGTTCTCAAATGCAAGAAGAACTATAAGATCTTGAACTATAAAATTTCAAACAACCTACTATAACTAGATAAGAAAAGGATACTTGTCGGAAGTATCAAGTTGACATCTAGATATAGAATATATCATACTTTTAAAGAATTAATGATGTGATCATTTAATCTCAAGCAAGATCTTTTAGAAAGAACTTTAAAGTATGATAAAATTCTCAATAGATCAAAGAGTTGGTCATAGGTTCGATCTAACGAATTATAATGGTTAGATATAAGAAAATTTTTGAATTTTTGTATCTAACGGAAATTGTTGAATTGAATGAGCATAAATTTGCACTATCAAAGAGTTGAGATATAATATAAATAAGATTTATATTCCTCTCATAATCGAATAGAGCAATAACGGTTGTCAAAGGAGAACGGTTATTTTAATGGTTAGACCATTGATTAAAATAAGAATGCCGGAAATAGTTTTTGGAGGAGTCAAACTAAAAGGAATGAAGTAAGACTTCAATCTTGTACATATTGTTATAGAAGAGTCAAATTTTCTATTTTTACATCAAAGGCTTTAGATACAAAGATGATTGAATCTCAATTTTTCGAAAATAGAGATGCTTAAAGAATTAGAACATTGACTATAATTTTAAGTCAACTTATGTCTAGAATGAAATTTGTTTCATTGACAATAAGAGCTTATGAAAATTGTTTCATTGACAATAAGAACTTTTGTTTAGAATGAAAATTTTGATCATTGGTGCTGATGCAATGACTTAAAATCAAGTTTGAGATAAAACACAATAATTGTTATTGAATTTCATCTAGTAATAGAAATATTAATTATATCTTGTATTGACAAGATATGAATTGTAGTCTTAAATGATAAGACAAGCAATTGTCCTATGATTTAAGAAGAGTTTTCTATACTATTGTTCCAAGTCAAGTAATGGACTAGTGTTCCATGATCTTGATGGGATCATCTATAACAGTTGTGATAAGGACCGAATAAAGATTTGGACCTTGTATATATATCAAAAACATTGTTGTTTAGTACAAATATCTGATGTGTAAATTATTAACTAAAAGTGTTAATAACACATGACCTATTTGAACAATATACATGAGATGTATGTTGACCACTAAACATAGTTGATATATTGAATCTATTCTACTTCATTTACATTGATGATTAAAATCATTAAATGTGGATATGTGTGTGACACAAATTAGAAATCTTTGAATTTGTCAAAGAATTGAGACAATGAAGAAAATAGAACTTGACAAAAGTATTTAAGTCATATGAATAAGTCATATTAGTAAAGACTTAGTTAATGAATATAATAACTATTTTTTATCACATCATGTTTGACATGATATCATTTAAGGATAGTTTAATTATATACATTATTGAGTCTTAAAAACTATTTGCTTATAGTTAATCTTCACCCAATTGACTCTTAAAAACTATTTGCTTATAGTTAATCTTCACCCACAATTAATTCCCTTTTAAGATGATCATAAAGACACCATATGCGATATGGAGGTAAAAGCACCAAGTATGTCTTCATGAGAATTTTGGATTGAAAATTTATTAGATAAATTTAAATTCAAATTGAATTAGTAAATATGTGGAAGTATTCTAAGGGATACTAGTCTTATATCACTCTAAAGGACAAAAGTTGTTTTGTTGCTAAGTATGAATCATTCCTCTAGTGGGAGTATGTCTCTAAAAGAGACAGTGGGAGCGATATAGAAACTTGAAAAATCATTCAAGTACCACAAAACATATTTATTAAAATGGGAACATAAACTGGTTCCTCAAGGATGTTGAAGGACCATTGATTTAAGTTGCACAAAATTTTAGATAAGTCTAACATATCACATGGATAAAGAGTCTGATTGGATCATGACTTGGTAAGGTGATATGGCTTTCATAATAGATGAATATCTGACTTTTTTAAAGGTCATAAGACAGTCTAAATTCTGAGAAGTGGCTAAATGCCATGAAATCTTAAATAGAATCCATATACACTAACCTTATGTAGATAATGGTTATGTCATCAAGATGAGTGAGACTCATACAATGAAAAGTGAGTATTATTATTGAATACTGATATGGATGGTATTGAGAATACCTTTTAAGATTTGATTGATCATTAAAGGTTTCATGCAAAATGTTATAATGCAAATTATGATGAAACCCTAAATGTAATTAATAGTAAATCTTAAGATTTGCGTGTTTGTTTTTACTAAATGTTGTACTACATGTTTTGGTGGATGGATAACAAAATTGCATTCCTTAATTGGAATGACCTAATATTTATGTACTAGACATATATGTAGAGTTTTGTTGATCCAAAGGATACTAGAGAGGTATACAACCTATATCTATCTAATATTGATTAGATAGAGTTCTCAGAAATTTAATTATTCTTTGTTCTTATTATGAAGTTTTGAGAAAACAAATTAATAAGGACAAACCTATCTAATTTTGATTAGATTGAATAAATTCAAATATTTGTTCCTTTTGGGAGTTTTATGGAAAACAAGTTAATGGAGGACAAATATAAATCTTGTGCACACAAGAATTTAGTGGGAGCATTTATATTAAATTTGGTGTAATATGTGGAAGACATTAATTTATCATCAAAAATATTTTCTTTATACATGTGAGACATGATTAAAGAAATAACTCTTGATGAAATATTTAGGCAAGAATTCCTAAAGAGTTAGGAATAGCCTATCTATTTTGGCAAAGATTCCTAAAGAGTTAGGAATAGCCTATTGTAGTACCCCAATTTTGGACCTACAAATCCAATTTTGTATTTCTTGCATAAAAATAGACAAAAAAATATTTTATTTCTTTTTCATGCATTTTTCTTTAATTTTTCATATTTTTATCATTTTTCTTGAATTTCCTTTTATTTTTAAATATTTCATTTTTATTTCAGTTTATTTTAAATAGTTCGCATTTTAACGTAAAAGTCCAACAATATAAAAAAAAATAGTCTTTTTCATATTTTACGCGCATTTTATTATCATATATTTCAAAATATCAAAAAAAGATTTACATTTCATTACATTTTATCATTTTATTTCAACTATTTCATCTTCACTATTTTTATCTCAAAGTTTACCAAAAATAGTAAAAATAATATATCTTATCTCTTCTTATCCTTTTTCATTTTAATTTTAAATCAAAAATAGCTTTTTACAACTCATCACAACAATATTCCTCCTAGATCAATCATATCTCTCCACCTCATCTCATTCTCATCATAATCTTTTTTTCATTTTCAAAATAAATCAAAAATCACATTATTTTCGTCTCATTACTATTTTATCCTACCCTTTTATCATTATTACACAAATACCATTTAACTTAATTTTCTTCTATAAATACAAACATCACATCACTCAATCACTAACCTAGAATTTCCCCATTTTCACACAAAAAATCAGAACCCACTTTTCTATCTTTTTTCCAATCAAAAAGCCAAATAAATATAAAAAAAATAATATAAAAAAAGGAGGAAAAAGAAGAACACGGTTGTTCTTCACTTTTTCCAGAAAAACTAAATCTCATATTCCTTTCATTCACCTTCATCACCTTCCTCCTTTCACTGATCAGAAATTCATCAAAACCAATTTCATAAACTCAAACCCACTTCAAGCTTCTATCGTCCCCAAATCCTTTTCAGATCAAAACGAATTTCAAAAACGACATCGTCCGATAGATCGAAGCCAGTGAGCATCAATACCGCCGTCGGATCCTCCTTTACGACCTCCGTTCTCGATCGTTTCCACCATTTTCAAAGGTCGATTTAGCATTTAAGTCGATTCTGGAACTAATAAATTGATCCGTCTTGTTTTGATTTCGTTTAATTTTCGTTCAATTTCGTTTTTTACAAACTTTAAATCCCGTCAGATTTGGGTTCGATCTGAGTCTCCAGGACCTTAACTGAGAATTTCGCTTGCGAATTCATGATCAGTATGATGAGACGATGAAGATCGAATATCTGTTTGCAATTTTTGGTTAGAATTTGATGATTGTTGTTATTTTGCTTGAGCTTTCATGTTCTGTTTTTACGTTTCTGGTTTTGCTTTCCTTTCTAAGGATGAAGAACATGACTTATGTTATGGGTCTCTTTTTCTCAGATTTAATCACAACTGTTGATTCCTTAACCCTTGGGCTTGATCGTTGATTCTCTGATCAGATCAGGGCTGTCTGATCTAGATCTGATGAGGAGATCTTGTTGGAACACTGTACACACGCACACACGCGCACCCACACAACACAATGACATAACCGGTTCGGATCCGGTCCAACCCAATGGATCTGACCCGAACCGGACCACTCATATATCAAACTGGGCTTAGTCAGTTAAGCCCAACAACCCCTTTTTCATATTCACACCCCCTTTTCCAGATTTAATTAATTCTGCACTAGTTTATTATTATTTGTACCCCCTTTCTTCTTCTTTTTTCTACACGTTTTTTTTAGTATTCAATTTTTTTTATATCTTACTACTTCTTCTTTTAATTATTATTTTCTTATTTTTTTTTTCGTTCTTTTTTAGTTAGTTTTTTTTTATGTGTTTCTTTTAGTTAAGTCCTTTTGTTTAATTTAGTTTTTATTGTGTATGTTTCTAGCTCTTCATATTTATTTCTTTGCATTTTATTTAATGTTATTATATTATTGCATTTGGTTATTTGTGCTTGAAATTTGATTATGGGACTTAAATTGATACCTTAGCAATTAGAGACGGACTTTAGTTTTAGAACTTTAATTTAGTTTTTTTCTTTTAGTTAGATTTTAGTTTATTTAATTTTTTGGTCCGATGGAATTGTAATTGCATTGCATCTTGTTGCATTCATTCATGTTTAAATTTTCGCAAAAAACTCTTAGAATGTATTTAGGCTCAATGTAACCCCATGAGGATGTAGTACTTGCATTGCATGCATTTTATTTTTACCGCTTTCCGCAAACGCTAAAAAACCAACTAAAAATGAACTTTCATTTCCGAAGAGGCGCGTTAGTAATCTTTAGAAGAAAAATATAGAAAAACAAATAAACAACTTCTTCTCTCTCTAAATAAAAAATTCTTTAGTCCAAACCCAAATTAGTCGCACGATTAATTTAGGTTTAAACTAAATTTACTTTTTGCAATAACTTTCTTCTTCTCAATCCAATCTCCACATACACACACTTTTCTCTCTATACATCCTCTCCCTCCAATTCTTACAAACTTCTCCCTCATTTTCTTAAGCACATAAAAGCAAACAAAAAGCAATAAATTAGAGGTTACCATGGAGTACCATGGACGTTAGGATGCTAATACCTTCCCTAGGCGTAACTAACCCCCAATCTTAGAATCTCTCTTTTTAAACGTTTTTCGACACTTTCCCCTCTTTGGAAATGAAAGGTCAATGTAGTGGTGGAAATCCTAAAATTCCCGCAACACCTATGTACATTTATTAATGAAGTGAAGAGACACTTAACGTGTAAAATTATTGCGTGTCATATAATTGATTTTGTCAAGAGGACAATATCACATCTCATTGGATGAGAAAGAGACATATGAAAATTAATCCATATGCTTTGGAAGATAGGATTAATCATACACATCTTAATATGTACAAAATCAAATACATCATGTGATTGTAAGACAATCAATAAGTACCAAAATTGAAATTAGTGTTTGACACTAAATCACCTTCAAGAATATCCATATGGACCTTAAAGGAATTAAGGACTATTTCTTGAAATAAATTGGAATGGAAAGAATCATTATAAGTAAGTTATAATGATGGCTAGTTTCCATACCGATGTATTGTATATTATGTTTGAACATAAACATTGAAAGCTATAAGATAAGCTTCATAGTATGTTTATTTCAGTTATTGAAGTTAAGTATTAAAGATTGGATCGTTTAGCTTATGATTGAGCTAAAAACTATGTTTCCGGTGTTGCAAGTCACATTAATCACATTAGTGATGATAATAGTTTAATCTTGCAAGAGAACTTGAGAATAGATCTCACCGACGATTCATATATATTTAGATACTTCTACATTTCGATAGAGATCGAAATAGAGCGTTGGAAGACACGTAAGATACCAACATAAGGAATTGTTTCTTATCCACTAATTAAGCCTCTTGCGCAGTTGAAGCATGATGGGCACACCAGGGCTATGACCATTAGAGGAATGCCTAATTGGCCTTAGTGCTAGTGGGAGTGTTGTTGTTAGAGCCCTAGAGGCCAATACTTTTAAGTACTTGTATTTGAATTATTTATTAATAATATAATGTTTTATTTATTAATAATATAAGGCACTTCTTTATTATGTTTGTAAGAGTCCAAAATAATAAAGTCCCTAGAATAAATAGTCCGTTTAATATTAAGTGTGACTTAATCATGAGATTAAATTAAACATAAGGACGTTATTCTTAAAGTATCCGTAGTCGAGCTTTAGGGTGAGGTGGGATAACCTTAAAGCATAAAGACTATTATGAACATATACTGATGATCGCATCTCATGGATCATAGGATAAGGAGTTATCAAGTCTTGACATAGATATAAATATTAGGAGTAATATTTATATTGGATTGACCCGCTATGAGAGTACTACATGCAAAGTTATGCAAAGTGTCATAAGTTACTCTCATGGTGATAATGGTGTAAACCGCCCTTAGACCTGAAACCACTTTGTACCCTAGATGTGGAGTTAAGTACTTTGTTTCTGATCTAACGTTGTCCGTAACTGGATAATTATAAAGGCAGTTAATGGGTACTTCACAAAGCATGCTGAGGGGCAGTAGTGTCCTAGATGGAATTTGCCAATCCCGCATAATAGGATAAATGTCTCGGTACCAATATTGAACTGGACAAGGATGACACTAAGTATGCCTTGTGTTCAATATAGACATAGGGGCAAAGGGGTAATTGTACACGCATATTATCACTTAGGTTATGTTTTGATCACATGTACATTTCTCATAACTTGGGTAGCAATGATGTGTTGCTAGATACCTCTCATTGTTTATTATATTAAATAGGAGATTTAATATAATTGCCAACGTTATGGAAACCTACAGGGTCACACACGTAAGGACAGCGGAATGTGAGAATTGAGAACACCGTAAGGTACGGTACACTTTAGAGAAATAAATATAATGTGATAAGGTATCACAAAATTAACAATAAGAGATACACCATAAGATACGGTGGGCGCGCGTGCACATGAGTGGAAGACTCATGGGGCGCGCGCCCTAGGAGTTATTTTATTGGATATATTTTGTTTGTTTGTTTCAAACAAAATCTTATTGTTTATTTTATTTGTTTTTATTGTAAATTTGTTTTTGTTGGACAAAAACAAATATTTAATCTTGTAGAACAAGAATAGTAAACTCTATAAATAGAGATCTTGTACAAGAGTAAAAACACACAAGAGAAAATCATAAGAATTTTAGGGTTACTTGAATCCTAAAATTATTTCTCTATTTCTCTCTCTCACATAAAGTCCCTCATTCATAAGCTAGCACTTGGAGTGAAGGAAAGCTGTTCGTGTGGACTAGTTAGAGGCGTGGGTGACCTTCATCAACGCTCGTGATCATCTTGTCCGTATTTCAAGGGTTCTACGCTTCAAGAGGTAAAACCCTAAACACATGATCATGCCCCTTCGTAAGGATCTCTTAAGGAAAATTTTTGAAATTTCGTTGCTTTACTGTTACAATTTTCCTTCATGTGCACTATTCATAATATTAATATATAATAGCAAATATTAACATAAAAAGAACTTTTTTAGTCAAAAAAAAAGTTTTTTTTGTAATTTATATGGAACTTAGATTTTTTTTTAATTTATAAGAGGACTATATATTTTTTTTAAAATTATACGATTTTTTTTAGTTATAATTTATACGGGACGTCTTTGCAGGATAGCTCAAGTAGTAAGAGCTGAGGGACATATGGATTGGGTAGGGAGATGTCCAGAGTTCAATCCCCCTGACGGGAACAATCTATATTTCCGATGTACCAAAATAAAATTTTATACGGGGACGGTACTTTTATGCATATACTAATATGGAGACTATATTTTTATTCATATATTTTTAAATAAACATGATTTTTTATTTGAAGGGCATTGATGTGAAATTAAATAATTAAATAATATAAAATATATTTGAGTAATTTTTATGTTATTATTGTTTCATATTTATTTTACTATAAATATTTTGAGATTAAATTGACTTTTTTTCTTCTTTTAGGCGCTTTTTTTATAAAATGTATTAAAGTATATTTTTATAAAGTATATTTAAATGTCAATAAATCTACAAACATATTTTTTTTTCCGTGCATTTGCACAGGTTCATAAACTAGTTCATTTTTAAACGTCAATGGCAAATGACCAAATAGCTTTTTTTTTTTTGACTAAAATGACCAAATAGCTTGTTCTTTAAAGTATTCCATATATATATATAGAACGTTCAATATTTTGTCTTGACTAAGTCCAAATAATGTGCATCATAGTGCGCAACAGTCCATTGTATTGGATCTTATTAAATGACTCAACAAAATTTACGTTGCAAAAAAAAAAAATTGCATAGTAGAATATTTGCACAGTAGTAAAAACAACTCTAGAAGAAAAATGAAAGAATATAATGCACTAGGCAGGAATTAAAATTAAGGGAAAACAGATATGCATGCAAGACACCTTAATTTGAAAGTTTGATTTTTAGATCGTCCTATATAAGTTGGCAACCCTTGATATTTATTGATTTTTGTGGTAATGTGAATATGTATATTGTCTTGAAACTCTTGCTTTATATATTGAATAATTTTAGGACTAAACATCATCTCGGATTTGTCCATTTTAATCGTTTGCTCTAAAGCTCTTCAACATTCTGTTAAAAACCTTCATGAAGTGATGACTAGCTTCATACTTACGAGCTCGACAAAAGATAAGACTGTCATCAGCAAAAAACAAATGTTATTTTAGGCGTATTCTGAGCTCTATGATGTCATGAATTGATCCTTGATCCTGTTTGTAAGTAATCATATTAGATAAAACATCAGCACAAATAATAAAAAGGTAAAGAGATAAGGGATCTTCTTATCTTAAACTTCTTTTAGGATAGAAACTGTTAGAAGGTTGACCATTTATAAGAGTAGAAAAAGAGACGGTATATGTTCTATCCGGTCCAAAGTCTTAACTCCAAATATAAATGCTACGATGGTGATAGGTGGTTGCAATGGTGGCTCAGCTCCTTGACAAAGGGGGGGTTCCTGCACAAAAAGGGACTCCGACGCTCAAGTCAGTAAGTGTGCCAGAAGAGAGAATTAGGGTTCAGAATCATACCATAAGGTGGTGTCAAACCACCTATTTATAGGCATCTTGCCTTGAAGGACAAGAAGGGTTCCGTGTAGGAATCATGACCATTGGAATTTGTGACGGTTTATCCAACGGTGGAGATCCCAAGGTATTGCATTGTCCGTCTATAGTGTGTGCACTGTAGCTTTAGGGTGGAATGCCCTTGGGATGCGTGACGGGTCCCCACGTGTTAGTGGGCTTGGACTAATGCTTGTATTGGGCCTCCGGCCAGTCCAGAACAGTTGCCCCCGAAGTCAATGGCTGCAGATGAAGTCTAAGCATTGGCTTGGTTATGCATATTTCTGTCAAGGAATACCTGTGAAAGTTAGTCCAATAATGGTAATAAAGTAAAGAAAAAGTTTTGAGAAAAGAAACTAATCGTACCGTTCGGATTCCCGTACGCTATTTATATGCCCCCGGGTACGGTTTCCGTCTTGATATGGTGATGACGTGTTATTCCGTCTTTGATGCAGTGATTTATTGCCGGATTTATTCTTGCCGTTTCTGAAGTGAAATTGTATCTGTTGGGAGGTTGAATCGTTTTATCTTCTCTAGAGAAGTGGGATAGCTGTGGATTATTGAAACGTCGTGGTAGCATTAAAAGCGCACGCGTGTCCTACTTTACTGCGCATTTACTGCGCGCATGTCACTAGCTGTCATAGGGTACTCAAGTATCCGTTTGTTCGAGGTTTCATCTGGACCGTTGATTTCGATTTTTTTGTATTCCCTCCATTTTAGGCCGTTAAACGTGCTTCTTCGTGACCTATAAATACTCGAAGGTTATTCCATTATCACTTTTCCCATCCTTGCTTCTGGAATCCTTACTTCTTCATCCTCGACGTTTTTTTCTTCTTCCTTCCTGGATTTTCGTTGATTCCGATTCGTCATCAGTAATCACTACTTCTCCGAAAAATCTTCTTTGACTTGTGAGGTACTTTCGCTGACCCTTCATCTTTATCAATTTATTATCTCTCTGTTTGTATCATTATGGCCAATACAGGGGAATTGATAGTTTTGACTGATAGCGATGTGAGTATTATGAGCGATAGTGAGTCACTGTTCTTGAGAGATGATGAGATACTCTCTGATCAAGAATATTTCGAGGGACCAACTTATAGGAGAAGGTCTGAAACGGTAGTTGTTCCAGAGGATGGTGAGGGAATGACTTATGAACAAGCCCGTTATGATGACCTTGACACCTTTACTGTGAGTGTTGAATGTTTGAAGAGATTTTACCCCAATGATGCTGAGTATATCCTGACTGATGGCTTAACCCGTACTTACTATAACCATGACTGCGAGATGGCTATTATCAGGTTTAGTAATGACCGGATCCAGGAGTATAAGCGGTACTTTGAGGAGGGATTGTGTATTGAAATTTCAAATGTAAATTTGCAACATCTTCTTCTTAAAGGAAATGACGCCATGGCTGACACTAGTGTTGAACTTGCCAGACTTGCAGCGAAGGAAACAAAAGAGATTGAAGAGATGGTGAAGGACGTTAAAACAGCATCCGTGTTGCCTGCTGATGCGTGTAAATATCAGTGGGTGGTATCAAGTGTCCTTGGTGTGCCTTGTGATTACGCCCGGACCAAATCTCTTGGCGGAGCGTACAAGAAAGTGGGTTCTTTCGAAGATTGGAAAGTCACTATTCCCCCAATAGAGAAAAGACTCTGTTCAAATTACGCGGAGTGTGGGGTTTCTTTACCGGAGACATTAGTTAGCACTTTCCAGGTCTGGCTTCCTTTTACGGAGTTTGAAGCCGGATTGATGGCTCACCTTCGTCTTGCTCCTTCACAGATTCACCCGTCATCATGGGGTTTTATAAAAGCTTTCCAATTCTTTTGTACCTATGCTGGTGGGAGTGCTACTGTTCCTTTGTTTATGAACCTGTTCGCCTTGAATAGGACCAGTAAAGATACTTCTGATCAATAAGGTTTCGTTTCTTTCCGCCAAAGGACGAAATACTTCGAAGTATACCAGGATTCTTTTAAGTGGCGGCGGGGAGAATATTACTTCGTGGTTCCGGCTTCGGAAGATGCTCACCGGAGCCTTTGCCACTTACCCATAGACGGTCAAGCTCCTCCTGTTGGATCAGTTAATTTTGACGACTATTCCGTCATCACGGGATTGTCTGATGATGAAGGAGATGCTGGTGCTGGTGAACCCGGGGAGATCCCTCGTCAACCACTTGTTGAAGAGGCCACCCCTATTGTTGTAAATAATGAAATAATTGCCCCTTGTAGATCGAAATTTCCTAAACATTGGTACCAGAGGCATTTTTTGCTTGCCTCCCGAGACTATTTGTTTAAGGATGGGGAGCTGTGTGAGGCTGACCGTCGGATGAAGATGAACATCCAGAAGTTTTGTGGTCAAACTTCTGACGGAAAAGTATATGGTTTTATAGATACGAAGAGGTTGATGGTCTGCAAATCCGTTGAAGCTCGTAATAAAGCCTTGGGTGAGGATTTTGAAACTACTTTCTTGACGGATTTATTTTGTAACACTTGTACTTACTAGTACTTTTTCTTTTATTGTTTTGCAGAAAAGATGAAGGTTGATCTTTTAACCAAGATGAAAAATATGAGGCAGGCCGCCAAGAACCAAGGTCAAAGTTCTCGTGGAGCCGGACCTCAACCGGAAAATCTTCAACCGAACCAGCCTACTCAGGGCGTGGTTCAGCCCACTCCTGCCAATGATTCTCCTCAGCGTGAACCAATTGAGATTCAGACGCTCACTCCTGTCAATGAACTTGCTTCTAACTCCGTACCGCAAAACCTTGACGGAGAAGACAAAGGAAAAGTGGTGGCGACTGAGACCAGCATCCCGTCAACAGTTTCTGTTCAAGCTGTTACAGACAAGCTCGTTTCTCAGTTGGGTGCTGGTCCCCAACCTCAAGCTAAAGTAGCTTCTACCAAGCCTTCTTCCCGGCTTCCCCCTTCTTCAACCAACAAACCCCCTCCTGCTGCCGGAACTAGGGAAAAAATTAAAAACAAGAGGGGGAGAGATCATGCTGCTGCTGGGAAGTCTCCTAAACGGGGTAGGGCAACCCGCGAGAGCAGTAGCAGTCATGATTCTGAAACGACTCCTCCTGTTCTTGGAGAAGCATCCGTTGTCGTTCGCGCTACTCCTCCTCCATTCAGGCTTCCTCCAGTCCTTCGCGGTTCGCCGGTTCTTCACCCCAAAACTATCCGGAACATGGTTTCTGAAGAAGACTTTCAATACATTGGTAGTTTGTCTGTTGCCAAGCGTCAAGATGAACTGGCGCGGATGGCCTACGAGCTCCAACGTGTAAGCGCTTACGCTTACATGATGGCTAGTGAGGAGTATGATGTCTTCTCCGGGAACCTAGCCATAAAAGAATATCACAAATCCGAAGCACTGGTTGAAGAGCTCCGGGGTGAATTGCAGAAGTCTCTAGACAGGATGATCCTTTTGGACAGCCAGTTGAAGACGGCTAAGGTTGAGCTAGAGACCGCTCAGGATGACATTGCTTCGAAAGATGCTCAGGTGAAGAAGCTGAAAGGTGACCTGGCTGAGGAAAAGAAGAAGTTTGTTGCCGCCAACGCGAAGCACCAGGAGGAGATAGCCGGAGTGAGGAAGAGGCGTGAAGAATTGCTTGCTGCAGAGCGCGAAAAGGCAGCCAAAAACAAGGCTGCTTATGATGACCTGATGGGTTCCTTGACCGAGCGTATCAAGGATGTTGAAATGTATAAGGAACCCTCCGTCTTGGCTAAGCAACTTTCTTTAAAAGATGAAAAATTGGCTACTAAAGACGCTGAGTTGGTTGCCAAAGATGCTGAGCTGGAGAATCTAAGGGCGGAGGTTGAGAGGTTGACGGCAGAGAAAACTGAAGAGCTGAAGAAATTTGAGGCGGAGAAAGAAGAAGCGTTGAATCAACAAATTGCTGAAAACCAATGATCTCGTTTTCTCCACACTCATCCCCAATGTTCTAGCTCAGGTGGCTTTGCTTCTTCCCGGGGCTTCAATCGACTTGGATGCAATTGACCCGTTCAGCAAAGTAGTTGACGATAAAGTTGTTTCCCCCACGTGTGCAAGGCAAGCTCCCCCGGTTGCTGGTGAGAATGTGGAGAAGGCAAGTGAGGATAAGCTTGATGATTCAACTGCTCCAGCTAACCAGGATTCAGTCAACGCTGAGAGCGTTCCCGTTGAAGGACAAGATGTTGCCGTCAAGGATCCCGCTGAGGTTGTGGAGAAAGAACTTGTTTAATCTTGTAATTTTATTTTTCTCTTGAATTTTTATCCTCCCGGTGAGAGTGTTTCCGGTTTGGATGTTTTAATTTATAACATAAGTACAATCTTCCCGTTAATCCAAAATACAATTATATGCTATTCATGTGTTGTGTTTAATTTCATTCTAGAATTTACTTAACTGGTACACATTTATTCTAACGGATAAGAAGTCTCCGTTTTGGATGTACATGTGTCTTTTTCTTAAAGGGCTTTATATTTTTATGATCCCATCTCAGGGATTCATAATGCGAAAGTGTTTACTTGCTTCTTTCTATTTATTTCGTAGATATTCCTTAAAGGATAAATTCCGTTATGGGAACGTGAAAGAGAAGTTCCGCTATGGGGATGTAATTATATCATGTATGTGTTTGAGAATTGTTCCATCTTAGGAGTATTTATATGTTAATAAATTTATTTAGAATAGATTCCGTTATAGGAACATTTGACCGTCATGAGATGGTTTCGTTTTAAAGGCATTTCCATCGTAGGAATATATGTTTATAAATGAACCCGTTTAGAAAAGATTCCGTCATGGAAATCTGTATAGATGCCTAAATTTCATAGGGCTTGATTCTTTTAGCCTTATAGCTTTAAGGTCTTACTGGAGTTATGGGATAATCTAGCCAAGATTTCCTCTTTTCCCCTGTGAACACGCGCTACTTTCAGGTGGCTAGCCGGAAAAGCCATTCACTAAATTGCCTCCGTTGGGAGAAGGACTTTTGCCTTTCTGGAAGGGCTTTTACGTTTCTTAACGTGCATTTATTTAAGTGTCTTGCACTTTGGTTGAGTTTTTCATAATGTTAACGTTAACATCTATTTTTGAACACGCGCTACTTTCAGGTGGCTAGCCGGAAAAGCCATTCACTAAATTGCCTCCGTTGGGAGAAGGTCTTTTGCCTTTCTGGAAGGGCTTTTACGTTTCTTAACGTGCATTTATTTAAGTGTCTTGCACTTTGGTTGAGTTTTTCATAATGTTAACGTTAACATCTATTTTAAGACGTTTTCTTGTTTGCCGAAATATAAAAGAGAATAAATTTCTGAATATTCATCACTTCATTGAATCATTTCAAATTGTTACATAATAGCTTCCGTTCCATGACGGGTACAAGGGCTTCCGTTATAACGGTAAGCAGAAACAGATAATTTTAATATCAACTAAAATATTTCTTCAGTTTTGCTGCGTTCCAAGTCCTTGGAATGGCTTCCCCTTTTAGGGTTTCGAGCTTGTAGGCTCCTTGGCCTGTAGAGGCTGTGACTTTGTAAGGTCCCTCCCAATTTGCTGCCAGTTTTCCATCGGAAGCGTTCTTTCCGCCAACGTCTGCACGGCGGAGCACCAAATCTCCGGGATAAAAATCCCGTGAGCGAACATTCTTGTTGTATTTTGAGGCCGTTATTTTCTTAACGGCAGCTTCTGTGAGTGCATCATAGGATCTTTTCTCATCAAGAAAGTCCAACTCTTGTTGGATTGCCACTGAATTATCTTCCTCGTTTAGAGGATAAGCTGTTCAATCCATTTAGTGAAATAATCAACAGCAACAATCAGATATTTCAGCTGGCATGCCGCCATTGGGCCAATATATCCATTCCCCATTGATAAAACGGCTAGGGGATGGTGAGACTGTGGAGTTCAGAAGGTGGGGAATTGTGCACATCTCCATGTTTTTGGCATTTCTCGCAAGTCTTCACGAATTCTCTTGCATCTGTGACCATCGTAGGCCAATAGTATCCTGCACGGAGTATTTTTCTTGCCAATGCTCTTCCGCCTAGATGCTGGCTTGCAATTCCTTCATGTACCTCTTCAAGGGCATAGATTGCTTCGTCTCCTTCCAGACATTTGAGGAGGGGTGTGGAGAATCCCCTTTTATACAGTTGCCCAGACACAATCGTATGTGATGGAGCCCTTGTTTTGACCAGCGCTGCTTCTTCTTTGTTCATTGGGAGCTCCCCGTTTTCAATGTACTTCATGACGGGTGAGATCCAGGAAATCTTGCCGTTACTCCCGTCAAGAGCCATAACTGTTACTTTCTCCATGATGCTTGGTGCTTCCAAAGTTTCCTGTATGAAAGAGTGGTTTACGCCGCTTTTCCTTGTGCTTGCTAATTTGGACAAAACATCTGCTCTTGTGTTTTGTTCCCTTGGGACATGCATTATCTCAAAATCTTCAAACCCGCTGATAGCTTCTTTGATTACTGTCAAATACTTTTGCAACAAAGGCTCCTTTGCTTGCACTTCTCCCTTCACTTGAGTCACCACTAACTGGGAATCAGTCCTCAGTTTTACCTCTTTAGCTCCTAGCTCTTGTGCCAGCTTCAAGCCGGCAATACAGGCTTCGTATTCGGCTTGGTTATTTGTGGTGATAAATGAAAACCTCAGAGACACTTCTATCACCAGGCCTTCACTGCTCTCTAGAATGAGTCCTGCTCCACTTCCTTTGCTATTGCATGAGCCATCTGTGAAGATGGTCCACTTTGTACATGGTTCCATTGTTGCCGGAGTCATTTCCGCCAAGAAATCAGCAAAGGTTTGGGCTTTCAAGGCCTTTCTGCTTTCGAATGTAACGTCAAATTCTGAAAGCTACACCGACCACTTCGTCATCCGTCCTGCCAAGTCAGGTTTGAACAACACCTGCTTGATTGGCTGATCCGTTCTTACCACTATTGGGTTTGCTAAGAAATATCTTCTCAGTTTCCTTGTTGCCGTCACCAGTTCCAATGCAACCTTTTCAATCTTCTGGTATCTTACTTCAGCTCCGGCTAGAGCTTTAGAAATGAAGTACACTGGATTCTGATTGGCTCCGGTTTCCCTTACCAACACGGCACTGACGGCCTCTGCTGATATTGCTAAATACACATACAGTGTCTCATCTTTCATGGGTCTGGACAATACTGGTGGTTGAGACAGTACTGTTTTCATTTGAGTGAAAGCCTTCTCACACTCCTCCGTCCACACAAAATCTGTTTCCTTCCTTAGCAACTTGTAGAACGGCAATGCATGCTGTGCAGATCTTGAAATGAACCTGTTTAACGCAATTAGCATTCCGTTTAGCTTCATGATCCCCTGTTTTGTGGACGGGGCTTCCATTTTGATGACGACATCACATTTGTCCGGGTTCGCTTCAATTCCTCTTTCAGTCAAATAAAAGCCCAGAAATTTTTCCGCCTTTACTGCAAACGTACATTTTTCCGGGTTTAGTCTCATGTCAAACTCTCTGACTTTTTGGAAAATTGCCTCTAGATGGGTGCTGTGTAGATTCTCTTCTGCTGACTTGACGATCATATCGTCCATGTATACTTCAAGCATTTTTCCAATCTCACCTTCAAACACTTTGTTCATCATTCTTTGATATGTAGCACCTGCATTCTTTAGCCCAAACGGCATCACATTATACCGGTAATTTGCTCCTTCCGTCATGAAAGCTGTTTTGTCACGGTCTTTAACGGACATGGGAATCTGGTTGTAGCCAGAATAAGCGTCTAGAAAACTTAGCAGTTTGTAACCTGCTGAATCATCAACCAGTTTGTCAATGTTTGGAAGTGGGTACGAATCCTTGGGGCAAGCTTTGTTGAGATCCGTATAGTCTACGCACATTCTCCACTTTCCAGAAGACTTTTTCACTAACACTACATTGGACAGCCATTCCGTGTAGTGAAGTTCGGAAATAAAATCCGCCTTCAGCAATCCGTCAACGATCTCTTGTGCAGCCTTTGCCTTCTCCGGGGATTGTCTTTTCCTTCTCTGGGCCACATATGGGTATCTTTCACTAACATTCAACTCATGGCACGCTACTTTAGCATCAATCCCCGGCATTTCACTAGGTGAAATTGCAAATAAGTCAGCGTTCTTTTTCAAACACTGGTTGGCAAATTTGTCCCAATTTGTCCCAATTTTAACCTTTCAATCCGAATGTTCATTCAGTTGCACCTCTTCAAATTCTCCATCTGGTATAGGCCTACTAAATTCCTGGGAGCAGTTTCTGTTGGTAACTCTCGTCACCAGATGCGCGGTCATTAATATGTATATCGATCTTTGCGATAGTGACATCTAATAGTTTGGATCGTGGTGGTGTTACCTTCTCTGGCACATCTACCCGGGGAATCTCTTCAGCTTCTACCATCTCTACCGCATCCAACTCCTTCTGCAACTCCTTGTAACATTTCTTTGTTCCTGCCAAATCCGCCATAACGGTGACCACCTGGTTTTTCTTGCCGTGATATTTCATTTTTAAATGAACAGTTGAAGGTACGGCTCCAAGGGCAGCTAGCGTGGTCCTTCCAAGTATGCAATTGTATACAACTTTGCACGGTACGACCAGGAACTGGACTAGGACGGTGACTTCAGATTCTTCACTCTTTTCGTCTCCAAAGGTTACTTTCAATGTTAAGAATCCTAATGGTCTTGTTAAAGTCCCATTGAATCCCTTTAAATCTGAACCTTCATAGGGAAACAGGTCTTCTTTCTTCAGTCCCATCTTATCAAACAAATCCTCGTACATGATGTCGCACGAGCTTCCCTCATCAATTAAAATTCGAGATACATCAAAACCGGCAATAGTGGCCATGATTATCAAGGGGAGAATTTTGTTTGGTTTGTTGCCAATTCTCTCGTCATCAGAGAATCCAAGGATGGGTCTTCTAGGTGCTGTGCTTGTTGACGGAGTATCTTCTATCTTCGACACGGAAAAGATTTCTGCTATTGTTCTCTTTATGGTTCCTCTTGACGGCTTGCCGGAAGTTAAGAATCCTCCAGTAATGGAGCCAATGAAGGGACGCTTCACTTTGCTCTTGGCTGTTTCGTCATCACCGGAACTGGAATCCTCTCTCTCTTTGCTTCTCTTCTTGGAAACGGAATCTACAGCCTTTCGGCTAGATTCTTCCTTCCTTAGTGACTGTTTCCGTTTAGGGGACTCGCTTCTTTTCCGGCTTCTACTGCTGTTTTCCCGGTAACGCCTTCCATCTTTCTTTTCTTTCTGCCCGTCCTTGGTATAACGGCTCAATTTTCCCTTTCTTATCAGGTCTTCAATAGCGTCTTTCAAATGTATGCAATCATCTGTGTCATGACCATAGCATCTATGAAAACGGCAATATCTGCTCTTGTCCGCCTTGGGAGATTCTTTGATTGTTTGGGGAAACTTCACTCCTTCATCCCGGAACTCCGTATTTATACACTCTCCTAGAATCTTATCTATGGAGGTGTTGAGAGGAGTGTAATCCGAGAATCTGGGTCTGGGCATTCTCATTTTCCCTCTGCTGTATCTTTCGTGTTCTTTCTTTCCGTCATGATGTTTGTCAGCAGATTTTCCTTTCTCTATCCCTTCAGAAATGAGTTTTTCCTCATAGTTGATGTACGGCTGAGCGCGTCTTAGTAATTTGCTCATATTTAGTGGTTCTTCCAAACCCAGCTTTTCTTTAAACATTGATTCCGGCTTGAGGCCTTTCTCAAATATAAAGCATTTTAGCTTATCATCGGCCCCTTTAACATCAACTGCTGCAGAAGTAAACCTCTCAATGTACTCTCTAAGGGTCTCCTTCCTCCCCTGGACGATGGCACTCAAGGTGGCAACATATTTGGGCTGTTTCCGCCTTGAAGTAAAGTGGGAAGTAAACTCTTTGCAAATTTTCTTCCAAGAATCAATTGATCCTTCCGGTAACGCTTTGAACCAAGTCATTGCAGTAGCTTTAAGTGTTAGGACGAACAACTTGCATTTAACAGCCCCACGTGCACCATAATAGTTTAAAACGGTATCCACGTGTTCAATATGTTCGTCCGGGTCACCGATTCCATCGTAGCTTTCCAGCTTCGGGGGTTTTTCAAGAACTCTTGGTATCTTACAACTAGAGATCCTGGTGGCAAAAGGACCCCGGATACGGGAAGGACGTGGTGGGTTAGGACGATCTTTTCCGCGTCCAGGTATACGGGAAGGCGAACCTTCTCCATTTTCCCCACTTTGACCTCCCCTACCGTGGCTTTCACCATCTCCGCCGGCATATCCGCCACCCCCTGGGTGCTTGGATAGAGGCATACCAAGGGTCTTTGGATTCAGTGTCCTCCTGGACTCAGCTTCATCATCCGGCTTGGATCTTACCTTGCCGGATCTGCTTCTCGTTGATTCTGGTATAGCAGTTTCACTTTGAGCTTGAACTTGCAGCTGTTCAACTCTCACCAGTCTCTCCTTTTGTTCCTGTAACAAAGCCAAAATCGCCGCCAAAGTGTTGCTGTCTGGCGCAGGAACAGCGATTATGGTCAAATCCGCGTTCCGTCCCTCGTTTTCTTGTTGATCGGGAGGATTCTGTTGACGATGTCGTGGATCAACCGGTATTTGATTCTGGATGACTCCGTCGCCTCCAGGTACCCTGACTTCGCTTTGAACTCTACTGTGTGTACTCACAGATGGAGTATGAGCTGACTCTTCATAGACTGGTGATAACACGTTGGGAATAGATTCTGAAATATTCCGCTGGCTTGCGGAGTGTGTTGCTTTGCTGGACTTCGTTCCTTTCGTCGCAACCATGGTTAAGAAATTTGGAATGATAACTAGAACAGATTTATCGGATTTGATGGCGATAAATGTGAGAGTGAGTACGAGAAAATCAATAAATGATTCCCCACAGATGGCGCCACTGTTCTATCCAGTCCAAAGTCTTAACTCCAAATATTGATGCTACGGTGGTGATAGGTGGTTGCAATGGTGGCTCAGCTCCTTGACAAAGGGGAGGTTCCTGCACAAAAAGGGACTCCGACGCTCAAGTCAGTAAGTGTGCCAAAAGAGAGAATTAGGGTTCAGAATCATACCATAAGGTGGTGTGAAATCACCTATTTATAGGCATCTTACCTTGAAGGACAAGAAGGGTTCCGAGTAAGAATCATGACCATTGAAATTTGTGACGGTTTATCCAACGGTGGAGATCCCAAGGTATTGCATTGTCCGTCTATAGTGTGTGCACTGTAGCTTTAGGGTGGAATGCCCTTGGGATGCGTGACGGGTCCCCACATGTTAGTGGGCTTGGACTAATGCTTGTATTGGGCCTCCGGCCAGTCCAGAACAGTATAAAAAAAGGTTGACCATTTATAAGACACACAAGGCATAATTATGTTGACCAGCTTAAGAGATGTTTTTTTTGGTACATCGGAAATATAAATTGCTCCCGCCAGGGATCGAATCCTGGACTTTTCCCTACCCAACTCATATCAATATGTCCCACAACTCTTACCACTTGAGCTATCCTAAGGGGACAACTTAAGAGATGTTCGATATATATGATTTGTTTTTTGAAATTTAATTTTTAAAAGACTAGAATAGATAGATTATTTATATTAATTGTTACCAAAAAAAGATTATTTAGATTAATAAACATTCTTAATTCGTCTCTTTAAAAAAAACATTCTTAATTTGTCATTGAGATAATATAATATAATTCCTCAATTAGATATTTTTAAATAATTCGTATTTTTTGTTTATTATTTTTTTAATTTTCAATTTTTTTAAAATTTCTATACTTACTTTTAAAAATGGCTTAAATGATCTTGTGATCCCTGTAAGTTCACGTATTTTTGGTTTTAGTCTCTATGTTTTTTTTCTTTGAAATTCATCCCTGAATGTTAAAATTATTTCGGTTTAAGTCATTAAAGCTAAAATTCACAGGAAAATTCAAAGGAAAATCTGCAGGAAACTTGCAATTTTTCATGACGATTTTAGTTTTAGTGAATAAAAAATGATTTTAACATTCAGAGATTAGTTCTTAAATAAATAATATACATGGACTAAAACAAAAAACACGCGAACTTACATGGACCAAAATATCATTTAAGCTTTTAATAATTAATAAATTGTTTTAAATTCTCTTGAGGGAGACTTTAACCACCTTTGTGGTTCTACCCGGCTCGAGGAATTAGTCTAAGCAGTTACGGGTAGGGGATACCCGGTTCCAACCAAAAATAATTAATAAATTGGTTACTTTAGTTCTTTTTTTTTTTGACAAATATAATTATTTTTTTTTTTAATTTAACTATTATTATTTTTGAAGGAAAAAAGAACTATATATAAAGAAAAAAGATTAATTTCACTATTATTGTTATTTAAATATTTCTATATATATAAAGATTATATACCATACCAAAAAAATATATATA
Organism: Trifolium dubium; assembly: GCA_951804385.1. Taxonomy (NCBI): domain Eukaryota; kingdom Viridiplantae; phylum Streptophyta; class Magnoliopsida; order Fabales; family Fabaceae; genus Trifolium; species Trifolium dubium. The sequence goes on along the minus strand of OX638062.1, from coordinate 30,807,610 downwards.
AAGATTATATATAAATATTTTAATGTTTTTTAAATATAAAATAATATAGAGATATAGATGTCCATGATTTTATGTCAAAAAAAAAGATGTCCATGATTTGAAAGCTAATATAAAAGGATAGTCAATAAATATTTCAAATTTGCTCAATAAATATAATATTATATAAGTTGTCCATGCCTGTGACCTTTATAAATACAAAACTTTAACATTGAGTAACAAACCAAAATAAACTTGCAAATTAGAATTATTGTTTTAATGGCGAATCAAATGTCAAAATCTTTCTATTTCTTTGCCATCTTGGTTTTACTTTTTGCAGGTAATAATCGTCTCCTCCATAGTCACACACACACAGATATATATATCAGGGACGGCTTTTAGGGAAAATTTAGGGAAAAAACCCGTTGTTAACAACCTCGGCCAAGCATCAACATCAACATCCTCTAATTTAATTGAGAAACCGTTGTTTAAGCCTTATAAGATGTCTAAACAAATTAAGAAAGATTTACAATCTTCTAGCTCAAACAGAAAAATAAAAGAAGAAGTTAAGAGTGAACTCCTTGATATTGTTAACGAGAAATTAAAATTCCTCAATGCCACTGTCCCTGATAGTCCTTCTCCTGGAACTAAATCGATAAACATGATAGGACAACATATCACCTCTGATTGTAGTGAAGATTCAGATATCAGTGTTAATCCTGTTATAACTGGCCCTAAGCTCAATTGGAAGAAACAAACCAAGCTTTATTATCCCAGAGCAACTGCTCCTGACCTCTTACTTGAAGAAAATGAATCAAATTTTAAAAGTTTTAGTGCTAATAATGTCTATGAATGGAACATAGATGGTCAAAATGAATATGGCATAACTAAGATTCTTCAAAACATGACAATGGTGGCTACTGCCTATGAAACAGCTAATGATTGTCCTGAAACTGTTATTGTAGAAATCTTAGTTGCTGGATTTTCAGGTCAGTTAAAAGGTTGGTGGGATAATTATCTCACAGAGAATGAAAAACAATTAATTTTCACTGCCGTTAAAACTGATTCTGATGGAACTCCCATCCTTAGTGATGGAGCGTCTATAGCTGATGCTGTCAATACCTTAATTTTTACTATAGCCCAACATTTTATTGGTGATCCGTCTCTTATTAAGGATAGGTCTGGTGAGCTTTTATCCAATCTCAAGTGTAGAACTCTAGGAGATTTTAGGTGGTACAAAGATACTTTCCTTACTAGGGTTTACACTAGAGATGATAGTCATCAGCCATTTTGGAAAGAAAAATTCCTTGCAGGACTTCCCAAATCCTTAGGAGAAAAAGTTAGAGAAAAACTTAGGGGTCAAAACCCTAATGGAGATATTCCTTATGATCAGTTAAGCTATGGACAATTAATAGCTTACATACAAAAGTTAGCTCTTAAGATTTGTCAAGATGACAAAATCCAAAAACAGCTTGCTAAAGAAAAATCCATGAACCATAAAGATATGGGAACCTTTTGTGAACAATTTGGTTTACCTTGTTCTAAGAAACCAAAATCCAGACCTAAGCATGGTCCTCCTAAGCCGAAATTCTATAAGAGGAAACCCCATAGACCTTATAGAAAACCACCACACCAGGAGGTTAAGCCAGAAAATCATGTACCTTTCAATAATAATTTTCCTAGGAAAGCTAGGTCTCCGGTTGTTTGCTATAATTGCAATAAACTCGGTCACGTCAGTAAATATTGTAGATTAAAAGGTAAATTAAAATCCTTAAATCTTGATCAAGACTTGGAAGAACGTATTAATAATTTGTTAATCGAAACCTTTGACGAGGACTCTATTCCTAGTTCTTCCGATGATTTAAATCAAGTTCAAAATGATGACTTATCCGATGATGAGTCTGGTTCTTCTAGCCAAATTAATGTTTTAACAAAGGAACAAGATCTCTTTTTTGAAGCCATAAATGCTATCACTGATCCTCATGTTAAGAAAGTTTATCTTGAAAAATTAAAATCCTCTCTTGTGACTAAACCAACTAGAAATCCTCTTGTAGCCAATAAGTTTAATATTACTGATACTTTCAAAAGACTTGAAAAAGCTACAACTAAACCTGTCACTATTCAAGATCTCCACATGAGATAAATACTCTTAAAATTGAAATACGAGAGTTAAAACAAACTCAAGATAGTCATCACATAATCTTAGATCAATTACAACAATATGAAGGTGTAGATGATAATCCGACCGAAGTTTATCCAACCAATCCTACTAACCATGTTAGTACCCAGTATCAAGGAAACCAAGAGGAAGATGATTTCTTGGGTTTAATCAATCAACTTAAGATTCAAAAATTTTACATAAATATCAAAATTGTTATAAAAGAATTTATCCTTGAAACTACGGCTCTCTTTGATACTGGGGCTGATTCTAACTGTATTTTAGAAGGTCTTATTCCTACAAAGTACTTTGAGAAAACCTCTGAACAACTTAGCACTGCTAATGGTTCAAAACTTAAAATCAATTATAAGTTATCTACTATTATAATTGAAAACCAAAACCTTAAGATTGAGACCCCCTTTTTATTGGTCAAAAATCTTAAAAATAAGGTAATCTTAGGAACTCCTTTCATAAGATCTCTTTTCCCTTTACAAATAACTAATGAAGGAATTATTACTCAGCATTTGGGTCAATCTGTTATTTTTAAATTTATTAGGAAACCTATTATTAGAGATTTAAACCCAATTCATTACAAACAAAATCAAATTAACTTTCTAAAAGAAGAAATTTCTTTTAAAAATATCGGTAGACAGATTCAACAACCAAATATCAAACAAAGAATCCAGATACTTTTGGATCATATACAATCTAAAATTTGTTCTGATATTCCTAATGCCTTTTGGGAAAGAAAACAGCATATAGTTGATCTTCCTTATGAAAAGGATTTTCAAGAGAAGCTTATACCTACTAAGGCTAGACCTATTCAAATGAATAATGAACTTCTTCAGATTTGTCAAAAAGAAATAAAAGATCTTTTAACAAAAGGATTTATTAGAAAAAGCAAAAGTCCTTGGTCTTGCTCAGCCTTTTATGTTAATAAACAGGCTGAGATTGAAAGAGGTGTTCCTCGTCTTGTCATAAATTACAAACCTCTCAATCAAGCTTTAAGCTGGATCCGTTATCCTATTCCGAATAAAAAAGATCTTTTAAACCGTCTGCATGACGCCAAAATCTTTTCTAAGTTTGATATGAAGTCAGGATTTTGGCAAATTCAGATTAAAGAAGAAGATCGTTACAAAACAGCGTTCACAGTTCCTTTTGGGCAATATGAATGGAATGTCATGCCTTTTGGTCTAAAGAATGCTCCTTCTGAATTTCAAAAAATTATGAATGACATCTTTAATCCTTTTTCAAAGTTTACCATAGTCTATATAGATGATGTGTTGATATTTTCCCAATCTATAGATGAACATTTTAAGCACATCAATATATTTATCTCCACTATTAAGAAAAATGGCCTTGCTGTTTCTAAGACAAAAATTAATCTTTTTCAAATGAAAATCAGATTCCTTGGTCACAATATACATCAAGGCACCATTATCCCTATCCATAGAGCAATTGAGTTTGCCGATAAATTTCCCAACCAAATCATTGATAAAACCCAACTACAGCGCTTCTTAGGTTGTTTAAATTATGTTTCTGATTTCTTCCCTCAGTTAAGCAATATTATAAAACCGCTTCATGATAGACTTAAAAAGGAACCTCCTCCGTGGACTGATATTCATACCAATGTGGTTAAAACAATAAAAGATCAAGTAAAGCACCTCCCGTGTCTTTACCTTCCTATTCCTCAAGCATTCAAGATTGTTGAAACGGATGCTTCCGATATTGGTTATGGCGGTATCCTAAAACAAAAGATTTCTAACAAAGAACAAATTATTGCTTTTACATCAAAACATTGGAACCCTGCACAGCAAAATTATTCTACTGTTAAAAAAGAAGTTTTAGCTATTGTTTTATCTATTTCAAAATTCCAATCTGATTTACTTAACCAAAAGTTTTTAGTTCGTGTTGATTGTAAATCTGCAAAAGATATTTTACAAAAGGATGTAAAAAATTTAGCTTCAAAACAGATTTTTGCTAGATGGCAAGCAATATTAAGTGTTTTTGATTTTGAAATTGAATATCTCAAAGGCTCAGAAAATGCTCTCCCTGACTATCTCACTCGTGAATACTTACAGGGTAAAGAATAGGATGCCGAGAACGGCAAAGTCTACCTCTTCTCGAGGAGGTAGAATTTCAACAAATATGGTTATAGCTGGATTACCAGCAAGGCAAACAAGATCATCAACTCTTGGGTCATCCACCCAAAACCAATCAATTGGGTCATCTACCCAAAACCAATTTATTGAAAAAACCACAATTGATACAGCCAAACAATCAAAAGCAGATTATGCCTTTCCTATCCAAACTCTCTTGGCTTTTCAAGAACAAGGCCTTGTAAGCCTCCCCAGCAAGACCTGGGCAAGTATTGTTGATGAAGAAGAGGAACAAGATTCCTTAGATCAAATTATTGAAGATCTAAAAAATAAAGCAATACAAATCAATCCTAAACCTTCTAGCCAATTAGTGTCCAAACCAGAAGTAACTAATGTAGTACAATACCAAAACCAAACAAATAACCAAAACCCCCAAACAAACTACATTCCCAAATCCAAATTTTGGCTAGTAATCCAAATGGAACCTGAATATTGGGACCCAAACCCAAACAAAGTGCCCCCTAAGATTTTCCCACCGGGATTCCATTTCCAACCTTTATCAGTTAACAAATCCCAAAAATTTTATGAGTTTATCTTAGTGGACACAGATTCCATAACAATCAAACATTATAGAGATCCTAAGGATGCGTCTAATATTACGCATTCGACTTTTCAAATCCTCAAAATTATGACCCCAGAATCTTTTGGACAGAATCCAAACAAGACCAGAACTTTCTCCCAAGCATTTGATCCTATTGGTTACAACTATTGGGATTATGTCAATGCCTGGACATATGTCTTCTGGAAACAAAACAAAACCAACAAACATTCATGGCTTATATACTTCAAAACGGGAGTTAATTATACATTCCCAAACTGGTTCCTTCGTTGGTGGGATTATTTTGGTCCCATCGTCCAAATCCTTCCATCAGAAGTCCAAGATGGCTTTCAAGTATTTGACAAAAGATTCAATAGAATTAAATTTCTTTACAAAACTTTCATTAACCTGGATTTTTTCTTTACAAAACTTTCATTAACCTGGATTTTTTCATGGCAATACAAGTACGGGCAAAATCCAAATTCAAAAGTCCTACCTATACTTCAAAAACAAGCATATGTCAAGGCAGATAAACGGTAATAAAAAGGGGATTTCTGTATGCTGTTTTCAAAAAGTATAAGGTTAAGTTATTCTTTACAAGTAGTCCAAAAGTACTTCTTAAAGGCCTATCATTCCAGATCTATTATTCATGAACAGTAAAGACAATTATTCTAGATCTAATTATTCTGTACAACTGTAGCAATAAGACCCACTAATGGGCAATAAGTCTAATTTGTCGATGTTTTATGGGATATTTAGATCCGGACTAATAAAAACGGTAATAATAGTTCTTATGATGGTTTGGCTATAAAACTTTAGTTTTGGATTAATTCTAAAGAATGATTTAGGGAATAAATTATTAACTCATATTTAATAATTATATTTCTAACTAACCAAGTGATGGCGATGATATTAATGGGTGAGGAAATCAAAACCATATTTATGCTCCGATCATTTTCCTCACGTTTCTCTTGTAGATCTTCTCAACCTTCTTCTTCTTCAATCAGTGAACCTCAAACTCAATCTTTTTCAAACAAAGTCTTCAAAGAAGAAATTCACTTTGAAGATATTAATCAAGAATTAGATAATTGGGAAATACCCAAAATATCTCCTAAAGAACTTTACAAACCTGATGGATCTTTCTTCCATAGATCTGACTATATAATTAGGACTGTTGAACAAAAATTCAAACTAAAATCGGATGACGAAGAAATTCATCTCCTTTCTGAAAAAAGTATTAAAGAACACTTAAGTAAAAAATACAATTACATGCACATAGGAAGTGTTCAAGTAGGTCTCAAGCCTCTCACGAGGGGCTCTCTTGATGTAGCGGTACTCCTCTGCTTGAGAGACATAAGAAACAATCGTTTTGAGGATTCACTCCTAGGAACGGTAGAATCCAGTCTTAGTCATGGACCAATCTTTTTCAATTGTTTTCCTGACTTAACTATAAGTTTGGATGATAAAAATATTTTAGATGTCCTTTTTCTAAATGTTAAACTTCATGGTTATGATATGAAAGAAGGATCTGTACCTATCACCTTAGTTTATAGAGTTCAATATAAAGTTATGAATTCTATAAGGTCCAATTTTCTTAAAACAAAATGCGACAAATCTGGAGAAACAACTTTATTTCTCACAGATGAGAGTAAAGCCAATGTTATTGTGCCAAAAACAATTCAGTGGAGTGACATAACTCTTCCTGAGAGATGGGCTTTAGATAGGGCAACACCAGCCCAGCCTCGTATTACTCCTGACTTTCAAGAATTAATTCAACATCAAACGGGAAGGGTAGAACTAATCTTCAACAGAAGAAATTCTTTCTCTATGTCCAGATCTGTTAGATCTGATAATCCAACAATGGAAGACTTTAGGTTAGCTGTTTCTAGAAGGTCTTTTTCTATTCCTAGATCCATCCGAACTGAACCTACCCATGATGGGTCAACAATTCATTTACAAGGTCTCGAAACAACTACCCCAGTAAGGCCTACCTATCAAAGAGAAGATGACGATCAAAGAATTATCCAATCCCCAACATTTTCCTCCCTTAATGAACGTTATGATGTCGTATAAGTTCATTATAGATAAGGAATCCCTTAAGAAAGAATTCTATTCTGAGGAATGGTCTCCTCATAGAGAATGGTTCTTTCAAAATTATAAGGGCAACAAAAGGGTTTCTATACAAGAAGAATTTTATAAATTCTTAAACAAAGTTGAGCTTAACATTCCTTTTTTTGATTGGTTTCATGCTTACACCGTAAAAAATTATATCGATTATCCTTTTCAAACTGATATAATTGGTGAAAGAACTACTAATGTCATTACTATTTGGCATTTAAAAAATGGAGAAATTGTCCAATCTGACTTTCCTCCTAATACTCCTTTTAAAATAAACCTCAAAAATAATAATATTTCTGTCATGGCTTCTCCATTCAAAACCAAAATGGATAATGAACCGGTTTGCTCTAATGATATTAAGAGCCTTATTGAACAATCAAATTATACTAATAAATATCTCCAAGCTTTAGGAGAAAATTTAGGGAAAAAACCCGTTGTTAACAACCTCGGCCAAGCATCGACATCAACATCCTCTAATTTAATTGAGAAATCGTTGTTTAAGCCTTATAAGATGTCTAAACAAATTAAGAAAGATTTACAATCTTCTAGCTCAAACAGAAAAATAAAAGAAGAAGTTAAGAGTGAACTCCTTGATATTGTTAACGAGAAATTAAAATTCCTCAATGCCACTGTCCCTGATAGTCCTTCTCCTGGAACTAAATCGATAAACATGATAGGACAACCTATCACCTCTGATTGTAGTGAAGATTCAGATATCAGTGTTAATCCTGTTATAACTGGCCCTAAGCTCAATTGGAAGAAACAAACCAAGCTTTATTATCCCAGAGCAACTGCTCCTGACCTCTTACTTGAAGAAAATGAATCAAATTTTAAAAGTTTTAGTGCTAATAATGTCTATGAATGGAACATAGATGGTCAAAATGAATATGGCATAACTAAGATTCTTCAAAACATGACAATGGTGGCTACTGCATATGAAACAGCTAATGATTGTCCTGAAACTGTTATTGTAGAAATCTTAGTTGCTGGATTTTCAGGTCAGTTAAAAGGTTGGTGGGATAATTATCTCACAGAGAATGAAAAACAATTAATTCTCACTGCCGTTAAAACTGATTCTGATGGAACTCCCATCCTTAGTGATGGAGCGTCTATAGCTGATGCTGTCAATACCTTAATTTTTACTATAGCCCAACATTTTATTGGTGATCCGTCTCTTATTAAGGATAGGTCTGGTGAGCTTTTATCCAATCTCAAGTGTAGAACTCTAGGAGATTTTAGGTGGTACAAAGATACTTTCCTTACTAGGGTTTACACTAAAGATGATAGTCATCAGCCATTTTGGAAAGAAAAATTCCTTGCAGGACTTCCCAAATCCTTAGGAGACAAAGTTAGAGAAAAACTTAGGGGTCAAAACCCTAATGGAGATATTCCTTATGATCAGTTAAGCTATGGACAATTAATAGCTTACATACAAAAGTTAGCTCTTAAGATTTGTCAAGATGACAAAATCCAAAAACAGCTTGCTAAAGAAAAATCCATGAACCATAAAGATATGGGAACCTTTTGTGAACAATTTGGTTTACCTTGTTCTAAGAAACCAAAATCCAGACCTAAGCATGGTCCTCCCAAGCATGGTCCTCCTAAGCCGAAATTCTATAAGAGGAAACCCCATAGACCTTATAGAAAACCACCCCACCAGGAGGTTAAGCCAGAAAATCATGTACCTTTCAATAATAATTTTCCTAGGAAAGCTAGGTCTCCGGTTGTTTGCTATAATTGCAATAAACCCGGTCACGTCAGTAAATATTGTAGATTAAAAGGTAAATTAAAATCCTTAAATCTTGATCAACACTTGGAAGAACGTATTAATAATTTGTTAATCGAAACCTCTGACGAGGACTCTATTCCTAGTTCTTCCGATGATTTAAATCAAGTTCAAAATGATGACTTATCCGATGATGAGTCTGGTTCTTCTAGCCAAATTAATGTTTTAACAAAGGAACAAGATCTCCTTTTTGAAGCCATAAATGCTATCACTGATCCTCATGTTAAGAAAGTTTATCTTGAAAAATTAAAATCCTCTCTTGTGACTAAACCAACTAGAAATCCTCTTGTAGCCAATAAGTTTAATCTTACTGATACTTTCAAAAGACTTGAAAAAGCTACAACTAAACCTGTCACTATTCAAGATCTCCAGCATGAGATAAATACTCTTAAAATTGAAATACGAGAGTTAAAACAAACTCAAGATAGTCATCACATAATCTTAGATCAATTACAACAATATGAAGGTGTAGATGATAATCCGACCGAAGTTTATCCAACCAATCCTACTAACCATGTTAGTACCCAGTATCAAGGAAACCAAGAGGAAGATGATTTCTTGGGTTTAATCAATCAACTTAAGATTCAAAAATTTTACATAAATATCAAAATTGTTATAAGAGAATTTATCCTTGAAACTACGGCTCTCTTTGATACTGGGGATGATTCTAACTGTATTTTAGAAGGTCTTATTCCTACAAAGTACTTTGAGAAAACCTCTGAACAACTTAGCACTGCTAATGGTTCAAAACTTAAAATCAATTATAAGTTATCTACTACTATAATTGAAAACCAAAACCTTAAGATTGAGACCCCCTTTTTATTGGTCAAAAATCTTAAAAATAAGGTAATCTTAGGAACTCCTTTCATAAGATCTCTTTTCCCTTTACAAATAATTAATGAAGGAATTATTACTCAGCATTTGGGTCAATCTGTTATTTTTAAATTTATTAGGAAACCTATTATTAGAGATTTAAACCCAATTCATTACAAACAAAATCAAATTAACTTTCTAAAAGAAGAAATTTCTTTTAAAAATATCGATAGACAGATTCAACAACCAAATATCAAACAAAGAATCCAGATACTTTTGGATCATATACAATCTACAATTTGTTCTGATATTCCTAATGCCTTTTGGGAAAGAAAACAGCATATAGTTGATCTTCCTTATGAAAAGGATTTTCAAGAGAAGCTTATACCTACTAAGGCTAGACCTATTCAAATGAATAATGAACTTCTTCAGATTTGTCAAAAAGAAATAAAAGATCTTTTAACAAAAGGATTTATTAGAAAAAGCAAAAGTCCTTGGTCTTGCTCAGCCTTTTATGTTAATAAACAGGCTGAGATTGAAAGAGGTGTTCCTCGTCTTGTCATAAATTACAAACCTCTCAATCAAGCTTTAAGCTGGATCCGTTATCCTATTCCGAATAAAAAAGATCTTTTAAACCGTCTGCATGACGCCAAAATCTTTTCTAAGTTTGATATGAAGTCAGGATTTTGGCAAATTCAGATTAAAGAAGAAGATCGTTACAAAACAGCGTTCACAGTTCCTTTTGGGCAATATGAATGGAATGTCATGCCTTTTGGTCTAAAGAATGCTCCTTCTGAATTTCAAAAAATTATGAATGACATCTTTAATCCTTTTTCAAAGTTTACCATAGTCTATATAGATGATGTGTTGATATTTTCCCAATCTATAGATGAACATTTTAAGCACATCAATATATTTATCTCCACTATTAAGAAAAATGGCCTTGCTGTTTCTAAGACAAAAATTAATCTTTTTCAAATGAAAATCAGATTCCTTGGTCACAATATACATCAAGGCACCATTATCCCTATCCATAGAGCAATTGAGTTTGCCGATAAATTTCCCAACCAAATCATTGATAAAACCCAACTACAGCGCTTCTTAGGTTGTTTAAATTATGTTTCTGATTTCTTCCCTCAGTTAAGCAATATTATAAAACCGCTTCATGATAGACTTAAAAAGGAACCTCCTCCGTGGACTGATATTCATACCAATGTGGTTAAAACAATAAAAGATCAAGTAAAGCACCTCCCGTGTCTTTACCTTCCTATTCCTCAAGCATTCAAGATTGTTGAAACGGATGCTTCCGATATTGGTTATGGCGGTATCCTAAAACAAAAGATTTCTAACAAAGAACAAATTATTGCTTTTACATCAAAACATTGGAACCCTGCACAGCAAAATTATTCTACTGTTAAAAAAGAAGTTTTAGCTATTGTTTTATCTATTTCAAAATTCCAATCTGATTTACTTAACCAAAAGTTTTTAGTTCGTGTTGATTGTAAATCTGCAAAAGATATTTTACAAAAGGATGTAAAAAATTTAGCTTCAAAACAGATTTTTGCTAGATGGCAAGCAATATTAAGTGTTTTTGATTTTGAAATTGAATATCTCAAAGGCTCAGAAAATGCTCTCCCTGACTATCTCACTCGTGAATACTTACAGGGTAAAGAATAGGATGCCGAGAACGGCAAAGTCTACCTCTTATCGAGGAGGTAGAATTTCAACAGATATGGTTATAGCTGGATTACCAGCAAGGCAAACAAGATCATCAACTCTTGGGTCATCCACCCAAAACCAATCAATTGGGTCATCCACCCAAAACCAATCCATTGGGTCATCTACCCAAAACCAATTTATTGAAAAAACCACAATTGATACAGCCAAACAATCAAAAGAAGATTATGCCTTTCCTATCCAAACTCTCTTGGCTTTTCAAGAACAAGGCCTTGTAAGCCTCCCCAGCAAGACCTGGGCAAGTATTGTTGATGAAGAAGAGGAACAAGATTCCTTAGATCAAATTATTGAAGATCTAAAAAATAAAGCAATACAAATCAATCCTAAACCTTCTAGCCAATTAGTGTCCAAACCAGAAGTAACTAATGTAGTACAATACCAAAACCAAACAAATAACCAAAACCCCCAAACAAACTACATTCCCAAATCCAAATTTTGGCCAGTAATCCAAATGGAACCTGAATATTGGGACCCAAACCCAAGCAAAGTTCCCCCTAAGATTTTCCCACCGGGATTCCATTTCCAACCTTTATCAGTTAACAAATCCCAAAAATTTTATGAGTTTATCTTAGTGGACACAGATTCCATAGCAATCAAACATTATAGAGATCCTAAGGATGCGTCTAATATTACGCATTCGACTTTCCAAATCCTCAAAATTATGACCCCAGAATCTTTTGGACAGAATCCAAACAAGACCAGAACTTTCTCCCAAGCATTTGATCCTATTGGTTACAACTATTGGGATTATGTCAATGCCTGGACATATGTCTTCTGGAAACAAAACAAAACCAACAAACATTCATGGCTTATATACTTCAAAACGGGAGTTAATTATACATTCCCAAACTGGTTCCTTCGTTGGTGGGATTATTTTGGTCCCATCGTCCAAAGCCTTCCATCAGAAGTCCAAGATGGCTTTCAAGTATTTGACAAAAGATTCAATAGAATTAAATTTCTTTACAAAACTTTCATTAACCTGGATTTTTTCTTTACAAAACTTTCATTAACCTGGATTTTTTCATGGCAATACAAGTACGGGCAAAATCCAAATTCAAAAGTCCTACCTATACTTCAAAAACAAGCATATGTCAAGGCAGATAAACGGTAATAAAAAGGGGATTTTTGTATGCTGTTTTCAAAAAGTATAAGGTTAAGTTATTCTTTACAAGTAGTCCAAAAGTACTTCTTAAAGGCCTATCATTCCAGATCTATTATTCATGAACAGTAAAGACAATTATTCTAGATCTAATTATTCTGTACAACTGTAGCAATAAGACCCACTAATGGGCAATAAGTCTAATTTGTCGATGTTTTATGGGATATTTAGATCCGGACTAATAAAAACAGTAATAATAGTTCTTATGATGGTTTGGCTATAAAACTTTAGTTTTGGATTAATTCTAAAGAATGATTTAGGGAATAAATTATTAACTCATATTTAATAATTATATTTCTAACTAACCAAGTGATGGCGATGATATTAATGGGTGAGGAAATCAAAACCATATTTATGCTCCGATCATTTTCCTCACGTTTCTCTTGTAGATCTTCTCAACCTTCTTCTTCTTCAATCAGTGAACCTCAAACTCAATCTTTTTCAAAGAAGAAATTCACTTTGAAGATATTAATCAAGAATTAGATAATTGGGAAATACCCAAAATATCTCCTAAAGAACTTTACAAACCTGATGGATCTTTCTTCCATAGATCTGACTATATAATTAGGACTGTTGAACAAAAATTCAAACTAAAATCGGATGACGAAGAAATTCATCTCCTTTCTGAAAAAAGTATTAAAGAACACTTAAGTAAAAAATACAATTACATGCACATAGGAAGTGTTCAAGTAGGTCTCAAGCCTCTCACGAGGGGCTCTCTTGATGTAGCGGTACTCCTCTGCTTGAGAGACATAAGACACAATCGTTTTGAGGATTCACTCCTAGGAACGGTAGAATCCAGTCTTAGTCATGGACCAATCTTTTTCAATTGTTTTCATGACTTAACTATAAGTTTGGATGATAAAAATATTTTAGATGTCCTTTTTCTAAATGTTAAACTTCATGGTTATGATATGAAAGAAGGATCTGTACCTATCACCTTAGTTTATAGAGTTCAATATAAAGTTATGAATTCTATAAGGTCCAATTTTCTTAAAACAAAATGCGACAAATCTGGAGAAACAACTTTATTTCTCACAGATGAGAGTAAAGCCAATGTTATTGTGCCAAAAACAATTCAGTGGAGTGACATAACTCTTCCTGAGAGATGGGCTTTAGATAGGGCAACACCAGCCCAGCCTCGTATTACTCCTGACTTTCAAGAATTAATTCAACATCAAACAGGAAGGCTAGAACTAATCTTCAATAGAAGAAATTCTTTCTCTATGTCCAGATCTGTTAGATCTGATAATCCAACAATGGAAGACTTTAGGTCAGCTGTTTCTAGAAGGTCTTTTTCTATTCCTAGATCCATCCGAACTGAACCTACCCATGATGGGTCAACAATTCATTTACAAGGTCTCGAAACAACTACCCCAGTAAGGCCTACCTATCAAAGAGAAGATGACGATCAAAGAACTATCCAATCCCCAACATTTTCCTCCCTTAATGAACGTTATGATGTCGTATAAGTTCATTATAGATAAGGAATCCCTTAAGAAAGAATTCTATTCTGAGGAATGGTCTCCTCATAGAGAATGGTTCTTTCAAAATTATAAGGGCAACAAAAGGGTTTCTATACAAGAAGAATTTTATAAATTCTTAAACAAAGTTGAGCTTAACATTCCTTTTTTTGATTGGTTTCATGCTTACACCGTAAAAAATTATATCGATTATCCTTTTCAAACTGATATAATTGGTGAAAGAACTACTAATGTCATTACTATTTGGCATTTAAAAAATGGAAAAATTGTCCAATCTGACTTTCCTCCTAATACTCCTTTTAAACTAAACCTCAAAAATAATAATATTTCTGTCATGGCTTCTCCATTCAAAACCAAAATGGATAATGAACCGGTTTGCTCTAATGATATTAAGAGCCTTATTGAACAATCAAATTATACTAATAAATATCTCCAAGCTTTAGGAGAAAATTTAGGGAAAAAACCCATTGTTAACAACCTCGGCCAAGCATCGACATCAACATCCTCTTATTTAATTGAGAAACCGTTGTTTAAGCCTTATAAGATGTCTAAACAAATTAAGAAAGATTTACAATCTTCTAGCTCAAACAGAAAAATAAAAGAAGAAGTTAAGAGTGAACTCCTTGATATTGTTTACGAGAAATTAAAATCCAAAAACAGCTTGCTAAAGAAAAATCCATGAACCATAAAGATATGGGAACCTTTTGTGAACAATTTGGTTTACCTTGTTCTAAGAAACCAAAATCCATACCTAAGCATGGTCCTCCCAAGCATGGTCCTCCTATGCCGAAATTCTATAAGAGGAAACCCCATAGACCTTATAGAAAACCACCCCACCAGGAGGTTAAGCCAGAAAATCATGTACCTTTCAATAATAATTTTCCTAGGAAAGCTAGGTCTCCGGTTGTTTGCTATAATTGCAATAAACCCGGTCACGTCAGTAAATATTGTAGATTAAAAGGTAAATTAAAATCCTTAAATCTTGATCAAGACTTGGAAGAACGTATTAATAATTTGTTAATCGAAACCTCTGACGAGGACTCTATTCCTAGTTCTTCCGATGATTTAAATCAAGTTCAAAATGATGACTTATCCGATGATGAGTCTGGTTCTTCTAGCCAAATTAATGTTTTAACAAAGGAACAAGATCTCCTTTTTGAAGCCATAAATGCTATCACTGATCCTCATGTTAAGAAAGTTTATCTTGAAAAATTAAAATCCTCTCTTGTGACTAAACCAACTAGAAATCCTCTTGTAGCCAATAAGTTTAATCTTACTGATACTTTCAAAAGACTTGAAAAAGCTACAACTAAACCTGTCACTATTCAAGATCTCCAGCATGAGATAAATACTCTTAAAATTGAAATACGAGAGTTAAAACAAACTCAAGATAGTCATCACATAATCTTAGATCAATTACAACAATATGAAGGTGTAGATGATAATCCGACCGAAGTTTATCCAACCAATCCTACTAACCATGTTAGTACCCAGTATCAAGGAAACCAAGAGGAAGATGATTTCTTGGGTTTAATCAATCAACTTAAGATTCAAAAATTTTACATAAATATCAAAATTGTTATAAAAGAATTTATCCTTGAAACTACTGCTCTCTTTGATACTGGGGCTGATTCTAACTGTATTTTAGAAGGTCTTATTCCTACAAAGTACTTTGAGAAAACCTCTGAACAACTTAGCACTGCTAATGGTTCAAAACATAAAATCATTTATAAGTTATCTACTACTATAATTGAAAACCAAAACCTTAAGATTGAGACCCCCTTTTTATTGGTCAAAAATCTTAAAAATAAGGTAATCTTAGGAACTCCTTTCATAAGATCTCTTTTCCCTTTACAAATAACTAATGAAGGAATTATTACTCAGCATTTGGGTCAATCTGTTATTTATATATATATATATATATATATAGAGGTTGCTAAATTATAAATTGTTATATGACGAGTGCGTGACAGAGGATTAGAGAATTATAGGGGTGTCAACTTAATTAGGATACCTATTGTTCTTTTTAATGTCATCTTGCTCTTAATTCATCCAAAAAAAACACCCTTTATTGAAATCATGTCTCTTGTTTTACACGACATAACATTGAAATTTTAAATAATTACTTACTTTATTTTTAAATTTTTTTTATTGATATTGATTTGTCTGTATTTCATATCAGTGTTGGTATTTCATAGATGATAGATAAATCTCACTAATTATTTTTTTTTTTTAATTTTTCCCAAGCACAGTCCAATTATTACAAGTAAAAGGTGAATGTACAAAAGTGGTGGGGAATTGTGCTGCAGCAGATTGTTCTTCACATTGTAATTCCTATGCAAGAGGTGTTCGTGTTTTAACATCATCATGTTCATTCAACAACTTATGCACTTGTACTTTCGATCAGCCACCACCAGGATCAGAACAACCTGCTTGTGATGTTGGAATGGGAGTTTGCACTAGTGATTGTCAAGATGATTGTTGCAATAACAAGTGTGTTAGTAGATTTAGGAAAACCGGTCATGGGAGTTGTGTTGATGCCTTTAACATGATTCTTTGTCTTTGTTCCTATAACCGTTGAGTTTATTCTTAATATATATTGTATCGTAGTCGATGGCCGATCACACGCGCTCTAGTACGGTCATCGCTTTCTTATGTTTTTCACATTATCTATACTATTATTATTTAGGACCTTTTTTTCAAAGAAAAGTGTACACATGTCATTCCCACATTGATTCTCCTCTCACATTGTTTTAGCATTAAATATTTTCAAAGAATCTTCACAATAATGCAATTAATGGTATAAGAATATGTGAACTCAATTCTCTTATTCTCTCTCCTTTTTTTTTTTATTATTTATGATTGAATCACTATTTTTGAGTTTTTCAATTTTTTTATTACTACGAGAGTCTTTCATATCTATAACTATAAGTACTTTTTTTTTGACAAATTAAATAAACTATAAGTACTTAACACTTTATAAAATAAAAATAATTAAAACCATAAATTCATTATCATTTATCAAATAAATATTATATGTTTTATTGGTAAAAAATTAAAATTATATTTTTATGCAAATTACCACAATAATTTTAATGCAAATTGTTTTGAAAATTGACCGACAATGGTTTTTGAAGTTGATTTTAAATTTTGATTTTTTTTTGTTACAAAATAACTGAAATTTAGAAATAAAATGGAATGAATTTTTTTGAATGCAATATAGACAAAAACGTATGATATTTATACAATTATTATTCTTTTTTATTTTTTTGGTTACTACTATTATTATTCTATTTGGCATAATAAAAAAAAGAATATTCATTTCTAAAATATTTTTGTACGGTAAAATTTGAGTAATATTCTTTCAATTTAATGTAAAATATTCCTTTTCCAATTTAAGAGAATAATTAATGTGATTATTGACTATCTTTTACTATAAATATTGTCATTGATCATGAGAATTTTCACACCATTTTAAAATTTAAAATGCAGTATCAAACTTTTTCTCAATTTTTTTTATAGATGCATCTTCATATTTTCCATCTCTACTCTATTCGATGTATAACAAAGTATTATTTTGATTGTTTAACGAAGTATTTTTCGCACCGAATACATTATTTGTTTTACTAAGGGTTAAATATATTTGTGGTCTCTATAATATTATAAAATTTTGTTTTTAGTCTCTATAAATAGTAAATTTTAGTCCATATAAAAATTTTATCCATATAAATTTAGTCTTTGTTAATTTTCAAAATTTTAAAGATTAATGTTATTTTTGTTTCGTATTTATTTTACTATAAATATTATGAGATTATTTGACTTTTTTTTGTTTCTTTAGGTTTTTTTTTTTTACAAATATATAAGAATGTCCATTCATTCAAATAGATAGAGTGCATCAAATATAAGTATAAATTCAACACCACTAAAAATATACAGGATGAATATGCGAATAAGCACACAGCATTCAAGTTAATAGCATAAAGTAACCGGAATACATGTGTCTCCAGATCTGCATCATTGACAAACTTGGTCATTGGTTGAATCAGTAGTATAGATCAAAGTTGATCTCTCAATCGGAACCAAACAAACACAGGACAAGATGGGAAAAAAAGAATATCGCATAATACGGGAAAACAACAACATCGTATAAGACGGGAAAACAAGAACATTGTACAAGACGGGAAAACAAGAACACCGCACAAGACGGGAAATCAAGAACACACACCGCACACAACGGGAAAACAAACTAACTTCGCACTAAGATGACAAAATCACAAATAAAAAACCAATAAAAAATCAAATAGATATGTAAACCATTTATATAGATTGAAAAGGAGAATAAAAAATATGCACACGTGCTTTTTTATTTATAAAGTGTATAAAAGTATAATTTTATAAAGTATATTTAAAAATCAATAAATTTATAAACGTATTTTTTCCCGTGCATGGCACGGGCTCAAAAACTAGTTTTTTATTATGTTTGTGTTTTTATTATCTACCCAAATTTTAATGAATGAAATACCTTGATTTTGCTTGCGTCAAAAAAGAAAAGAAAAAAATTATTCTCTACTTATTTTATTCCTCATTTTAATGTATGATTTAATTCCAAAATAAAATATATGTTCGAAGAAAATAGTTTTACTCTTGTCCGCATTATGTATTTATTATTATTAGAATATCTAAATATCTTTTTCTTTTATGGCATACATATAGAAGATCGTAACTCTGATTCTTAAAATTGTGTTCCATAATTTATTAAGAACTAGTTTATGAGCCCGTGCCATGCACGGGAAAAAAATACGTTGGTAGATTTATTGACTTTTAAATATACTTTATAAAATTATACTTTTATACATTTTATAAATAAAAAAACTCTTGTTCATATTTTTTTCTTCTCATTTTCAATCTAAATAAGTGGTTTTTATGTCTAATAGATTTTCTTTTAGTTTTTTGTTTGTGATTTCTTCGTCTTAGTGCAACATTAATTTGTTTTTTCGTCGTGTGTGATGTTCTTAGTGCAACTCTTGTTCATACTATAAACACATTCTTTCGGTGTTGTTTTACTCCCGTAGTATGGAGTTGTTTGATTTCCCATCGTACGGTGTTTAGTTTGATTTCCTTCTATGCGGTGTTAGTTTTCCCGTCTTCGTACAATGTTTGTTTTCCCGTCTTCGTACAGTGTTTGTTTTGTTTCAGATTTGTAGATTTTCTTTAAACCAACTTCATAGCAGATTCAATGATTTTAGCATCTTCAACGTTGCAAATTCGAAAGCATGATTACTCCGAATATTTATATTTTGTCAAATCAATTGTAGGGTTTATTATTTGCCTGTTTTATGCAATTAACTCGAATGTCATGACCTTGTTCGCCGATTCATCTTTTTTAGTTTTTAGCGAATTTAAATATGTTATGAATATTGTTGTTTTTGGTAAAAAAAAAACAAATTTAAAAGATAGATTAAGATCTCTTGGCACTAAATTCATCCTAGTTTATGAGCCCGTGCCATACACAGGAAAAATATACGTTTATAGATTTATTGATTTTTAAATATATTTTATAAAATTATATTTTATACATTTTATAAAAGAAAAAATTCATGTGCATCTTTTTTATTCTCTTTTTCAACCTAAATAAGTGGTTTTCACATTTATTAGGTTTTCTTTTAGTTTTTTGTTTGTGATTTCATCGTCTTAGTGCGACATTATTTTGTTTTCCCGTCTTGTAGGGTGTTTTTGATTTCCTGTCTTGAGCGGTGTTCTTGTTTTACCGTCTTGTGCAGTGTTCTTCTTTTCCCGTCTTGTGCGTTGTTCTTATTTTCCCGTCTTGTGCAGTGTTATTGTTTTCCCGTCTTGTGTGGTGCTCTTTTTTTTTCCTTCTTGTGCGGTGTTTTTTGGTTCAGATTGACATATCAACTGTTAATTCAATCAGTGATCAAGTTCGTCAACGATACAAATCTGGTAGTATAGGTATTCCGATTACAAAAGAATATATAAATATTTCTTAAATATAAGTCTCATATAAATAAATTAATAAAAAAGACCCCATTTAAATTACAAAAAAAAAGTCTATCGTTTTATATGTGTAAATCTAGGCCATGTATAAATTTTTAAAATTAAATTATCCAATATTAATATATAAATAATGAAAACTATATATTTGAATAACTGGGCCAAAATATATATTTGAATAATTGTATATTATGAGAGTTCATATTAGATGTTTTTATTTAAAATCTTGATATTCAATTGGTAATTTTCAACTAAAAAATAGAGATAGAAAACATAAATCCTAAATAAATTACAAATCATTTAAATAAAACATAATTATGTCCAAAAATAAATTACAAATCATTTAAATAAGACATAGAATCAAACATGTGACTTGCACGTAATCATTAACAAAAAAGATTAAAAACAAAAGATAATTTATATATAATGTATCACTTACGTACAACTCATAAACTATATGAAAAATTGAATTGGTTGAATAACTTTAAAATATATCTTAATTATAGTCATCTACTTCTTCTTCATATCTATATCTATACATCACATATCCCACATGTTCCTAAATGATATTGCTTACATCATAGTTTTTTACTTCCTATATCAATCATGTCTTATTATAGTATAGGACACTCAATTGATTGAAAACTCGTTAAAACTTTTATATAGCATTTAGAAGCCATAATTTTTTTTTTGACTAATAGAAGCCATAGTTAGTAACCAAAACATATGATAATCTTTTACACACTAAACTATAAAATATAAACTATAAAGAATAGTGCTATTTTGTACTTTAAAATTGATCAATGTTGTCACATGACCATAGATTTTCATTTGTGTCATGTGTGTCAAACTTTGATTTTCAATTTTCCAAATTTTGGTAATAGATAAAATAAACAAACAAAATCAATAGAAAGAATCATTAACAAAAAAATAGAAATTGAGCAAAGTAAGATCAACAAAAATTGGTAGAAGCAAGATTAATATTTTGTGACATTTGTTTCAGGTTGGAGGCTATATTTATAGCAAAAGAAGATTAAAAGAGACATGGTGAAAATTCCTAATCAAATGAATTATTTACCCCAATTAATTAATGTTGATTTCATAAGAAAGGAATTATATGGTTAATTGGTGGTACATGAATATTTCTAAAAAAAAACGTATACAGTATATGATACATGAATATTCCCAAAAAAAAGTATCATTAATAAACAAAAAATTATTTTCAAGACCAGTTTTTATACCATTTGTTAAAAAATGAGTTGAATTTAAATTTTAAGCCATTATTTATAAAAAAAATATCGACATAAACTGTAATTTATTTATTTATTAAAAGATATGTTGATTTCAAGACCAAAAGAAAAATATGTTTATTTTATGTAATAGCACTTATATAAAATAATGTGATAAATAATGTTCTTAATATAGGGTGCGTTTGTTTGAGATTAAAATAAAATAGATTTTTTTAAAATAATCTATTTTTAAAAAATAGATTTATTTTGTAGAGATTTTGAAAAAAATCTAAAGTTGTTTTGTGTTTGTTTAAGATTAAAAAAAATCATTTTTGAGAACAAACACATGGTCCATGTTCTTAAAAAAATAGATTTTGAAAAAAGCTATTCAAAATAGCTTTTCATTTTGAAGAGAAAAATGATTTTTTAAAAAAAATGATTTTTATAAAATCTGAAACAAACACAAGTAAAATAAAAAAAATGATTTTTTTTATAAAAAAAATAGATTTTCTTGGAAAAAAAGCTGAAACAAACGCACCCATAATCTTTCGAAATTCAAAATTCGTTTTTTTACCAATAATTCAAAATCTGTATTAATAACAATGAATTAGTGGATTTAACATACCAAAGTAATGAATTTATATATTAATTTACCTTAAATATATGTTGGATGTTTGATTTGGTATACATACAATGAAATCTAATGGATTAATACATATCATTAAAATCAATAAAATTAATTACAATTAATGATATAATTTGAATTTAAAAATATAATGTTCTTTTTACCGTATTTAAAAATACAATGTTAAAATTGAGGGTTAGTGGTTAATTTGTAATTCCATTTCAAGTCAACAATGCCAAAATAATAAAAGCAGTGATAATACAATAAAAAAAATGTAATCATGGAGTAAATGTGTCAAGAATTTTTATTTTTTTTATGAAATTTATGCGCAAAATTGAATTTTTTTTTATTTTTTTATTTTCTTCTCATCATCTTATATTTAATGATTTTCTAAAAGCATACGGTTATGGGCTGATTTGTTTTAGGCATAGTGTCTATTTTATTTTATATGATACATTTTTTAGACTATATATGATACTCAATGTCTATTGAAAATGAGTTTTTGACCATGTCATCATTGGGGTACATATATAACTCAAATATGTGCATATAACTTTTCTTTTATAATTTATCCATAAAAAATTATTATTTCACATGTCAAATTAATGATTTAGCCATTCAAAATATCAATTTTGTCCATTAAAACTGAAATAAATAAATCTCTTCTTCAACCTGAAATAATAAAATCAAAAGTTTAGTACATGATTTGAAAATTTCAATAGTAATAATTGATATATACATAACATAATTAGTTGATCCATCGTGGATAAATCACTAAGCCATAGAGAAAACAAAATATCACTACAACATTATTAAGAAAAAAAAATTTAAGATTAAATATGGTTGGAAAAAATTGTGATGTAAAGAACAAAACACAATTGCCTTTATATATAGTATTTTGACATTTTCAAAAAAGGAGACATTTTCTTTTCAAAAAAAAAGGAGACATTTTTTGAACTTCTAATTTGTTTTATTAATTTGCATGATTTGCTGCTTTATTTTCATTTAAATAGTTGACTTGCCAAATGTTCTATCTGGTCCAAAGTCTTAACTCCAAGTGTTAATGCTACGGTGGTGATAGGTGGTTGCAATGGTGGCTCAGCTCCTTGACACGGGGGGGGGGGGGGGGGTACCTGCACGAAAGGGACTCCGACGCTCAAGTCAGTAAGTATCCAAGGAGAAAGGATTAGGGTTCAGAATCATACCATGAGGTGGTGTGAAACCACATATTTATAGGCGTCTTGCCTTGAAGGACAAGAAGGATTACGTGTAGGAATCCTGACCATTGGGGTTTGTGACGGTTTATCCATCGGTGGAGGTCCCAAGGCAATGCTTTATCCGTCTACAGCATGTACACTGTAGCTTTAGGATGGAATGCCCTTGGGACGCGTGACGGGTCCCCACATGTTAGTGGGCTTTGGACCATTGCTTGTATTGGGCCTCTGGCCAGTCCAGAACAGTTGCCCGCGAAGTCAATAGCTGCAGATGAAGTCTAAGTATTGACTTGATTATGCATATTCCCGTCAAGGAATTCCTGCAATGGTTAGTCTGATAATTGGTAATAAGGTAAGAAAAAGTTTTGGGAAAAGAAACTAAGCGTACCATTTGGATTCCCGTACCCTATTTATATGCCCCCGGGTACGGTTCCGTCTTGGTATGGTGATGACGTGTCATTCCGTCTTTGATTCAGTAATTTGTTGCCGGGTTTTTTCTTGCCGTATCTGAGGCGAAATTATATCTGTTGAGAAACTGAATCGTTTTATCTTTACTGGAAGTGTGGGACAGCTGTGAATTACTGAAACGTCGTGGTAGCATTAAAAGCGCACGCATGCCCTCTTTTACTGCGCATTTACTGCGCGCACATCACTAATTGTCGTAGGGTACTCAAGTATCCGTTGTTCGAGGTTGAATCTGGGTCGTTGATTTCAATTTTTCATCGTCCCCCCATCCAGGCCGTTAAACGTGCCCTTTTGTGACCTATAAATATTCGATGGTTATTTCATTATCACTTTTCGCATCTTAGCTTCAGGAATCCTTATTTCTTCACTTTCGGCGATTTTTCTCTCGTTCTTTCTGTGTTTCGTTGATTCCGATTTGTCATCAGTAATCACTACTTCCCAAAGCGTCTTCTTTGATTCGTGAGGTACTTTCGCCGACCCTTCATCTTTATCAATTTATTTTCTCTATTTGTATCATTATGGCCAATACAAGGAAGTTGATAGTTTTGACCGATAGCGATGAGAGTTTTACGAGCGATAGTGAGTCATTGTTCTTGAGAGATGATGAGATACTCTCTGATCAGGAGTATTTTGAGGGACCAGTTTATAGGAGGAGATATGAAACGGTGGTTATTCCGGAGGATGGTGAGGGGATGACCTATGAACAAGCCCGTTATGATGATCTTGATGTTTTTACTGTGAGTGATGAGTGGTTGAAGAAATTTTATCCCAAGGATGTTGAGTATATCTTGACGGACGGTTTAACCCGTACTTATTATAACCATGATTGTGAGATGGGTGTTATTAGGTTTAGTAATGACCGGATCCAGGAGTATAAACGATACTTTGAGGAGGAATTGTCTATTGAGATTTCCAATGTAAATTTGCAACATCTTCTTTTTAAAGGAAATGACGCCATGGCTGACACTAGTGTTGAACTTGCCAGGCTTGCAGCGAAGCAAACAAAAGAAGTTGAAGAGATGGTGAAAGAGGTTAAAACGGCTTCCGTGTTGCCTGTAGATGCCTGTAAATATCAATGGGTGGTGCCAAGTTTCCTTGGTGTACCCTGTGACTATGCCCGGAAAAAATCTCTTAACGGTGCATACAAGAACGTGGGTTCTTCTGAAGATTGGAAAGTCACTATTCCGGCAATAGAGAAGAGACTCTGTTCAACTTATGCAGAATGTGGGGTTTCCTTGCCGGAAGTGCTAGTCAGTACTTTCCAGGTTCGCTTTCCCTTCACGGAGTTCGAGGCTGGTTTGATGGCCCATCTCCGTCTTGCTCCTTCACAAATTCACCCGTCGTCATGGGGATTTATAAAGGCGTTTCAATTCTTCTGCACTTATGCTGGTGGGAACGCTATTGTTCCTTTGTTCATGAACCTATTTGCCTTGAATAGGACCAGCAAGGATACTTCTGATCCACAAGGTTTTGTTTCTTTCCGTCAAAGAACGAAATACTTTGAAGTGTACCAAGATTCTTTCAAATGGCGACGGGGTGAATTTTACTTTGTGGTTCCGGCTTCAGAGAATGCACACCGGAGTCTTTGTCATTTACTTGTAGATGGCCAAGCCCATCCTGTTGGGCCAGTAAATTTTGACGATTATTCCGTCATCACGGGATTATCTGATGACGAAGAAGAGATTTGTACTAGTGAACCCGGGGAGATCCCTCGTCAACCACTCGTTGAAGAGGCAGCCCCCATTGTTGTAAATAATGAAGTAATCGCCCCTTGTAGATCCAAATTTCCTAAACATTGGTATCAGAGGCATTTTTTGCTCGCCTCTAAGGAGTATTTGTTTACGGATGGGGAGCTGAATAAGGCGGAACGCCGGTTGAAGATGGAAATTCAGAAGTTTTGTGGTCAAACTTCTGACGGAAAAGTGTACGGTTTTATTGACACGAAGAGATTAATGGTCTGCAAGTCTGTAGATGCTCGTAATAAAGCCCTGGGTGAGGATTTTAAAACCACTTTCTTGACGGATTTGTTTGATGATATTGTATTTACTGATATTTTTTCTTTCTTGGTTTTTGCAGAAAAGATGAGGAGCGATCTTTTAGCTAGGATGAAGAGCAAAAGGCAGGCCACCAAAAACCAAGGTCAAAGTTCCAACGAAGCCGGAACTCAACCGAAAAATCCTCCACCAACTCAACCTGCTCAAGATGTGCTTCAGCCTGACAATTCTCAACGGGATGACTCCATTCAAGTTTCCACTCCCGTTAACGAACCTGCTTCTGATTCTACCCCGCAAACTCTTGGCGGGGATGATAAAGGGAAAGCGGCGGTGGCTGAGGTAGTTATACCGTCAACAGTACCTATACAAGCTGTAAAGGATAAGCTTGTTTCGCAACTGACGGAGCCTTCTACCAAGCCTTCCATCAAATCTTCCTCCCAGCTTCCGCCACCGACCACAAACAAACCTACTCAACCTCTGCCGGCCACTACCAAGCATTCCTCTCAGCTTCCTCCTCCGGCAAATAACAAAAATTCAAAACGGGGTAGGGATCTTACTGTTGTTGAGAAATCTCCTAAACGGAGTAGGAGAACTCGTGAGGGCAGCAGCAGCCGTGACTCTGAGATAACTCCTCCTGTGAATGAGGAAGTTTCAACCGTCAACCGTGCTCCTCCTCCGTATAAGCTTCCCCCGGTCCTCCGTGGTTCTCCCGTTCTTCATCCCAAAACGCTCCGGGGCATGGTGTCAAATGAGGATTTTCAACACGTTGCTGCCATGTCTGTAGCTCAGCGTTAGGACGACCTTGCACGGATGGCTTTTGATCTCCAACGTGCAAGTACTTATGCTTATATGATGGCCTGTGAAGATTATGACATCTTCTCCGAGAACCTGGCTGTGAGGGAATATCAAAAGCAAGAGAAGCTGGTTGGAGAACTCCGGGATGAATTGCAGAGGTCTCTTGACAAGATGATTCTCTCGGAAAGCCAATTGAAGACGGCTATGACCGAACGGGATCTTGCCCGGGAAGATATTACCTCCAAGGATGCTCTCGTAAAGAAGTTAAAAGATGACTTGGCTGCTGAGAAGGAAAAGTATGAAACCGCCAAGAAGAAGCTTCAGGAGGAGCTATCCGGAGTGAGGAAGAGGCGGGATGAGTCGCTTGCTGAGGAGCGTGAAAAGGCAGCCAAGAACAAAGCTGCTTACGATGAACTGATGGGTTCCCTAACCAAGCATGTGAAGGTGGTACAAATGTATGGGGAACCCTCTGTTTTGGCGGAGCAAGTTATGGCAAAAGATGAGAAGTTGGCTGCAAAAGATGCTGAAATGGAGAAGTTGAAGGCGGAGAAAGATGAGGAAGTGAAAAAACTTGAAGCTGAAAAAGTTGAAGCATTGGATCAGCAGGTAGCGGAAACCAATGATCTTGTCTTCTCCACTATTATCCCCAACATCTTGGATCAAGTGGCTTTGCTTCTTCCCGGGGCGACAATTGACTCAAATGCAATTGACCCGTTCAAGAAAGTTGTTGACGGGAAACTTGTTGATGTTACCGTGGAAGAGCAAGTTCCTTTGACTGTGGGTGAAGAGAAAAATGTGGATAAGACAAATGAGGGTAAGCCTGATGACTCAATGGTTCTGACCAATGATGAGCCCGTCACCGCTGAGAGTGCTTCTGCTCATGACAAGAATGCTGGCGTTAAAGACCCTGTGGAGATGGTGGAAGACCAAATTGTTTAACTTGTAATTTATTTTGTTCTTGACTATTTTGTCCATCCGGTGAGAGTGTTCCCGGTTTGGAATTCAAATTTGTAATCTAAGTACAATATTCTCGTTAATCCAAAAATGCAATCTTATGCTTTTCACGTATTCTGTGTATTATTTTCAAATTTCGTCTTAGAATTTGCTTTTACAGGTATGCATGTTTATCTTGACGGATAAAATGTTTCCGTTTGGGTGTACAGGTTCCTTTTAAAGGACTTTACTCTTGATTTTGGAATTCCATTTTAGGAATTTATAACCGTGAATGTATTCATTATCTCCGTTTATTTCTTTACATGCTATTTATCTTGTAAATATTCTGTTATGGGAATATAACGAAGATGTCCCAGTATAAAGAGGAAATTCCGTCATGGGAATATTTTTATATTGTGTACATGTTTGAGAATTATTCCATCCTAGGAATATTTACCTGTTAGTGATAAACTTGTTTGTTTAGTCTGTGTCATGAATAGACTCCATTAAAAATAATTCCATCGTAGGAAAATATATTTGTTACTGATAAATCCGTTTAGAAAGGATTTCGCCATGAATTATTTGACATATGTCCCGTCTAGGACTTCTATGTATTCCGTCTTAGAATTACTTGGTAGCAATTATGTGGATGCCTAAGTTTAATAGGGCTTGATTTTTAGCCTTATTGTTAAGGTCTTACTGGAGTTATGGGATGATCTAGCCAAGATTTCCCTTCTTCCCCTGTGAACGCGCGCTACTTTCAGGTGGCTAGCCGGAAAAGCTATTCACTAAATTGCCTCCGTTGAGAAGGTTTTTTGCCTTTCCTTGAAGGGCTTTTACGTTTCTTAACGTAAATTTATCATAGCATTTATACTTTGATTTTTTCAAAGTTCACGTGTCAATATCTATCTTAAGATATTATAAGTTTGCTGAAAAATAATGGATAAAATTGATTTCTGAATATTCATCACTTCATTAATTCATTAAGTCATTACATGAAGGCCTCTGTTCCAAGACGGGCATAATATCTTCCGTTCTAAGACGGGTACAATAGCTTCCGTTATAACGGTAAGCAAAAATCAAAAGACAGAGTTTCAACTGTAATATTTCTTCAGCTTAGCAGCATTCCAAGTTCTTGGAATTTTTTCCCCTTTGAGAGTCTCAATTTTATAGGCTCCTTGGCCTGTAGAAGCTGTGATCTTGTATGGTCCTTCCCAATTAGCTGCTAATTTTCCTTCAGAAGCATTCCTTCCGCCAACATCTGCACGGCGGAGTACAAGGTCTCCGGGATGGAAATCCCGTGATCGAACCCTCTTGTTGTACCTTGAAGCCGTTATTTTCTTAACGGCAACTTCTGTCAACGCAGCGTAATTTCTTTTTTCATCAAGAAAATCCAACTCTTCCTGGATAGCCATGGAATTATCAACCTCGTTTAGAGGGTAAGCTGTTCTCCAACTTAATTCTCCAATCTCCACCGGGATTACGGCTTCAGTTCCATAAGTAAGTTTGAATGGAGTTTCTCCCGTGGTGGAATGGGGTGTGGTCCTATATGCCCACAGCACATGGCAGAGTTCCTCAGCCCAGTTTCCTTTTGCGTCTTCTAACCTTGGTTTCAATCCCCTCAGAGTGACACGGTTAGCTGCTTCAGCTTGTCCGTTAGTTTGGGGATGTTCAACAGATGAGAAATGTTGAGTTATTTTGAAATCCTCCATGAGTTTCTTCATATTCTTGTCAGCGAAATGTGTTCCGTTATCGGTAACGACAGAACGGGGGACTCCAAACCTTGCCAAAATGTTTCTTTTGAAGAACTTGATTATATTAGCAGCGGTGATCTTTGCTAGAGCTTCAGCCTCTATCCACTTGGTGAAGTAGTCAACAGCAAAAATTAAAAATTTCACCTGTCCAGCTGCCATTGGGAAAGGTCCCAATATATCCATCCCCCACTGATAAAATGGCCACGGAATGGTCAAGGTATGAAGTTCTGAAGGCGGAGAATTGTACACGTCTCCAAGTTTCTGGCATTTTTCACAGGTTCTCACAAGCATCTGCGACCATCGTAGGCCAATAGTATCCTGCACGGAGTACTTTCCTTGCTAATGCTCTCCCGCCAAGGTGTTGACTAGCAATTCCTTCGTGTACCTCTTCCAAGGCGTAAGCAGCTTCGTCTCCGTCAAGGCACTTAAGTAGGGGTGTAGAAAACCCTCTCTTGTAAAGTTGCCCAGAGACTATAGTGTGAGACGGAGCTCTTCTTTTGATTAATGTTGCTTCTTCTTTGTTCGTTGGAAGCTCCCCGGTTTCAATGAATTTCATGACGGGTGAGATCCAAGAACTCTTACCGTTGTTTCCGTCAAGGACCATAACCATTACTTCTTCAGTAATGCTTGGCTTTTCTAGAGTTTCTTGGATGAAGGAATGATTCACTCCGCTTCTTCTTGTGCTGGCTAACTTTGACAAGACATCAACTTTGGTGTTTTGTTCTCTTGGAACATGCATGATTTCAAAGTTCTCGAAAGACTCAATAGCTTTTCTGATCACCAATAGATATTTCTGCAACAATGGTTCCTTGGCCTGTGCTTCTCCCTTCACTTGTGTCACCACCAACTGAGAATCTGTCCTCAGCTTTACTTCCTTTGCCCCAAGTTCTTGTGCAAATTTCAAGCCGGCAATGCAAGCTTCGTATTCGGCTTGGTTATTGGTGGTGTTGAATGAGAATCTCAAGGATACTTCAATCATTAAACCTTCACTGCTTTCTAGAATCAATCCTGCTCCACTTACTTTGCTGTTCGATGAACCATCCGTGAAGATGGTCCACTTGGTACACGGTTCATCTGTCACCGGTGTCATTTCTGCCAAGAAATCAGCAAAGGTTTGAGCCTTTAAAGCCTTCCTGCTCTCAAATGAGATGTCAAATTCTGAGAGTTCCACAGACCATTTTGTCATTCGCCCAGCTAGGTCCGGTCTGAACAACACTTGTTTGATAGGTTGATCCGTCCTTACCACGATTGAATGTGCTAAGAAATATCTTCTCAACTTTCTTGCTGCTGTTACCAATGCTAGTGCCACTTTCTCTATCTTCTGATATCTAACCTCTGGTCCGGCTAGAGCTTTTGAGATGAAGTATACTGGGTATTGTATGACACCGTTCTCCCTTACCAAGGCAGCACTTACAGCTTCCGCAGAGATTGCCAGATATAAGTACAAAGTCTCGTCTTTCATTGGTCTGGATAGCACTGGTGGTTGAGATAAAATTGCCTTCATTTGAATAAAAGCCTTTTCGCATTCTTCTGTCCATGCAAATTCTGTTTCCTTTCTCAACAATTTGTAAAACGGTAACGCATGCTGTGCAGATCTTGAAATGAATCTGTTTAGCGCAATGAGCATTCCGTTTAGCTTCATGATCCCCTGTTTTGTAGACAGGGCTTCCATCTTGATGACGGCATCACATTTGTCTAGGTTTGCTTCAATTCCTCTTTTAGTCAAATAAAAACCCAGGAATTTTCCCGCCTTCACTGCGAAGGTGCATTTCTCCGGGTTCAACCTCATGTTAAACTCTCTGACTTTTAGAAAAATTGCCTCTAGGTGGGTGCTGTGTAGACTTTCTTCTGCAGATTTGACGATCATATCGTCCATATACACTTCAAGCATTTTCCCAATCTCACCTTCAAACACTTTGTTCATCATCCTTTGATAGGTGGCACCTGCGTTCTTCAGTCCGAACGGCATCACGTTATACCGGTAATTTGCTCCTTCCGTCATGAAAGCTGTTTTGTCACGGTCCTTAACAGACATGGGAATCTGGTTGTAGCCGGAGTAAGCGTCTAAAAAACTTAGCAATTTGTAACCTGCTGAATCATCAACCAGTTTGTCAATGTTTGGGAGTGGGTACGAATCCTTGGGGCAAGCTTTGTTGAGATCCGTATAGTCCACGCACATTCTCCACTTTCCGGAAGATTTTTTTACTAACACCACATTGGATAACCATTCCGTGTAGTGAAGTTCAGAAATAAAATTCGCCTTCAGCAATCCGTCAACGATTTCTTGTGCAGCCTTTGCTTTCTCCGGGGATTGTCTTCTCCTTCTCTAGGCCACGTATGGGTATCTTTCACTGACGTTCAAAACGTGGCATGCTACCTTTGCATCAATCCCCGGCATTTCACTAGGTGAAATAGCAAATAAATCAGCGTTCTTTTTCAAGCATTGGATAAGGTCTTTCCGGACATTTGTTGGAAAATTTGTCCCAATTTTAACCCTTCTATCCGGATGTTCATCCAGCTGCACCTCTTCAAACTCTCCGTCTGGTACAGGCCTACTAAATTCTCCCGGGAGCAGTTTCTGTTGGTAACTCTCATCACCAGATGCGCGGTCATTAGTATGTATATCGATCTTTGCGATAGTGACATCTAATAGTTTGGATCGTGGTGGTGTTACCTTCTCTGACACATCTACCCGGGGAATCTCTTCTGCTTCTACCATTCCCACTGCATCCAACTCCTTCTGCAACTCTTTGTAGCACTTTTTTGTTCCTGCTAGATCTGCCATAACTGTGACCACTTAGTTCTTCTTGCCATGGTATTTCATTTTTAAATGAACAGTTGAGGGTACGGCTCCAAGGGCAGCCACCGTGGTTCTTCCTAGTATACAGTTGTATACGGCTTTGCATGGTACTACCAGGAACTGAACTGGGATGGTCATGTCATTTTCTTCATTCTTTCCGTCTCCGAATGTTACTTTCAACGTCAAGAATCCCAATGGTCTTGTTAAAGTACCATTGAATCCTTTCAAATCTGAGCCTTCATATGGGGATAGATCTTCTTGCTTCAGTCCCATTTTGTCAAATAAATCCTCGTACATGATGTCGCACGAGCTTCCCTCATCGATTAGAATCCGAGATACATCAAAACCAGCAATGGTGGCCATGATTATTAAAGGAAGAAGTTTGTTTGGTTTGTTGCCAATTCTTTCGTCATCAGAAAATTCAAGGATGGGTCTTCTAGGTGCGGTGCTTGTTGACGGGGTGTCTTCTATTTTTGACACGGAAAAGATTTCCGCTATCGTTCTCTTGATGGTTCCTTTTGACGGTTTACCCGAAGTTAAAATTCCTCCGGTAATGGAGCCAATGAAAGGACGCTTGCCTTTGCTCTTGGTTGTCTCTTCATCACCAGAACTGGAATCTTCTCTCTCTTTGCTCTTCTTCTTTGATACGGAATCTATAACCTTCCGCTAGATTCTTCCTTCCATGGTGACCGTCTTCGCTTAGGGGATTCACTTCTCTTCCGGCTTCTACTATTGTTATCCCGGTAACGTTTTCCATCTTTCCGGTCCTTCTGTCCGTCTTTAGTATAACGGCTCAGCTTCCCCTTTCTTATCAGATCTTCAATCGCATCTTTCAAGTGTATGCAATCATCTGTGTCATGCCCATAGCATCTGTGAAAACGGCAGTACTTACTCTTGTCCGCCTTGGAAGATTCTTTGACTGTTTGAGGAAACCTCACTCCTTCATCCCGGAACTCTGTATTTATACACTCTCCTAGAATCTTATCTATGGAGGTGTTGAGAGGAGTGTAATCCGAGAATCTGGGTTTGGGCATTCTCATCTTCCCTTTGCTATATCTTTCATGTTCTTTCTTCCCGTCATGATGTTTGTCAGTGGACTTCCCTTTCTCTATCCCTTCAGAAATGAGCTTTTCCTCATAGTTGATGTATGGCTGAGCGCGTCTTAGTAACTCGCTCATATTTGGTGGTTCTTCCAACCCCAGCTTTTCCTTAAACATTGAATCCGGTTTAAGGCCCTTTTCAAAAATAAACCATTTTAACGTGTCGTCAGCCCCTTTTACATCAACTGCTGCAGAAGTAAACCTCTCAATATACTCCCTGAGGGTTTCCTTCCTCCCCTGGACGATGGCACTCAAGGGGGCAACAGACTTGGGCTGTTTCCGCCTTGAGGTGAAATGGGAAGTAAACTCTTTGCAGAGATTCTTCCAGGAATCGATCGATCCTTCCGACAACGCTTTGAACCAAGTCATAGCGGCAGCTTTAAGCGTTAGGACGAACAATTTGCACTTGACAGCCCCACGTGCACCGTAGTAATCCAAAACGGTATCCACATGTTGAATGTGTTCGTCCGGGTCACCGATTCCATCGTAGCTTTCCAGCTTCGGGGGTTTTTCAAGAATCCTTGGTATCTTACAGCTAGAGATCCTGGTGGCGAAAGGACCCCGGGTACGGGGAAGACGCGATGGGTTAGAACGATCTTCTCCGTGTTCAAGTCGATGGGAAGGCGAACCTCCACCATTTCCCCCATTTTGGCCTCCCCTGCCGTGGTTTCCGCCATCTCCACCGGCATGTCCGCCACCACCTTGGTGCTTGGACAGAGGCATACCAAGGTTCTTTGGGATTTGTGTCCTCCTGGACTCTGCTTCATCATCCGGCTTGGATCTTACCTTGCCGGATTTGCTCCTTGTTGATTCTGGTATAACGGTTTCACTTCGAGCTTGAGCTTGCATCTGTTCAACTCTCACCAGTCTTTCCTTTTGTTCCTGTAATAGAGCCAAAATTGCAGCCAAAGGGTTGTCATCTGGCGCAGGAACAATAGCTACGGCTAAATCCTCATTCCTTCTTTCGTTTATCTGCTGAACGGGAAGATTCTGTTGATGGGGTCGTGTGTTGACTGCGGTCTGATTCTGAACGACGTCGTCGATTTCAGCGACTCTGACTTCGCTCTGAACTCTGCTGTGGTGATAAAACGTTTGGAAGAGATTCTGAGACGTTCAGTTGGCTCGCGGAAGGGGTTGCTTTGCTGGACTTCGCTCCTTTAGTCGCAACCATGGTTAAGAGATTTGGAATGATAACTAGAACAGATTTATCAGATCTGATACTGATAAATGAGAAAGTGAGTACGAGGAAATCAATAAATGATTCCCACAGAAGGCGCCACTGTTCTATCCGGTCCAAAGTCTTAACTCCAAGTGTTAATGCTACGGTGGTGATAGGTGGTTGCAATGGTGGCTCAACTCCTTGACACAGGGGGGGGTACCTGCACGAAAGGGACTCTGACGCTCAAGTCAGTAAGTATCCAAGGAGAAAGGATTAGGGTTCAGAATCATATCATGAGTTTGTGTGAAACCACCTATTTATAGGCGTCTTGCCTTGAAGGACAAGAAGGATTACGTGTAGGAATCCTGACCATTGGGGTTTGTGACGGTTTATCCATCGGTGGAGGTCCCAAGGCAATGCTTTATCCGTCTACAGCATGTGCACTGTAGCTTTAGGATGGAATGCCCTTGGGACGCGTGACGGGTCCCCACATGTTAGTGGGTTTTGGACCATTGCTTGTATTGGGCCTCTGGCCAGTCCAGAACACCATATATAATTGTTAATACTTTTTTGGTTTTGTCAATTTTTTTGGATGTAGGCTTTTTATGATTTTATTATTTTAGTATAAAAATAAAAACTTCTCTAAAAAGTCAAGAATCCCATAAAATATTAACCAATTTAATTCAATTAAATGGTTAATAATTTCCAATTATACAAAGGAGTATTTGTTTTTTTGCATAGCTATAATTTTCAATATAAGAAATTAATGTCAAAACAGCCATAGAAGAGGGAGCTTCTAGGAATGACATGTGTACATCTCACTTTGAAAAATAGGTCTCAAATAATATATATATAGATTTATATTAAATATAAAGAAATGTGTTTTAAATAAATAAAAATTATTTTAAAAAGAATATATATAAAAGATATTCATATATTTTAATATAAGAGTCAGGATCAGTTTGACACTAAATCCTATCCACTTATTTTGTTTGATTTAATGGCCAAGATTAATCTCATAATTTCCTTCAAAAATAATCACAAAATTTGTAAGAAATATAAAATCATATAAAATGTAAGGCAATTAATTACCCACCTATTTATGGAATGTCTTCTCTTTTTTTTTTTTTTTATTTTATTGAATACTACCTCCGTCTCTAAATATAAGAATTTATTTAACTAAATTGTACTATTCATCTATCATGTTTTGATTGTATTTTTCTAATAATATATAGATGTAAATATTAGCATATAAGATCTTGTTTGATTTATTTTGATGAGTATTTTAAAAATATCTAATGTCTATAATTTTTACTGTTAGATAATTAATGATATTAGTGATGAAAATTGTCCATTGACATACGTCACGTGCGACAGTCAAACGGGGTTTTATATTTAGGGACGGAAGTAGTAATTTATAAAGGGGCTGCTAACTTTGACTATGTGGATCAAAGTTAGCAACGTTGACCCACGGGGAGTGGGGTACGCATGTGGGGGGCATGTTAGTAGTTAGGGGACGCACAATGACAAAGGGGGACATGATAAGTAATTACATGTGGGTCAAACATTGCTAACTTTGATCCACAAGTCGAAGTTAGCAAACCCCATTTATAAAAGTTTCTATTTGTCTATTTTTTTTTTCATCTATCTCCCAAAGTCTCTAAATTAATTTTCTTACAATTTTATCGATGTTGGTATTTTCTCATCATTAGATCAAATATCACGTCGTTTAAAAAACTTCGTTTAAAACATATCATATCATCAATTTATAGTTAAAAAATAAGACGAGAGACTAAAAATATTAAATTTTAAAATATGAGACTAATTCTGTAAAATAGTAGACCAAAACTGTAATTATTGAACTACATATGTATATACAAAGTTTATTAATAAAAAAGTGACACAAGTACTCTGTAGTCCCAGTTCAATTACACAATAAAAAAAATCTATTTTAACGAGATTTAATTTGCATATATTTGACTACCTTGCATGCCTCTGCATTTTGTTCCTCAACAAGACACAGCAACACACTAACCTTTTGAAATCTAATATGTTATCTATTCTAGTAATTGAGGTTTATATAATCCTTGGTAGGCTTTTAATTAACCATTGGTGATTATTATCTTTATCATTTTGTCTCTTTTATTATGTATTATTATAACTAATTTTATTTGATAATTTTTGCAGTAGCAGTTGCTGTTAAAGTAGTTATTTTGGTATGTGTGTAGAAAAAGACATCAAACAAATGGTGCATCCATTAGTCCTATTTTGATCGACATGGAAAGGAAGAAACCAATAAGATTCAGTGGTCAACAACTAAGGATTGCAACTGATAATTACTCTAACTTGTTGGGTTCTGGTGGATTTCGAACTGCTTACAAAAGAATTTTCAATCATGGAACAATGGTGGCTCTGAAGGTTTTATGTGGTAGTTCTGATAAGAAAATGGACAAACAATTTATAGCAGAAGTTGGAACAATTGGTAGAATGCATCACTTCGATCTTGTTAAGCTAGATTTTGTTTCGAAAGAAACTTGATAGCACTTGTTTATGAATACACATGGATCAATGGATAGCTTGATATGTATTTGTTTCATGAAAAAAATGAGTTAGAATATGAAAAGCTTCATAAGATTACAATTGGTACGGCAAGAGGCATTGCTTACTTGCATGAAGATCTAGAGTGTCAACATAGAATTGTTCACTATGATATAAAACCAGGAAATATTCTATTGGATGGGAATTTCAATCCTAAAGTCACAGATTTTAGTTTAGCTAAACTTTGTAACAGAGCGAATACTCACATAACGATGACCGGAGGAAGGGGAACAACCCGTTAAAATTACTGAAAGGGAAGAGTGCTTTCCAATTTGGGTTTGGCAATGATAATTTGTGGAATAGAGGAGAGAAATAATGAGATTGCTAAGAGAATGATTAATGTAGTTTTATGGTTTTTTTTTTTAAAAGGCAAATATTATTGAGGCATACTCTATTACAAGTAGTAAAGGGAGCAGCTAACAGAACTTACAACAATACAAATGGTAAAGGCTAGCCAACCGAACCAACACAGCACAACAAAGAACAATCCACAAAAACTAAAATGGAAGAGCCTAAACACAACACACCCTGGCTGTATTATAAAACCAGCAACTAGAACAGAACTACCAGAACCACTGCTCCCCCTGCGCTCCAAAACCATAGACAAGAGCAAAACGGACCCAAAGCTAGCGCATAATGCAATCCCCCGGATTCTCCGACCACTCATGTCAATGTAGCTTTATGGTGTCTTCAATATAGACAAGAATTAAGGCCTACGATGAGTGAGGTTGTGAAAATGTTGGAAGGTTCATTAAAAGTTCCAAAAACTTCTAACCCATTTCAATATTTAACTGATGGTACCAATGTTTCAACTTATCCGGTGCAAATGTCAGATGCTTATACAGCTAATGTTTCTACTTCTGCCTCTTCTGTTTTTTAAGTGATTTCTTGTTCTAATTGGTTGTAACATTTTTAATTCTAATCTATGTTGCACAGATACGGGCTGTACGGTACCCGATACGGGTACCGGTACTGGTACGGGGTACGGCATTTTTCATAAAACTAAAGTGTACGTTACCATAAAATAAAATAAAAAACTTAATTAAAGCATGTTCTTCAAACGACAACAAAATATTCTATCACAAAACAAAATATTGAGAAAACATCAAAATTAAAAAGTTATTAGTTTGAAATAAAACTTAAGATCTAAGCATGAAATGAAAAAAATCACTCTAATAGTGTCAACATCACTATTTTCTTCTTCATCAATCATCATCGTCATCCAAAAGACCAGCTTCCAAGTCGGGTTCATCA
This sequence comes from Trifolium dubium, assembly GCA_951804385.1. NCBI lineage: Eukaryota > Viridiplantae > Streptophyta > Magnoliopsida > Fabales > Fabaceae > Trifolium > Trifolium dubium. The sequence goes on along the minus strand of OX638062.1, from coordinate 30,769,753 downwards.
AGAAAAAGACTAGCATCTTCAAGAATACTAACACCATCACACATATTCCATCAATCTCCACTAATATCCCACAAAAAAAAATGTGAACAGTACCGTGGCCGTACCACTACAGTACCACGGCCGTACCAAAATGTTCAAAACAAAATAAAAAAAGAGGTACTTGTCAGGTACGCAGAGATGCAGTACCGTACGCGTACCGGTACCCGCGGAGTACCCGGTACTGGTACTTTGGGCAAAATGGAGTACCAGTGCATCAGAGATTCTAATAGTTTGTTTCAATGGAATCCAATTTATTTTGGTGTTCTATAATTGTTATTCTAAGAAGTTGCTGCTACCTCATTTCAATTAAAATTGTCCTTCTTGGTCAATTTCATAAGAGGCCTTGCAATATTTCCAAAATTGGCGATAAATTTGCGATAATAACCAATTGATCCTAAGAAGCAAGAACCCTCGCATTACCTTTGGAACTTGTCATTGCATCACACTACTCACCTTCGAGGGAACAGTTCAAGGTACTCATTTCTTTGTTGACCAAATGCACACTTTTGTCGATTTATCACAAATTGATGTTGCAAAACTTGTAGCACTATAATCATCCTAAATTGATGTTGCAAAACTTGTAGCACTATAATCATCCTAATTAAGTACAGTATTATTCCATACAAAAGAGGGACCAAGCAAAGATACTTAACCCCAAATCACACGCCACAGACCCCAAATGTGTATGGCACATTAGGACCAATTTTTGGAGCTGTTTACCAAAACTTCTTCGGTATGTTCCCTAGTCCTACCTCATATGAGCCTGTTATAAAAACACATACAATTGTGATCTATGAAACATGTTCGTAATTAAATTTTCCAAGGCTAAAGTTATTGTTAAAAGTTTTTGCTATGTTTTGATGTATAATGTTGTGGAGAGGAAAACTCAGCAGACACCAATTCTTAAAGCCAGATAATTTACAAATTCTTTATACACACAAAAGTAAATTTGTTTTTAACGCTATCCGTGAAAAGTAAACTTTCAGCAACTACAAAAACATCCACATTCTTTAAGTCTATCAAACAAAACTTGTTCACAAATTCGATAGCACAGAGAACATCATAACATTTGAAAGTACAAAAACAATTAAAGTTGAACCAATATTCAAGTGCATATTTTGAGCCAATGTTTGAGGTCTCTCTAACTAGATTTTCCAAACATAGTAACACACTACGACAATATTACAGTCAACAAAACATCATTCACAGCTCTTATAGTAGTTTTTTTTTTTTTTTTGAAACATAGTAGTTGTTTCAAAATAACTACAAATTAAAGACAATAGAGTACTAGATTAGTTTAGCTGCATGCTATTGCTAAGAAGATCTATGTAATTCATCAAAAATCAATGTAACTAAGCTCTCATCACAACACTTCCATCAGAGTATCTCCAAAAGCCTACTTTCAAGATCTATGCCACTTACTCATTTTCTTTCATAATTACTGGTATGGATCTGAAACAAAGTCAAAGTCCATCTTAATACTTTGAGCAAAAAACAAAGTTAAAATTCAAATATAGAAAAGTAAAGCAAGAATATGAGTATTAGCCCCTCATGCAGAAAACTATGAATAAATAATCATGATTTACAATACCTAATATCAGTACTTAAGAAAACTATGACCTTAGGATAATAGTACAAGTGACTCAGTGAGATTTGAAACTTCTTGGTTATATTCTCACACCAGCGGCAAGGTCAATCTCTTCTTCCATTTTCCATACTTATCATCCCTTTTTATTTTGTCTACATGTTTTCTGTTAATTTCTCACTTCGTCGCTACCAAGTCTGCTATTGGCCATCTACCACATCTACTGGTCGAACTCCTCATAGTAACTGTAATTGATGTATCCGAAAAACCAGCAGCTATACACCGTAGTCAAAGTCCAATCCTGAATTGTTTTGTTTAATTGTTTTAAGAATTTCTCCATGTATAATCATTACTTTTGTTAAAACTAAATATGAAGAATTATGCTTCTTTTGGTTTACATTCTACAAAATGTATTTTACAATCTTATGAAGAGTTTTGATAGTTTGCTAAAGCTTACATTAATCTTTATATGTTGCTGTCTCTTATTGACAAATTTCTTTTTAAATAGTGTCTTAGTTTGCTTGGTAATTGATTATCGATTTCAGGTTTCGATGTGCGCCTACTCTTGAAGTGTTCTCTGAAGTTTCAAAAGCAATGGGATATCGAGCATGAGACAATAAGTGTTGTTTCTTCCTCTCACTTGTTTATTTTGTTACTATTTTAGCAATGGGAAATCGAGCATGAGACAATAATGTGGATCATAGCTGCCACGTATTTCTCCATCACAGAAATTGGTAGAAGAAAGACCTTGATTATTTCATATATTGTCAATGTGGGTATTTCCAAGGTAACTGAGATCCATTTAAGGGTTGACATCTCCCAACAAATGAAGAGTATTTCACTCTACTCTACGATTCTATTATTTTGAGGGGTTTATATAAGTGTTTTAATTCTGAAACTTTACAAAAATTAGTATCAGCTAACAATAAGTCTATAACTGACCAAGCCTAACATTGAGTCAGTTAGCAAACACAGTTTGCCGCTATAATCAATCTCAGCTGATGATAACAGATCGGACAGTTCAAATTTAGTATAAACAATCTCAACCACCAATTGTTAATCGGACGGTCCCGATCTGTTACACCAGATCACCGTAACAGCACAACGGGAAACCCACAAAATACAAATATGTAAACATGATTTTTTTTTGAAGCAAAATATGTAAACATGATTGCATTATAATGATGGCTTTGCACTACTACATTATTGCATTATAAATATGTAAACATGATATAATGCAATAATATTGTAGTTGTGCAAAGCCATCATTATAGATTATTATAGATTATAATGTACTTTTTCAAAAAAGAAAAACTCTACTAGATTAGATTTACCTGTGCATGTTAAGAAGATCTTTCTAATTCATTAAAAATTACTCTAGCATGCTTTTGAAATAACTCAGATTTCTTTAAAAACAATTTCATCTCCTTAATTTTCATCTTCCTCCACCTTTGTTCAAACTCTTTTGTCTCTGATTCTTTAACCAACTCCATCCCCCTCTTCAACAAATTCTCATCTATCCCCATTTTATCAAAATCAAAACTTTCAAAATCAAAATCAAGATCACCCCTTTTGCTACTACTTTCCCCCTTTTCAAATTCTAGCTTTTCAGATGATTCCTTATCAGTAACAATTTCTTTTTCTTTAACTTGGTTCCTGGAACCATACAGGCGGAGGGAGCGGCGGTTAGGAACAGGATATGGTTGTGAATGAGAGGGGGGTGAGGGTTTTGAAGGAGACGGTGTAGTTAGTGATAAGGGTTGAGGAGAAGAGTGTGTTTTCTTCGCCATGATCGAGAAATGGTTTGGTTATGGCGGATGGTTTTTACGGTTTAAGTGAATGGAGAAGAAGATGAACCAGAGGAAAGAGAATGGAGAAGTGAAAGAGTGTAAAAATCAAACTAGAAGCGTATAATAGACTATAGACTCTATAGCCATAGCCATAGGTATAGAGGGGTGGCAAAACGGGTCTGAGCCGCTGGTCGGTCCGTTTAACCCGCTAATTTTAGTGGGTTGAGTCAAAAATTTTAATTTAGATTTTCTGTGAGCCCTACTCTGCTCGGATTGGAAAAAAATGGGCTGGGGGCGAAACGGGGATAGACTGGCTTTTTTAATTTGTTTTTTATTTTTATTTTAACATTTACATAAAATTTATTAAAAAAAATAAGCGGCTTGATCTTATCCAATAAGAACGTTTATTTAAGAAATTTAAGTTTTTTTTAGTTATTCACACAAGGATAGTTTTCGTCACCGCTCTTTAAGTGGTTTGATCTGATCTAACTTTAGGATAGTTTTTGCTGCCGCTCTATAACATTTTTTATATTAATTATGTTGAATTTGTTAATTATATTGCTATATTTGTTAATGTATTTGTCTTATAAGTTTAAGTTTCTCACAAATTTAATTGTTTCTTAAAAAAAACAAAAAAAAAAAACATCAATATTCAAGGGGTGTGGTTTAGCGGTTGGGGCTCGTCCTCCCTTAACCAATGGTCGAGGGTTTGATCCTCACCTTGGGTATGGAGCAGCTTTAAATCCTTGGGCCAGCTATCCCACCCATCGACGTGCCTCCAATCTACCGAGGGAATAGTAACTGCGTTCGGCGGTAGATACCCCGCTCTCGACCAAAAAATATATAATGTTTGTAAAACCCAAGGGGTGTGGTTGAGCGGTTGGGGCTCATCCTCCCTTAACTAAGGGTCGAGGGTTCGATTCTCACCTTGGGTATGGAGCAGCTTTAAATCCTTGGGCCAGCTATCCCACCCATCGAGGTGCCTCCAATCTAGCGAGGGATTAGTTACTGCGTTCGGCGGTAGATACCCCGGTCTCGACAAAAAAAAATATAATGTTTGTAATGTAAATACCGCAAAAAAAAAAAACAAACAAACAAATTGGCGGGTCGCAGGCCGCAGTGGGGATGCCGAGACCTAGAGTCAAAGGGTGCAAAAATTATACTACCTCCGTTCCTTTTTACTTGTCGTTTTAGAAAAAAAATATTTGTTCCTTTTTACTTGTCGTTTTGACAATTTAGGTTATGTTTTACCTATTATACCTTGCTTTCTATTTTATTTTGGGGGCGGTTATTCAATTGGGATTTCGATGGATTTTAAAAGACTTTAAAGACTTTTTTATGATAAAAAAGTCTTGTGTTATTCAATCAAGACTTTTTAAAAAAGTAAGTAAATCTTGTGTTATTCAATCAAGACTTTTATAAAAAATAAGCAAATTTTTTTTAAATAAGTCTCTCAAAATCTCACAGAATCAATATAATCCCACAAAGTCTTTTAAAAATCTTCAAAATCTTTTAAAATCCATTGAAATCCCAATTGAATAACGCCTCATAAATTTTGTATAATATTTTTTTGTTGAAACAATATAATCTTTTTATTATATACAAATTTTGTTTGTTTTTAAATAAAGTTTGTTACAATTTTTTTGGAAATAGATAATGTTTGTGAAATAGTATGAATTTATTGGTGGATTAAAAATATGATATATATTAAAAAAGGGCATGATAGGAAATTTAGGTGCAAAAATACACTCTCCTGTTTTGGTCTTTTTTTTCTTTCTAAAACGACAAGTAGAAAGGAACAGAGGTAGTAACTGCGTTAATCAATATATCAATATATGTATATATAGATCAGTTGACACAAACTATTTTGACACCAATTCTAACATCTTTCAATAACATTTTAACCGATATAAATTTTATAAAATCTCTCTTTGGGTTGATAGTTTATATCATATAGATTATTTGTTTTGTGTAAAATTTCAAACAAATCTACAATTATTAAATATAATAATATATTATTGAGATACATTAAAATTAAAAATTTATGTGATTTTTTAAATGCCGTTAATTTAATCTTTATGTGTCTCAATAATCAATGAAAATTTTACTATTCAATTTAGGCTAAAATGCAATTTTGGCCCCCTAACTTTCACAAACTTACAATTTTGACTCTCTAACTTTGAAAATAGCAATTTTGACCCAAACTTTAGTCCCTTTTACAAATAAATAAATGGCCCCCTTTTGCAAATATTGACTTTTTGCGTATACTTTTGTTTCTATTAGTGCTCTTGCAATTTGTCGCATGAATTTTGCCCGATGCTTATGTGTTTCAAGTTGTGATTATGGATGATTGTCTTTGATATATTTGAAGCTCGTGCAATTTAACACTTATGTATCAAAAATTTTCCTTTAAACATAAATTTTCTTCTAATTGGAAATATGTTATTCCATGTACGTAGATTGTGTACATCAATTAAGCTGCATATGTGGAAGCCCTTTTTATTATGTTACAAAGAAGAGTTTATTCTTAACATTTGCTACCGAATCTCTTGTTCAGGTGCAAGCAGTGTATCTGGATTTTTCGCAGCAGCTTGCAGTTTGCCATTTGATTATGTGAAGACACATTTTGTCATAATGTTCATGTTCAACCAAATACCATGTTTCTATCAAATTCATTATTTTCTAGCAAAATAATTTTTTTAAGAACTTGATTATACAATACTTTTTTTAAAAGAACATTGATTATAAATATGTTTCTATCCAATAACATGAATATGTCTTTTGAAAACATTCATCTAATTGGATTGTGATTTTAACCAAAAACTTAAAATGGCTAAATCAAACAGAAGGGTCTAATAATTCAGAAATTATGTAATATATGCTACATGCAAGATTAGAAGCATAGCTAGGGGATCGAAGCAGAGTGAATTTAACTAAAGGCGTTGAAAAGTGCCTTGGCGTCTTATGGGAGAGTTTCAGCCATAAAAGAGTATGAATACAACAACAAAATATCAATATAACTGTATAAGTGAAAACATCAAACATCACAAGTCATTGAGGAGAAAATGTGATGCTCACTTTTCCTCCTTACCAAAAACAAAACTAGGACTATCTTTTGTAAATGAAAGAGATTGCACGAAATAATGCAATGGTGTGGTATGATGTTGGTGAATGATCATTTTTATTCTTAGTTTCTCACATTACCAATACAAAATTGCTGCACAACAGAAAAATACTACCAAAATAGTGTCTACGTCAGTGTTGACTGAGTCAAATTCAGTGGGGGGCCATCCATTTGCAAAAGGGGCTAAAATTAGGGGGTTAAAATTGCTATTTTCAAAGTTAGGAGACCAAAATCACAAGTTTGTGAAAAATAGAGGGTCAAAAGTGTATTTTAGCCTTCAATTTAAACCATACCAAAATTTATATATATAAAATTATGCATAGATTTGCATGACTTAGCTCGGTTTGCATAGTGGGAGAGAGTTGTTGGACTTTAGGTGGCATATAGAAAATGAGAGTAAGTTCATTGAGTCCAAACTCTAAATATAGGATGCAAGATGAATATTTGAAGGGGTTCAAGATGAGAATATACATATAATAGTGGTGTAAATTCAAAAGGGTGAGGGGGTGCATATGAACCCCCTGAACACACTGTGGGATCGCTCCTGGGCGGAGTTGATTTTATATTCGGCCATCTAAGTTGACTCAGCTCGTCTCGTCTCATTTTTAAGCAGGTTTGAGCAAGCAGGCTTAAACGGGACGGGCATGCTCGTTTTGCCACCCCTAGCCATAGGCATGTTAAGTAGAGCTGGGTATGCAGGTTAGCCTGCTCCATTTAACCCGCCCCGCATAATGTCGAGATCGGCATTGAATCTAAAAGAGAAGAAGAAGAAGAAGAAGAAGAAGAAGAAGAAGAAGAAGAAGAAGAAGGGAGGATGAAAATGGGTGTCAGCTAGAGTTAATTAAAAAGTCTTTTAAAATGCAGAGATCAAAATTCAAGTAACCTAAAAGAAATGAAGAAAGAAAAGTTTTTTTTTTTACATATTTAAGCCTTATAATTTTAATTCAGATGCTTTTATAAGTTCCAGAGTACTACTATATGACAAAACTTTTTCATAATCATTGTTAAAAATAAATATATTTTTTCACGACTAATTAAGAGTGTAATATTCGATTCTAAGACTTTCTTATACATAACAAAATTTTATTTAATGTGTAAAACTTCTCAAATTTTAGTCTTTTTTGGTAGAATCTTACATTTTAAAATGATGATGTGGCAATTTGATGTGTCACATAATTTTTTTTTTTTGGATAGAACAAGAAGGCAGAACTCTAAAGATATATATAAGAACATTAGAATTGACTATTTATATGAGAATATGAGAATGAATATTAACTATTAGATTAAGGATGAGGGAGTATGATTAGATTACTACGAGCTTTCTCTTTTTTTCTTTTACAATAATTAATGGATTAGGATTACGATTGACTCAATTTTTTTTTTCGGTGCCTATTTATTATTAGATTAGGATTGTATATTTTAATTCAGTTTTATGGTTTATAGGAAGAGGTAGTTTAGTTAATGTTGATTTTGTTGATTGGTGTAATAATCCCTTGGGTTGCCTTAGAGGCACTTAAGTCTTTTACTATGTATCTTGAATTGTAAGGTTGGGTACCCCTTGTGCTCCTTATAATTCAATATTTGCATATCAAAAAAAAAAAAACTTTAATTCAGTTTTATCTCTAAACCCTTAACCCGAAACTCTAAAACTCTAAACCCTAAACCAATAAACTAATAAACCCTAACCCTAAACTCAAAACTTAACCCAAAACCAACAATTTTCTTTTCTCAAAATCCCAAACCTTAAACTCTAACTAATAAACCCTAACCCTAAACTCAAAACTTAACCCAAAACAAACAATTTTCTTTTCTCAAAATCCCAAACCTTAAACTCTAAGCCTAAACCTTAAACCCTAAAAAACCTAAAATCTAAACCCTAACTCTTAAACAAATAAACCAATAAACCTTAACCCTAAACTCTAAACCCTAAACCAATACCCTAAACCATTTTTTTTTTCTCTAAACCATAAACTCTAGACTAGGGTTAGGGTTTATTGGTTTAGGGTTTAGGGTTTTAAGGTTTCGGGTTTTAAGGTTTAGAGTTTAAGGTTTAGAGATAAAATTGAACTAAAATATACAATCCTAATCTAAATAATAAATAGGTACCGATAAAAGAAATTTGAGTCAATCCTAATCCATTAATTAATGTAAAAAAAAAACTCATAGTAATCTAATCTTACTCCCTCATTCTTAATTTAATGGTTAATATTCATTCTAATATTCTCATATAAATAATCATTCTCATAGAAGTCCATCTCTCTCTATATATATAAACTAATTCTTTTTCATAATTATTGTTAAAAATAAAAATACTTTTTCACAATTAAGAGTGTAATACTCGTTTCTAAGAATTTCCTATACATAAGAAAATTTTATTCAATGTTGTAAAACTTTTCAAATTTTAGTCTTTTCTAGTAGAATCTTACATTAAAAAAATGATGATGTGGCAATTTAATGTGTCACATATTTTTTTTTGAGTTAATAGATTAATATCTACTAATCTACTAACTATATATTAATATAATATACTAAGTAAGTTACTAATTAACCCTTTTTAAAATCTAATCACAATTATTTAAGTTTTTATTAACGTCTTTTATCGTAATTAACTAAATATGGAGAAGTTGTTTTCCACACAAATCAACAATTAATCACAGATTTAGTAAAACAAAAAAAAATTAATCACATATAAAAAAAAAACTAACATGCTATTTTGTGCTCCACTTTTTTATTTACTTTGTTAAAAAAACTAACTAATTTTTAAAGATTTTTTTTTTAAAAAAACAGCTTAGTGTGATACTATAAAAAAAAAACCACTTATTTTTTGACTAAAAAAAAAAACCAACATGTCATTTGTGCTCCACGTTTTTTACTTACTTTGTTAAAAAAAAGTAGCTAATTTTTAAAGATTTCTTTTTGCAAAGATTATTTTGAATTCCATAGAAATGAGTGCTATAAAGTTATATCATGGGCGACAAAAACAGTTTAATGATGCTATGTTAGTGCTAAGTTACTCAAATTATTAAAAAAAAAAACTACACGAAGAAAACAAAAACTAAACTGGAGGTATCTTTTCTATATAAGTTACTCATAAGGCTAAAAAGGAAGAACACAATATGACAGTTTTCACTCCGTACCATCTCTCATCCTGACTACTACTTCTCCCTACTTTCTCCATCACTTTATCTTTGCTATTAAGTTTCATGACAGCATATTCAAATTTGATAAGTTTTTTACATTATTGTTGTTGTGACTTTTGTTCCTATGAGTAACATAATTTTCATCGTATGCTAAATTGGATTGACTACATTTCAAGTGTCAATAGCGTTTGAAAATAGAATAATATTTTGCTTAAATTACACTACACAAATGTCATTTAATATAAAATATGTTAACGTTATTAGATGAACAGAGAAAAATATTTGACACGATCATTGAAGTTGTTCGGAAGCAAAAAGGGGGAGTTTTTTTTTCCTATATGGATATGGTGGAACAGGAAAAACTTTCATGTGGAACGCTTTAGGAACAGCTTTACGATCAAAACGGGACATTGTTTTGAATGTAGCTTCTAGCGAAATTGCATCTTTATTGTTGCCTGGTGAAAGGACAGCTCATTCAAAGTTCAAGATTCCAGTTCCAGCACTTGAATTTTCTATTTGCAATATAGAGAAGGGAACTGAAGTAGAACAACTTTTAAAATTAACAAAGTTAATTATATGGGATGAAGCTCCTTTGGCTCACAAATTCTGCTTTGAAATTTGGACAAATCCTTAAAAGACATAATGAGTGAGGATAAGTCTTCTGCGTCCAAAATATATGGAGGAAAAGTTATAGTCTTTGGTGGTAATTTCAGACAAATCTTTCCGGTAATACCAAGAGGAAGTAGATCTGATATTGTTCATGCAACAATAAGTGCCTCTTATATTTGGGATCATTGCACTGTTTTAACCCTTACCAAGAACATGCGGTTGCTAAATGGTTCATCAAATTCAAACTCTGAAAAAATTAAAAAAAATTCTGAATGGATATTAAGGATCGGGGATGGAAAAGTTTTAGAACCAAATGATGGATATGAAGATATCCCAATTCCAGATGAACTTTTAATTTCTTAATTCGATAAACTCATTGATGCAATTGTTAAAAGTACATATCCTGATTTATTGAATCATTACATTGATGGTCAATATCTACAAAGTAGAGCTATTTTAGCATCAACAATTGAGATTGTAGATGAAATCAATGATTATATATTGAAGCACATTCCAGGTATTTCAAATTCATTAGTTGAATAGATTTAATATAATTTATAACATATGCAATTATTTTTTTACGAGGTTTTATTGTGTTTTTGTTGAATATAGGTGATGAAAAAGAATATCATAGTTCAGACTCCATAGATCGAGCAGAAGAAAATGATAATGAAGCATTTGAACAGCTTACACCAGAGTTTTTAAATTGTCTAAAAACATCTGGACTTCCGAACCATTCCATCAAACTAAAAGTTGGCACGCCAATCATGTTGAGAAATCTAGATCAAGCTGAGGGGTTATGTAATGGTACTAGGTTGACTGTTACTAAACTTGGAGACCATGTGATTGAAACTAAAATAATTACTAGAAAAAACATTGGCAATATAATATATATTCCAAGAATGTCGATGTCACCATCACAATGAACGTGGCCATTCAAGCTTATAAGGAGGCAATTTCCAATTATTGTTTCTTTTGCCATGACAATAAACAAGTCTCAAGGTCAATCTTTAGAATATGTTGGATTATACTTGCCAAGAGATATTTTCAGTCACGGTCAACTCTATGTGGCAATTTCTAGAGTGAAGAGCAAACAAGGACTGAAGATATTAATACATGATAACGCAAGAAAATCATTGATACTACTACAAATATTGTGTTCAAAGAAGTTTTCTATAACATCCAATAGGTAATTTAGATTCATCTCCTATTTCTCCATTTTAAATTGGAATTTTATATTATCATTCATTAGATATAATTTCTATAAATTACTAACTGAGTTGCACTTATTCACACATACACATACATATATATTTACACTTTAATGCTTCAACCTAAAATAATTAGAAATAACAATTTTGTTCAATTTTTTCAGGAACTTGCAAAGACTCAAATTGTGTTCACCTTCTTTTACACAAAGTCTTACAAATGTAGAACGAGAGTTGATCATTAAAAATTCACTTCAAATTAAAGTATCTCATTTATTAAGTTGTATCTATAGATTCCATGTTGTTTTCAACAAACCTATATGTACTTTGTAAGTTAGATATGTATTATTTTTTTGGTACAAAGTTAAATATGTATTTATTAATATATTTTTTTTGACGGGATGTATTTATTAATATTAAGATCATATTTTATATTATATGTTTAAAACTTTATTAATGCAATGATAAAAACATGTTTTCAAATTATAATGTGTTGCTTCTTTTAATTTTTCATTTGATTTCTGTTATTTTTTTTTTCGACGGATCTTTGGTTTCAATTGTTATTATTTTTCTAATTAAACAAAAAAGAAATTAACAAATTAACCAACATTTTTAAAAACTACATAAGTATTTAGTACAATTAAATATAGCATTTAACCATAACTCAGACCCGTGCGGATGCACGGGTTTATAACTAGTTCTCATGTAAAATACATGACTATTTTGCAATACCCTTGTATAATTTTTTTTAAACTCTCCCTCTGTAATATTTGATTTTTTACAATACCCCTTTAGACTCAGTCAACTATAATGTAACCACCGCAAAACCTTCAATAAAATTATATTTTGCAATGGATTTGTTTTGGGGAGGTATTTATTTGCGACGTTTAAAACCCCCGCTAAAAATTATATTTTGCGGTTGTTTTTTTGCGGCGGTTCTGTTTTGCGGCGGATATATTATGGTTGACTGAGTTTAGAGAGTATTGCAAAAAATCAAACATTATAGAGAGGATTCTCAAAAAGAGTATATATATATATATAGAAAAAGGAAAAAACAAATGGAGGGGAGATTAGGCCAAAACTCTCTAAAAAGTGACAAATCTAAAGTTAGGAAGATCTAATCTATTTCTAGAGTAATCATGCCCAACCTCTTGAGGAATATCGTCCCACCAACAAGATCCAGTGATATTAAGATCAAGATTGATAAAATTTAATTGAATGTATGTTCAAATGATTAATCTAATAGTAAAAAGATAAATCGTTTACGAGATTTTGGGTTTGAATCAGTTAATGTCATTAGAGAGAGATAACTGTGAATATCTCACAAACTATATTTTTTAAGAACTGATATTTTTATTTATTGTACTACCCCTATACGCAATGAAATATAGTGGCACATAGGGGTGGCAAAACGAGCTGCCCGCCCCGTTTAGGCCTGACCCTTTTAAGCCCGGCTATAAATGGGGTGGGGGTGGATGGGCTTACTTAAGTGTACGAACTCAAAATAATATAATAAATAATATTGATTAATAATTTAACATGACATAAAAATGTTTTCCGTAACCTACTTTTAATAAATTTGCTTTCAATTCACCACGTCCTATAACAATATCAACGTTATTTTTCAACATAATGAAGAAATATAAACATCAAAATAAATCTTAAAATAAATTAGATTGAAAAAAGAATTTAAATTTTATTATTTTTCTCTATTATTTCCATCTCAAATATAGAAAAAATAAAAAATTCTTCAAATGGCCGCGGGCCTTCCCCCTGTTTTTAAAACGAGTTTTACGGAGCCGGACAATTTAAGGTACCGAAGCTAAAATTTTAACCCAGTCCATAAAAAATAGCAGATTAAATGAGTCGGACCAACGGGTTAAAATTTTTGCCACCCTATGCACTTCTCTTTCCTAATATTTTTTTTCTTCTTTAAATAAAATTCTACTTTGAAACTTCTAATTTTTTTTTTTTTTGATAAGCACTTTGAAACTTCTAATTGATTTCCGAGTTCCTTTGACCAAGTAAAAGCGCGTTTTGTAGCACATAACATCATATCCATATACTCTCAAAAAAAAAAAAACATCATATCCATATAAATGATAAACTTGTTTTGGTGAAAAACAAAACTTTCTTCTTTTTATGCTATTTTAATATCTTTCACTAATCCAAATTCCAAACATAAACTCTTCAAGCTAAGCTTAAGGAACAAACATGAGTTTTCACTATGAATTTCCTAATTCTCCTCCTTCCTTTTATTCTTCATCAGTCGATTCTGAATCACAGGCTCAAAAAACTTTTGACAGATTTGGTGATAGTGTCGATTCTACTATGAAATGGGCTGTAGCAGAATCTGTAGGTATGAACAACACTAGATAACTTATAATTCTATTCATTTTAAAAAAAAAATATTCTTTTCATGTAAGCTATATATATATATATATGCTAAATATGTTTTTAATGTACGTTTGGATTTACTTACTTTTGCCTATTTATAAACATAATCACTTGTAAGACTATATGAAAGAGCTTATAGCTAGAAACAACTTAAGATGTCTATAAGCAGTTTTTAGCTTATTTCTATAAGTTTTACAAGATAGCTTGTGAAAGCTACTGGTTGGCGTAGCTTATATAAAAATGGTTTAGCTTTATTTTAACTTTTTGTTATAGATTTAACTTATAAGTAAGCACATGTTGAATCAATATTCTTTCAAATAAATTTGATGTCCTGTTTTAGAAGAAAAAACAATACTGAGCACATATTACAATGATTAATTTAACCTGAATCACACTTGAGATGTTAGGTAAAGTAGTAAGAGTTTAACCTCATAACTGTATAACTTTGTGCATTAAGATAGATGCCAAAGTAAAGTAAATCAATATTATAGAAATTAATGGTTTATTCATTTTGAATTTATCTTTATAATGTATGCAATGTTGCAATGTTTAACTTGGTTAGTTAATTAGTAAAAAAAAAACACTTGGTTAGTTAAGTTTTGCAATGTTTAGTATTACTAGTTTAGTTTAGCATCTGATTACAATGTATACATTGTTGCACCAATATAAGGGCATACTTTTACCACAAATATGAAAAATTGTACCAATATACTTCCACAAAGATTGATTCTAAGGTTGTGTGTTTGTTCTGCTAAAAAAATAAGAAATAGGATAGTACTACATAGTTGTATTGCTTTTGATTTTAAAAATGTTAATGGGACAAGTCAATTTGAGAGCAAGAAACACGACAAAGACTATCACTAAACCACTACAAAACTTTGTCAAAAGTACAAGTTATCTTTACATCAAAAAAAAGTACAAGTTACCTAAAATACAAAAATAACATTTTCTCCATCCAAAATTGTACCAAATAAAAAATTACTATTCAATACGTTAAAAGTTAATTTGTATTGTTATGTTCTTTGTTTTTTTTTTCTTTTTCTGTTTTTGACGGAGTTATGTTCTTTATTGTCCTATCTAGTTTTTATATTTTACAGATCAACCAGACCCAATAATATTATCCTACCAAATAAATCTTGTGCTTGGATTGGAAAAGCTGAATTTAATCTAAAATTCATTTCTGTTTTGCAGTATATGGAGTGGTGGTTATAATTGCTGTTATAGCAATAGTGTATGCAATTATTGAGTGCTTGAAGAAAGCAGGAACAGCAATTCCAGCTTACACTCAGATTTCAACCACAGAAAAAGATAATCAAATATCTTCAAACTCCTTACCTTCAACCAGAAAAATTGAAGTTGTAATACCACAAGATTCAAAAGTCGAATTTCCAACCATGGAAAGATTCTTAAGCAACTTCAATAGAGAGAAACCAATAAGATTAACACCTGAAAAACTTGAGGAAATTACAATGAACTATTCAACCATATTAGGTTCTGGTGCTTTTGGTGTTGTCTTCAAAGGAGAATTATCAAATGGAGAAAATGTTGCTGTCAAAGTTCTAAACTATTTGGATATGGGAATGGAAGAGCAATTCAAAGCAGAAGTTAGCACAATTGGAAGAACTTATCATATTAATTTAGTCAAACTTTTTGGATTCTGCTTTCACCATGACACAAGGGCACTTGTTTATGAGTATGTTGAAAATGGTTCTCTAGATAAGTACTTATTTGGAAGCACAAATCGCGACATTGAGTTACGAAAGCTTCATGAGATTGCAATTGGAACAGCTAAAGGAATTGCTTATTTACATGAGGAATGTCAACATAGAATAATTCATTATGATATCAAACCAGAAAATGTTCTTCTTGACATGAATTTAGTACCCAAGATAGCCGATTTCGGATTGGCAAAGTTAAGAAGTAGAGAAAGTAAAATTGTTATGAATACTCACTTTAGAGGAACAAGAGGTTATGCTGCGCCTGAACTGTGGAAGGCTTATCCAGTGACATACAAATGCGATGTTTATAGTTTCGGTATTCTTCTGTTTGAAATTGTAGGGAGAAGAAGACATTTCGATTCTAGCTATAGTGAATCACAACAATGGTTTCCAAAATGGACATGGGAAATGTTTGAGAATAATGAATTGGCTGTAATGCTTGCATTTTGTGGAATTGAAGAGAAAGACAACGAGAGAGCCGAGAAAATGTTAAAGGTTGCTCTATGGTGTGTTCAATACTTACCAAATGATAGACCTCAATTGAGTACTGTTGTGAAGATGTTAGAGGGTGAAATAGAAATTTCTTCGCCTCCATTTCCATTTCAAAATCTTGTGCCTGCTAAAGAAAATTTGACATCAAAGGGAAGTTGTGAAGATTCTGATACTACTACATCATCATGGCAAACAGAATCTGGTTTCAAAACCAATCACAATACATTTGAGATTGAACCATGTTTGGAATGATTGTAACATTTACAAAATCACGGTGGCTCTATTATTCTTTTATAGCTCTAATTTAATAGCACCAAACTTTCATATTCATGCTACTTGTCAAGAAAAAGAAGAAAAAAAATCGTATACACTTTCAACTGTTGCTGTGTAGTCGTCGGCGGGGAAAATGTCGCGGACAATGGAATGAGCAGCGAAGTCGGACCACCTGAGAGGCATACCAAGAAAAGTCGTAATAGCAGCAGTCGGTTCCTTCACGAAAACAGTTTCGTCTCTGATCAACACTACTTCCGTTCACAACCATGTTTGGAATGTATT
Organism: Trifolium dubium; assembly: GCA_951804385.1. Lineage (NCBI taxonomy): Eukaryota > Viridiplantae > Streptophyta > Magnoliopsida > Fabales > Fabaceae > Trifolium > Trifolium dubium. Next base: position 30,753,096 of record OX638062.1, on the reverse strand, counting down.
GTGATCTGGTTTCAAAACCAATCACAATACATTTGAGATTGAACCATGTTTGGAATGATTGTAACATTTACAAAATCACGGTGGTTCTATTATTTTTTTATAGCTCTAATGTATAGCTTTTGGCATAATCACCGTGGTACGCTGGTTATGCCAAACTCGCCAAAAACTCAAACATGCAATTAGATGTGTCACAGCAATATGGAGAAAACCAAAAACATGTACTATAAAATCCACTTATATAAGGGGTGTTTTCATACATACATGCTATTTTTGGCCATTCTACCAACCTAGTATTCAATGTTAGAATTTTTGTTTCAAATTTCTACACAATAGCTATGTTTGTTAATTAAATGTAAATTGATTTTATTTATAAATTATATGCTACAATTATAGATATAAAGAACCCAACCTTGAAAATATAGATACTGTAAACAAAAAACCTTGAAAATATAGCAGTGTCAAAATTTTGTGAATTGAAACTTTCTATTAAAGTGATTCATTCAATTATTTTCACAAATCGGAAGATTGGTAAAATCATTGTTAATCTAGTTTTAAGCCTAAATTGAAATTATCGAGTGAAATTATAATTTCGGTTCAATGGAAGCATTTCGCTCAAACACATAGAAAAGTTTTCGAAAATCCATTTGCGAATCTAGTGTTTGATAAAATTCTCAATGCTGAAATTTCGATACCTACTTCGTTTCAATTTGTTGTAATTCATTTATTGCTTAAATCGCTTAAGCAATCGTTGTTGGATAACTTTTACACCGTTGTTGTGAATCGAAACACATTAATCTTAGTTATCAATTGTACTTGAAAGTATCACAAAATGAAATAAAAATTGTTTATAATTCACTTCAAATTTGTCATCTATTCCTTATTTCTCGAATTCTAGTACACACCATCATTTCGTTTCCGTTGCGTTTTTTATTTTGAAAATCGAAAAAACTTTTTTAAAATACTCTATTCGTAACACGAAGTATTTATTTTATTAGTATTTAGTTAATTTCTAATTTATCTAGTTAGTATATCTTTATAATTTAATAATTTGATGTGTGAGTGTGCTACTTATTTGTTTTAGGATGTTTAGAAATCAATAATTAGAAAACTAGAAAAAATTTAGTAAATTAAAAGAGAAAAAAAATAGAGAATTATGATTTTTTTAAAGAGAAAAGGTGAGGAGGTGCATATTTAATAAACACCACATGTGGAGGTGAAGATGTAAAATAGTAGAGAAACAAAATTAAAAGAAAAACAGATTTTTTCTTGAATAACCCACTTTTTTTTTGGAAATAATAATTCCTTAAATTTTTTATAAATAGAAAATTAGGATTAGCCACTCTGACCTAAAACAGAAAAGAAAATCTGTAAACTAAGAGAAGGGAGAAAACGTGAGATCAATGAGAGAAAAAGGAACGACTCAAATCAACTCTAGATTAAGAGAATTCAATACAAAAAACTCAAGTAAAAGAACTTTGCACCATCTTTATAATTTTCTAAAGTTTGAATACAATAATATAGCTTGCCATCTTTATTTTCTTTTTACCATATACGTGATGCTTGGTGTTGTTTCCACCTCTCATATGTTCTTAAGTTGCTATTGTTACTTTATGGATTCATGAATTTATCTCCTTAAAATTCATGATGTTGATTTTTGTTTGATGTTATGTTCATATTCTGTTATTCCTACAATTTTCGTGCTCTGAGATTAATGGACAGAAATCTTAAACAATTAGTGTTCATGAGTTTTAAGAAAACTCACATATTGGGGTTTTGGAGATTTCGGTGATAATTCAAAAGAAACAGTTTCATGTCCTATTGTGCATCTAATCAACTTCGAAAACATTTATGGGATTTTTCTGGGTCATAAGAACATCATAACTAAAGCCTTAGAGCAACCATCAATGGGTTTTTGTTGAGTTTCCCGTAAGCTTTTTTTAACCTTTTGGAACGTACGATTTGATCGCCTATTTTAAACAATAACACCGAGAACCTTCCGAAAATTGAAAGACGATCAAAATCCATGGAAGAAACGCCGGACTCCGTTGAGAAACAAAGGTGAACGAAACGGGTTAGGTGCCAGGTCGCGAATCCCATTTTACAGTGAGTCAGGCGAGGAAGGAGAAGTTTTGGGGTTCGCCTCGCCCAATCGTGCAGTAGGCGCGTGGGTGCACGTAACTATAAGTATTCCGTTTTTTTTAATTTGTTTCTAGAAAAATAATATTTGATTTTATGCGAATTTTGGTATATGTTTTGAAATTTTTTGACACCTATAACTATTTTTCGTGAATTATTTGAGATTAAATAGTAATTAAAAATATTATAATTTTGTAAAAACTTCTAAAAAATTTATGTATCATAATAGGAATATTTTTTAACCCTCTGATGTATATCACTCTTCCGTAGTTTTGTGTCTTGCTAAGAATTTGAATTTATTTCACAATGTTTACTAATTAAATTGATTTGAAACTCATGTTATGTTTTGTCAATGAACTAAATCAAGTTAATTTTGATTATGAGTACTGTTAAGGACGAATAATAGGCTGTTGTTTTGAGATGGTGATCTGAGATCTTAATTGAAGTTGTAATCAAAGTTGGTAGCAATTGTTATGTATTGGTGTTTTGGTAAGTCATTGTTATTGAGGTCGATGTAGGCCTTTTTTTATTTTCTTAAGATGTTGATTTTAGATGTCCATTGGTGTTGTTTAAGGTGTTGTTCATTGATAATAATTGTTGTGGTATGAATTGTTGTTTTATTTGAACAATGATGTTGATTAAGTATGTGCATTCATGTGTTTTAATGAAGTTGAGTTAATGATGTTGAAATGATGATGAAATGATGTTGAAAAGAGTTTGTGATGCTATTGTTATGATGATTTGATGCTACTCAAATTCTTTTATTATTGAGTATATATAATGCACTTGTTGATGTGAGTGACCTTTAGCTTGTCCACTTTTATCATTTTTTAGCTTTCAACAAAAACTCAACTGCAAACATTAGTAGATCACCATTCATAAAACGTAACATTTATTTCATAAGGTTTGTTGTCATTAAAACATGTACAAAATAGATTTTGTCTCAATAACTCGCTATGGTGATCTTTTCTTTTATACTTGTTTTGCTATCTTTTCTTGCTATCGTACTTCAGTTGTCATTTGATGTTTTGTGCTCACCTTTAATTCCCCATCTGGGTTTGGGCCTACGGGGTGCAACCGTAGTTTTCAGGTAGGAGTCTAAGCTTAGTTTCGGTGTTCGAGATTGCTTTAAGAGTTGCTTTATATTTATGTTTTTTTTTTTTTGATAAACTGCTTTATATTTATGTTTTGAGTCTATTAGAGTTGCTCTGAATACCTGACTTGGAGAGCTTCATTTATTTCTTTTGAAATTATCATTTTAAGATCCTTTGAAACTTTGTTGAATTATTTATGGATGTTACGAAATTGTTATTTATTTATACTTAATTTTAATTCTGACTTTGTTGAAAAAATAATTTTTTTTTCATTTTGAATTTAATTCCGCTGCATGTTTAAAATTACTCTAGTAATTAGATATAATTTGGTAAAGAATGTGACATCCTTTGATACTAAGATAATAGTTGGGAATTAAGGGTATTACACTATTTTCCCTCCTTCTAAAGCTATTTTAACAATTGTGGCAGAGAGGTGGAAGGGAGGCATGCCCAACACAAATTATGTGGTGGTAAACGAAAAACATGTTGAACTTCCACGCCAAACATTATCATTTATCACCTTAATAAGATTCTTAGGATGTTAAACTTTTTTTTCTCTCTGTAATGTAATTTTTTTCTATCTAATATAATGTTTTAAAGTGTAATTTTTCTGTCTATTATTGAAAATCAATATAACTATTGTGTTGATTTATATTTTTTTCTATAACAGACATGTTTGCTGTCTAAGTAGCGAAGGCGATTTTAAAAAAATCTACATGCTTGTGACTAGGGGGCATGAACTGGGAGGACCGTGACAAAATACTTGATTCCCATTATAAGTAGTGAACACTGTCTATGTAGCGAAAGGGGTATTTATATTATTTTGGGGTCGTGCAAGAAATGATCGGGGCGTGAAAAACAATTTTCTTTTTTTTTTTTTAAGCAAAGAAAAACAACTTTCTTAAAACATTATGCCTATGCAAACTCTAAGGCCGGTCCAAGGGTTAAACTACCCAAATAACAACTTTAGATACAAACCTATAATATATGATAATTTTCATAAATATTTATCAAACAAACTTGATTAAGGTGAAGACCTAATAATATTTTTTTTTATCAAGATTCAATCCTTGAATTGTTCAAAACTTGACATTTTTAATTTATTTTTATACGTCTTGTATCTAATAAGATCTCACATTTTTTTACTATAGACCTCTACATGTTGTTGGCCGATCCTATGAAAAAAATGATTTAATGAGTCCAGGGACAGATGCAAGTAGGAGGTAGTGTAGGCATGCCTGCAAATTTTTTTGGGTTATAGTATATGTTAATATTTTGACAACATGCCCACACATATGTTAACATTTTTCTCTAAGTCTACACCATCAACACACTACTACGAGTAAATAAATAATTTAGTCTTAAACATTCACCTATCAATCAATTTTGTTATTGAATTTGTTAAAATAGTAAAAACATCTCTTAATTTGTGAAAGTTTTATTAAATCATTCCTTCTCTCAATCAATTGCATCCTTGAATTACCATAAGTTCAAACCCGTCACTACATCAGACTTAGCAAATTTGACATTTTTTTTTTAGAAACCGCAAAGAAATTTTTTATTATAATGAAGCTAGATTAGCACAAGATGTGCTTAATCTAGAGGCCAAAGTAACTAGAATACATAGACCACAACCAAAACAAAAACAAAAACATAAGAGAGCCGCAACAATGCAACGCCCTCCAACCTGGAGACGTATGATGGCCTTTTGCCTTTAGCCACCACCAAGTCTGGATAATGATATGATCAAGCACCTGAGTCACATTAAAAACCTTATTTTGAAAAAGACCTTCATTCCTAGCTTTCCAGATCCACCAAATTGTAGCTAACCATAATACCTGAAAAAAATTCTTTGGATGCACCGGATGAACCTGAAGTCCGACAAATTGGAGAACATGAGAAATCGCCTCCAACGGCATGACTCTCTGAAAACCTAACCACTACAACACACCACTCCAAACCAACTGGGACTTAGAACAACCATAAAGAAGATGAGATAGAGTTTCCACAGAAGAACACTCGAGACTACATAGATGAGCCCCGTGGGATATAATGCCTCGGCGAAGCAAATTATCTCTTGTTGGGAGGCGATTTTGCAATAGACGCCAAGCGAACACAGACACTTTGAGAGGAACAAGTTTATGCCATGGTAACGTAACGACCATGTCTAGATTAGCCACAGGCTCCACCGGTCTAGTCAGAGTCAAATAAGCCTCTTTAACAGTATAAGTCTTAGAAGAAACACCAAGCCAACGCCACCTGTCAGGGATAAGAGACTGCAACACAACATTATTCAAAAGATCACCACACCATACCAACAATTCCTCCTCCCAAGAAAAGAGAGGTCGCCGCCAAGACCAACCCCCACCACTCACCGCCCACCCCCTCCGACACATAACCCCCACCGTCACCTGAGTGTCCAAACTAAGACCTGCTAACCGTGGATACATCTCACGCAACACCAGCCCCTCCCCCAACCAAGGATCATTTCAAAAAGATGTTGATTCCCCATCACCCACACCCACCGGACGAGATAAAAAATTATCGAACCAACCAGCCACCCCGTTAAAAGTACTCCGAAGAATTCCCACAATATCCTTCCACCAATTAGAAGCCTGACTACCCCCATCCTTAATCTCCCCGCTATAAACTCCATACTTATGCCCCAGAACCTGGCGCCACAAACCTCCCTCCTCCGTGTTTACCCGCCAACACCACTTCCCAAGTAAAGCTAAATTAAACTCCCGCACCTTTTTGACCCCTAAACCCCCCTGACTTCTATCACAACACACCTTATCCCAATGTACCTTACGCGCCTCCACATCCCCACCCCATAGAAAAGATTTAAAAAAAGATTAAATTAAGGAGATCATACCTGAGGGAGCCTTGAAAAAGGAAAGGAAATATACCGGAATTGACGACAAGGTAGCTTTGAGTAACACCAGGCGACCACCCATGGAAAGATTACGACATTTCCACAAAGACATGCGGGCTTTGATTTTCTCAACAACAGGATTCCAAAACGATTTACAAATGTGACAATTTAAAATACTGGCCGCCTCTCCCAACCACGACTCCGCCACATTCACACCAATCAACATTCAAATGTGACATTTCTGTCAGTTGAAATAGAATTTATGGACGGAGAAAAATACTTTTATTTTCATTGAAAATTAAAAAATCATTCGATATTTTCAAAATATGAATTCTCACAAATTTTTATATATAGTACCTCTACTATTCAAAATTCTTAGACCCGTCACTGAATGAGTCAGCGCACTAGATTTAAGACCAAAAACGAATATATGATCAAAATATTTAGTGCGTAATGAAAATCCTAAGGTGTATATTTTTCAACATTCCTAGTACAATACCTGTAAGATATATTCTTTTTAATATGTCATTGAACTCTTTTGTTCGTTGTTATGGTCGGATGAGATAGGGACTCGATGACTATAAAACCAGAGACGAAAAAGACTAATAAGGAAATATTTAAAGAGACAAGTTATCTATTTTTTCAATGAAAACGTTTGTCTAGATCTGCTTATGTTTGTTTTTTCTTAGGTACCCATTTGGCGCGGCTATAGTACTTGATAACATCCACTAATAGCAGAATGTTCCTGCTATAATTATTTTATTTAATTTTTTTCAAAATCATAAAGGTGAACTTAAATTGATGATTGGCCAAAAAAATTGATGATACGATACCTTAAATAAGGTAACATATCTAGAGCTGGGTATATGAGCTGATGTCTGAGGGCTAGCCCGTTTAACTCGTAGCCCACGCGGACTTAAGACTAAATTTTTTTGGTCTGTTTATATTTTCGCCCGTGCGGGTTGGACCGTTAAAACCACGGGTTATACGGGTTAAATCTATGGGTTGGCCCGTATAACCTGCCTTTATTTTTTAATTATTTCTTTTTTTAAAATTAGTTAATCATATATGATATATTAGTGTTATTTTATTTTTTAATCGGTTGATATATAATTTTTTGTTGTACTTTTAATATTTGTTTGAACTATTAAAAAAAAATTATTAATTATTTTGTCAAGACTATTGATTGAATATCGTTTGTGTTTATCTTATAGATTTGAGGACTGAGGTGCATGGAGAAAGGAAGACAATGCAAATGTTGAATTTGATTTTGGTTGCATTACTTGCATAAAGTAGATAGATAAATTAAAAAATGTCTCAGAGAATTTTATAACATCAAATATTTTCATTTATTTTGAAAAATGTGATTTTTTTTTTAAAAATTGTAATAGTCCGCGGGTTAAACGTTAACCCACGGGTTTACGCGAACCCTACTCGAGCCAAAAATCATAACCCATTGACATAAATAAATGTGTTTTTTGATTCCTAAAAATATAAACAGAGACAACATAGTTCCTAATATCTTGAATCTTTATTTGGTTGATGGAGGAAAGAAAAGAAAGTAAAAATAGAAAGAAAAAAAAAAAGAGAGAAAAGAAGATGATTGCTTAGTAGTTTGGTATTAGAGAAAATGAAATAAAGTATAAAATATATTCAATAACAATCAAATAAACAAAAAAGATATCTTCCGATGTACTAAAAAAAATAAACAAAAAAGATATCAAAATAGAAAAAGAGTCCATTGAGTAAAACTAGTAGAAAGGAAAATATTTAATTACAACTTAATTACAACATAGAATTCTTACCAACAAGTACCATGTTTGTATTCATTCCATTATAATGTGCTGGTTGCCAATTCAATCTCATACTTTTTCATAATAGGAGTAGCACATACCATGTTAGAATCACTTATCATAGCCGAAGAGGAAGAGGAAGAAATAGTAGTTGTATAGGAATTGGACACTTGGACAGAATGAAGGGGAAAATTTGTCCCATCCATCAAATATTGAAATGGGTTAGAAGTTTTTGGAACTTCTAATGCACCTTCCAACATTTTTACAACAACACTCATAATAGGTCTTAACTCTGGCCTATATTGAACACACCATAAAGCTACCTTAATCATTCTCTCAGCAATATCTTTGTTTTTCTCTTCTATATCACAAACTATCATTGCATCCTTCAATAGTCCAACATCAAATTTTTTCCAAATCCAAATTGGAAACCACTCTTGGCTTTTAGTATTCTTGACATCAAGATTTCTTCTCTTACCAATAATTTCAAATAATAGCATTCCAAAGCTATAAACATCACATTTATGAGTTATAGGAAATGGCATCCAAAGCTCAGGTGCGGCATAACCTGGGGTCCCCCTTCCTCCTGACATCGTTATGTGAGTATTTTCCCTATTGCAAAGTTTGGCCAAACCAAAATCAGCAACTTTAGGATAAAAGTTCTTATCCAATAGGATATTTCCTGGTTTTATATCATAGTGGATTATTCTTTGTTGGCACTCGTCATGCAAGTAGGCAATGCCTCTCTCCGTACCAATTACAATTTCATGAAACTTTTCATATTGTAATGCTATTTTTTTGTCAAATAAATACCTATCAAGTGATCCATTCTCCATGTATTCATAAACAAGTGCTATCAAATTTCTTTCAAAGCAAAATCCATATTGTCATACCCTAAATTTTACCTTCTTGATTTTGTATATATTTTTTAGTCAATTTGCTTTTCAAAATAGCAAGTTAGTTGAGATGGCGGTGAGAAGGACATTTAGGAATATTGCTAGCACAAGGTCATGGGTTCAAGTCTCACTTGATACCTTTATTTTTATCCCATTAATCATACTAACTTTTTGTAAATTATTTTTCTGACAAGAAACTTTTTCTATTTTTACTAGTATTAAAATATTTATTATCACTTTTTTTGTTTGTCCAAAATTATAAAAATAGAGCATATATATAAAAAGAAAGAAAATATACAAACTTGTGTAGAAAGAAAAGGAGAAAGACACTAAACCATAAAAAAGAAGTGAATCAAAACAAAAGAGGAATAAATCTTTGGTCTTGAAGAGCAAGCAAGAGAATTAACACTAAAACATAAAATAAGAGCAAATCAATCATAAAAAATAAATAAAATCTGTCAATATTAATTTACAAAGAAAATCTTCAAAGATTCATTCACAATTTAAAGACCTAATTCTAACACTATAAATAGGAGACTTTCCTACACATAAAAACACACACAAAAACCAATTCCTCCATACACCAATTCTTCACTCATACAACAAAAATTTTTCACAAACCATAATCAATTCTCCTATACACAACAAAAATTCTGCAGCAAAACACAGAATCAAAAACCTTCCATCAAACACTACACCGCTGTTTCACTTATGCTACCATTTCCGGCCAAACCAACTGCCGCCGACTGAACCGAAGGGGGAAGGAGATCACGCGTTCTGATCTGTGTATGTTTTCTCTTTCTTTCGTTCTGTTCTTTTGTTTACATTCTGTTCTTCTTATGTATATATGGTTTGTTTGTTATATGTGGTTTAGTTCCTATTAGCATGCCACTCTCTGAACACTTATCTCCTTTTTATTAGTTAATGTTAATTATGATGTATTTGTTTATTTTCTCCATATCATTTAACCGGTGGGGGCTATTTCTATGTGTAGATGCTAAACAATTTTGTATAACAATGAAAGATAAGTGAAACAGAAAACAGTTTTTTTTTGTTTAGTTTAATTCAATCTATAAAATTTGTCCTTAGTACAAGGATACGTAAATAATAGAAAATACAAGAACATAAAAGAAGTGAATTTCAATTTCATCTCTTGGGAATACAAGTCATAATTAAATAAATTTTGGATTAAAAAGGAGAAGACGGATGCACTTCCGTTTTTCTCTCGAATTATTGGTGGCTTTGTGTACACTTAGTTTACCAATAATTTGTCTCCCACCTCGAACTCATAAAAAGGATATTAAAAAACATCAACAAATCAAATCAAATTTTTCCGCCTTCGGGTAATTCTTAAAAGTCATTTTAAGAGGTAAAACAAAATTCTTTTTCATAAAAAACACCAACCAACAATATACCTTAGAATTAATTAGGAGGTTCCCGTTGAGTACAACGGATGTGAGGGGTGCTAATACCTTCCCCTTGCATAACCAACTCCCGAACTTGGAAATGGTTGCTATGACCATCCTTCCATTATTTTAGGTTTTATCGATATTTTCCTTTAAAATAAAATTCGGTGGCGACTCTGTGTCATACCGAGTGTCCTAAACGCTCGGGCGATTTTTGCGGCGCGACACATATAGCCTAACAAGATTAAAGTGATGAATTCTACCAAACGTTCCAACTTCGGCCATAAATTGTTCGTCAATTTTCTGGTTAGAACCACCACGTAAAACCTTCACAGCTACCATTATTCCATTACTGAAAATTCTTTTGTAAACAGTTCCAAATCCACCTGACCCCAACAAGTTTGAATAGTTGTCTGTTGCAATCCTTAGTTGTTGACCTATGAATCTTATTGGCTTCTCCCTTTCCATGCCGTTTAAAAATTTATTCATAGTGATTGTCGTAAATTGTGAATCTGGAGAAATGGTTTCAGCAATTATTGTATTTCTCTTTCTATACACGTAGACAATAATAGCTATATGAACAACAACTATTGCTGCAAAATGGATAGTGTCCAATTAGAATTCTCATCACCAAATTAATTAAAAAAAACAGAACAAAACATGAATAACAAAATGAAGAGCAAGGTTTAATTAGAAATTAGAGTCATACCTAGGATTATAATGAGAAATATTGAAGTAGCAGTAGCAATAACACCCGTGGGTGACATTAGATTAGACAAGATAAAAATTCATAACACTAAATCTTATTGGTTTATGCGGAGCAAATGAAGCTTAAGAAGCAAAGTATTGAAACTTATACTCAAATTTTTTTTTATAGGTAATGCTAGTTGTTACTATATTAGTACATTTGTTAATTTTTTTCCTTTGAACCCTGGACCTCTTGCTCCTTAACCTTTAGCTCAACCAGATGACCAATTGAGCTACCCATTTCCCCAAACTTATACTCAAATTAATTAAAGGGACTTGCTAATTAGTGCATTGAGTGCCCTAGTAAAGAAACTAAAAAACATAAATAAAACACAAGATATACATTGAAAAAATCAAAATTTATATTTCTAAGATGTTTGACTATACAATTTTCACCATTGTTTTTAAAATTTATTCTATTAATTAGTACATTGGGTGCACTGGTTTGTATTTTCCTTAATTAAAAGGTTTAAATGATTTTTTGGTCGCTTCACGTGTTTTTTGTTTTAGTCCTTGTATGTTACTTTTTTTTAAATTCATCCTTAAATGTTAAAATCATTTTGGTTTTAGTCTCTAAAGCTAAAATTCGCAGGAAAATTCGAAGGGAAATCCACATAAAACATGCAAATTTTCCTGCGGATTTTAGTTTGTGAGACCAAAACCAAAATGATTTTAACATTGAGGGGCTAATTCCAAAAACAAGAACATACAAGGACTAAAACTAAAAACACGAAAACTTACAAAGACCAAAAAACCGTTTAAGCCTTGGACTAGATGTACGCAAATGGGCCTTGTTTGCCAACCCAAGAAAGAAGCACACGGCCCATAACTAACTATAGCTGGCCGAGTCAGGAATGAGGCTAGAAACACATATTTCCCAAGTGCTCCGATCTCCACCCCCATGAGAACCTCAACACACCCACGATTACCAACGGGGAGGAAAAAACCAAACACTCCCCACGTGTAGAGTAGAAACTACCGGGGAGGTCGTGTGCAAAAACCGCAGGCTTGACGAGCCTATAAAATGGGAAGTGTTACGAGGATTTTGCAATTTCCACCACTACATTGACCTTTCATTTCTAAAGAGGGGAAAATGTCGAAAACCTATAAAAAGAGATTCTAAGGGATGGGGATTAGTTACGCCTAGGGAAGGTATTAGCATCCTAAACGTTCAAAGTATCCTATGATAACCTCTAGTTTATTTACTTTATTTTTTACTTTTTTATGTGCTTAAGAAAATGAGGGAGAAAATGGTAAGAATTGGAGGAAAGAAGAAGTTTTAGTTATCTTTTCTATGTTTTTTTTCTAGAGAAATTACTATCGTATCTCTTTGGGAGGCAACACATGATTTTTACCTTTCTACTTTTGTTTTCCAGTATATTTTCCCTTATAGTATTTCCCTTTCAGTATTTTCCCTTTTATTCTAAAAAATTAAAAAGTATATTATTATATTTCTCGTACTATTATATATCAAAAATATTATTATTTATTATTAGTTTTTGCACCTATTATTATTATTATTATTATTATTCTGCTTATTACGTAATGTTTACCTCCTATCAGTATCCACTACTATTACGTAATTCTTATCAGTATTCACTACTACTGCTACTATCATATGCTATTACTGATAAATATTTTTATGGTCAAAGTATACATGTTTGTATGCAAATAAAAATAAAAGTCTTATGCACTAAAGCTTACAACATGGTAGTGTTAGACTACTTGGCTAGACCAGTTAGAAGGGGGATTGAATAAGTGACCCTTTTAAACAATGTCGTTTTCAAAAATTTGTTTAAAGGTATGCGCGGAAGTCCCACCGGATTGGTAATCTCTTTTCACCCACTTGATCAAAGGAAAAATAGTATAAGCCTTGAACGAAAGATGATAACAAATAAGAAACGATCGAGTTCAAATTATCCAATTAAACTATTCAAGCAAGTTACACAAGTTCAATGCTAAATCAATCACAATCAAGATATATGACAATTGAATTTTTATGCAGACGTACGAACACAAAAATTCAATTGAATCGGAAAATTAAAGCGATTGCGTAAAGTAAAAGATTAAGGAAGAAAGACACAAACGATTGATTAGGGAGTTCCCAACGACTTTCATGTCATCCTCGCGGTCGGCCGGATACGTCTCCCCCCAAATAACCAAATGGGTTATTTGAGCGTTTATTGATTAAAAATGATTTGATACTAATGCACAATTTACAAAGACTCCAATAACCCTATATTGAATCTAATGTAAACTATGCGATATAACCTCAACACGTAGCGAAGCTTCAACCTCTGATTCCAACGTTCCACAACCTTGTGCCGTCTTCGATCCGAAAACCCCCGCAAAGAATGTCCAGCTGATTCCGTCGCTTCCTAGATGTTGAAGCTTCAAGATATCACACAATCTTGAATCCTTGATGAAAAACCCAAACCTTCTTCACAAACCAACTTGATCGTGATTCTAATTCACAGCGAATCACACCGAACGTTATCGATCAACCGTACAATCATTATCTGAATGATTCCATATTTCACTTTCTCACAGGTTTTTCATGATTACAACAACAAATCACATTGCTATTTATAGAGAAAATAGAATTGAGCAAATTTAGGTAAAACAGAACAGAGTTGTATCGATACAAATGATGGTTTGTATCGATACAAACTTTTTGACCAGCATTCAAATTTGAAATATTTGACCCCTGTATCGATACAAACACGAGTATGTATCGATACATATATCAGTTTCTTGAAAAACTGGCTGATATGTATCGAAGCATGCAAGCATGATTCGATACACCATGCATTTTGAGAGAGTTTGGTGTGTATCGATACATGCAAGCATGATTCGATACACAAGAGACTCTCTGCCCCTGAGAGACCAGTTTTGTATCGATACAAATGATATATGTATCGATACAATTTGCACAAAATCAGTCTGAAGTAGTTTCAGGACATTTGTATCGATACAAGTGATTATGTATCGATACAAAACACCTTAAAATCAATTTTTCAAAGTTTAAAAATAGTTTTTCGCTGTCAAGTCATTTCTACTTTTGCCAAAATATGTTCTACTTTATTTTCATGTGTTTTGACAATTATTAAAACATGGGAGTGAACTGGTGCACTTACATTCTCCCCCTTTTTGATAATTGTCAAAACTTTGCATAAGCTAAACTAAGCCTATACCTAATATGCAATAAAATAGTAATATGTATACAGACGCAATTACACCAAGGCTAACAATAAGCACGCTCCCCCTGAGTTGATGCCATAATGCGTTTGATATGTTGATAATATTCAAGACTTCTTTAGCTATTCATCTTTAGCTTGTGCAATCCAAATCTCTCCCCCTTTGACAATATCAAAAAGAAGAAGAGAACTCATTAGAAGTATCAATTTGAAAATGTTTTAATCATAGTCATATCGTGCACTAACATTTGTCGAAATGCACTATTTGATGAAATTTCCTAATCAAAATAATTACATACAAAGATATGCCAAAATATATCAATGGCGAATACCAACTATCATGACAAATATGGAATGTAGAACAACAAACCAAAACCAACGCATGAATATTGTAAAACATCGACATTTTAACAAAATATCATATCCAAATATGGGACGAAATAAACAAAGCAATGCAACAAATGCATAAACATAGCCAATAATCCATACAAACCAAAATGTAATATTGTCCAACACATGACAACATTGAAATTATCCGTACAACCATATCGAAATAAGAAGTCATAAGAAATAACGAGAGTAAAATTGTTCATGAGTTAAAGAAAATAAAATGCAACGAAAACGAAGTTAAACATCATGATCATTCATCCATATTATCCGGGTTAGGAGGAGGGTTAAGATTGAAGTATTGGTCAATGGGAGTTTGTTGGTTGATGCATTCGTCCAATTGATTTTGAAGATGATCAAACCTTGAGACGTTGTATGCATGCATATCATCAAGTCTAATGGTGACCTCATTTTGGAACTCGGCTTGTCTTAAGCTCATTTCTTTCAACATTTCCATAATGGCACCATTGCTAATTTCCGAAGGACCACTCTCCATGTTTTCACTTCCATGAGCTTCCACTCTTGGTCTTTTACCCCTTCCTTCTTGATTACCTTGAATTGGTTCTTCTTCCTCTTCTTCGTTTCCACAAAATTCATAGTCCTCAATTTCATCATTCCACTTATAATCCATCTTTTTCATTTGAGTTATGCTAAAGATTTGATCTCTCTTTGGTTTTATTCATTCTCCTCATATTTGGTCGACAATTTTGAAGTGGTTTAAGATAGTGAAGATCCAACTTGAGTATCCAAAACACTGATCTTTTTGAGAATCCCTTAAGGCAAATAGCCAGCTCACAATGTAATTTGGCCAATCTATTTTCTTTCTTTCCATCATGATGTACATAAGATCAATGTCCTTCCAATCAAGTCTAGAGTACGTAGGATCCACCTCTAGGCCTTAGTATGTGGTTCACAATCCAAAGTAGAACTCTCGGACCTTTCTTAAGTCTATCTGCCTTTCCATTAGGACTTTTACCGTTCCTAGTTAGAGTACATGCAAACTCAGTCGTTTTATACTTAGGACCATCAACATCGGTGAACTTTTTCAAGTTCTTATCAGTTACCAAGCCAAAGAGTTTGAACCAAAGATTGTTAGTAAACTTGTAAATCTTCTTGCCTATGCAAAACTCAAATTCAGCACCTTTTTGCTCTTGTATTCCAGAGTAGAAAATCCTAACCAAATCTTCCAAATAAGGTTTTCGCAAATTACAGAAACTAGTAAGATTTTCTCTCTTAATAATCTCAGCCACTTCACTTAGATGTAATTCCTCAAGGTCGTCAACCTTAACAACATTTTGAGGAATTACTTTCTTTTTCTTACAAATTCTAATATAGAAGTTCAAGTTATTTTCATGAATGAAGTTTTCTTCCCTAAAATCAGTATCAGGAGCAGGATCTCTTAATATTCCAGGAATGTTCTTAGTCCTACCACCGCTCTTAGTCCTATTGCTAGTAGACATTTCTTAAAGGAAGAATTAGAACAATGTTACCTTGATAGTTATAGTGAAGTAGCGCGCAACTGTTGTAGAGTACAACAAACAAATTATGAACTTGTAATCTTCACAAAATTGGTTAAACTACAAATTTCCAATTTGACACCCTTGCCATGAATGTGAAGGATGAAGAACCTGAACTACGAAATTGATGAAGGAATATGAATAGGTATTGAATTTGAAGTGGTTTAGGTTCAAATTTTATTGAATTTGGTTGAGTTTTGAGGGAGATTGAGAATTTGGGAATGAGGGTTTTTGTTTGTGGCTCGTGGAGAAGAAGAAATTTTATGAAGTTTGATGAATGAATGAATGAAAACTGATAAATAAAATTGTTTTCGCGCGTATGTATCGATACAAAATCGAGTGTGTATCGATACAAGTAAGCGTTCTGCAGGATGTATCGAAGCATGCGTGCATGTATCGATACATAAGACATTTTCTGTCCCAAACTGAAGAGCTATGTATCGATACAACCATCATATGTATCGATACATATCAGTTCATTTTGAAATTCTGCAGAATAATTAACATGTATCAATACAAATTTCATTTGTATCGATCCAAAATGCATTATTTTCAAATTTTCTCAAAACACATGAACTTATAAGTTTGAAAAATAATTTTTATGATTTCCAAATAGTATGTATGTATGAGACACATATAATCAACAAGGTACATACTTATGCATGTGAGCAAAACAATATCAAAGCATATCATAACATGAGAACACATGTTAAACCATAGATGCAAGATAAAACATTCAAATAGATGTATCAAAGTACCAAGATTAATCACATGTAGATATATGTGTATGTATGCACACAAAGTCACACAAGAATAAAACAAACATATACAAACCAAGTATGAACTTAATATGGCATTTGTAATGATCTTTGTCAAATCCCCATTTTAAGCATATGAGTCTCAAAAACTTATAAATATTTTTGAGCAAAATTCTTGGAAATGGAGGATTAGACAACTATCAATACAAACTTCATATTAAGGTAAAGAAATATATGTATATGAATCCAATGTACAAATGCTAAGAAAGAGTATAAAAGCAAAGATAGAGATTAGAATCTTCCCTTAAGTGTTAAGTGGAAGAAGTGATCAATTTCCGCCACTTTGTAAGTATTGAGTTGAAGCTTTTCTCATCACTTTCCTTTTTCATATGTCTTGAACTCCATTGTTGTCGGTGTCTCTCGTCAATGGTTCAAGAAGATTCCCTACATACTTAGATATTTGAAATAGGTCCCCAACTCATGTTGGGTCCTAGTTGGTTAGTAACAACACTATTGTTTGACTTAGGTATCCATTGCATTTTGCCTTTTGGTACTAAGGTTTTTCGAGCATGGCATTTTGCAATTGTATGACCCTTATCACAACAATAGTGACAAATGATATGAGGATTACATTTCTTATGATCCTTCTTAACAAACGTATACTTTTTATTTCTAGGTTTCAAAGGTTTGTTAAATTTAGATGGATAAATGGAAAATGTAATCTCTGGTTTGGATGGTTCTTTTAACTTATCTTGTAATTTTCGCAAATCCCTATATAAGTAAAAGCATCCATCGCATCCGGTCATATCATTACCGTGTTTATCAAAAGTTACAAGAGGTTTTTGAATCATAGATTCTATGAGGGTTTTCAATTCAAGCTCCGTTTCCGAAACTTTCGCCTCAAGGTATTTATTGACTTGCATTAAACCTTTTAAGCGTTGAAAAGCCTCTTGAGTTTCTTTGTGTAACTTTTCAAAAGCAACTTGTAACTCATGATATTCTAAAAGCGTATATGAGCTAGAGGGATTTTGATTTACCTTTTTAGGAACAAGTTTCTTACGATTGTAGGATGTCAAGCACACATTTGCCAATCCATCTTCACCGCTTGAACTAGAGCTTGATGATGAAGAAGAAGATGAGCTTCCGCTCTCCCATGAAACATAAGCCTTCTTTCCCTTAGACTTGCTTCCCTTTTTGAATGATGGTGACTCCTTCTCTTTTCTCTTGAGTTTAGGACAATCCGGCTTGTAGTGACCAACTTGGCCGCACTCATAGCATGTCCCTTTCTTGGAGTTCCTAGCACCTTCATTCTTCCGGTAACCACTATCTTTTCGAAACTTCTTAAGATTGTCATCGGAATGCCTTATCCCATTCTTTCTCATATAACGATTGTAGCGTCGAACGAAGAGCCTCATTTTCTCATCATCGGAATCGTCTTCGCTTGAGCTACTTTCCACTTGCTCAACCTTTTTGGACATGGATGTGGAGGCCTTAAGAGCAATCGACCTCTTATCCTTTTCCTTTTCTTTATCGCTATGTTTCTCCTTTTTCCCACCTTTTTCATGCTTTTCCAACAAGTTAACCACTTGCTCATGTTCTGTAAGCTTACCAAATAAAGTTTTGAGACTCTATGTTGTAAGATCATTCGCTTCTTTGATTGCGGTGACCTTTGTTTGCCATGACCTACTAAGACATCTCAAAATTTAATTAGTAGCATCTTGATTAGTAATTGGTTTACCTAAACCGTGTAACTTGTTTGTAATTTTCACAAAACGTTGTTGCATATCCGCAATGGATTCACGATCTTGCATATGAATCAATTCGAACTCTTGAGTTAAGGTGTTTATTTTGGATATTTTGACCTCATTGGTACCCTCAAAATGAGTAACCAATGTGTCCCACATTTCCTCGGCCGATAAACAATGCGACACATGATAAAATTGTTCAATCCCTAAGGATGAAATAAGTATGCTTTGTGCCTTTGCATCGTAATTGACCTTTTTATTATCTTCATCCGTCCATTGTGCCATAGGCTTATTGGGCGCAACACCAAGTTGATTGGTATTTGTCGGAACAAATGGACTGTTCTCAATGGCGTTCCACACTTCACCATCAAAAGAATTGATGTGTATGCGCATACACTACAAGAAAACTTCTGGATTGCGGCGGTTTTTTAAGGTGATTGCGGCAGTTTTAAACTTGTTTTATTTTCCGGCAGATGCAAGAAAACTTGTTTTAAACTTGTTTTATCGGTACATGCAAGCATGATTCGATACACAAGAGACTCTCTGCCCATGAGAGACTAGGTTTGTATCGATACAAATGATATATGTATCGATACAATTTGCACAAAATCAGTCTGAAGTAGTTTCAGTACATTTGTATCGATACAAGTGATTATGTATCGTTACAAAACACCTTAAAATCAATTTTTCAAAGTTTAAAAATAGTTTTTCGCTGTCAAGTCATTTATACTTTTGCCAAAATATGTTCTACTCTATTTTCATGTGTTTTGACAATCATTAAAACATGGGAGTGAACATGTGCACTTACAGGTAGTCTTACACAACGCTAGTCTTATGAATTAAAAGGTACAAGTTCACAAGATACGAGAAATTTATATATACTATTGTCCATGTGACTGACATAGCTCCCACACACATTTCCCAAAATGTTGCTGCTGGTGGGAGCGCCAATTTTGTTCCACCTGCACACACTGCACATTTCTCTAACACTTTTGCAGCTTGTTCCTCCTCATTCAGGCAAAGTACCATGGACGACGTGCTTGATGAGATGCGCGCACAACATGCCAAAAATGAAGAACTTGATGGACTGTTCTATGTCATGCACAAACAACAAGAGGAGATGTTTGAACAAATACAACACATCCAAGCATAACAAAATCAAATTCTGCAACATCAACACCAGATGCAGGGCTATTATGATAGATGGGAAAGCTTAGAAGAGCACCGTCAACAACAGCTCGATCATGTCATAAAAGAGCTAGGCGGTCTGAGGCTTCAATTCAACAATTTTCAAAATTACCAGCAGCCTCCCCCATGATTTTCAGACTATTCCAGGTTCTACACTCCAATTCACTACAAAAATTTAGTGGAATAGCGATACTACAACTGTGGCAGTTACCTCAAAACCGCCGGTGTTAAATTTTATTAATACTATAGAGGCAGTTCTACATGAACCGCCAGTCTTGATTGTATTTGTAACGGTTTGTTTTAACCTAGCGACAGTTCAATATATTAAAATAATATGGGGAATTGGGAACTAAGGTGCGACA
This sequence comes from Trifolium dubium, assembly GCA_951804385.1. Taxonomy (NCBI): domain Eukaryota; kingdom Viridiplantae; phylum Streptophyta; class Magnoliopsida; order Fabales; family Fabaceae; genus Trifolium; species Trifolium dubium. Next base: position 30,732,995 of record OX638062.1, on the reverse strand, counting down.
TCTCAAAACACAATTTTTGATTTTCAGTAAAAGCTTCTAGCTTTCGCGTGCATAAACCCTAAACCACAACCATTCATTCATTCATTCATTCATCCATTCTCAGAATGCAAATTTCGTTCCTCTATCGTTCCTGCATGCCTTCGTTTTCCAGAAATTGTTCCTACTCGCAATCGATTTCTACTCGTAAATCAATTTCTACTCGAAATCGTTCTTACTCGCCATCGTTCCTGGTAGCCATCGTCGAACCTCCATTGTTCTTGTCTGCAGTCGTTCTAGATCTGTTCTCCATCGTGAGCCTTCGTTCTCCTCCGTTCACCAGAACCGGATCTCTATCTTATCTCTTTCCTCTGATAAGGTTTGATTTTTCATATTTTCCTTTTTTAGTGTGTTATCTTCTTCGTTCTATGTAAGTGTTAGAAGATCCTAAATAGAGATTTAAGGATTGTAATTATGTGTTATCTCAGTCATTCTGTGTAACTGTTAGAAATTCCCGAATAGAGATTTAGGGTTGTTTGATTTGGTTATCAATTTTAATTGGCTTTGCGCATGTGTAATATAAGAATAAGAACTTTGAATCTATGATGCTTTACTGTTAAATTATGTATCTAAATGGCCACATTTTGAGTTCACAAATCAAGAGCCATATTTTCTTCTTAAATAAAGAAAATTTGTGCAACTTTCAATTAACATGCTTGTTTGAAATCAACCCGGGAGTGTACCTAAGTTGTGCACCAACATGTGCTTAGTCATAGATTAACCAAGTATGTTCCATTATCCTTAACAAATAATGTTTTACTTGACATACATGATTTATCCCTTTTTATAGGAGATTCAGTGAACATGCAATTAATGAGATTATAGTTGATTGACAATGTTTCAGTGTTGATTGATCAAGTTAGAGTTTCTTTTGTTTAAAATTATAAATTCATCAGATTGTTGTACTTTTAAATTTGTATTATTGGAGATATTGTACTTAATATTTTAATATTTCCCTAATAGTAGGGAGTATAGTATGTCCTACTATAATAACTTTCTTGAATAGTAGTGACAACTTTACTATTATTCAGAAAACTAATGGTAACTTTTGCTTAACAAATTAAAAACCTGGTTACTTAATACTAGTTGTTGTACCCCAATTTTGCACCTATAAATCCAATTCACATTTCATCCATAAAAAGTAAAAATATTTACCTTTTTATTATACATATTTTAATTTCCGTTTCCATACATACTTTATATATTCTTCATATATTCATCTTTTTTTTTTACAATTTACATCTTTTTCAACTATTTTACCTTTTTAGTTTATTTCATTTTAAATAATCCGTATTTTAGCGTAAAAGTCCAAAACAATCAAAAAATAGTATTTTTTTTATTTTACGAGCATTTTATATTTTATTTCTACATTTTTCAAAAATATCAAAAATATTTACATTTATATTTTATTTCCCTCCATTTTAGTTCAATTTATTTTCATTTACATTTATTTTAAAAATATGCCAAGGAGAGAAGGAGTAGAGCACAAGTTGTTCTATCTCATAACTCATCAATTTCTCTTTATGTCTTTTAAAATAAATCAAAAATAGTTGTCACCACCTCACTAAAAAAAAAATCTTTAGCATAGACCAATGATATTGTGCCACCTCATCTCATTCTTATCATAAACCATTTTCCCAATTAAAAATAAATCAAAATATACTCATTTTATCATTTTTACCAAAGTATCTTATAATTTGAAAGATATTACACAAATACCATTTACCCTAATTTTCTCCTATAAATACAAACCTCACATCACTCAATCAATTAACAATCAATTCTCACAATTCCCAAAACTTCTCATTCATTCTCTCTACCTCACACAAAAAAAGAAAAAAAGAAAAAAATAGAAAAGAAGAAGGTTCACGTTGTGAACCAGTAACAACAACAAACCCATTCATCCACCTTCATCCTTTCTCAATTGAATCCTTCATAAAACCAATCCTAAATCAATCTCAAATTCATCCAAATCAACAAAACTCGATTTCCTTCATCAGAAACTACAAACAACATCATCAAACACGATCAAATCCGAGCTCAAACACTAACCCGAAACACAAATCCACTAGAACTTGAGGTGATGATTTCTCACAATTTACAACTCCGTTTTGAACGATTCTTGGCTCATTGAACTCGCGAAAACGTAAGGAACATGATGTACATATCATTTTCCACCAATTTCGCGTACAAATCGTTTATGATCTTTTAGATCTAAATTTCGGTCATTTTTTTCTTTTAATCTAAAACTCCTTTCTGAAAACTAAGTTTATATTTGAGATCTATGTGGAAAATACTATGAAATCGACTATTTACTTGTATCATTTGAAGTTGATTTGAGTTTGATGTTGTTAATTTGAAGCTTTGTTTAATTTGTGGTGGTTTCTCTGTTTTGTTTTACGATGGAGAAGACAAGACCATGATATGCACCTTATTTTGTCTTGATTATAACATAGCTGTTTGATCTGTTTAGTGTAATTTGGAACGTTAGATCTATTTTATATTATAACTGTCTGATCTGTTTTGATTTGATCATGTGATGCTAATGCGAAGGTGCACGATGATCTTCGGTGAGTGCTGTGTACTGGATCTGGAGACTGGTTCAGGATCACCCTGGGGTGAACCGAATTAAACCGATCCCGATCCGGTCCGATTTTCTGTTTCTGGTTCGGTTCGGACAGTTGTCCGGTTCAGTTTTGTTTTGGGCTGAGCTCTGTTTCCATTTCTTTTTGCTTCTGATTTGCTATTCATACCCCTTTCTATTAATCTCCCCCTTCCTACTTCTTTTCTTTTCACGTTTTTTTTATTTTTTTAATTTTTTTTGGATTCAGTTTTTTTATTTTATTTTATTATTTTACTTATGTGCTCCCTTATTTTACTTATGTGCTCCCTTACATTTTTATTTTTATCATCTACATTTTATGTCAAATTATTATTGTATTTTGTTTGAGTTCTTTGATCTGTGACTTGGACTAAAATCTATACCTATGCTATAATGGAGACGGACCTAGAATTTTAGTACCTTAACTTAGGATTGTTTTAGTTTTAGTTCTAGTTAGTTTTTTTAGTTAGTTTGGCTTATATTTCTTGCTCCGTCTATACTTCATTTTAACTTGTAAATATTGCATTGCATTCAATTGTTGCATTCATTCATGTTTAAATTTTCGCAAAGCTCTTAGATTGTATTTAGGCTCAAATGTAACCCCATGAGGATGTAGTACTTGCATTGCATGCATTTTATTTTTATTGCTTTCCGCAAACGCTAAAAAACCAATTAAAAATGAACTTTCATTTCCGAAGAGGCGCGTTAGTAATTTTCTTTAGAAAAAAAAATAGAAAACAAATAAACAACTTCTTCTCTCTCTAATAAAAATTCTTTAGTCCAAAACCAAATAAGTCGCACGACTAGTTTAGGTTTAAACTAAATTTTCTTTTTATGTCATAACCTTCTTTTCTCAATCCAATCTCCACATGCACACACTTTTCTTTCTATACATCTTCTCCCTCCAATTCTTACAATTTCTCTCTCATTTTCTTAAGCACATAAAAGCAAATAAAAAGTAATAAACTAGAGGTTACCATGAAGTACCATGGACGTTTAGGATGCTAATACCTTCCCTAGACGTAACTAACCCCCAAGCTTAGAATCTTTCTTTTTAAACGGTTTTCGACACTTTCCCCTCTTTAGAAATGAAAGGTCAATGTAGTGGTGGCAATCCCAAAATCCCCGCAACACTAGTAACTTAGCTTCTGTTTTGAGTCACAATGTATCTGTTGCTGCAATTGTTTTGAGGCACTCTCTTGTAGTTTTAAAATTATATTCTCTACATATTTGTTTACTTCATACTTCAGATGTTTTAAATCTTGTATTGATGGAACTAATTATGTTTATTTTAGTTTCTAATACAAGCTTTTCCAAGCGTCGACTTGCTTCCCTCCTGTGATTTCCACTAGGAACAAATATATTTGCAACTTGTTCCTCTAATAAAAAAGTAAAATTATGGGATTCAAACAAAGTGAGTATCTTTCTCTTCATTTCACATATATTCCTTCCTTCTGCAACAGGAGCATTCATTTCATTATATTCATGATAATACAGCCCGGTGGAATAGTGTTGTACGATCTTGCCGGACATATATTATTCTAGTATATTTTGTAGAGTTTTTTTGGATATTAAAACACTTAAGTTATTGCAGGACAAAAATAAGATTTTAATGGCCAAGTGCTTTTGTGTGAGGTTGCATGCTTTGCTTGGTATTACTTTGGCTGTTGTGTAGATCCTGAATCTCCTAATGATTCTATTTGGTGGAAACTTTGAAGAAATATCTTCTCTTTTTCTTTGCAAAACAAAATTTCAGATAAATTTCTATTAATATTTCCTCTTGTTTTCTTACGAAAGTAGTAGTACAACATAAACAGAGTAGTTTGCATTAAAAAGAAAAAATAGAATAAAGTTAAATTTGAATTATAGTTTTAGGTTTTTGTTTTTGACATAAACACATGTTTTGAATGTCTAGTGCACTAATCAATAACATTTTTTGATAAGAAATGCTCATGAAAGGGATCAAGACAATGAGTTAGGAAAGTATCTATCTTCACAAACACATTTGTTGCCTTTATGCCTTATTTTTTTTGTTCCTACTCCAATAGATTATGCAACATTAAAAATCTAATAGCTGAAATGTCAATTTCTTGTAGCATAGAGATCCTCTGATCCTTTGTTTTGTGGACTTTGCAAATCCAGCTTGTGCAGCAACTGCTTTGAGTGTCTTACAAGGTATCATTTCTCCCTTTCTTTTGGTTGTACATGTGGCTTATTCTTGATAGATTGGATTGCTCTCCTAAATTCCTTAGTTGTACATGTTCTTTGTGTTAGTGTTGCTCTCCTAAATTTCTATTTGAGTTATAGCTTTAAGCTTCATATAGTTTTCTTTGGATTTCATAAACTTTAGGCTCATTATTGTGGGACGTGATTTCCTAAGAAATTCATATTGTTCTCATACACGAACTGCTTGATGATACATATGAATGATGATAACTTCCACGCTGTCTACTTTTATGAGTTTTGTTTTCAGGTTGAAGAACATGAAGGCAAGGTTTGAAAAGATTAGAAGTTTGATGATATTAGAGGTGACATAGAATCTTTATTGTAATCATTTTGACATTTAATTTTTCAAAGTGAAACATGTTCTCTCTTGTTTTAGTGTTTTTCTTTTGCTCATTGACTTGTATATTCTTGTTTTTTCAATTTTCAATTTGCATGTCACCGCTGTAGGTTCGCCGAAGTAGTAGTACCTGAAATATATTTGTGTCAAAATGGGAAATGTTGTGATTATTTATTTTCCCGCATTGGTGTCATTCATTGGTATATCACTCGAATTCTTTTTTTCCTTGTCAGATTATTTCTGTCCACATTGGTGTCATTGGTTTACTCACGTTTTGAAAGTTATCCTATTTTTTCGATTTAACAAAAAATTTCTCAATGAAATTTATTGCTCTCTTTTGGGTGTATCGTCATTCATTTCAGTTGCTTTCATTAATAGTTTGAGAAAATTTCAGGCTCTTTATATTTAGAGTTGACTTTTAAATTAAAAAGGCTCAATTCCTTTCCTTATTTTTTCAGCTGGTGCAAAAGAAGCATTCAAGGTGGTACCTCGGTTTGCACAAATATTCAGGGACTACAAATTTGAAGGTGTTATTCTATCTTGTACTTTGTTCTCTATTTTTATTTTTCTAACGGTAATAAGTTTGGCCTTCATCATCTGTTAATATGGAGTTTAATGATACTGTTTTCACCTACAGGGTTTTAAAAGCATTGGAGAAACCTACAATACAGAAACCTACATGGGCTTTAGACAGGTCAGCTATAGATTCCATCATATCGATTTTGCTTCTCTGAGTAAGTATTTTGAATAGCGGGCTCATAGCACCAAAGTTTGGCACTTGAGAGCGGCCTTGCAGCCCATGGCCGTTACAAGTTGGGAAGTAGTGGAGCACTTTAGTGACATGGCCATCACAATCATAATTGCGGCCATAAATCGCTCAAACCATGGCGGGAAAGCACTGCAACAGTGAAGTTGAATAGAAATTTGACAAAAGCCCTAATTTTCCTTCTCTGTTCCTATCTGATTCTTAGTCCCTCTGTCTAGTCTCTCCCTTCACAATATATCCTTACCACACTCTTTATTACAACATATACCCTTTTTCCTTATTAGCACTCACTCTTGTCTCTATTACATTTTGTGATAACTTCAGAAAGAAGCAGCTTCTAGGTTGATGGTGAACAGTGTCTGATAGTAAAAATTTGTTTGTTAAGGGTTTTTTTTCTCTCGCTTTTGGACCTCCACCCTAAATTAGCCCATTCACCCACCCCAAACCCTCAATATATATTTTTTAAACATGGAACATAGTATCATAATTACTTAGAATTTAAAATAGAATTAATATCATAACAGGAAAATATATAATACAAGTTTATTAGTTGTTTATAAGGTTTATAGATTTTGCATAGAATGTCATCAAAATAACACGACTAATATTTAAGTTCTTTTATTCCTGTAGGTTTTATGCATTTGTGGAAAACCTGAATACTTATCCCCCTTGTGCAGAGGTTTGTAGCATATTTTGTATGTTACATTAAAATCCTTTTACAGGTTTACCAGACTGCTGGGGTGCTCTTTAAGAACTTTGTATCGTTAATAATATTTAAGTGCTTTGTGTTGTTAATAAGATTGATAAGGTAGAAGAAGTAGCTCCCGAGGTCAGTCTCCATTCATATCCTTTCACCTTTTGTTTTGTTTTGTTTTGCACTAAATTTAATTTTTTAACCATTCAAATCTGGAGGCATTTTTTGTGTTTCTAGACTATCGCCGCTGCTAGAGATGTCTGGGAAGAAACGGAGAAATATACACCATAGAATATTCTTCCTTTGGACTCTGCTGGTGCTTCTCTTCCTATAATGCAATTTGAAGAGGTGTTCTTTATTGACTAATGGAATCTTTGTGTTTTTTAACTTGACATAGTACTAAGTTTAAACTGCTTTCTTTTACTATTATATTAGGGTTGCTGTTTCTCCGCTGTGGAACACTCGTGACTTGAACTAGCTTAGTTCAATTGAGCAATAGAGGAAGAGAGCTGGAGATTTTGACATTCTTGATTGGCTTAGAACAATGTTTGGTTACCAGGTATGTATTTAGTACGTACACATAATAATATGTATTTGACCAAATTTTGGTATGGCCTCCTTCAATTGTTAATGTATTCGGTTTATTTGAGCACAGAAGGACAGCGTGAGGAATCAAAGAGAGCATTTGATTCTGCTTCCTGATAACTCTCATATAAGGCTACACCCTAAACCCAAGCCTCTTAACAATGCATGTATCTGTTTCTTTTTTTGAAAGGGCATGTATTTGTTTCTTACTTTCTCTGTTTCAGGAAAAAACAAACCTGAAACTGTAATCAAAAGAACTCTAGTCGGTAATTGAACTCACTTGTTTTTTCTCCTTGCTTTCCTTTTGGTTTTATCATTCCAGCTCGATGATTGGGCTGTTGATTATGTGTGATGAAAGATCTCTTTAAGAGTTACAAAACATGGTGCAAATTCTCGGGACGAGAGCATAGTTTGCGGTGATATAACAATATCATCATCAATGAAAATTTACGCTTTTATCTTTTGCTCTTATAATTTAAAGAATAAAATCTGATTTTTTTTTAATGGTAAAATGTGCTTATAGTGTTCTTTTTCATAGACTGCCTCAAAGTCAACAGGACATACAGTAGAGGAAGTTGCTTTATATGAGCCAGTATCTTCTCATTTGGGGTGAAGCCTCAATGTTCGCTTCATGCCAGAGTGTATATGCTACATGTTTCACAATGTGAGTACGAATATACCACAATGCATAGGTTTGTTAGAAATTAAATCCTGTAATTTTTTATTTTGTTTGAAGGGATAGGAGATTCTAAGGAGTTTGGTTTGAAAATATTTGATGCCTTGAATCGTAGATGAAGATTGAAGGCTTAAATCAATGTTTTGATTCGTGCCTCCAGATCTTCTTCCACGTGTAATCATTGATTGATTTTGTTATTCTTGTATATAACATAATAACAAAATCATTGATTGATTTGTGCCTCCAGATCAACGTCTTATATAGTTTAATAATTTAATAACAAAATCAATCAATGATTAATAAATTTAGAACAGTTCCTTGATTCTGCCATGCCATAATATTCCATAGTTATCTTTATTGTATTGTTCATTTATGTTAGTTCATGTTTTAAGTTAACAATTTAATTTAGTTGCCTTAAATATGTATTTATAAATAATATGTAGAATTTTTTTTTTTAACAAATTTTAAGTATAGCGGCAGTTTGGAACTGCCACAATTAAAAAAAAATTTAAAACAAATATATAATTAGCGGCGGTTCAAAACTGCCGCGAAATCGTTAACACATTTTGTCCTGTTCTATTGCGGCTAACCAAGCAGCGGCAGTTTGTCTAACGGTTGCTAAAACCGCCACTAAACTGGCTTTCGCCACATGATAGAGCGGCAATGTTGAAACCGCCAGAAAACTATGTAGTGGAGGTTTAAAACCGCCGGTATCACATAAAAAAACAGTCGTATTCCACCTGTTTTATTGTAGTGATTCTACTCTAGATTCATAAATAGTGAGGACACTGTTTGATTTAAGTTTAGGGGAGGAGTTTTATCGCTTTCATTTAAATTTCAGTTTAGTTTAAAATTTCCCTTTATGCAAATAAAATTTTCCAGTATTTAAATTTCTCTGAAAATTGAACCATAACAAAAAAATTTTAGAGACTCTACAATTTTGAAATTCTAAAAGTTGTGTACGAAATTGAAACTAAATATGCAAGTCTGGAAAATTTTCGTACTAGCTTTACCATGCTTACACCTTTCATTCTTTACATTTTAAATTTCTTAAATATGTAGATCAATTTGGATACTTGCTTGACCTCAACTTAAATTTCAGGACCCTATACTAAGTCCTTGAGTAGTCTATGAGGCGGTCGGCACCATCTATGATCACTGTCTAAGCTGGACAGTCGACGAATATAAGTGAATGATCTCGAACAAAAAGCTACAAAAAGGAAAAATAAAGTCTGAAAAGGAGTCTGCATACTAAGTTAGGGAACCCTCACCTGGTCATTTAGCCCAAACTGCGATAAACACATTCAAGATATAAAAATTTTTGTACTAAGTAGTAGTATATTAAAAGATATGTGCTAAAAATAAAAAGGATTGGATCATAATCACTAACAGACTGCCTGCCATATGTGTGTGAATAGACAACGGGATTAATGTGATCGCCGAGTGGATCAAAGAGGGTAAAGTAGAAAGAAATGAAAAGTAAGTTTTGGCATAGCAACATGATTCGAAACTGTCTATATAATTAAGATTTTTAGGGTCATAAGATTGATTTGTGCATCCATGGTATTTCTAGTAAGCTAATTTTTGAGTTTGTATGGTTTGGCCGAGATTGAATATATGACCATAAGGATGACATAGTTGTTTTGTTTTCTCTACCACTAAAAGATATATTTCTTTGCTTGAGGACAAGCAATGGTTCAAGTTTAGGGGAGTTTGATACACCGGAAAAAGTACTATTTATTTAGTCATTTTTATATATGTTTTTACCATTTATTTCTACTTTTTCGTTGTATCACGTTGGTATTTTTATGTTTTTCAGTCATTTGTCCCGGAAGCAGCTAAAAAGTACTCATTGAGCAAAACGAAGAAAATTGGATCGAAAAGACACATAAAGAACGCGAAAACACTGCCGGACCCACACCGCACGCGTCTGCACGCGCTCCGCATGGACCTGCCACACTCCCACGCGTTCTCCAGCCCCGCACGCGCGCGCTGGCCCTCCACGCACCCGCGTGTCCCACCAGCAGACGCGTGTCCCTCCGCACGCGAGATGAATCGTGTGGCTGAAAAGCCTCACGAAATTAGTCCCATCTCGAGTATTTTTGGTTTCTTTGTAGTGCTCAACTAGTATAAATACATGTCCTTTTATCCATTTCAAAACACACCACAATTACCCGCTCATTTGAGTGAACGCCTCAAGGTATACCTTGTTATTTCCTCAGTCGGGCCATATTTTGTTTTTCCCCTGTTGAGTCTTAACTATGTTTTTCTCCCTTTGTCTGTCTTTTACAACATTCATACAAAATTAAAAAAAAATCATCTGCATTTTTGCATTAGCATTTACATCATAAGCATTGTTAGAGGATTTAAGGTCCAAAAATGGTGCATGTTTAATATTTAAGTCTCTTCAATCCTGTCTAAACAAAGATTTTAATCTTCATTTCTCTGATTGAAGATACTTAAATAGGGGCAGCTGTAGTACCCCAATTTTGGACCTATAAATCCAATTTACATCTCATTCATAAAAATATAAAAATATTTACTTTCTTTTTATCATAGATGTTTTAATTTTATTTTCCATGCATATTTTATGTTTTCTCATATTTTCATCATTTTCTCATAATTACATCTTTTTCAATTATTTTACCCTTTTAATCTATTTTATTTTTAATAGTTCATAATTAGCGTAAAAGTACAAAAATATCAAAAAAAATAGTCTTTTTCTTATTTTACGCGCATTTTATATTTTATTTCTACATATTTCAAAATATCAAAAAATATTTACATCCATTTTAGTTCAATTTATTTTTATTCACATTTATTTTAAAAATATGCCAAGAGAGGAAAGAGTAGAGCACAAGTTGCTCTATCTCATGACTCATGAATCTTATCTCATCCTTATCTCTTTTTCCAAAATAAATCAAAAATACTATTTTCCACCTCAAGGGAATATTTTCACATAGACCACTCACCATGTGCCACCTCACCTAATCTCCATCATATATCAAATTTTCCAATTAAAAATAAATCAAAATATCCTCATTTTGTCATTTTACCTAATTGTCCTATCATACCATCATACCATGATTATTACACCAATACCATTTACCCTAATTTTTTTCTATAAATACAAATCTCACATCATTCACACATTGATACACATCACCAATTTTCTCAATTCCTTCACCAATAAAAAAATTCAAAAAAAATAGAAAGAAAAATAAAAAGGAACAAAGTACTTCACGTTTTTTTCTTTGGCAGTAGAATACCAACACATTTTCCTCCACCCTTCATTCCTTCAATTTCCAAAATTCAACCAAATCTTCACCAATTCTCTTCAAATTTCAATCAAAATCATTCTAACACACTTCAATCATCATCAAACATCACAAATTGCATCTGAAACAACTCAGAAACACCCAACCCGAACTCGTTTTTGAACCCAACTTGAGGTGATGATTTTGAACTCTATACAACTCCGTTTTCGTTGAAACTTGGCTCATTGAACTCGCGAAAACATAAGGAACATGATGTACATATCATTTTCCACCAATTTCGCGTACAAATCGTTTATGATCTTTTAGATCTAAATTTTGATCGGTTTTTTCTGGAAATATAAAACTCCTTTGTGAAAAATATTACTGGATTCGAGATCTATGCGAAATTTCGTTCGAGATTGTATACTTGTTTGTTATTTTTTGTTCGGATTTGAAATTGTGGTGTTTTGTTCTTGAGCTTGATGTATCCTTCAATGGTTTTCTGTTCTGTTTTACATTTGAAGAAGAAAGGACTATAATATACACCGTGTTTTGTAAGTTTATATCCTGGCCATCTGATTTTACTTTTAATTTCTGTATGTTTGATCTGATCATGAGATCCTGGATGTGCGATATGAAATGAACGTTTGTGATTGGTTTGATCCGGTGAACACGCGCGCGTGAGGGTCTACCGGATCTGGTATCTGGTTCTGGATCAACCCATGGGTTGACCCTTTCTGAACTGGTCCAATCCGGTTTTCTATGGGTTGGGCCTGTTTTTTTTTATTTATTTCTTGTCTGTCCTTCATTTATTTACTTCAGCATATTGCTTTCCTACTCATCATCCCTTTATACTAATACCCCTCCCCTTTTTTATTTTTATTATTACGTTTATTTTTTTTCTTTCTTTTCCATTTTTTTTTTAGTTAGTTGTTTTTTTGGTTTTCCTTATTTCATTTATTATTTATTTTAGTTTATTTACTTTTTGTCATTTTAATTCTTTGCAATTTATTTTTAGTCATTTTATTTTCATGTCATCATTGGTATTGCATTTTATTTGTTACTTTTGGTTATGAACTTTAGACTAAATATAAACTTATGCTAATAGAACCTAGCTTACACTTAGGATTTTTAGTTTAGTTCTAGTTAGTTGTTTTAATTAGTTTAGCCTATATTTTCTTACTCCGTCTATAATTCCTTTCAATTTGTAAATATTGCATTGCATTAAAATGTTGCATTCATTCATGTTTATTTTATCGCAAAGCTCTTAGAATGTATTTAGGCGAGATGTAACCCCAAAGTGGAAGTAGAAAATTGCATTGCATGCATTTTATTTTTACCGCTTTCCGCAATCGCTAAAATAACCAAGTAAACGCGACTTTTCATTTCCAAAGAGATACGACTAGTAACTTTCTCTAGAAAAATAGAAAACAACATAAAAACATCTCTCCCTCTAAATAAATTTCTTTAGTCCAAATACCCATTAGTCGCACGTTTAGACTTAGGTTTATTTTCAAACACTTTTTACATTTTATGTCATAATCTTCTCTTCTAATCTAAATCTCCACTTACACACACAATTCTCTCTAACAAAATCTCCCTCAAATTCTTACCATTTTCTCTCTCATTTTCTTAAGCACATAAAAGTAAAAAATAAAAATAAACTAGAGATTATCATAGGATACTATGAACGTTTAGGGTGCTAAAACCTTCCCTAGGCGTAACTAACCCCCGTACCTTAGAATCTCTCTTTTTAACGGTTTTCGACACTTTCCCCTCTTTGGAAATGAAAGGTCAATGTTAGTGGTGGAAATCCCAAAATCCCCGCAACAGGTAGTTAGTTTGTGTGATTGCTTTTAATGAGTTTTCTATAATCAATTTTTAAGTATATGTTTCGTAATTTGTCACGAGAGTGAGAGTTAACTAAGGTGTAGGCCAAATTAGCGAGAGTTGCGGTTTACACTAGATAGTAAAAACTGATACACTGATTCTAAACATCGCGAGAGCTATTTAGGATTAGTGAGATTATATTGTTTTTCAAAAAGCTTTTATATAGGTAGGTGGATTGAGCGAGAGCCGGCATTTATTTATATGAGTGTAATACTAGTCAAATTAGCGAGTGCTGCGATTAGTGTTTTTAAAATAATATAATTTAACTATTTTGTTTTCCAAAAAGTATTTTATAAATAAATGAGTGAGCGAGAGCAAAGCATGAGTTTATATTATACGGAACTAGTCAAGAGCGCGAGAGTGTGAGATTAGTATTTTTAAATCAATGTAGTTTGAGAAAACTATTCCTTTTATCTAAGCACAAATTAATTACTAAGCCCTGTTGAGTAACTAAGAATACATCCTAGTAATTCCCTTTATTAATTAATTAAATCTTAATTTTAATTTCTATTTTAATTTTAAAACGTGACAACCAAACTCCAATTAATCATAACCTTAGATTTACAACGTAATAATAGAATATGATACTCACATTGGTCCATTGGGTTCGATATCTTTAAACTACACAACGTGACTGTGCACTTGCAGTCATTGATTTTAATACGCTGTTTCGTTTGATCAGGTCTTGGATTGGTTTTTCGTAGGTGGACTCTCAGACACCATCAGCCCACTTTATTCAGTTCGTCTTTTCAGCAAGTGTCGTCGGGAGCGGAGGTTGAAGTAGCAAAGATTTTCACAAGAAAGGGGAGGTTTGAATTGTGAACCTTTAAAAATTAACTATAAAAATTGACAAGGTTAGTTTTATCAAATCAACACTCTAAGAATGATCTTAGATTGATATAACAAGAACAAAATAATAATTAAAACAAATGTATAAGAGTGTTGTGTGTGTAGTGTCTTTTTCAAAAGCTTTGAGAGGAGTTAGAAAAACACACAAACAATTTTTATACTGGTTTACCCTTAATGTTGGGCTAGTCCAGTTTCTTCACTATGTCTCTTGAGATACTATCGATCTCGGATTAAAAAATCTTCTTTTGATCTAACACAAGATCAAATTTCTTAGTCCACATTCTTTCCTAAGGTAACACTCAATTAATATTAACCAATTGACTTGAGCAATCTTTCTTTAAAAAAGGTATGGTTTGTTTCTAAGCTTTGTAACAAAATCAACCTAGTTGAAAAAGCTTATGAAAAGATTTCTCTAAATTCACTCTAAGAGTTTATACAGATCCAATATATGATTTGAGAGCTTTGGAGTGATTGAGAAATAAAGAAGAGCTTTGAAATTGCTTATATGATGAAACAAGTAAGCTTTGATGTCTTTGGAAACTCTTGCTCTTCAATGTTGAAATGATGTCCTATTTATAGGAGAAAATGTTGTCTTCAAGTCTTGTTCAGCAAGCATAATAGTTCCCCATAACAAAAGAGCCGTTGGAAGCTTATAACATAAGCTATTAATTAATTTTATGAACAGGCTTGCTGTGAGAAGGTTCTTAGACCAATCTCCAGGAAGATTTGAATCAAGAGGAGGGTATGGAGCCTATAGAAGTGAGCTGGAGCTGAGATATCTTTGCTTGATCATCAAGACTAGCCGTTGCAGTTGATTTGGCACGTTTTGAATGGCTGTAAATGAGCTGTCATGGAAGCAATATTTTGAACACTATGAATTTATATGGCTTAAATGATCCAATATAACCTGTCTAATTAAGTACACTCAAAAGCACTTGTTAGACCACAAAATGATCAGAATTATACCTTAAAATAAAATTAAATTGTTTGTTATCTTTAAAACATCAATATAGGATTTTTGACTCAACAATCTCCCCCTTTTTGATGATAACAAACTCCTTTAATTTTATTTTAACTTATGATTTTGATTATAATCAATTTAACTGCAGTATGTAATAGTGTTTGATTTATCAAACTCCCCCTCAATTCAAGCATTCATTGATCATAAATTAAAAAGAGATAAGTCAATAAACTTTGAATTCAAATAGATATCATTAATCATTAGCTCATTACAAGAGAGTTCAAATGCAAAATAAATTACAAGATTAATGCAAAAAGATCATGAATTCAAATAGATCCTAGTTTAGAAAATAGGCATATAATAGGAGAAATTCTTTACTAGCAAAAAGAGAACTTCCCAAACTATCTTAGTTCTTTCTAAACCAAATATTCAATCATCTTAGCTCAAAATAGATTTAACTACTTAAAATCTCCCCCTTATTTTTATAACTACTTCTCCCCCTTTTGGTGTCATCAAAAAGGAAGAGTGTAATACCCTAATTTTGAGCTTTTCAAAATAAATATTTTATTTAAAAATTATTTCTTATTTTTATGAGAAATACCAAAAAAATAGTTTTTTCGATAATTTTGTTTTACAATTTATTCGTTTTTCTTTAGTTCTTTTAATTTGTCGCAATTTATCTTTTTATACGAAGAATAACAAAAATAATCAAAAAATAGTTTTTATCTCTTTGTTTAAGTTTATATTTCATTTTGATATTTTTCTACATTTTTATTCATTTTTCTTATTTGATTTTTACCTTTTTTTATCATTTTATAAAAATTCTTTGCTTTTGACCAATCACATTGCGACACCTCATCATCTCCACCTCATAATCATTTTATTACACAAATATCACTCACCTAACTCTACCTCTATAAATACACACCTCACATCACTCAATCATGACCAATCATTTTTCACAAATTCCAATACAATAAAAAAATCAGAAAATCCTTCCTCCTTCCTCCACCAACACTTTTCCGGCGACCACCGCCGGAAAACCACCTCCAGTCGCCGGAAAACCACCACCCATTTTTCAAAACTCATCCAAATCAAAATCCGAAAACACCATTAGCTTCCTAATCATCTTCTCATCACTAATCCATCGTTAATTTCACCCAAAACGCCGTCAAACACGCCGGAAACCGCCGGATCCGAAACCGCCCTCGCCGGAAAATTCAAATACTCTAAAATCATCCAAAATCAACAATCAAATACCCTTTTCCTACTATTTCGACCTCAAGGAACACGAATCCACCCTCCGTTTTGTCAAAAAGGCACTGCAACAGGTCCTAAAGCGTGACCGAAATAAGAAAGAAAAAGGAAGTTCCGATCTGAGCGTTTTCGTGCCAAAACAAAGGTAGATAAGGATCGTTTCGTGCTTATGATGCTTCTCTGAACACAAATCAATCATCGTTTAAGCTTGTACGCGCTCGAAACTCATTTTTGATTTTTCGTGTATAAACTTGCGTGGCTTTTTTCTGTTTACACAAACACTGATTGCAAAAACTAATTGTATATTATTGATCCTTGTGAAAAACACTACAAAAAGCACTACTTACTTGTTGATTTTGGTAAAAATTTATGAAACCCATTTTTGGGTTGAAGCTTCACTTGAGCTTCCATGGCCGTTGCTGTTTTGTGAAGAAGGAGAAGGTGAGCGCCACGTGGCGCTCTCTGGGTGGCTGCTGCGTTTACTCCGCGCGCCCCCAGTCCTTCTCAATACACCCCAGCTGGGTGTTGGACCGGTCCGGGTTGTGTTTGACCCGGATCCGGCCCGTTCTTTTTTTTTTTATTTAATTTATTTTTTTATTTGATATGGGTTTGGGCTTCCTTTTGGGCCCTTTCTGTTTTGTTTGTTCTTGTTATGAGTTTTTCTGCTTATATCCATTTGCTACTGCACCTCCCTGCTGATATTATTTAATTATGATGTTAACAAATAAAAAAAAATGCTATTCTATTTTATATTCGAAAACTCGTATTCGGAATAAAAATAAATTGGACTCTGACGTACGTCTCGCGTCCTCGATTTATTTTTATTTCGAGTATTTTAAACAATTTAATTAATGTAGAGATAAAAGGGCTTGACTTACGACTTGTCTCTGTTTATCCTATTTTAATTAATTTCGTTTAAACAACTTTTTTCGTTACTTCGCCTGATCACTTGTAATATCATAATTAAATAATATCTCTGTTGTCTGTTAGATTTAATTTTGAGTGAAATAAAGATAAATTGGGCCCTGTCTTACGACTCGCGCTTTGAATTTATTTTTTATTTCATTCAAAATATGACTTAATGTTTGACACATAAGATAAGCGAGAGCCTGACGTACGACTCGTCTTGAGCTTATCTTACGCTTGCTTGCTAAAATGTTCGTTAATTTGCTTCTTTGTTTGTCAGTTTCAATTTATGCCTGATTATCTGATTACTCATTTATTTATGTGTCCGCATATTTATTTCGAGTATTATTTAATTGTTGCATTATTACACTGTCATTATCATATATTATGCATTTGCATTTTTCGCATCTTCTACCCTTTTCTTTTCTGATCTAAAATCTGGTTTGAAACTTATCTTTGAATATGGAATGTGAATAAATCAGTCTCTGTCGTACGACTCTGGCTTCGAATTATTCGCATGCCATTTAAAACGGAACACTCTTTAATTAAATGAAATGGGAAGGAGCCTGACTTACGACTCGCCTTCGGCTCGTTTCACTTTAATTAAGAATGTTCATTTAATAAACTGAATGAAAAGAGGGAGCCTGTCGTACGACTCGTTTCTGCTCGGATGATCCGGTCCCTGACTTACGACTCGTGATTTAGGATCATTCTCATTCTCAAAACAATTTCCTAAAATCATAAAAGACACTCAACCCACTCAACTGTTTTTCCTGCCCTTGTGCAGTCAACTTTTTTCAACTTTCAAACTCTTTTTATCTGCTTTTCTTAAAAGGACAGTGCTTTATCCATTCCCCTGCTACAGACAAACGCTTAAGCCTCCAAAGCGAGCATACAAGCATACTGTTGTATCAGTGGAATGCGACTTAAGCATCGTTCACTAAAAACAACCAACACACGAAATCTTTCTTTTCAGGAAGAACTACGTGAGCTTTGACTTCCTCATTGTACTTGGGGGATACGTAGGAGCGAGAGCCTCTCTCGTCAAGCCAAATAATAAAAAACTCTTTTTTTCCTTTCTGTTCAATATGCGGTAATCTTTTTCTTTTTATGCGGTTATCTCTGTTTATGCAAACCAAAATTCCTCAAATGGTTCCCGTTGAGTACAACGGATATGAGGGGGTGTTAACGCCTTCCCCTCATGTAACCAACTCCCGAACCCGATTTTTAAGGTTTTATCATTATTTTCCTTTCCCCTCATGGGATAAATAAAATATGGTGGCGGCTTCATTGTTTACATTTGTGCATTGCATTTCATCATTGCATACTTGTATATTTTTTTGCGCCGGGTACTACAAAGAGCACATCATCACTTAGTGGCAGGAACATGATTTGGATCATTAGCATTGACATGAGCAGAACCAACTTCAGGATTAGGATCAATGGAACTTGAGCATTCACTTGAAGTGGAGTCACTTTGTTGAAGGAGTGGCTCAATGTGTGGAACCGGATTAGGTGGTGGAGGTACCAAGCCAAGATTAGGACATACATTGTTGATGTACCATTCTCTCATGATTTAAGATTCAAGCATCATGTACATAAGCATGTTGTTCTGAATCTGTTGACCAGTGAATAACTTAGCCAAGTCTCTTCTTGTTCTGATCAATTCCTTTTCAACTTTAGACTTTTTCACTAGATTCTTTTTCTCAGTCTCAAGAGCAGCAGCAGGAATGGAGGGGCTAGCTTTGGCAGAGGAACCAAATGTGTCAAGTGTTCCAAAGGATGATGGAATTGTTGGAATAGTACTGTTAGTGTACACAGGTTCTGACAGTCTAGGATAATTAGGAGATGAAGCAAAAACAGTTCTCATAAAGTCAGAGCTAAAGAATGATTGTAAGCTACCATGAGAAGTTGTCATTAATGGTGAAAATTGAGACACATTGTGTGATGATTTTGATGAGTAAAAGCTCAAAACTATTTGGCCAGCTATCTTAGGATTAAAAGGTGGGGTATGTATCCTAATGTTTGGATCCCAATTCAGAGAAGTGTTAGTAGAGAAAGGGATAGAAGCATCAGAGTTTACCTTTTTCTGTTTTGCAACACCATCAGCTTGGAGATCATTCTCAGATTGATCTCCCCGAACCTTATCCAGAAACTCTAAATTTTCCTCCTCATCTCTTTTTCTCTTGATTCCAACTTCAGGCATAGGTGCTTCCATTTCATCTTCTTTCTTCATATGACTGATATTTTTAATTTTGAAGTACCGGATTTTGTTGTCAATGTGTTGATTAGACGAATCAATCTCAAATTTCCTAAATACTATGGTGAATATCATTCCATAGGGAAGTGAGACTTTGTTCTGGCAAGAGTTAGCAGTTGTAATCATGTGTTGGATAATGACATGAGGAAGATTGATTCTTTTTCCTCTTTTCACATGATACATAACCATTATGTCAATGTCTGACACTTTGTCCATGCTTCCAGCTAGAGGAAAATTAGCATACTGACACATGTTATGCAGAATTTTGTACCCTTTCTTCAACATAGATGACCTGAGTTCACATATTATTCCTTCTTTAGTGAACATTTCAAAGATGAGTTTTTCTTTGGTTAAATTCAGAGCAGAATACCAATTGTTTCCATAAATTGTATTCCCATCCTGTGGTAAATTCAACAGCTCAGCAAGTGTTTCAGAAGTGAGAGTAAGTTCAATACCTTTTCGGTGAGAAACGATCAAGCCTTTGTCTGCGTGTACAACACCATTATGATAGAAAGCTTGAACTAAGAGTGGATATGTGGTCTCTTGAATTTTGAAGAAATTAGTCCATCCGAGAGGTTCAGTGAACTGCAGTAAATCAACTCCTTCCTTGAGTAGTTCTTCAAGCTCAAAAATTCTGCTAGGTGCTATAGCTCTAGATTTCCAGAATTTGTCAAAACTAGCTTTTGCGTCAGGACATAGAAAACATGAAATTTCATCAAACATAGAAAACATTTAAAAAGGGTTTTTAACAATGTTTAAGTTTTCTTTAATAAAAATAAAACGATCTTCCACTATAGGTTTGGTAAAAATATCAGCTAATTGATTTTCAGTATCAACGAAAACTAATTCGACATCCTTTTTATTTACATGATCTCTAATAAAATGATGCTTAATTTCAATGTGTTTTGATCTTGAATGCTGAATGGGATTTTATGATAAATTAATGGCACTCGTTTTATCACAAAATTTTTTAACATTTGTGTACCTTAATGAAAAATCTTCAATTTGGTTTCTGATCCATATCACTTGAGAACAACAATTTGCGGCAGAGACATATTCTGCTTCAGTTGTTGAGAGTGCTATGGTATTTTGCTTTCTACAACACCAACTTACAAGAGCTTCACAAAGAAACTGACATCCTCCACTTGTGCTTTTTCTTTCAAGTTTATCACCGGCATAGTCAGCATCACAATAAGCTGTTAATTCAAAATGTGATCCCTTTTTGTACCATAGTCCAACATATGGTGTTCCCACCAAATATCTGAAAATTCTCTTAACTGCAATTAAGTGAGATTCTTTTGGAGATGTTTGAAATCTTGCACAAAGACCTACTGAAAAGACAATATCTGGTCTACTTGCAGTTAAGTAGAGAAGTGATCCTATCATTCCTCTATATTCCTTTTCTGACACATCTTTCCCTTTTTCATCTTTGTCTAAGTTTGTTGACGGGTGCATTGGAGTTGACATGATTTTTGCCTCATTCATCTTGTATTTTTTGAGAAGATCTTTGACATATTTTTCTTGACTAATAAAAATGCCATCTTCTTATTGCTTGATTTGTAAGCCAACAAAAAATCCAAGTTCTCCCATCATGCTCATTTAAAACTCACTTTGCATGAGATTAGATAAATCTTCACACATTTTTTCGTTAGTTGCACCAAAAATAATATCATCAACATAAACTTGTACAATTAATAAATCTTCATTATTTATTTTTCTAAAAAGGGTAGTATCAATTTTTCCTCTAGAAAAACCATTTTCAAGCAAAAAATTACTTAGTCTTTCATACCATGCTCTTGGAGCTTGTTTTAGTCAATAAAGAGCTTTGGTAAGTTTATAAACATGATTTGGTTTATGTTCATCAACAAAACTTGGAGGTTGATGTACATATACTTCTTCATTTAAGAAACCATTTAAAAAGCACTTTTTACATCCATTTGAAATAGTTTAAAACATTTGTGAGATGCATATGCAAGTAAAATTCTAATAGCTTCTAACTTGGCTACAGGAGCAAAGGTTTCATCATAATCAATACCTTCTTGTTGATTATACCCTTGAGCTACTAATCTTGCTTTGTTTCTTACCACTTTACCATTATCATCAAGATTCCACACTTTTTCTCAAATGGTACAAACCTTCTGATTGATTTCTAAAATCAAATGAAGCTCCTGAAAGTGGAGAAGTTACCCCCACTGGCATACTTGTTTGCAAGGGCATGGTAGGAGTATTTTCAACCAAGGTTGTAGCAACATGAGAAGTTGATGAAGGCATGCTAACAGAAACTGGGATAGTTTGTGTTGCCCCCATACTTGCTGCATCTGTGGTTGATGTTGTCATAGGAATCGAGGCAACAACTCTTCCTAACAATGGGTTAGTATCATCAGGATTTTGGATCTCACTGTTGTTGGCATTGTTATTGTTGTTTTCATTTTTATTGTAACTAGCGTTACTACCTCTGGGTCTCACCATTTCTGGTTTTATTCTACCACTTCTTAATTGCATGCACTAAACAAATACAATTTTTGAAAAACAACAAAGTAACAGATTTCCAAACACAATTTCGAACTTCAAAGATGAAGCCCTTTCAGAAATTTTCCTAAAGAAATTAAAGAAAAACGCACAAAAACCCGACCCATTGGGCGTGCCAATTTGTTTACACTGATTTTTGGTAAACAAACGCTAGTTTGCAATGCTTAAGAGACCAACTAGAAAATCTCGGGACATGTTTTGTGCATTCATTGTTTATAATTAAAAATGACAATGTTCATTAATGCAAATGAACAAGTTTGATTGAAAAAGTAAACTAAAGTAAAGAAAGTGTAACTTGAATGACAAGAAATGTATATATACTCAAAATGAGTACGTATTGACAGGAAAAAGTAAAGGTTTCAATGAATTAAAATGCAAAGAATGTAAATAAAAACAAGTAAACTGCATGAAAAGATAAATTGCATTGAATTAGTAAATGGTGACCACAGAATCAAATACCCTTTTCCTACTATTTCGACCTCAAGGAACACGAATCCACCCTCCGTTTTGTCAAAAACGCACTGCAACAGGTCCTAAAGCGTGACCGAAATAAGAAAGAAAAAGGAAGTTCCGATCTGAGCGTTTTCGTGCCAAAACAAAGGTAGATAAGGATCGTTTCGTGCTTATGATGCTTCTCTGAACACAAATCAATCATCGTTTAAGCTTGTACGCGCTCGAAACTCATTTTTGATTTTTCGTGTATAAACTTGCGTGGCTTTTTTCTGTTTACACAAACACTGATTGCAAAAACTAATTGTATATTATTGATCCTTGTGAAAAACACTACAAAAAGCACTACTTACTTGTTGATTTTGGTAAAAATTTATGAAACCCATTTTTGGGTTGAAGCTTCACTTGAGCTTCCATGGCCGTTGCTGTTTTGTGAAGAAGGAGAAGGTGAGCGCCACGTGGCGCTCTCTGGGTGGCTGCTGCGTTTACTCCGCGCGCCCCCAGTCCTTCTCAATACACCCCAGCTGGGTGTTGGACCGGTCCGGGTTGTGTTTGACCCGGATCCGGCCCGTTCTTTTTTTTTTTATTTAATTTATTTTTTTATTTGATATGGGTTTGGGCTTCCTTTTGGGCCCTTTCTGTTTTGTTTGTTCTTGTTATGAGTTTTTCTGCTTATACCCATTTGCTACTGCACCTCCCTGCTGATATTATTTAATTATGATGTTAACAAATAAAAAAAAATGCTATTCTATTTTATATTCGAAAACTCGTATTCGGAATAAAAATAAATTGGACTCTGACGTACGTCTCGCGTCCTCGATTTATTTTTATTTCGAGTATTTTAAACAATTTAATTAATGTAGAGATAAAAGGGCTTGACTTACGACTTGTCTCTGTTTATCCTATTTTAATTAATTTCGTTTAAACAACTTTTTTCGTTACTTCGCCTGATCACTTGTAATATCATAATTAAATAATATCTCTGTTGTCTGTTAGATTTAATTTTGAGTGAAATAAAGATAAATTGGGCCCTGTCTTACGACTCGCGCTTTGAATTTATTTTTTATTTCATTCAAAATATGACTTAATGTTTGACACATAAGATAAGCGAGAGCCTGACGTACGACTCGTCTTGAGCTTATCTTACGCTTGCTTGCTAAAATGTTCGTTAATTTGCTTCTTTGTTTGTCAGTTTCAATTTATGCCTGATTATCTGATTACTCATTTATTTATGTGTCCGCATATTTATTTCGAGTATTATTTAATTGTTGCATTATTACACTGTCATTATCATATATTATGCATTTGCATTTTTCGCATCTTCTACCCTTTTCTTTTCTAATCTAAAATCTGGTTTGAAACTTATCTTTGAATATGGAATGTGAATAAATCAGTCTCTGTCGTACGACTCTGGCTTCAAATTATTCGCATGCCATTTAAAACGGAACACTCTTTAATTAAATGAAATGGGAAGGAGCCTGACTTACGACTCGCCTTCGGCTCGTTTCACTTTAATTAAGAATGTTCATTTAATAAACTGAATGAAAAGAGGGAGCCTGTCGTACGACTCGTTTCTGCTCGGATGATCCGGTCCCTGACTTACGACTCGTGATTTAGGATCATTCTCATTCTCAAAACAATTTCCTAAAATCATAAAAGACACACAACCCACTCAACTGTTTTTCCTGCCCTTGTGCAGTCAACTTTTTTCAACTTTCAAACTCTTTTTATCTGCTTTTCTTAAAAGGACAGTGCTTTATCCATTCCCCTGCTACAGACAAACGCTTAAGCCTCCGAAGCGAGCATACAAGCATACTGTTGTATCAGTGGAATGCGACTTAAGCATCGTTCACTAAAAACAACCAACACACGAAATCTTTCTTTTCAGGAAGAACTACGTGAGCTTTGACTTCCTCATTGTACTTGGGGGATACGTAGGAGCGAGAGCCTCTCTCGTCAAGCCAAATAATAAAAAACTCTTTTTTTCCTTTCTGTTCAATATGCGGTAATCTTTTTCATTTTATGCGGTTATCTCTGTTTATGCAAACCAAAATTCCTCAAATGGTTCCCGTTGAGCACAACGGATATGAGGGGGTGTTAACGCCTTCCCCTCATGTAACCAACTCCCGAACCCGATTTTTAAGGTTTTATCATTATTTTCCTTTCCCCTCATGGGATAAATAAAATATGGTGGCGGCTTCATTGTTTACATTTGTGCATTGCATTTCATCATTGCATACTTGTATATTTTTTTGCGCCGGGTACTACAAAGAGCACATCATCACTTAGTGGCAGGAACATGATTTGGATCATTAGCAATGACATGAGCAGAACCAACTTCAGGATTAGGATCAATGGAACTTGAGCATTCACTTGAAGTGGAGTCACTTTGTTGAAGGAGTGGCTCAATGTGTGGAACCGGATTAGGTGGTGGAGGTACCAAGCCAAGATTAGGACATACATTGTTGATGTACCATTCTCTCATGATTTAAGATTCAAGCATCATGTACATAAGCATGTTGTTCTGAATCTGTTGACCAGTGAATAACTTAGCCAAGTCTCTTCTTGTTCTGATCAATTCCTTTTCAACTTTAGACTTTTTCACTAGATTCTTTTTCTCAGTCTCAAGAGCAGCAGCAGGAATGGAGGGGCCAGCTTTGGCAGAGGAACCAAATGTGTCAAGTGTTCCAAAGGATGATGGAATTGTTGGAATAGTACTGTTAGTGTACACAGGTTCTGACAGTCTAGGATAATTAGGAGATGAAGCAAAAACAGTTCTCATAAAGTCAGAGCTAAAGAATGATTGTAAGCTACCATGAGAAGTTGTCATTAATGGTGAAAATTGAGACACATTGTGTGATGATTTTGATGAGTAAAAGCTCAAAACTATTTGGCCAGCTATCTTAGGATTAAAAGGTGGGG
Organism: Trifolium dubium; assembly: GCA_951804385.1. Taxonomy (NCBI): domain Eukaryota; kingdom Viridiplantae; phylum Streptophyta; class Magnoliopsida; order Fabales; family Fabaceae; genus Trifolium; species Trifolium dubium. The sequence goes on along the minus strand of OX638062.1, from coordinate 30,707,792 downwards.
TATGTATCCTAATGTTTGGATCCCAATTCAGAGAAGTGTTAGTAGAGAAAGGGATAGAAGCATCAGAGTTTACCTTTTTCTGTTTTGCAACACCATCAGCTTGGAGATCATTCTCAGATTGATCTCCCCGAACCTTATCCAGAAACTCTAAATTTTCCTCCTCATCTCTTTTTCTCTTGATTCCAACTTCAGGCATAGGTGCTTCCATTTCATCTTCTTTCTTCATATGACTGATATTTTTAATTTTGAAGTACCGGATTTTGTTGTCAATGTGTTGATTAGACGAATCAATCTCAAATTTCCTAAATACTATGGTGAATATCATTCCATAGGGAAGTGAGACTTTGTTCTGGCAAGAGTTAGCAGTTGTAATCATGTGTTGGATAATGACATGAGGAAGATTGATTCTTTTTCCTCTTTTCACATGATACATAACCATTATGTCAATGTCTGACACTTTGTCCATGCTTCCAGCTAGAGGAAAATTAGCATACTGACACATGTTATGCAGAATTTTGTACCCTTTCTTCAACATAGATGACCTGAGTTCACATATTATTCCTTCTTTAGTGAACATTTCAAAGATGAGTTTTTCTTTGGTTAAATTCAGAGCAGAATACCAATTGTTTCCATAAATTGTATTCCCATCCTGTGGTAAATTCAACAGCTCAGCAAGTGTTTCAGAGGTGAGAGTAAGTTCAATACCTTTTCGGTGAGAAACGATCAAGCCTTTGTCTGCGTGTACAACACCATTATGATAGAAAGCTTGAACTAAGAGTGGATATGTGGTCTCTTGAATTTTGAAGAAATTAGTCCATCCGAGAGGTTCAGTGAACTGCAGTAAATCAACTCCTTCCTTGAGTAGTTCTTCAAGCTCAAAAATTCTGCTAGGTGCTATAGCTCTAGATTTCCAGAATTTGTCAAAACTAGCTTTTGCGTCAGGACATAGAAAACATGAAATTTCATCAAACATAGAAAACATTTAAAAAGGGTTTTTAACAATGTTTAAGTTTTCTTTAATAAAAATAAAACGATCTTCCACTATAGGTTTGGTAAAAATATCAGCTAATTGATTTTCAGTATCAACGAAAACTAATTCGACATCCTTTTTATTTACATGATCTCTAATAAAATGATGCTTAATTTCAATGTGTTTTGATCTTGAATGCTGAATGGGATTTTATGATAAATTAATGGCACTCGTTTTATCACAAAATTTTTTAACATTTGTGTACCTTAATGAAAAATCTTCAATTTGGTTTCTGATCCATATCACTTGAGAACAACAATTTGCGGCAGAGACATATTCTGCTTCAGTTGTTGAGAGTGCTATGGTATTTTGCTTTCTACAACACCAACTTACAAGAGCTTCACAAAGAAACTGACATCCTCCACTTGTGCTTTTTCTTTCAAGTTTATCACCGGCATAGTCAGCATCACAATAAGCTGTTAATTCAAAATGTGATCCCTTTTTGTACCATAGTCCAACATATGGTGTTCCCACCAAATATCTGAAAATTCTCTTAACTGCAATTAAGTGAGATTCTTTTGGAGATGTTTGAAATCTTGCACAAAGACCTACTGAAAAGACAATATCTGGTCTACTTGCAGTTAAGTAGAGAAGTGATCCTATCATTCCTCTATATTCCTTTTCTGACACATCTTTCCCTTTTTCATCTTTGTCTAAGTTTGTTGACGGGTGCATTGGAGTTGACATGATTTTTGCCTCATTCATCTTGTATTTTTTGAGAAGATCTTTGACATATTTTTCTTGACTAATAAAAATGCCATCTTCTTATTGCTTGATTTGTAAGCCAACAAAAAATCCAAGTTCTCCCATCATGCTCATTTAAAACTCACTTTGCATGAGATTAGATAAATCTTCACACATTTTTTCGTTAGTTGCACCAAAAATAATATCATCAACATAAACTTGTACAATTAATAAATCTTCATTATTTATTTTTCTAAAAAGGGTAGTATCAATTTTTCCTCTAGAAAAACCATTTTCAAGCAAAAAATTACTTAGTCTTTCATACCATGCTCTTGGAGCTTGTTTTAGTCAATAAAGAGCTTTGGTAAGTTTATAAACATGATTTGGTTTATGTTCATCAACAAAACTTGGAGGTTGATGTACATATACTTCTTCATTTAAGAAACCATTTAAAAAGCACTTTTTACATCCATTTGAAATAGTTTAAAACATTTGTGAGATGCATATGCAAGTAAAATTCTAATAGCTTCTAACTTGGCTACAGGAGCAAAGGTTTCATCATAATCAATACCTTCTTGTTGATTATACCCTTGAGCTACTAATCTTGCTTTGTTTCTTACCACTTTACCATTATCATCAAGATTCCACACTTTTTCTCAAATGGTACAAACCTTCTGATTGATTTCTAAAATCAAATGAAGCTCCTGAAAGTGGAGAAGTTACCCCCACTGGCATACTTGTTTGCAAGGGCATGGTAGGAGTATTTTCAACCAAGGTTGTAGCAACATGAGAAGTTGATGAAGGCATGCTAACAGAAACTGGGATAGTTTGTGTTGCCCCCATACTTGCTGCATCTGTGGTTGATGTTGTCATAGGAATCGAGGCAACAACTCTTCCTAACAATGGGTTAGTATCATCAGGATTTTGGATCTCACTGTTGTTGGCATTGTTATTGTTGTTTTCATTTTTATTGTAACTAGCGTTACTACCTCTGGGTCTCACCATTTCTGGTTTTATTCTACCACTTCTTAATTGCATGCACTAAACAAATACAATTTTTGAAAAACAACAAAGTAACAGATTTCCAAACACAATTTCGAACTTCAAAGATGAAGCCCTTTCAGAAATTTTCCTAAAGAAATTAAAGAAAAACGCACAAAAACCCGACCCATTGGGCGTGCCAATTTGTTTACACTGATTTTTGGTAAACAAACGCTAGTTTGCAATGCTTAAGAGACCAACTAGAAAATCTCGGGACATGTTTTGTGCATTCATTGTTTATAATTAAAAATGACAATGTTCATTAATGCAAATGAACAAGTTTGATTGAAAAAGTAAACTAAAGTAAAGAAAGTGTAACTTGAATGACAAGAAATGTATATATACTCAAAATGAGTACGTATTGACAGGAAAAAGTAAAGGTTTCAATGAATTAAAATGCAAAGAATGTAAATAAAAACAAGTAAACTGCATGAAAAGATAAATTGCATTGAATTAGTAAATGGTGACCACAGAATCAAATACCCTTTTCCTACTATTTCGACCTCAAGGAACACGAATCCACCCTCCGTTTTGTCAAAAACGCACTGCAACAGGTCCTAAAGCGTGACCGAAATAAGAAAGAAAAAGGAAGTTCCGATCTGAGCGTTTTCGTGCCAAAACAAAGGTAGATAAGGATCGTTTCGTGCTTATGATGCTTCTCTGAACACAAATCAATCATCGTTTAAGCTTGTACGCGCTCGAAACTCATTTTTGATTTTTCGTGTATAAACTTGCGTGGCTTTTTTCTGTTTACACAAACACTGATTGCAAAAACTAATTGTATATTATTGATCCTTGTGAAAAACACTACAAAAAGCACTACTTACTTGTTGATTTTGGTAAAAATTTATGAAACCCATTTTTGGGTTGAAGCTTCACTTGAGCTTCCATGGCCGTTGCTGTTTTGTGAAGAAGGAGAAGGTGAGCGCCACGTGGCGCTCTCTGGGTGGCTGCTGCGTTTACTCCGCGCGCCCCCAGTCCTTCTCAATACACCCCCAGCTGGGTGTTGGACCGGTCCGGGTTGTGTTTGACCCGGATCCGGCCCGTTCTTTTTTTTTTTATTTAATTTATTTTTTTATTTGATATGGGTTTGGGCTTCCTTTTGGGCCCTTTCTGTTTTGTTTGTTCTTGTTATGAGTTTTTCTGCTTATACCCATTTGCTACTGCACCTCCCTGCTGATATTATTTAATTATGATGTTAACAAATAAAAAAAAATGCTATTCTATTTTATATTCGAAAACTCGTATTCGGAATAAAAATAAATTGGACTCTGACGTACGTCTCGCGTCCTCGATTTATTTTTATTTCGAGTATTTTAAACAATTTAATTAATGTAGAGATAAAAGGGCTTGACTTACGACTTGTCTCTGTTTATCCTATTTTAATTAATTTCGTTTAAACAACTTTTTTCGTTACTTCGCCTGATCACTTGTAATATCATAATTAAATAATATCTCTGTTGTCTGTTAGATTTAATTTTGAGTGAAATAAAGATAAATTGGGCCCTGTCTTACGACTCGCGCTTTGAATTTATTTTTTATTTCATTCAAAATATGACTTAATGTTTGACACATAAGATAAGCGAGAGCCTGACGTACGACTCGTCTTGAGCTTATCTTACGCTTGCTTGCTAAAATGTTCGTTAATTTGCTTCTTTGTTTGTCAGTTTCAATTTATGCCTGATTATCTGATTACTCATTTATTTATGTGTCCGCATATTTATTTCGAGTATTATTTAATTGTTGCATTATTACACTGTCATTATCATATATTATGCATTTGCATTTTTCGCATCTTCTACCCTTTTCTTTTCTAATCTAAAATCTGGTTTGAAACTTATCTTTGAATATGGAATGTGAATAAATCAGTCTCTGTCGTACGACTCTGGCTTCAAATTATTCGCATGCCATTTAAAACGGAACACTCTTTAATTAAATGAAATGGGAAGGAGCCTGACTTACGACTCGCCTTCGGCTCGTTTCACTTTAATTAAGAATGTTCATTTAATAAACTGAATGAAAAGAGGGAGCCTGTCGTACGACTCGTTTCTGCTCGGATGATCCGGTCCCTGACTTACGACTCGTGATTTAGGATCATTCTCATTCTCAAAACAATTTCCTAAAATCATAAAAGACACTCAACCCACTCAACTGTTTTTCCTGCCCTTGTGCAGTCAACTTTTTTCAACTTTCAAACTCTTTTTATCTGCTTTTCTTAAAAGGACAGTGCTTTATCCATTCCCCTGCTACAGACAAACGCTTAAGCCTCCGAAGCGAGCATACAAGCATACTGTTGTATCAGTGGAATGCGACTTAAGCATCGTTCACTAAAAACAACCAACACACGAAATCTTTCTTTTCAGGAAGAACTACGTGAGCTTTGACTTCCTCATTGTACTTGGGGGATACGTAGGAGCGAGAGCCTCTCTCGTCAAGCCAAATAATAAAAAACTCTTTTTTTCCTTTCTGTTCAATATGCGGTAATCTTTTTCTTTTTATGCGGTTATCTCTGTTTATGCAAACCAAAATTCCTCAAATGGTTCCCGTTGAGTACAACGGATATGAGGGGGTGTTAACGCCTTCCCCTCATGTAACCAACTCCCGAACCCGATTTTTAAGGTTTTATCATTATTTTCCTTTCCCCTCATGGGATAAATAAAATATGGTGGTGGCTTCATTGTTTACATTTGTGCATTGCATTTCATCATTGCATACTTGTATATTTTTTTGCGCCGGGTACTACAAAGAGCACATCATCACTTAGTGGCAGGAACATGATTTGGATCATTAGCATTGACATGAGCAGAACCAACTTCAGGATTAGGATCAATGGAACTTGAGCATTCACTTGAAGTGGAGTCACTTTGTTGAAGGAGTGGCTCAATGTGTGGAACCGGATTAGGTGGTGGAGGTACCAAGCCAAGATTAGGACATACATTGTTGATGTACCATTCTCTCATGATTTAAGATTCAAGCATCATGTACATAAGCATGTTGTTCTGAATCTGTTGACCAGTGAATAACTTAGCCAAGTCTCTTCTTGTTCTGATCAATTCCTTTTCAACTTTAGACTTTTTCACTAGATTCTTTTTCTCAGTCTCAAGAGCAGCAGCAGGAATGGAGGGGCTAGCTTTGGCAGAGGAACCAAATGTGTCAAGTGTTCCAAAGGATGATGGAATTGTTGGAATAGTACTGTTAGTGTACACAGGTTCTGACAGTCTAGGATAATTAGGAGATGAAGCAAAAACAGTTCTCATAAAGTCAGAGCTAAAGAATGATTGTAAGCTACCATGAGAAGTTGTCATTAATGGTGAAAATTGAGACACATTGTGTGATGATTTTGATGAGTAAAAGCTCAAAACTATTTGGCCAGCTATCTTAGGATTAAAAGGTGGGGTATGTATCCTAATGTTTGGATCCCAATTCAGAGAAGTGTTAGTAGAGAAAGGGATAGAAGCATCAGAGTTTACCTTTTTCTGTTTTGCAACACCATCAGCTTGGAGATCATTCTCAGATTGATCTCCCCGAACCTTATCCAGAAACTCTAAATTTTCCTCCTCATCTCTTTTTCTCTTGATTCCAACTTCAGGCATAGGTGCTTCCATTTCATCTTCTTTCTTCATATGACTGATATTTTTAATTTTGAAGTACCGGATTTTGTTGTCAATGTGTTGATTAGACGAATCAATCTCAAATTTCCTAAATACTATGGTGAATATCATTCCATAGGGAAGTGAGACTTTGTTCTGGCAAGAGTTAGCAGTTGTAATCATGTGTTGGATAATGACATGAGGAAGATTGATTCTTTTTCCTCTTTTCACATGATACATAACCATTATGTCAATGTCTGACACTTTGTCCATGCTTCCAGCTAGAGGAAAATTAGCATACTGACACATGTTATGCAGAATTTTGTACCCTTTCTTCAACATAGATGACCTGAGTTCACATATTATTCCTTCTTTAGTGAACATTTCAAAGATGAGTTTTTCTTTGGTTAAATTCAGAGCAGAATACCAATTGTTTCCATAAATTGTATTCCCATCCTGTGGTAAATTCAACAGCTCAGCAAGTGTTTCAGAGGTGAGAGTAAGTTCAATACCTTTTCGGTGAGAAACGATCAAGCCTTTGTCTGCGTGTACAACACCATTATGATAGAAAGCTTGAACTAAGAGTGGATATGTGGTCTCTTGAATTTTGAAGAAATTAGTCCATCCGAGAGGTTCAGTGAACTGCAGTAAATCAACTCCTTCCTTGAGTAGTTCTTCAAGCTCAAAAATTCTGCTAGGTGCTATAGCTCTAGATTTCCAGAATTTGTCAAAACTAGCTTTTGCGTCAGGACATAGAAAACATGAAATTTCATCAAACATAGAAAACATTTAAAAAGGGTTTTTAACAATGTTTAAGTTTTCTTTAATAAAAATAAAACGATCTTCCACTATAGGTTTGGTAAAAATATCAGCTAATTGATTTTCAGTATCAACGAAAACTAATTCGACATCCTTTTTATTTACATGATCTCTAATAAAATGATGCTTAATTTCAATGTGTTTTGATCTTGAATGCTGAATGGGATTTTATGATAAATTAATGGCACTCGTTTTATCACAAAAATTTTTAACATTTGTGTACCTTAATGAAAAATCTTCAATTTGGTTTCTGATCCATATCACTTGAGAACAACAATTTGCGGCAGAGACATATTCTGCTTCAGTTGTTGAGAGTGCTATGGTATTTTGCTTTCTACAACACCAACTTACAAGAGCTTCACAAAGAAACTGACATCCTCCACTTGTGCTTTTTCTTTCAAGTTTATCACCGGCATAGTCAGCATCACAATAAGCTGTTAATTCAAAATGTGATCCCTTTTTGTACCATAGTCCAACATATGGTGTTCCCACCAAATATCTGAAAATTCTCTTAACTGCAATTAAGTGAGATTCTTTTGGAGATGTTTGAAATCTTGCACAAAGACCTACTGAAAAGACAATATCTGGTCTACTTGCAGTTAAGTAGAGAAGTGATCCTATCATTCCTCTATATTCCTTTTCTGACACATCTTTCCCTTTTTCATCTTTGTCTAAGTTTGTTGACGGGTGCATTGGAGTTGACATGATTTTTGCCTCATTCATCTTGTATTTTTTGAGAAGATCTTTGACATATTTTTCTTGACTAATAAAAATGCCATCTTCTTATTGCTTGATTTGTAAGCCAACAAAAAATCCAAGTTCTCCCATCATGCTCATTTAAAACTCACTTTGCATGAGATTAGATAAATCTTCACACATTTTTTCGTTAGTTGCACCAAAAATAATATCATCAACATAAACTTGTACAATTAATAAATCTTCATTATTTATTTTTCTAAAAAGGGTAGTATCAATTTTTCCTCTAGAAAAACCATTTTCAAGCAAAAAATTACTTAGTCTTTCATACCATGCTCTTGGAGCTTGTTTTAGTCAATAAAGAGCTTTGGTAAGTTTATAAACATGATTTGGTTTATGTTCATCAACAAAACTTGGAGGTTGATGTACATATACTTCTTCATTTAAGAAACCATTTAAAAAGCACTTTTTACATCCATTTGAAATAGTTTAAAACATTTGTGAGATGCATATGCAAGTAAAATTCTAATAGCTTCTAACTTGGCTACAGGAGCAAAGGTTTCATCATAATCAATACCTTCTTGTTGATTATACCCTTGAGCTACTAATCTTGCTTTGTTTCTTACCACTTTACCATTATCATCAAGATTCCACACTTTTTCTCAAATGGTACAAACCTTCTGATTGATTTCTAAAATCAAATGAAGCTCCTGAAAGTGGAGAAGTTACCCCCACTGGCATACTTGTTTGCAAGGGCATGGTAGGAGTATTTTCAACCAAGGTTGTAGCAACATGAGAAGTTGATGAAGGCATGCTAACAGAAACTGGGATAGTTTGTGTTGCCCCCATACTTGCTGCATCTGTGGTTGATGTTGTCATAGGAATCGAGGCAACAACTCTTCCTAACAATGGGTTAGTATCATCAGGATTTTGGATCTCACTGTTGTTGGCATTGTTATTGTTGTTTTCATTTTTATTGTAACTAGCGTTACTACCTCTGGGTCTCACCATTTCTGGTTTTATTCTACCACTTCTTAATTGCATGCACTAAACAAATACAATTTTTGAAAAACAACAAAGTAACAGATTTCCAAACACAATTTCGAACTTCAAAGATGAAGCCCTTTCAGAAATTTTCCTAAAGAAATTAAAGAAAAACGCACAAAAACCCGACCCATTGGGCGTGCCAATTTGTTTACACTGATTTTTGGTAAACAAACGCTAGTTTGCAATGCTTAAGAGACCAACTAGAAAATCTCGGGACATGTTTTGTGCATTCATTGTTTATAATTAAAAATGACAATGTTCATTAATGCAAATGAACAAGTTTGATTGAAAAAGTAAACTAAAGTAAAGAAAGTGTAACTTGAATGACAAGAAATGTATATATACTCAAAATGAGTACGTATTGACAGGAAAAAGTAAAGGTTTCAATGAATTAAAATGCAAAGAATGTAAATAAAAACAAGTAAACTGCATGAAAAGATAAATTGCATTGAATTAGTAAATGGTGACCACAGAATCAAATACCCTTTTCCTACTATTTCGACCTCAAGGAACACGAATCCACCCTCCGTTTTGTCAAAAACGCACTGCAACAGGTCCTAAAGCGTGACCGAAATAAGAAAGAAAAAGGAAGTTCCGATCTGAGCGTTTTCGTGCCAAAACAAAGGTAGATAAGGATCGTTTCGTGCTTATGATGCTTCTCTGAACACAAATCAATCATCGTTTAAGCTTGTACGCGCTCGAAACTCATTTTTGATTTTTCGTGTATAAACTTGCGTGGCTTTTTTCTGTTTACACAAACACTGATTGCAAAAACTAATTGTATATTATTGATCCTTGTGAAAAACACTACAAAAAGCACTACTTACTTGTTGATTTTGGTAAAAATTTATGAAACCCATTTTTGGGTTGAAGCTTCACTTGAGCTTCCATGGCCGTTGCTGTTTTGTGAAGAAGGAGAAGGTGAGCGCCACGTGGCGCTCTCTGGGTGGCTGCTGCGTTTACTCCGCGCGCCCCCAGTCCTTCTCAATACACCCCCAGCTGGGTGTTGGACCGGTCCGGGTTGTGTTTGACCCGGATCCGGCCCGTTCTTTTTTTTTTTTATTTAATTTATTTTTTTATTTGATATGGGTTTGGGCTTCCTTTTGGGCCCTTTCTGTTTTGTTTGTTCTTGTTATGAGTTTTTCTGCTTATACCCATTTGCTACTGCACCTCCCTGCTGATATTATTTAATTATGATGTTAACAAATAAAAAAAAATGCTATTCTATTTTATATTCGAAAACTCGTATTCGGAATAAAAATAAATTGGACTCTGACGTACGTCTCGCGTCCTCGATTTATTTTTATTTCGAGTATTTTAAACAATTTAATTAATGTAGAGATAAAAGGGCTTGACTTACGACTTGTCTCTGTTTATCCTATTTTAATTAATTTCGTTTAAACAACTTTTTTCGTTACTTCGCCTGATCACTTGTAATATCATAATTAAATAATATCTCTGTTGTCTGTTAGATTTAATTTTGAGTGAAATAAAGATAAATTGGGCCCTGTCTTACGACTCGCGCTTTGAATTTATTTTTTATTTCATTCAAAATATGACTTAATGTTTGACACATAAGATAAGCGAGAGCCTGACGTACGACTCGTCTTGAGCTTATCTTACGCTTGCTTGCTAAAATGTTCGTTAATTTGCTTCTTTGTTTGTCAGTTTCAATTTATGCCTGATTATCTGATTACTCATTTATTTATGTGTCCGCATATTTATTTCGAGTATTATTTAATTGTTGCATTATTACACTGTCATTATCATATATTATGCATTTGCATTTTTCGCATCTTCTACCCTTTTCTTTTCTAATCTAAAATCTGGTTTGAAACTTATCTTTGAATATGGAATGTGAATAAATCAGTCTCTGTCGTACGACTCTGGCTTCAAATTATTCGCATGCCATTTAAAACGGAACACTCTTTAATTAAATGAAATGGGAAGGAGCCTGACTTACGACTCGCCTTCGGCTCGTTTCACTTTAATTAAGAATGTTCATTTAATAAACTGAATGAAAAGAGGGAGCCTGTCGTACGACTCGTTTCTGCTCGGATGATCCGGTCCCTGACTTACGACTCGTGATTTAGGATCATTCTCATTCTCAAAACAATTTCCTAAAATCATAAAAGACACTCAACCCACTCAACTGTTTTTCCTGCCCTTGTGCAGTCAACTTTTTTCAACTTTCAAACTCTTTTTATCTGCTTTTCTTAAAAGGACAGTGCTTTATCCATTCCCCTGCTACAGACAAACGCTTAAGCCTCCGAAGCGAGCATACAAGCATACTGTTGTATCAGTGGAATGCGACTTAAGCATCGTTCACTAAAAACAACCAACACACGAAATCTTTCTTTTCAGGAAGAACTACGTGAGCTTTGACTTCCTCATTGTACTTGGGGGATACGTAGGAGCGAGAGCCTCTCTCGTCAAGCCAAATAATAAAAAACTCTTTTTTTCCTTTCTGTTCAATATGCGGTAATCTTTTTCTTTTTATGCGGTTATCTCTGTTTATGCAAACCAAAATTCCTCAAATGGTTCCCGTTGAGTACAACGGATATGAGGGGGTGTTAACGCCTTCCCCTCATGTAACCAACTCCCGAACCCGATTTTTAAGGTTTTATCATTATTTTCCTTTCCCCTCATGGGATAAATAAAATATGGTGGCGGCTTCATTGTTTACATTTGTGCATTGCATTTCATCATTGCATACTTGTATATTTTTTTGCGCCGGGTACTACAAAGAGCACATCATCACTTAGTGGCAGGAACATGATTTGGATCATTAGCATTGACATGAGCAGAACCAACTTCAGGATTAGGATCAATGGAACTTGAGCATTCACTTGAAGTGGAGTCACTTTGTTGAAGGAGTGGCTCAATGTGTGGAACCGGATTAGGTGGTGGAGGTACCAAGCCAAGATTAGGACATACATTGTTGATGTACCATTCTCTCATGATTTAAGATTCAAGCATCATGTACATAAGCATGTTGTTCTGAATCTGTTGACCAGTGAATAACTTAGCCAAGTCTCTTCTTGTTCTGATCAATTCCTTTTCAACTTTAGACTTTTTCACTAGATTCTTTTTCTCAGTCTCAAGAGCAGCAGCAGGAATGGAGGGGCCAGCTTTGGCAGAGGAACCAAATGTGTCAAGTGTTCCAAAGGATGATGGAATTGTTGGAATAGTACTGTTAGTGTACACAGGTTCTGACAGTCTAGGATAATTAGGAGATGAAGCAAAAACAGTTCTCATAAAGTCAGAGCTAAAGAATGATTGTAAGCTACCATGAGAAGTTGTCATTAATGGTGAAAATTGAGACACATTGTGTGATGATTTTGATGAGTAAAAGCTCAAAACTATTTGGCCAGCTATCTTAGGATTAAAAGGTGGGGTATGTATCCTAATGTTTGGATCCCAATTCAGAGAAGTGTTAGTAGAGAAAGGGATAGAAGCATCAGAGTTTACCTTTTTCTGTTTTGCAACACCATCAGCTTGGAGATCATTCTCAGATTGATCTCCCCGAACCTTATCCAGAAACTCTAAATTTTCCTCCTCATCTCTTTTTCTCTTGATTCCAACTTCAGGCATAGGTGCTTCCATTTCATCTTCTTTCTTCATATGACTGATATTTTTAATTTTGAAGTACCGGATTTTGTTGTCAATGTGTTGATTAGACGAATCAATCTCAAATTTCCTAAATACTATGGTGAATATCATTCCATAGGGAAGTGAGACTTTGTTCTGGCAAGAGTTAGCAGTTGTAATCATGTGTTGGATAATGACATGAGGAAGATTGATTCTTTTTCCTCTTTTCACATGATACATAACCATTATGTCAATGTCTGACACTTTGTCCATGCTTCCAGCTAGAGGAAAATTAGCATACTGACACATGTTATGCAGAATTTTGTACCCTTTCTTCAACATAGATGACCTGAGTTCACATATTATTCCTTCTTTAGTGAACATTTCAAAGATGAGTTTTTCTTTGGTTAAATTCAGAGCAGAATACCAATTGTTTCCATAAATTGTATTCCCATCCTGTGGTAAATTCAACAGCTCAGCAAGTGTTTCAGAGGTGAGAGTAAGTTCAATACCTTTTCGGTGAGAAACGATCAAGCCTTTGTCTGCGTGTACAACACCATTATGATAGAAAGCTTGAACTAAGAGTGGATATGTGGTCTCTTGAATTTTGAAGAAATTAGTCCATCCGAGAGGTTCAGTGAACTGCAGTAAATCAATTCCTTCCTTGAGTAGTTCTTCAAGCTCAAAAATTCTGCTAGGTGCTATAGCTCTAGATTTCCAGAATTTGTCAAAACTAGCTTTTGCGTCAGGACATAGAAAACATGAAATTTCATCAAACATAGAAAACATTTAAAAAGGGTTTTTAACAATGTTTAAGTTTTCTTTAATAAAAATAAAACGATCTTCCACTATAGGTTTGGTAAAAATATGAGCTAATTGATTTTCAGTATCAACGAAAACTAATTCGACATCCTTTTTATTTACATGATCTCTAATAAAATGATGCTTAATTTCAATGTGTTTTGATCTTGAATGCTGAATGGGATTTTATGATAAATTAATGGCACTCGTTTTATCACAAAAATTTTTAACATTTGTGTACCTTAATGAAAAATCTTCAATTTGGTTTCTGATCCATATCACTTGAGAACAACAATTTGCGGCAGAGACATATTCTGCTTCAGTTGTTGAGAGTGCTATGGTATTTTGCTTTCTACAACACCAACATACAAGAGCTTCACAAAGAAACTGACATCCTCCACTTGTGCTTTTTCTTTCAAGTTTATCACCGGCATAGTCAGCATCACAATAAGCTGTTAATTCAAAATGTGATCCCTTTTTGTACCATAGTCCAACATATGGTGTTCCCACCAAATATCTGAAAATTCTCTTAACTGCAATTAAGTGAGATTCTTTTGGAGATGTTTGAAATCTTGCACAAAGACCTACTGAAAAGACAATATCTGGTCTACTTGCAGTTAAGTAGAGAAGTGATCCTATCATTCCTCTATATTCCTTTTCTGACACATCTTTCCCTTTTTCATCTTTGTCTAAGTTTGTTGACGGGTGCATTGGAGTTGACATGATTTTTGCCTCATTCATCTTGTATTTTTTGAGAAGATCTTTGACATATTTTTCTTGACTAATAAAAATGCCATCTTCTTATTGCTTGATTTGTAAGCCAACAAAAAATCCAAGTTCTCCCATCATGCTCATTTAAAACTCACTTTGCATGAGATTAGATAAATCTTCACACATTTTTTCGTTAGTTGCACCAAAAATAATATCATCAACATAAACTTGTACAATTAATAAATCTTCATTATTTATTTTTCTAAAAAGGGTAGTATCAATTTTTCCTCTAGAAAAACCATTTTCAAGCAAAAAATTACTTAGTCTTTCATACCATGCTCTTGGAGCTTGTTTTAGTCAATAAAGAGCTTTGGTAAGTTTATAAACATGATTTGGTTTATGTTCATCAACAAAACTTGGAGGTTGATGTACATATACTTCTTCATTTAAGAAACCATTTAAAAAGCACTTTTTACATCCATTTGAAATAGTTTAAAACATTTGTGAGATGCATATGCAAGTAAAATTCTAATAGCTTCTAACTTGGCTACAGGAGCAAAGGTTTCATCATAATCAATACCTTCTTGTTGATTATACCCTTGAGCTACTAATCTTGCTTTGTTTCTTACCACTTTACCATTATCATCAAGATTCCACACTTTTTCTCAAATGGTACAAACCTTCTGATTGATTTCTAAAATCAAATGAAGCTCCTGAAAGTGGAGAAGTTACCCCCACTGGCATACTTGTTTGCAAGGGCATGGTAGGAGTATTTTCAACCAAGGTTGTAGCAACATGAGAAGTTGATGAAGGCATGCTAACAGAAACTGGGATAGTTTGTGTTGCCCCCATACTTGCTGCATCTGTGGTTGATGTTGTCATAGGAATCGAGGCAACAACTCTTCCTAACAATGGGTTAGTATCATCAGGATTTTGGATCTCACTGTTGTTGGCATTGTTATTGTTGTTTTCATTTTTATTGTAACTAGCGTTACTACCTCTGGGTCTCACCATTTCTGGTTTTATTCTACCACTTCTTAATTGCATGCACTAAACAAATACAATTTTTGAAAAACAACAAAGTAACAGATTTCCAAACACAATTTCGAACTTCAAAGATGAAGCCCTTTCAGAAATTTTCCTAAAGAAATTAAAGAAAAACGCACAAAAACCCGACCCATTGGGCGTGCCAATTTGTTTACACTGATTTTTGGTAAACAAACGCTAGTTTGCAATGCTTAAGAGACCAACTAGAAAATCTCGGGACATGTTTTGTGCATTCATTGTTTATAATTAAAAATGACAATGTTCATTAATGCAAATGAACAAGTTTGATTGAAAAAGTAAACTAAAGTAAAGAAAGTGTAACTTGAATGACAAGAAATGTATATATACTCAAAATGAGTACGTATTGACAGGAAAAAGTAAAGGTTTCAATGAATTAAAATGCAAAGAATGTAAATAAAAACAAGTAAACTGCATGAAAAGATAAATTGCATTGAATTAGTAAATGGTGACCACAGAATCAAATACCCTTTTCCTACTATTTCGACCTCAAGGAACACGAATCCACCCTCCGTTTTGTCAAAAACGCACTGCAACAGGTCCTAAAGCGTGACCGAAATAAGAAAGAAAAAGGAAGTTCCGATCTGAGCGTTTTCGTGCCAAAACAAAGGTAGATAAGGATCGTTTCGTGCTTATGATGCTTCTCTGAACACAAATCAATCATCGTTTAAGCTTGTACGCGCTCGAAACTCATTTTTGATTTTTCGTGTATAAACTTGCGTGGCTTTTTTCTGTTTACACAAACACTGATTGCAAAAACTAATTGTATATTATTGATCCTTGTGAAAAACACTACAAAAAGCACTACTTACTTGTTGATTTTGGTAAAAATTTATGAAACCCATTTTTGGGTTGAAGCTTCACTTGAGCTTCCATGGCCGTTGCTGTTTTGTGAAGAAGGAGAAGGTGAGCGCCACGTGGCGCTCTCTGGGTGGCTGCTGCGTTTACTCCGCGCGCCCCCAGTCCTTCTCAATACACCCCCAGCTGGGTGTTGGACCGGTCCGGGTTGTGTTTGACCCGGATCCGGCCCGTTCTTTTTTTTTTTATTTAATTTATTTTTTTATTTGATATGGGTTTGGGCTTCCTTTTGGGCCCTTTCTGTTTTGTTTGTTCTTGTTATGAGTTTTTCTGCTTATACCCATTTGCTACTGCACCTCCCTGCTGATATTATTTAATTATGATGTTAACAAATAAAAAAAAATGCTATTCTATTTTATATTCGAAAACTCGTATTCGGAATAAAAATAAATTGGACTCTGACGTACGTCTCGCGTCCTCGATTTATTTTTATTTCGAGTATTTTAAACAATTTAATTAATGTAGAGATAAAAGGGCTTGACTTACGACTTGTCTCTGTTTATCCTATTTTAATTAATTTCGTTTAAACAACTTTTTTCGTTACTTCGCCTGATCACTTGTAATATCATAATTAAATAATATCTCTGTTGTCTGTTAGATTTAATTTTGAGTGAAATAAAGATAAATTGGGCCCTGTCTTACGACTCGCGCTTTCAATTTATTTTTTATTTCATTCAAAATATGACTTAATGTTTGACACATAAGATAAGCGAGAGCCTGACGTACGACTCGTCTTGAGCTTATCTTACGCTTGCTTGCTAAAATGTTCGTTAATTTGCTTCTTTGTTTGTCAGTTTCAATTTATGCCTGATTATCTGATTACTCATTTATTTATGTGTCCGCATATTTATTTCGAGTATTATTTAATTGTTGCATTATTACACTGTCATTATCATATATTATGCATTTGCATTTTTCGCATCTTCTACCCTTTTCTTTTCTAATCTAAAATCTAGTTTGAAACTTATCTTTGAATATGGAATGTGAATAAATCAGTCTCTGTCGTACGACTCTGGCTTCAAATTATTCGCATGCCATTTAAAACGGAACACTCTTTAATTAAATGAAATGGGAAGGAGCCTGACTTACGACTCGCCTTCGGCTCGTTTCACTTTAATTAAGAATGTTCATTTAATAAACTGAATGAAAAGAGGGAGCCTGTCGTACGACTCGTTTCTGCTCGGATGATCCGGTCCCTGACTTACGACTCGTGATTTAGGATCATTCTCATTCTCAAAACAATTTCCTAAAATCATAAAAGACACTCAACCCACTCAACTGTTTTTCCTGCCCTTGTGCAGTCAACTTTTTTCAACTTTCAAACTCTTTTTATCTGCTTTTCTTAAAAGGACAGTGCTTTATCCATTCCCCTGCTACAGACAAACGCTTAAGCCTCCGAAGCGAGCATACAAGCATACTGTTGTATCAGTGGAATGCGACTTAAGCATCGTTCACTAAAAACAACCAACACACGAAATCTTTCTTTTCAGGAAGAACTACGTGAGCTTTGACTTCCTCATTGTACTTGGGGGATACGTAGGAGCGAGAGCCTCTCTCGTCAAGCCAAATAATAAAAAACTCTTTTTTTCCTTTCTGTTCAATATGCGGTAATCTTTTTCTTTTTATGCGGTTATCTCTGTTTATGCAAACCAAAATTCCTCAAATGGTTCCCGTTGAGTACAACGGATATGAGGGGGTGTTAACGCCTTCCCCTCATGTAACCAACTCCCGAACCCGATTTTTAAGGTTTTATCATTATTTTCCTTTCCCCTCATGGGATAAATAAAATATGGTGGCGGCTTCATTGTTTACATTTGTGCATTGCATTTCATCATTGCATACTTGTATATTTTTTTGCGCCGGGTACTACAAAGAGCACATCATCACTTAGTGGCAGGAACATGATTTGGATCATTAGCATTGACATGAGCAGAACCAACTTCAGGATTAGGATCAATGGAACTTGAGCATTCACTTGAAGTGGAGTCACTTTGTTGAAGGAGTGGCTCAATGTGTGGAACCGGATTAGGTGGTGGAGGTACCAAGCCAAGATTAGGACATACATTGTTGATGTACCATTCTCTCATGATTTAAGATTCAAGCATCATGTACATAAGCATGTTGTTCTGAATCTGTTGACCAGTGAATAACTTAGCCAAGTCTCTTCTTGTTCTGATCAATTCCTTTTCAACTTTAGACTTTTTCACTAGATTCTTTTTCTCAGTCTCAAGAGCAGCAGCAGGAATGGAGGGGCTAGCTTTGGCAGAGGAACCAAATGTGTCAAGTGTTCCAAAGGATGATGGAATTGTTGGAATAGTACTGTTAGTGTACACAGGTTCTGACAGTCTAGGATAATTAGGAGATGAAGCAAAAACAGTTCTCATAAAGTCAGAGCTAAAGAATGATTGTAAGCTACCATGAGAAGTTGTCATTAATGGTGAAAATTGAGACACATTGTGTGATGATTTTGATGAGTAAAAGCTCAAAACTATTTGGCCAGCTATCTTAGGATTAAAAGGTGGGGTATGTATCCTAATGTTTGGATCCCAATTCAGAGAAGTGTTAGTAGAGAAAGGGATAGAAGCATCAGAGTTTACCTTTTTCTGTTTTGCAACACCATCAGCTTGGAGATCATTCTCAGATTGATCTCCCCGAACCTTATCCAGAAACTCTAAATTTTCCTCCTCATCTCTTTTTCTCTTGATTCCAACTTCAGGCATAGGTGCTTCCATTTCATCTTCTTTCTTCATATGACTGATATTTTTAATTTTGAAGTACCGGATTTTGTTGTCAATGTGTTGATTAGACGAATCAATCTCAAATTTCCTAAATACTATGGTGAATATCATTCCATAGGGAAGTGAGACTTTGTTCTGGCAAGAGTTAGCAGTTGTAATCATGTGTTGGATAATGACATGAGGAAGATTGATTCTTTTTCCTCTTTTCACATGATACATAACCATTATGTCAATGTCTGACACTTTGTCCATGCTTCCAGCTAGAGGAAAATTAGCATACTGACACATGTTATGCAGAATTTTGTACCCTTTCTTCAACATAGATGACCTGAGTTCACATATTATTCCTTCTTTAGTGAACATTTCAAAGATGAGTTTTTCTTTGGTTAAATTCAGAGCAGAATACCAATTGTTTCCATAAATTGTATTCCCATCCTGTGGTAAATTCAACAGCTCAGCAAGTGTTTCAGAGGTGAGAGTAAGTTCAATACCTTTTCGGTGAGAAACGATCAAGCCTTTGTCTGCGTGTACAACACCATTATGATAGAAAGCTTGAACTAAGAGTGGATATGTGGTCTCTTGAATTTTGAAGAAATTAGTCCATCCGAGAGGTTCAGTGAACTGCAGTAAATCAACTCCTTCCTTGAGTAGTTCTTCAAGCTCAAAAATTCTGCTAGGTGCTATAGCTCTAGATTTCCAGAATTTGTCAAAACTAGCTTTTGCGTCAGGACATAGAAAACATGAAATTTCATCAAACATAGAAAACATTTAAAAAGGGTTTTTAACAATGTTTAAGTTTTCTTTAATAAAAATAAAACGATCTTCCACTATAGGTTTGGTAAAAATATCAGCTAATTGATTTTCAGTATCAACGAAAACTAATTCGACATCCTTTTTATTTACATGATCTCTAATAAAATGATGCTTAATTTCAATGTGTTTTGATCTTGAATGCTGAATGGGATTTTATGATAAATTAATGGCACTCGTTTTATCACAAAAATTTTTAACATTTGTGTACCTTAATGAAAAATCTTCAATTTGGTTTCTGATCCATATCACTTGAGAACAACAATTTGCGGCAGAGACATATTCTGCTTCAGTTGTTGAGAGTGCTATGGTATTTTGCTTTCTACAACACCAACTTACAAGAGCTTCACAAAGAAACTGACATCCTCCACTTGTGCTTTTTCTTTCAAGTTTATCACCGGCATAGTCAGCATCACAATAAGCTGTTAATTCAAAATGTGATCCCTTTTTGTACCATAGTCCAACATATGGTGTTCCCACCAAATATCTGAAAATTCTCTTAACTGCAATTAAGTGAGATTCTTTTGGAGATGTTTGAAATCTTGCACAAAGACCTACTGAAAAGACAATATCTGGTCTACTTGCAGTTAAGTAGAGAAGTGATCCTATCATTCCTCTATATTCCTTTTCTGACACATCTTTCCCTTTTTCATCTTTGTCTAAGTTTGTTGACGGGTGCATTGGAGTTGACATGATTTTTGCCTCATTCATCTTGTATTTTTTGAGAAGATCTTTGACATATTTTTCTTGACTAATAAAAATGCCATCTTCTTATTGCTTGATTTGTAAGCCAACAAAAAATCCAAGTTCTCCCATCATGCTCATTTAAAACTCACTTTGCATGAGATTAGATAAATCTTCACACATTTTTTCGTTAGTTGCACCAAAAATAATATCATCAACATAAACTTGTACAATTAATAAATCTTCATTATTTATTTTTCTAAAAAGGGTAGTATCAATTTTTCCTCTAGAAAAACCATTTTCAAGCAAAAAATTACTTAGTCTTTCATACCATGCTCTTGGAGCTTGTTTTAGTCAATAAAGAGCTTTGGTAAGTTTATAAACATGATTTGGTTTATGTTCATCAACAAAACTTGGAGGTTGATGTACATATACTTCTTCATTTAAGAAACCATTTAAAAAAGCACTTTTTACATCCATTTGAAATAGTTTAAAACATTTGTGAGATGCATATGCAAGTAAAATTCTAATAGCTTCTAACTTGGCTACAGGAGCAAAGGTTTCATCATAATCAATACCTTCTTGTTGATTATACCCTTGAGCTACTAATCTTGCTTTGTTTCTTACCACTTTACCATTATCATCAAGATTCCACACTTTTTCTCAAATGGTACAAACCTTCTGATTGATTTCTAAAATCAAATGAAGCCCCTGAAAGTGGAGAAGTTACCCCCACTGGCATACTTGTTTGCAAGGGCATGGTAGGAGTATTTTCAACCAAGGTTGTAGCAACATGAGAAGTTGATGAAGGCATGCTAACAGAAACTGGGATAGTTTGTGTTGCCCCCATACTTGCTGCATCTGTGGTTGATGTTGTCATAGGAATCGAGGCAACAACTCTTCCTAACAATGGGTTAGTATCATCAGGATTTTGGATCTCACTGTTGTTGGCATTGTTATTGTTGTTTTCATTTTTATTGTAACTAGCGTTACTACCTCTGGGTCTCACCATTTCTGGTTTTATTCTACCACTTCTTAATTGCATGCACTAAACAAATACAATTTTTGAAAAACAACAAAGTAACAGATTTCCAAACACAATTTCGAACTTCAAAGATGAAGCCCTTTCAGAAATTTTCCTAAAGAAATTAAAGAAAAACGCACAAAAACCCGACCCATTGGGCGTGCCAATTTGTTTACACTGATTTTTGGTAAACAAACGCTAGTTTGCAATGCTTAAGAGACCAACTAGAAAATCTCGGGACATGTTTTGTGCATTCATTGTTTATAATTAAAAATGACAATGTTCATTAATGCAAATGAACAAGTTTGATTGAAAAAGTAAACTAAAGTAAAGAAAGTGTAACTTGAATGACAAGAAATGTATATATACTCAAAATGAGTACGTATTGACAGGAAAAAGTAAAGGTTTCAATGAATTAAAATGCAAAGAATGTAAATAAAAACAAGTAAACTGCATGAAAAGATAAATTGCATTGAATTAGTAAATGGTGACCACAGAATCATACATTTTGCCTTTTGTATTCCTTTCGCTCGAACGCATGGGTACTCAGAATTTGTAAGGGTTGTTAGTATGAGAATTTGTGATCCTAATTACATCAAATGAACTTATATTTATAAGTAAATCCTACAACGTTCTAGTAACGCCTATAGAAAGCTCATTTGACATGTGTACAATGTTGGAGTAAGCCCTAAGAGCCAATCTATTTTCATAGTATTTGCTTTAGGAGTTTATTAATAATATAAGGCATTACTTTCATTGTGTTTGTAAGAGTTCAAAGTAATGAAATCCCTAGAATAGATAGTCCGTTTAATATTAAGTATGACTTAATCATGAGACAAAATTAAACATAAGGACGCTATTCTTAAAGTATCCGTAGTCGAGCTTTAAGGTGAAATTGGGATAACCTTAAAGCAAAAAGACTATTATGAAGATAGGCTGATGATCGTATCTCATGGATCATAGGATAAGGAGTTATCAAGTCTTGACATAAGTATACAATATTAAGAGTAATATTTATACTGGATTGACCCGCCATAAGAGTGCTACATGCTAAGTTATGCAAAGTGTCATAAGTCACTCTTATAATGATAAAGGTGTAAACCGCCCTTAGACCTGAAACCACCCTTGTACCCTAGATGTGGAGTTGAGTACTTTGTTACTGTTCTAACGTTGTCTGTAACAGGATAACTATAAAGGCAGTTAATGGGTACTTCGCAAAGCATGCTGTGGGGCAGCGGTGTCCTAGATGGAATTTGCCAATCCTGCATAACAGGATAAATGTCATGGGCCCAATATTGAACTGGACAAAGATGACACCAAGTATGCTTTGTGTTCAATATAGACATAAGGGGCAAAGGGGCAATTATACACGCACGTATCATAGTAAAGGTTATGTTTAGATCACATGTAATTTCTCATGACTTGGGTAGCAATGATGTCTTGCTAGATACCTCTCATTGTTTATTATATTAAATGGAAATTTAATATAATTGCCAACGTCATGGAAACCTACAGGGTCACACACATAAGGACAGTCTAAATATTGAGAGAATTAAGGAACACCGTAAAGTACGGTGAGTATGCAAAGTGATAAGGGTATCACGGTAATTAAACAAATAAGATACACCGTAGTGTACGGTGGGAGCGCGCGCACATGAGCATGCACACTCATGTGAGGCGCGCGCGCCCAAAGATATCTTTTAGAAGATATTGTTTTATTTTATTTGTTTGTTTGCTTTTTGTCCAAGATAAAAGATTTATTTTGTTTCATGAGAAACATCTATAAATAGAGAACTCTTGGCATAAGTTCAATACACCAAAAAGCATTAAGAAATATTTTAGAGTTGGAAACCCTAAAATAATTCCTCTCTCAATATTCTTGAAAGCCTTCATAAATAAGGGCTAGCACTCTTTTGAAGGTGACCGTTCGTGTGGACTGAGTAGAGGCGTTGTTCTTCGTCATCAACGCTCGTGATCGAATCTTGTTCGTGGCTTCAAGGGTTCTACTTTACTAGAGGTAAAAAACCCTAAACACATAACATGCTCATTCGTAAGGATCAAACAAAGGAAAATTTTTGAAATTCCGCTGCTTTACCGTTACTATTTTCCTTCAGTGGTATCAGAGCCACTTACGAAACCATGTTTATGATGTTTGTTATATCTTGTTATAAATAATTTAATACGATTACAATACCTAACAAGATAAGAATGAAGAATTAGATTCTAATTGAATAAGAGATTTGTATATGATACAAATTGAGGATGTTGCATATAAAAGTATATTTGATATACTAGGATTCATGACAAGAAAGTATATTTGATATATTAGGGTTCATGACAACACAAGGGTTGTGTTATACTGAAAAACGTTTTCAGAATTCGCCGAAATCGTGGCATGATTTACGAAATCGCGCCACAATGTGCGCGAAGCCCTGACACGGTCGCCCAGTGAGCCAACTGGCGACGGCTGGCGACCAAAACAGTAGCTGCTCGCCGGCTGGCGAGCTCCGGCGAGCCCTGGCGAGCTGTGCAACCAAAAACTTGACAAAAATCACGATTTATGAAATTGTGATACGACTGTGAACGGTATGATCAAGATCTAAAATTTGATTTTAAGTAACACAACTTTAACTAATGATAAAGTATGTTTGTTGAAGATGATTAGTTGTGGCTTCTTTTGAACTAAAACCTTTTAAGATAAAATCTCTCATTGGCTTGAGAGAACTAATGCCATAACTAACAATCTTGCATATTATTGTTGCATATAAGAGCGTCTTATATGTTTAACAAGGCGGTGAGATTGAAACTAAATAAATACCCCTCAATAGACACATAAGAAACTAATGAAGAAGATGTAAGTTTCGCCCACGCGAAGTGCGTTTTCTTTATTGAGTAAAATATGTGAATATTAAGTTAATGCTTTCCAAGTTATAGAACTCATCAAGACTAGTATCAAACAATGTGGTTTTCGCCCACGCGATGGTGCGTTGTTTGCATTAGTAAGGTGCGATGGGATAAATGTAATATCCAACTTCTATAACATGGGTCAAACTTAACTAAACAAGTTATGATAAGATTATACAAAGTTTAGAAGCAAGCGTTGGGTATAATTCATATGATGAATCAGAATAAAGAGTTGTTCACCCAATGGAGACATTCGAGAATTGCATGAGATGTAATTGGAAGGAGTTCCTACCTAAATAGCTAAGTCTTATGTTATCCGCCCACGCGGACTTAAGGCAAAGTGAAATATGGATCTCGACCCACTAGAAAATCTTCAACGGGATTTTCCGAATCAAATGATGAGGGTCCTTTGTTTTGAGTAAAATAGTGGAACCTTTTTAATAAAAGACCTTATTAAAAGATTTAATTATAAATACTAATATCTTACATATCTTTGAAAATTGAATACAATACAAACTATATTGCCCTTATGAAGGACAAGGATTTCAGAAAATAGTTTCTGAATTGGTACACAAATGAGAATTGTTCTCGAATACAAAAGGAACTATAATATCTTGAACTATGCCCTAAAGGAACCTACTATAACTAGATTTAAAAGGGATGCTTGTCGGAAGTATCAAAGTTGACATCTAGATATAGAATATATCATACTTTTAAAGAATGAATGATGTGATCATTTAATCTCAAGCAATATCCTTTTGAAAGAACTTCAAAGTATGATAAGATTTCTCAATAGATCAAAGGGTTGATCATAGGTTCAATTTAACAAATTATAATTGATAGATGTAGTCAAATTTATATGAATTTCCTATATCTACCGGAAATTGTTGAATTGAATGAGAAATAACTTGCACTATTAGAATTTGAGATATAATATAAATGAGATT
Organism: Trifolium dubium; assembly: GCA_951804385.1. Taxonomy (NCBI): domain Eukaryota; kingdom Viridiplantae; phylum Streptophyta; class Magnoliopsida; order Fabales; family Fabaceae; genus Trifolium; species Trifolium dubium. The sequence goes on along the minus strand of OX638062.1, from coordinate 30,682,752 downwards.
TATATATTTCTCTCATTGGATAGAACGACAATGGGTGCCAAAGGAGAACGGCTATTTTAATGGTTAGACCATTGATTAAAATGCCGTAAATAGTTCTTGGAAGAGTCAAACTAAAGGAATGAAGTAAGACTTCAATATTATACATATTGTTATAGAAAATCCAAGTTTCTATTTCTACGTCAAAGGTATATGATACAAGATGTTGAATCTCAATTTTTCAAACATTAGAGATGTCTTAAAGAATTAGAACATTGACTATAATTTTAAGTCAACCTATGTCTAGAATGAAAATTGTTTCATTGACAATAGGAGCTTATGAAAATTGTTTCATTGACAATAGGAGCTTATGAAAATGGTTTCATTTACAATGAGAACTTATGTCTAAGAATGAAAATTGTTTCAATGACAATAAGAGCTTTTGTCTAGAATGAAAATTTTGTTCATCAGTGCTTATACAATGACTTAAAATCAAGTTTGAGATGGAACACAATAATTGTTATTGAATTCCATCTAGTAATAGAAACATTAATTATATCTTGTATTGACAAGGTATGAGTTGTAGCCTTAAATAATAAGACAAGCAATTGTCCTATCATTTAAAAAAAAAAAAAAAAAAAAAAGGTTTTCTATACTATTGACTAGGGTTCCATGATCTTGGTGGGATCATCTATAACAATTAATGAAAAGAACCAAATAAAGATTTGGAACTTGAATACATATATATATCAAGAACGTTGTTTAGTACAGATATTTGATGTGTCAAATATTAATTAAAAGTGTTAATAACACATGATCTATTTGAACAATATACATGAGATGTATGTCGACCACTAAACATATTTGATATATTGAGTTTATTTTACTTCATTAACATTGATGATCAAAATCATTAGATGTTGATATGTGTGTGACACAAATTAGAAAAACCTTTGAGTTTGTCAAGGAGTTGAAACAATGAAGTAAATAGAACTCGATAAAGTGTTTAAATCATATGAATGAGTCATATTAGTAAATACTTAATTAATGAGTATAATAACTATTTTATCACATCATGTTCGACATGATATTGTTTAAGATAAGTTTATTATAAACATTATTGACTCTTAAAATCTCTTTGCTTATAGTTAATCTTCACCCACAATTGGTTTCCCGTTTAAGATAATCATAAAGACACCATATGCGATATGGAGGTAAAAGCATCAAGCTTGTCTTTATGCGACCTTTTGGATTAAAATTTATTAGATAAATTAAATCCAAGTCTAATGGATAAATATGTGAAAGTATTCTAAAGGATACTAATCTTATATCACTCTTAAAGACAAAAGTTGTTTTGTTGCTAAGTTTAAAGCATTCCTCTAGTGGGAGTGTGTTTCTAAAAGAAACAGTGGGAGTGATATAGAACTTGAAAATTTATTCAAGTACTACAAGACATATTTATTAAAAGGGAACACAAACCGGTTCCTCAAGGTTGTTGAAGGACCATCGGTTTAAGTTGCACAAATCTAAGATAAGTCTAACGTATCACATATGGCCAAAAGTATGATTTTATCATGACTCGGCAATGTGATATGGTTCTCATGGAAGATGAGTCTCTGACTTTATTGAAGATCGTTAGACGGTCCAAATTCTGAGAAGTGGCTAAATGCCATGAAATCTTATACATAATCCATATACACTAACCTTATGTTGATATTGGTTATGAGTAAGACTCATACGATGAAAGTGAATATTCTTGTTGAATATTGATATGGATGGTATTAAGAATACCTTTTAAGATTTGATTGATTATTAAAAGGTTTCACACAAAATCATAATGCATATTATGATGAAACTCTAAATATAATTAATCATAAAGCTTAAAATTTGTTTGATTTCTTTTACTAAATGTTGTAGTACATATTTTGGTAGATGGATAACGAAGTTGCATTCCTTAATTGGAATGACCTCATATATATGTACTAGACATATGTATAGGGTTTTGTTGATCCAAAGGATGCTAGAAAGATATACAACTTGTAGTTATCTAATTTTGATTAGATAAGAGATCTCAGAAACTTAATTATTCCTTGTCCCTATTATGAAGTTTTGAGAAAACAAATTAATAAGGACAAACCTATCTAATTTTGATTAGATTGATTAAGTTTAAATGTTTGTTCCTTATGAAGTTTTTGAGAAAACAAATTAATAAGGATAAACATATCTAATTTGATTAGATTGAATGAATTTAAATATTTGTTCCTTTTATTAAGTTTTATGGAAAACAAATTAATAAAGAACAATATAAGTTGTGCACAAGGATTTAGTGGGAGCAATAATATTATATCTGATATAATATGTGGATGACATATTAATCATCAAAATATTTTCTTTATACATGTGAGACATGATTAAAGAAATAACGTTTGATGAAGTACTTAGGAAAGAATTCCTAAAGAGTTAGGAATTACCTAAGCATTTAGATGGAGATTCCTAAGGAGTTAGGAATAACCTATGTACATAATTTAACAAAGTGTTCAAGACACTTAAGTAGTTAAAAAGTGTGAAATTATTGCATGTGTCGTAAAATTGGTTTTAAAAGGACAACATCATATCTCATTAGATGAGAACGGGACACGTGATAATAATCCATATGCTTTGGAAGATGGATTAATCATACACATCATATTATGTACTATATCAGATACACCGTATAATTGTAACACAATCAGTTAAGTACCAAAATTTGAAACTAAGTGTTAGACACTAACTAAAATTCAAGAATATGCCTAAGGACCACAATGGAACTAAGGATTTTCTTGGAATAGATAGGCATGGGAAAGGGTCATTGTAAGAAAGTTATAATGATGGCTAGTTTCCATAATCAATGTATTGTATATCATGCTTGAATGTAAACATTGAAGGCTATAAGATAAGCTTCATAAGTATGTTTATTTCAATTATAGAAGTTAAGTTCTTGACTTGGATTGTTTAACTCATGATTGAGCTAAAGCTATGTTTCCGGTGTTGCAAGTCACATTAATCACATTAGTGATGGTAATGGTTAATCTTGCAAAAACACTTGAGAATAGATCTCACCGACGATTCATTTATATTTAGACACTTCTATATTTCGATAGAGATCGAAATAGAACGTTGGAAGATACGTAAGATACCAACATAAGGAATTGTTCCTTATCCACTAATTAAGCCTCTTGTGCAATTGAAGCGTAATGGGCATACTAGGTCTATGAGTATTAAAGTAATACTAGATTGGCCTTAGTGCTAGTGGGAGATTGTTGGAGTAAGCCCTAAGAGCCAATCTATTTTCATAGTATTTGCTTTAGGAGTTTATTAATAATATAAGGCATTACTTTCATTGTGTTTGTAAGAGTTCAAAGTAATGAAATCCCTAGAATAGATAGTCCGTTTAATATTAAGTATGACTTAATCATGAGACAAAATTAAACATAAGGACGCTATTCTTAAAGTATCCGTAGTCGAGCTTTAAGGTGAAATTGGGATAACCTTAAAGCAAAAAGACTATTATGAAGATAGGCTGATGATCGTATCTCATGGATCATGGGATAAGGAGTTATCAAGTCTTGACATAAGTATACAATATTAAGAGTAATATTTATACTGGATTGACCCGCCATAAGAGTGCTACATGCTAAGTTATGCAAAGTGTCATAAGTCACTCTTATAATGATAAAGGTGTAAACCGCCCTTAGACCTGAAACCACCCTTGTACCCTAGATGTGGAGTTGAGTACTTTGTTACTGTTCTAACGTTGTCTGTAACAGGATAACTATAAAGGCAGTTAATGGGTACTTCGCATAGCATGCTGTGGGGCAGCGGTGTCCTAGATGGAATTTGCCAATCCTGCATAACAGGATAAATGTCATGGGCCCAATATTGAACTGGACAAAGATGACACCAAGTATGCTTTGTGTTCAATATAGACATAAGGGGCAAAGGGGCAATTATACACGCACGTATCATAGTAAAGGTTATGTTTAGATCACATGTAATTTCTCATGACTTGGGTAGCAATGATGTCTTGCTAGATACCTCTCATTGTTTATTATATTAAATGGAAATTTAATATAATTGCCAACGTCATGGAAACCTACAGGGTCACACACATAAGGACAGTCTAAATATTGAGAGAATTAAGGAACACCGTAAAGTACGGTGAGTATGCAAAGTGATAAGGGTATCACGGTAATTAAACAAATAAGATACACCGTACTGTACGGTGGGAGCGCGCGCACATGAGCATGCACACTCATGTGAGGCGCGCGCGCACAAAGATATCTTTTAGAAGATATTGTTTTATTTTATTTGTTTGTTTGCTTTTTGTCCAAGATAAAAGATTTATTTTGTTTCATGAGAAACATCTATAAATAGAGAACTCTTGGCATAAGTTCAATACACCAAAAAGCATTAAGAAATATTTTAAAGTTGGAAACCCTAAAATAATTCCTCTCTCAATATTCTTGAAAGCCTTCATAAATAAGGGCTAGCACTCTTTTGAAGGTGACCGTTCGTGTGGACTGAGTAGAGGCGTTGTTCTTCGTCATCAACGCTCGTGATCGAATCTTGTTCGTGGCTTCAAGGGTTCTACTTTACTAGAGGTAACAAACCCTAAACACATAACATGCTCATTCGTAAGGATCAAACAAAGGAAAATTTTTGAAATTCCGCTGCTTTACCGTTACTATTTTCCTTCATACAACCACTTCATCCTTATCTTGAACGTCAAAAGCCATCAGTCTTGAATGAAGCGTTGCAATGGTTTGAAATTTGAATTGTCAAACAGATATTTAACCATTTGCTAAGTTAAAAATCAGTATTCGAGCTCGAGACAACTTGGTCTTTACTCGAATGAGTGATAACTCGAATCAAGTCTTGGGACTTGATTATTGTTACTCTTTTCAGAGTTGTGAATATTCTTTTACCTTGTATATTTAAAATATATTTAATTTTGACCTTCATAATTAATTAATAACTGGGAAATATAAAATCCCATGATTAAAGGCGTATTAAATATATGCAGAAGAATATTCAAACTTTATTTTGATTTAGCCAAAATATTGGCTAACAATAACATAAATATTCTTTTCTCTTATACCTTCAAAAAGAGTTTTACCAGAAGAAGTCTTTGTGATTTTACATGTGTGAGGGTTAAGGATAACTTCAAAACCATTGTCACATAATTGTCTAATGCTTATTAAGTTATGTCCAAGCCCTTCCACATATTAGCATTTTCTATTTTAGCAGAATTAATCTTACCAATAGTACCTTTACCCTTGATTTTACCTGTCCCATTGTTTCCAAAGGTGACTTCTTGTTAGCCAATATTTTGGGTAAATAAATTATAAAGTTTGTTGCGGGTTTTTTGAGACATACCCCACTACAGTTTTATTTTTCATTTCCAAAGGAGGGGAAAAATTGAAAACCTTTAAAAGAAAGAGATTCTAGGTACGGGGGTTAGTTGCACTTGAGGAAGGTATTAGCACCTCAAGCGCCCATGGTACTCCATGGTAACCTCTTATATGTTTTTAGTGCCTTTTTTTTTATACATGCTTTTAAGAATGGAGGGAGAAATTGTATAGAGGAAAAAAAGAAAGTGGATAAAAGATAAGAAATTTTTCTTTCATAAAGTAAATAAAAAAAGAAAAGAAGTGTAAATACTTTTTGTTTGTAAAAGAAAGATATTTGAGAGAATTGTAGTTGTTGAGAGAAAGAGGTTGTAAGAAAAGATGTTGTAAAGAAAAAGTTGTTGTTTGAAAACGAAAGTGTATTCGTTTTTTGGTGTTGAAAGAGTGTGTTGTAAAGAAAAGAAGTTCTTGTTGCCAAAAAAATGTAAGAAAAGATGTTGTAAAAAATATTGTGATAAAAGCATGTTAAAATGATTATAAGGTGAATTTGCGTTTGTCTTATAAAAGGATCGCACGTTGTTTTTGAAAAAAGGTTTTTGTTTCAAAAAAGTCTCGTAATTAATTTGAATTTTAACTACGAGTCCTCTCCTTTGGAAATGAATTTTTGGCGTTGTGTGTGATGTGTGAGCTAGGAAAGCAGTAAAAGCAATAAATAAAATTCTACGCTATTACAACCCAATTGAATAATTAATTTACAACCATATCGAATTAGAATGAATAAATAATAATAAGCAATAGATAAATAAATAAATAAATAAATAAATAAATAAATAAATAAATAAATAAATAAATAGCAATGCATAAAATAAAATGCAAATGCGAAAAATAAATATGGCAATGAATATGTACACAAACAATTAAGAAGAGAAATCATAGCAAGATATTATATTCTACTTAAAGGTGAAGTGTGTGAAAAAAGGTATGGGAGGAAAAGACATGATAATGGAAATTTTTAGAGTCATTCATAGTAACAAACAAATCTAACTAAAACACAAGCGAAAAGGAAATTTTATTTAGCAAAAGAGATGTTTTTATTTTATTTTTTTATGAAGAGAAAGAATTTAGGCCAAAAGAGGTCCTTCACTATTAATGCTAATGTTAGAGCTCAATAATTTTATAAAGTAAAATATTGTCTCTTACATGCATTTTTAAAATGATGCATTGTCCTAATCTAAATGCAATGCATGTATGAATGTAGGAAAATGTGAAGTGAGATTGTAATGTGAAATTGTAGTGTGATGCAAAAATTAGTGTCAATGTCATGTAAAAATGCAAGAAGTGTAGATTGTGATGTAGTAAAAAAAATGTAGTGTTGCAAATGCATGTATGCATGAAAATGTGTAGTGAACATGTGATATAAAATGTAATGTGATATATAAATTTTGTAAAAAAAGGTTATGTGACTAAAAAAATGCATAATGTGATGTAGTGCAAAAATGTAAGATTTTTAAATGCATGTATGCATGAAAATTTTAATAAAGCATGTTATATATTCCATAAAATGAAATTAACAAAGACATAATCAATCATCACAAAAAAAAGAATTCAAACATAGCATATTTAAATTTCTCTAATATTTTTTGTTATTTTCATATTTTTGCATTCTAATAATAAAAAAGACAAAGTCATAACAAACAAACATTTATATTTTTGACATTAAAAATAGTTAGAGAGAAACCTTTTTTGTTTTTTCTATTAAGCCTTTTTTTAAAAAAAAATATATATATATATATATATATATATATATATATATATATTTAAAAGAAATTTAATATCATGTTTCCCCATTTTTTCATAAAGAAAAACAAAAACACACAAAAATAAAAAAAAATAAAAAATAGTGCAAACATCAAAGATGGGAGGTGTATACAACAATCAGACAGCTCAAATGCACTCCCTAGGACCCAAAAACGTATACAGAAAGGAGAGAAGATCTCAGGCCATCTGATCAAAGATCAGAGGCCATGTGTGGGGAGGTGTATGTGATTATTGTGTGCGCGCGCGCAGGATTAAAGGGAGTACATAAGTGTTTTTTTTCATCAGATTTTATTCATTTTAACATTTTCCTTTCTCTCTCTACTCGCCCTCTGCTCTGTCTCTTTCTCTCTGGCTTCTCCTTCAACTCAAAAAAAAAAAAAAAAAACTCTCCGCCGCCGCCGGTGGAGACCTCAAAACCAATGATTTTAACACAAACCCCCCCTTAAAATTCCATTCTAAACCCAAATCTAAACCTTAAACTTCCTAAAAACGAAACAATCGGCCGGATCGGGAAAACACACTTGCAAGCAAAAGTTAAAAATGCAAAGAAAAAGGAAAAAAGACATACAGAGCAGAAAAAGCTCCGGCGGAGGCGTTGTGTGCGGCTAACGGCGGCGGCCGGTGGTGGTTTACTCCCGTCCTTTCCTCTTCCGTTCTTCTTCCGTGTTCCGTTCTTTCTGCTTCCTTTGGTTTCTGTTTCTGCTTAGGTTCTGATTCTGTTTGTTTTTTTTTCGGGTGGAGGATGGTTTAAATGAGGGTCATTCGATTTGGATTTAAGACTGTGATGTTATAATCTTTTTTGTGTTTTTGAGCTTTTTGCTTTGATGATTGGAAAATGAAAGAGGCTAGGGTTTTTGATTTTTGATTATAGTGATGTTCTGTTTTTGTGTTTTGGTGTTTCTTTTGTGTCTTTGTGGTTTTTTTTCTTGCTGCCGTTCTCTCCTTTCTAAAATCGCCCCCTTTGTGTTCTGTCAAATGTTCTGTTATGTAGAAAATTTTTAGGGTTTGAGTTCTCAATGAAGAAATTCTGCAGAACCCCTTTGGTGGTCACAGATTTGGGTTTGAAAATAGTAATGAAAAATAGAAAAGAACAAAAATGTCACTATTATGTGTTGGTGATTTTTGCAGAAGTGCATAGTGCATAGGATCCTTTCTTTCTTTCTTTTTTCATTTTTCAAGCAAAAGGATAAGGTTAAAAAAAACTGTCCCCTTTTTATGATTATATTTATCTAGCAAAAATGATCAAAAGAAATTTTAAATTAATGATAGTAAAGAAAATAGGTAAATAAAGTACTATTTTTTTTGAAAAAGGATTTTTGATAATAATAATAATAATAGTGATAGTGAGAATAATAATAATGATGATAAATGATAATTGTGATTATAACAATAATAGTGATAAAAATAGTGATAATAATATTAATAATAATAATAATAATAATAATAATAATAAATAAAAGTAGAAAAGAAATAAAGGAAAAGCCTCTTGTTTTTGAAAATGATATTTTGGATAATAATAATAATAAAAGGTAAAAAAGAAGAATGATGATTAATAATAATGATAAAAGATAAGAGAAAAAGATGATTAAAACGAACATAAACAATACGATGGATGCGATGATATATTTTTTGACATTTTATAACGAAAAAATAGGACAATGGATTTTAGGTCCAAAATTGGGGTACAACAGCTGCCCCTATTTAAGTTTCTTCACCCGGAGAGATGAAGATTAAAATCTTTGTCTAGACGGGATTGAAGAGACTTAAATATAAAACGTGCACCATTTTTGGACCTAAAATCCTTCAACAATGCTTATGATGCAAATATGAATGCATGAAATGCAGGTGATGAAATTTTTTTTTGAATTTTGTATGAACGTTGTAAAAGACAGACAAAGGAAGAAGACATAGTTAGGACTCCACAGGGGAAGAATATAACATGGCCCGACTGGGAAAATAACAAGATGTGCCCCAAGTCTATTGGAAGAACGAACTCCACTAGGGAACAGAGTAAAACACTGGGGAGAATATTACCCATTATTATATAGATGAAAGTATTGTGAGAAGAACATTGTCCACCGTTTGACAAGGAGACGGATTGCAGAAAGAGCATCGCCCACCGCCTTACGAAGAGACAGCTTGCAGATAAAAGACGACCTCTATAAGGAATAGGAATATTGTCTACCGCCTTGCAAAGAGACGGATTGCATAAAGAAGACAGATTCCACATTACCTACCATCATACAAATGACAGCGAGTCAAGGTAAATTAAAGAGAGACATGGTATATTATCTGCTATCCAACGAAGTGATAGCGTGTCAAGATAAAGGAACCAAATATTACTTACTATCATGCAAACGATAGTGTGTCAAGGCAATCTGAAAAGATAGACATCGTCTACTATCCAACCAAGTGATAGCAAGTCAAGACAATGCAACGATATTACTTACTATCACGCAACGATAGTGTGTCAAAGTAATATGAAAAGATGAAAAAAATTATCTACAGTCCAACAAAATGACAGCAAGTCAAGATAATAAAACAAGGAATTACCTCCTACCATGTGAACGGCAGTGTGCCAAGACAATCCGAAAAGATAGACATCATCTACTATTCAATAAAGCGATAGCAAGTCAAGACAATGACTAAATATTACTTACTATCATGCAACGATAGTGTGTCAAAGTAATATGAAAAGATGAAACATTATCTACTGTCCAACAAAATGACAGCGAGTCAAGATAATGAAACCAAAGAATTATCTCCTGCCATGTGAACGGCAGTGTGCCAAGACAAACCGAAAAGATAGACATTGTCTACTACCCAACAAAGCGATAACAAGTCAAGACAATGACTAAATATTACTTACTATCATGCAAACAATAGTGTGTCAAAGTAATATGAAATGAAGAAACATTATCTACTGTCCAACAAAATGACAGCGAGTCAAGATAATGAAACCAAAGAATTATCTCCTGCCATGTGAAAGGCAGTGTGCCAAGACAATCCGAAAAGATAGACATTGGGTACTACCCAACAAAGCGATAGCAAGTCAAGACTATGACTAAATATTACCTACTATCATGCAAACGATAGTGTGTCAAAGTAATATGACTCCATTGAAAGGAGATGATTCTACTGGGTACTTCAAAAGTAACTCAAGTAGGCTGATTTGTAAAAGTGTATGTATTTGTAGAGAGAAAAGATTTGTGTGATCTTTGTGTAATGTATTGATAAGGTTCACTGGGGATAAAACCACCTTAGGAATTGTAAAGTGTATCTGGTAAAACACAAGCTTCTTGTAAGGATAGCTTGTCACTGTTGCTTTGAATTGGTGTCTAATCCGGGAACAAAGCGGAGGGAAACTGTGAAACAAGACTTTGTGTCCAATTGAAGAATAAATTCAACTGGGAATTTTCCTTTTGTTGAAGGAAAAACTGAAACAACCATCTTCCACGAAAGAGTAGTCTAGTGGGGAATTTTGAAACAAGAGAGGTGTACACTTATCTGCCTAAGCTGACACTCTAATTGGAGAGAACAACATGCCCATCCCGACTCTATTTTGTAGACACAGACAAGACAAAAGAGATAGAAATCTGTATAATGACGTAATAATGTCTGAATGATGTAAATGTTTATGTTATATGTAAATGCTATGTTTGAATGTATGTATGAAAGTATGTATAAATGTATGCATTTTATGAATGTATGTGTATATGTATGTATGTGGAACATCTTTTGATGGACAGACAAAGTGACCAAACCGGAAACACAAGCCAACGTCGCATCACTGTTCAAGATATCTCAACAAAGTGTAAATGTCACTGTAGATAAAGCAAGAGAACTCTTCTTGGGGAAGGAAAAACTTCTCTGGGGAATTGACCGTTTTAGCGGAAATGATCTGTATATTGAAACTTGACTGCACTCAAAACAACTTTATCAACTTTCATTGGGGATGTACACTTTTCTAGGAAGAAGATTGTTTACATTCTCTTAGAGAAAACATGTTTGTTGTTGATGAACATATGAGAGAACGGAGACGACTTGCCCCTTGCTCTGGATCCTTACTTCAGTCTAAAGATCCTTGAATGAATCGCTCGAAGAGCGTGACTGGCTGACCTTTTACATCTAGTGTACTTTTTCAAGAATATATGATCTTGACACAGTATGCCCCAAGTCTTTGAATCCTTGAAGGGTATGCCCCTGATTAACTGAAGTTTGTAGAGTAACCAAATTCTGAACCATTTTCAACCTTGATAATAAGAATATTCAGCTTGACCAAATAAATTTGCCGAATATGCTTTCACAGTGAACCTAGTTTCAATTAGGTATTTTGTATGTTATAACGTGGCTGGGCTCACGGTTTTCAAAAAAAGGATTGTCAGGCTCAAAATTTTATTTGGTCCCACCCGTTCTTCTTGATGTCCTTCATTCCTAAATTCAATTAATTCAACTGATGCACTCGGTCAACAAGAGAAAAAAATTTTGCAATGATTTTGGTCAAAGCTTTATTGATTCATTTTTGTTGAACAGACTCTGATGAGATTTTTTTTTGAAGTGACAGTCACTTTTTGTTTGGAAATTGTTCCTATTTGTTGGAATCACTCTTTTTTTAAATGGACTAGTTCTTTTCGAACTTTGAATTTGTAGTCCATCACGGTGCCCCTCTCTTTTTTTTTTATGGGCTCTTTTTTTTGAATTCTTTTTTTTGATTTCTCTCTTTTTTGTAATCACTCTGTTTTTTGTATAACCTTCGTAACATGAAGATTGTGACTGTCGTATGAATTGTTGTGAGTCTCATCTCTTGACAGCTTCTTCTGTTTGAGGTAAGCATTGTGCTTAAATCTCTTACTTTGTATGACTAGACAAATTGATTATCTTGTATCAGGATGCATCATCAAATTAATTGAAATACTACCCTGCCCCAGGTTATGATTAAGGGTTCAGAAAAAAAGAAAGAAATATCGACTTCAGGCTCAAAGGGGTTGACTACGGATCAAATTCTTTTTTCTGCCTCCGTGCAGCCAACTCTTTTTCAACTGCCCTTGCGCAGTCAAAAATCTTTTAACTGTTTTTTTAAACGGATGACGCTTTATCTATTCCCCTGCTACAGACAAACGCTTAAGCCTCAGTTGAGCATACAAGCATACTGTTGTATCAGTGGAATGCGACCTAAGCATCGTTCACTAAAAACAACCAACACACAAAATCTTTTTTCAGGAAGAACTACGTAGGAGCTTTGACTTCCTCATTGTACTTGGGGGATACGTAGGAGCGAGAGCCTCTCTCGTCAAGCCAAATAATAAAAAACTCTCTTTATTTTTCCTTCTCAGTTTAATATGCGGTAATTTAATTCTTTTCATGCGGTTATCTCTGTTTATGCAAACCAAAATTCCTCAAATGGTTCCCGTTGAGTACAACTGATATGAGGGGGTGTTAACGTCTTTCCCTCATATAACCAACTACCGAACCCAACATTTAAGGTTTTATCATTATTTTCCTTTCCCCTCACGGGATAAATAAAATATGGTGACGACATTTAAGCCTAATTTGGGGCTTTTGGTTTGCTTATTCCAGGTTAGCTGTATCTTTTACTTTACCGCAAAACATTGAACTGTCTGGATTTGCTGGCTTTGTCTTCTCTTCTACTCCTTTTTTTTTCTTTTTGCCTTTATGGCTTGGTTCTTTGTTACTGAGTGCTTGGTCCATCACCGGGCCGGAGAAGAACTTAGGTTAGTTGAGGGGTTTTTGTGTTGGGTTACGTTGACGTACGTCACGGCAACGCCAGCATAAAAATTCCGCTCAGAGTAGATTCCCTTGGAATATGTGGGTTCCGTGCACGTACGTCACGTTGAGCGCCATGTAATCCATGTGGGGTCCGGGACTCTGGGGACCTTTTATCCAGTCTAGGTATCTGAAACCTTCGTCTAGGGACCACCGTTTAGAACCCGTGTCGAGGTTATAATGGGACTCATCCAATTGGTATTATAATCTCCTCAGATGAGGTTGCTTTTGGGAAAAGTAATCAAGGATTTTAGGTAACCGTGTCAACCTAGAACAACATGTGAGAGGGATGGGTTACAGGTAACTTTGAACTTTTAGCCTCAGATATTCCATTTTGAAAAGGAACAAATTGTTGTGAATGTGAAAAATCTGCTGCTTTGAGATCAAGTCCGCCAGATGATAAAATGCTACAGTGAATCTATACAGGCATTCCATTCATACATTTTGCATTCATGACATCCATGCATGCATGAAAATAATCATGCATATTCATCTCTTATACATTTACAAAAAATGTGGAAAAAATCTTTGAAAAAAAACCATACATTTTCATTCATAAAAAAAAATCATGCATTTTTCAAATCACTAAAAAAAATCTCAGTTTCATTCAATCATTCCAACAGTTATTTTCTCGGCACCGATATAAGGACAAGAAAGGTTTTTCACCTCATCATGGATAATTTGCAAGATCAGTTTGATGCCTTAAGAGGCAAGGTAACTCAGTTAGCCAAAAATGGATCAGATTCTTAAGATGTTGGCTAGTCTAAACCTAGCAATACAGTCAGTTATGAATGAAGGGGCAGTTCCGGTGGTTTTGAAATTCCAAAGACGGCCATCAGTGTCAAATGGGGCATGGCCATGTTCTGTTTCACCAGTTGGGTATAACTCTTCAGTTAATGCTCAGTTTGTTCAAGGGGTAAGAAACAATAACTCTGATATCCGCACAAGTCAGCCAAGATCACGAAGGGCTCAACATCAGGCTAGAAAGGTCTTTGATTCAATTCCTATGACATGTGGTCAGCTTCTTTCTCATCTGGTACATAGTGGAATGGAAATTGCTCGAGCTATGAAATTCAAAGTTGCACCATTGCTAGCCCGGTACAATGCCAACGCTAAGTACAAGAGCTTATTGATTAGAAATTGTTATCTTGCAAGAGCTTATTTATCACAACAAGTTCAGTGGCCTAGAGAGGTTTTTTGATCCGGTCCCTATGTCGTTCAGTCGATTCCTTCTTTATCTTGTGCACAGTGGATTGGTAGTTCTTAAGGCTCAAAACCCTTTAATTGCACCATTTCTCAGCTTGGTATGACGTTAACGCCAAGTGTGGTTATCATGCTGGTATTGAGGAGCATACTATTGATAAGTGCATATCTTTTAAGTACCAGGTGCGATTGATTCTCGATAAGCAACGGTTGTCCTTCAAGGAAGGTGAGCCAATTGTGAAAAATAAAAAGTATTGGGGCATTCAGCGACTAATGTGAATCAAGTTGAAATCTCTGAGAAATTGACAAGGGACGTCCCCAAAATTAAGAATCCTATGTCATCTGTCAAAAAAATGTTGTTCAAATATGACCAGTTTTTAGAGTTGCATCCTGATTGCAAAGTTTGTGAAAAGGATCCTAACTTGTGTACCTAGATGAAGAAGTTGTCTGCAACACTTAATGGATCAAGAGTTGATACAAATTGGGTACTCTCATAAAAAGACCCTGATGACAACAATAAAACAACATAGCCATGAACAAAGAGCTTCCGTGAGGTTCGGGGCATGTGTCGACTATACTAGAGGAGAATGACTGGTTTGATTCGGATTATCAGTTGTCCAAAGGAATAGCAGTTCAAGGAAAAAAGTCAAGGGAAAATCTCGAGCATTTTAAGGACTTTCTCTAGTGTTGAATTTTAATGATGACCAGATTCCCGTCACAAGAGACAAAGGAACTAAATGAAAGTCATGATGGGTTGCACTAGTGTTCTTCAAATACAATTCTTGCTGACAGGAAGGCTGTTGGAATTTCTGAAATAATTTTATTTTCAAAATAATTTTGTTGTCTTCAAAACATGCTTGTAATGAACGCTTTGTTTGAATGCTTTAATTGTCAATAAATAAAAAACGCTTTTGTGCACAATTTTTGTCTTATTTATTCTTCTTTTTACAGTTTTAAAAAAAGATAACAATAAAATGGCAATAATTTCTTGCATATCATAAAACACTTTTGCATTCAATCAAATTCAAAAAAAATCATCATTCAGAAGTGAATCCATTGAATCATAACAGTGCCGTAATTCCTCATGGTTTCGGGTTGCAAACTTTGTCAAAGAGTTAGTCTGACTGTTGGGTCAAGAACAAGGATGTTTGAACTTCATCGGTAACCAGTGGATGTGATCGATCTGGGAACTGACGAAGAAAGAGGTCAAATTGGGCGCCTCCCCACAACATGATATGAAAGAGAAAGTTGGTCAAGCTGCTTCAAGTGCACCAAGTGACTCGACCTCATCAAGAACCAGTGGATGTGATCGATCTGGCAATTGATGAGAAACGGAAAAAGAGTCAAATCATATCCTAAGGGCATGAAAGAAAACACAGTCGTTATTCAAGGGGCACCTTCTGATACAAGGTCATATCCTTCAATTCAAAATGATGGGGCAATATGTCAGTGTGCCGTGATCACTGTGTTTGTCTTCAAGTTGTTGAAAATCAAAAGATTAGACTGTCAATGTCAAGGGGCATTTGACATTTTCTAGAACTTGCACTAATTATCTGTTGATTAATTGGTTCAGACTTATGCGCATTGAGGCACTTTTCTTGGTACCAAGAGCCTTTCAAGCCACCCTTACAAAAGTTATAATCCTTTGCTTAACCCACTTTGAGCCAGAAAAAGAAATATCCTTTTGTTTCGGTGACAAACCACATTACAAGGCTATAGACCAAAAGATTATCTGTTTACCCTCCTTGGAGTTAGGTAGAAATTGTGATACTCTTGTCTTTAAGCGGCAATCAAGATCAAGGTTGGTCATGGAACTAGCAACAATCAAAGTTTTAAGTGGTACACAAAGAAAGCTATCACATAGAAGAGAAGAAAAGTACTAAAAAGAGAGACAAAATTTATCAGAAATTTCAAAAGGAAATATGTCTCTATCAAACAAAAAAAAGAAAGAACAAAAAAGGGAGAAACAAAACAAGAGAGCAAAATATGTGATAACAAGGAACCAATACATCCATATTAGATTTCTTCACAATAGTGAAAACTTATCTTGTACGAGGTCATCAAAAGTACCATCGGTAAAAAGTTGCATGATACAAAAAGGAAGAGTAGTGGATGCCTAACTCCAAAACAAGTCTACTTTCTCTAAAAATATCCCACCTTCACCTAAGCCAAGCTACAACCCTCAAAGACCTCGAAAATGTGCATGAGTTTGAACTTTGATTAGTCGCTTAGAATTCTTGCAAGCCTATGGCAAAGTTTCAAGTGAACATGATCACTTCGGCGCGCTACTCAAGAACCAGCAATGATGAAAACATACAAGGACAATCACAAGATGTCTCCTTCGCACTTCACAGATACATGACCACAGTCCGCACCTCAACAGGGGCAACTCTTTTGCTACTAGTTTATGACATAGAAGTTGTGTTCCCAGTGAAAATTTAGATTCCTTCATTAAGAGTCTTGATAGAAAACCAAGTTTGAAGAAGCGAATAGATTCATATCTAGCTTGATCAGTTCAATCTCATCTAAGAAAAGAGAATGACAGCCTTGTGTCATGGTCAGTTGTACCAACAAAGAGTCAAGAGGGCATTCGACAAAAACGTTTGTCCAAGATAGTTCAAGGAAATCATACCGCTTGTTCACAAAGATATATGAGGAAAATGGACTCCTAACCATGATAGGACCATTTGTCTTGAAAAAGGCCTTCGGTGAAGCCTTAATTCTTGCTACTATGGACAATGAAGAGTTTCCACTCTCAATGAACTCAGCCGCAGTCAAGAAATATTGTGCCTGAAGAAAAGAAGAAAAGAAAAAGCTCGCTAAGTTGAAAACTTGAAAGGGCGGCTTAGGCAATAGAGAGCGTCCCGGTGGGCTAAAAACCTGAAAGGGCGGTCCAGGCAAAAATTAGGGGCATCAAAAAAGGAAAATGAAACCCGTTAAGTCAAAACTCGAAAGATGGCTTAAGCAAAAGAAGGGTACAAACAAATCAGAAAATGAAAAGGCACAGGACTGCGATACTTGACTCTGTACGAAAGTGGTACTTCAGACAGAAAAGATTGACTCAGTCTCTTTTCTCCAAAGCAAGGTCTTGTAAACTCGAGATCATGAAGAAGGATGGCATCGTTATGATTTAGTGGAATTCATTTATTCTCATTGCCGTTATCTTAGCTTCAATTTGCAATTACCTCTTCAAGGGATTTTGCATCCAGTTGAAAATTCTGCACTTTTGCGCAATTAATAAAAATTCTTATTCATCTGTTTGTTAACTTGCTTTTACATTCCAATTGTGTGCATTAGTGCTACTTATTTATGACAAATAAAGCATTTAAACATTGCGAATAAGAAAAAGCATTTGAAAATAGCAAACTGTTTTGAAAACTTGAAGTGTCTGAAGGGAAACCCATGGCATACTGTAAGGTGCTCCGGTCCTAAATACACAAAAGCATGGCAATCCTTTGATTCCATCATATGAAGAAAGCTGTTGTTCCTCTTTGGGAGCCTTTTTCAACACATGTCCCGCAACAGAAGCTTGCAAGGGTCCTCATCTCAACAATTTCAGAGTTACTCAAATTCTCGGTGCCGGGAAATTCAAACTCTCATCAACAGAAGCTCAGAAAGTCATGCATTCATGCATATAAGTTCATGCATTCGTCCATGTAGGTTCATGCATTCATACAAACCCAAAAAGGATCAAACAAATCTCTGCATATGATCAGACAATTCATCTGCATTAGTTTTGCATTTAGGCATCAGATGTACACAATCATGCATTCATGAAGTACATGTTCAAAATGTTGTTTAACAGGTTGTGAACTTGGATCTCTCATTCAGTGAAGAAGGTCAGAAGACCTAATTCTCCAAACAAGAAAGATTTGTTTGACAAGAAAGATTGGTGAATCTTTAATCTCCCCAGTGAACTTACTTGATTTTATCATTACCACTGGTCTTCAGCAAACTGGTCAACAGAGTTTCATCCTTATCAGACGGATCCTCACTCTACACCTACCGGAAAAGGGTTGATGATTCTTTCCCCAGTGAATTGGTCAACAAGGCGTCATCCCCAAGCAGATCGGTCAGTGCACCATATTCTCAATGAGAAAGGTTGATGAATCATTTCTTTCCCCAATGAGGCAGTTGATAATTGTTCATCCCCAGTAAGTCGGTTGGAACGCCGCATTTTCAAAAAAAATGGTTGATGAATCGTAATTTCTTGACAAGAAGGATTGGTGAATCTTGAATCTTCCCAGTGAATTTATTTGGTTCTAATCACGGATATTCAGCAAGTTGGTCAACAGAGTTTCATCCTTGTCAGACGGATCCTTACTCTACACCTACCAGAAAGGGTTGATGATGCTTTCCTCAATGAATAATTCCGTCATGGTTATATACAGCAGATTGGTCTACATACAACTTTCTCGGTCAGAAGAGTTAAACAAATCCTTGCTCCAGTGATTTGGTTGAGATGGTTATCTCCAGTAAGATATTTGAAATGCTGTATTCCAGTAAATTGTTTGTTAAACAGTTTCCCCAGCAAAATTGGTATGCACAACATTCTCAGTGAATCATTTGACAAATCATATGTTCCAGTAAGCTATTCAGCATGCCGAATTTTCAGTAAAGTTGGTACGCCGTACCTCAGCAAGTTGGTTTCAGAACCACATCCCTAATGAAGTTAACACATTGTGTTTCCAATAAGTTGATTGATGGATTAAATTCTTCAGCAAAACAGTTGTCAAGCAGTCGTCTTGTGAATTTTGTCAAAGATAATGGCAGAATATTCGATCTACACTCATAGGGCGAGTAATGATCAGTTTTTGAGTAATACGCCCATAAGGGGGGCGACGACTCAGTTTTTTATGATCTATACACTCATAGGGCGAGTAATGATCAGTTTTTGAGTAATGCGCCCATAGGAAGGGAGACAACTCAACTTTTTATGGTCTATACACCCATAGGGCGGGTAATGATCAGTTTTTGAGTAATACACCCATAAGGGGGGTGACGACTCAGCTTTTTATGATCTATACACTCATAGGGCGAGTAATGATCAGTTTTTGAGTAATGCGCCCATAGGAAGGGAGACAACTCAACTTTTTATGGTCTATACACCCATAGGGCGGGTAATGATCTGTTTTGTAGACTACGCACCTTGAGGGGGGGCGACTCAACTTTTTATGGTCTATACACCCATAGGGCGGGTAATGATCAGTTTAGGAGATAACGCACCCTGAGGGGAGGCGACTCAGCTTTTTATGGTCTATACACCCATAAGGCGGGTAATGATCAGTTTTCGAGTTAATGCGCCCATAGGGAGGGAGACAACTCAGTTTTCATGGTCTATACACCCATAGGGCGGGTAATGATCATTTCATTCTCAAATATTCAGGTACTAGTTATTCCAGGTATGTTTCCACCTTCATCTTGCATATGCATTCATTATCATTACATCACCTTCACACCACAAAATTAGGGCATTTGTATTTAATTATCTTTTACTTCGAACACGTAAAGATGCAAGTTATTTACGCATTCGAGTATAAGACAATTAAATAGGGGCAGCTGTAATACCCTAATTTTGCGCTTTTGAAAATAAATATTTTATTTAAAAAATTATTTCTTATTTTTATGAGAAATACCAAAAATAGTAATTATGTACTTGCAATTTATTCATTTTTTTTTCTTTATTTCTTTTAATTGTCGCAACCTATCTTTTATGTGGAAAATAGCAAAAAATATATAAGATTAGTTCATTAGCATTTTATTTGACTTTATATTTTTATGTCCGCATTTTTCTTCATAATTAAGGAAAAAATATAATAAACTTAGTGCATTTTCTCAGTTAATTGCATTTCCATTTTTTTTGTTAGATTTATTTACATTTTTCTCGCATTTGACAAAAACCATGCATTTTGACCAATTATATTATGCCACATAACCATCTCAAACCACAACATCATTTTCATTACCAATTATCATCATCTTTTCCTTAACCAAATATTACCTCAATATTACACAAATGCCATTTTATCTAACCTAATATTCATCTATAAATACAAACCTCACATTACTCAATCACTACCAATCAATTTCACAATTCCCCAAAAAAATCAGAGCACACAACTTGCAAGAGCTTGATCAGAAAAAGTAGATTCCGGCGCCGGAAACCACCTCCGGTCGCCGGAAAACCACCACCGCCAACCCAAATTTCAAAACTCTTCAAATCTCAAAATAAATCATACCATTAGCTTCCTCATAGTCTCCTCATCACAAATCAACCGTCCGTTTCGTCAAAAACCACCCCTAAAAGCCCAGATCGGAACTTCTTCCGCCGGAAAAGTTTAAGTGTTTGGTCGGAGTTGAAATAGAGCTCCGTTTTGAGCGATTTTGGTGCGGTTGTGCTCGCGCTCGTGATCTGAATCGTTTCCACTAAACAACTTCTACCAATTCAGCCAGACACGCGACGTCAAACTTTGAAAAACCGTTCGGTCGTGGCCTCTTTCTTCAATTTCTAAGCCTCTATTGCGAAAACTAACCTTGGATTCGGAATCAGCGAATGAAAACGAGTTGATTAGTGTTTGGTTTCGTTCGATTCGGTGTTCTGTAAGTGCTGGAGCTTTTCCTCCACCGTGTCGGCGCTGTGGGATTCACCGGAGAAGAAAGAGATCACGGTGATCTCCGTTCTCTGGTTCAGAGTGATTTGGGACGTTGGATCCTCCTATTCAATCACATGCGTCCGTTCGTTTGGCTATCAAGACCATTTGATTTGTTTCTGATCTAATCATACAAAGATGAAAAGATGACTACGGTGTACGCGCGTGGATATGATCACAGGGAACCAGACGCTGAATCTGGTTCCTCACGCGGGTTGAACCCATCCGACCCATGTTTGACCCGGTCCAGTTCACTACTAATTGGGCCTTGGGCCTGTTTTGTGATTGGCTATTGCTACTTTTACACCCAGCTTCAGGTTTGCACCCTCTGTTCAACGTTGAATTTATTTTTCGACGATGAATTTATTTATCTTTCGATAAATTTATTTATCCTTCGATAAATTGTTTAACATTTGGTAAATTAATTTATCCTTCGATAAATTTATTTATCTTTCGATAAATTGTTTATCCTTCGATAAATTTATTTATCTCTCGATAAATTTATTTATCATTCGACAAATCTATTTATCCTTCGATAAATCTATTTATCCTTCGATAAATCTATTTATCCTTCTATAAATTTATTTATCATTTGTACAATGTTACTTTACCATTTCTCATTTATTTGATTGTCTGAATGTTTAACTGTGATCTGTCTGAACTTGGTTTTTGAACCTTGTTTCTTTTCTAAAAGACTAAAACGTTGACTTTTCAATTAAAGCGGAAAAGAGGGAGCGTGACGTACATCTCGTTCGGCTCGAATAGTACAATCTATGACGTACATCTCAGATGGTGTACTATTCCCGTTTTAATCGATAATCCATCAGTTGATTAATTAAAATGGAAAAGAGGGAGCGTGACGTACATCTCGTTCGGCTCGAATAGTACAGTCTGTGACGTACATCCCGGATGGTGTACTATTTCCGTTTTAATCAATTAACTCTAATAACTGAATGGAAAAGAGGGAGCGTGACGTACGTCCCGTTCGCCTCGAATATTACAGTCTGTGACGTACATCTCAGATGGTGGACTATTCCCATTCACTGAATAGTCTCAAAAATATAAAAACAATCCAACTCACTTCAAATTCTTTTTTCTGCCTCCGTGCAGCCAACTCTTTTTCAACTGCCCTTGCGCAGTCAAAAATCTTTTAACTGTTTTCTTAAACGGATGACGCTTTATCTATTCCCCTGCTACAGACAAACGCTTAAGCCTCAGTTGAGCATACAAGCATACTGTTGTATCAGAGGAATGCGACCTAAGCATCGTTCACTAAAAACAACCAACACACAAAACCTTTTTTCAGGAAGAACTACGTGAGCTTTGACTTCCTCATTGTACTTGGGGGATACGTAGGAGCGAGAGCCTCTCTCGTCAAGCCAAATAATAAAAAACTCTCTTATTTTTTCCTTCTCAGTTTAATATGCGGTAATTTAATTCTTTTCATGCGTTTATCTCTGTTTATGC
Organism: Trifolium dubium; assembly: GCA_951804385.1. Taxonomy (NCBI): domain Eukaryota; kingdom Viridiplantae; phylum Streptophyta; class Magnoliopsida; order Fabales; family Fabaceae; genus Trifolium; species Trifolium dubium. The sequence goes on along the minus strand of OX638062.1, from coordinate 30,660,467 downwards.
AAACCAAAATTCCTCAAATGGTTCCCGTTGAGTACAATGGATATGAGGGGGTGTTAACGTCTTCCCCTCATATAACCAACTCCCGAACCCGACATTTAAGGTTTTATCATTATTTTCCTTTCCCCTCACGGGATAAATAAAATATGGTGGCGGCTTCATTGTTTAGATTTATGCATTGCATTTCATCATTGCATATCTGTATATTTTTTGCGCCGGGTACTACAGGGATGTTTCAATATGTTTCTGCAAAAGGGGAGAACTTTGGCTCTGAGTCTCTATAGTTGGGTTTCCCATAATGGGCTCATCCTGCTGTACAAAAAGAAAAGTCAAAGGTTAAAACTTTGATGAATATACTCCTTCGAGTATTTATACTAACAAAGTGACATACCTTGTCATTCCCATCTTTGCTCTGATTTTCTTCTTCGAGGGGAGTTGGAGAAGGGTGTTCAGCCACTGGGGAAAGAGAAGGGTTGTCTAGAACGATGGTGTTATCATTGACGACTTGGTTATTACCTTCAGTTCCCACAGATGAACTAGTATCCACTCGAATGGAACTAGTAGTCTCAGACTTTGAAGAATTTGAGGATTTGAGATGTTTTCTCTTCTTTTTCTCTTTCTTCAAGTCTTTGGGAACTGTAGGATTCTCTTTGTTTTCCCCAGTTTGGTCCTTCTTTTGGTTTTCTTCCTCCTTGTCACTATCTTTGATTGTTTCAGCATTCGAGGAATTACTTTTCTTCTTTTTCTTCATCCTCTTTGGTTGGGGTTGTGTTGGATCTGCAGGGTTCGTCACATGGTCACTCTCAGACTCATGTTGTCGTTTCCTTGTTAAAGTAATTTCTGGTTTATCTTCATCCTGCACAGTACAAGAAAAGATGACAAGTTAAAATCAAAAAAAAATTTCCTAAAGAAGTTAAGATGTTTGAAAGAAACAGTATTTCGAGTTGCTAACTAACTTCTTCATCATCATGCACAAAGACAGGTGGGAGTGTTTGGTCCTTGGGAGTTTCACTCAATGCATGTTTTTCTCTTGGGATCTATCATATTAAATAGGAGAGAATGAGAAAGATACGTATCTGATTCGATAGAAGCAGAAAAAGAAAGATGCAAACCTGGTCTGTTTTCTTCTTGCTTCGAACTTCTCTCTTCCTTCTTTCTGCTTCACCCTTCAGCACGGCTTCCTCCTCAGCTCTTTTGATATCTTCGTCATCTTTCAAACGCACGCCACCAACTCTTCGAGGGTTGATAGTTCGAGCTGCTGGCTGGGAGGGTCCTTCTATACTGCTTTGCCTACACAATGATGGTGAAATTATGATTCGAGTGACACAAAATATAAGAAATTAGGTAAGAGATGTGGTCATACATACCTTTATCTTTATATTTTTCTTTGAGTGCTTCTACTTGCTCTTGGAAGAATCCACTTTAAAGTCTTGAAATGGTATCAGCAGTGGTGCTTACCATGTGTTTGTTGAAATGGTGATTCCACCAAGATAAGAACTTCTCAGTACAGTAAAAAGAGAAGTTGAACTCAATTGGGTTCACCTTATAAACATACCTCGAACAGGTCTTGACATATTTGGCATAGAGTTCTTTCGAAACCTTTGTACCCATCACCATATTCTTTTTCCCTTCGAATAGACTCTTGGGAAAAGTTTGGGAAAGTCCAAATTATCTCGAAACCAGGTTTGGTTGGTAACCAACCAAAACCAAATGGTTTGAGTTGCTTCCAATCCTGCAAGAAAGGATGGTGGGGTGCAGGTAGTGTTGCCAGATCTCATTCACTTCATCAGCATTGTCAAGATTACTTGCTGGAAACTCGTCTTGCAGCCATGCTGGGCCTACTTCTCTTGTTAGGAACGGTGCATGACGAGGTTGGAAATGTGTGAAGTTTAGAAAAAATTTCATATATTTCATGAAGAGCTTTTGGGGGTCAGTCTCTTTCGAATCAGGGGTTAGTACAACTAACCTGATTCCCTCAATCGAACGGTTGCTTACTATGTCTTGGAACCTTGTAGGGATTTTGAGTCCCATTTCCCTTGTAAAAGTGGCATTAAGCCACAATTGCAATAGCCATAAAGGCCCTAAAACAGGAAATGGGGCCCCATTTTTGTTTTTCTTGAGGTTGTCACAAAATTCCCCCATAGATTCATACAAAACTCCCAACAGAAGATGCCCTAAACCTATAGGTTCACCTTCATGAAGTTGAATGGCCAAGGGTATGTACATCTGAGCCACTTGTAGAGACTTCGAGCAAAAAACATAGCTCGAAAGCCAAAGGGTAAGAAAAGCCACATGCTCTTCTGCTGAAACTTCACCAGTGTCTTGGTGTTCTTGAATGAATTTATAGAAGGTCTTCTCATTCAATTTGATGTAGTTGTTGCCGCTGGTATTCGAGGGATTGAACACCTCTGCATTGGGCCTTAACCCAGTAATGATGACCACATCCAATAGAGTAGGAGTCATCATCCCACAAGGAAAGTGAAACGTATGAGTACTCCTCTCATAAAACATAAGTGCAACAGTTAGCATCTCGAATCGATAGGGAGGGCCATACCTGGAGATTTAAATTAGGTTATAAATTTCTAAGTTCTTCCAGTATTCTCCCCAGACTTTCTCTACTCGAATTAGCCATGGCACGAACTTGTCATTTTCACAGCTAGGAGCAGATCTCCACATGTTGTGAGGCTTTCGAATGAAGGTGAAATTAAAAGTATTTGTTGTGCAAAGCTTTGATTCACAACTTTCATGCACAGGGAAGAATTCTGAAACTTCAGGTTTCGATGCAGCTGCATCTGGAAACGGACCTCTAAATGCAAAAACATCGTTACCCACAGAAAAGGGGATGATCAGTTCATCTTCCCAGCGATTTTGCTCTTCTACAGTTCCTTGAGGTTCTGGAACTACAGCAACACCGTTAGGTTTAACGGTGACATTCTTCCATTTTCCAGCAAAAGGAACTGGATTTGGTTAGTGTTGTTGTTCTGCCATTGAAACGGTTTTGAAAAGATGAACAGTTAATAAAAATTGAATCTTTAAGGGATCAGTTACAGATCTGATGTTGCTATAAAGATTCAAAATTCGGGAATGCAGAACAGAAGCGAGTTCCTTAGTCTGATGAATGCAACAGATAAGGAAATGCGTGCAGAAATTTTAAGAACAGATTATGAAAAGAAGGGTTTGAGCGTAAGAAGTTTTAGTTGAACAAATGAAGAAAAGTGTTGAAATGCTGACCTTTTACTATTTATAGTGTTAGTTTCTGCTGAATTAAATAAATAAAAAAAAGAAATTCGAAATTTCTTTCAACTTCCGCACTCGACACGTGTCCCATGATCACTGCGAAAAGTGCAATCGTGCAGTAGTGGGGAAACGCGCTGACGGTTACATTCATGATTGCCATCACGTGCCATTAATGTGGAATAAAAAACGCCAAGTTCTCCACTCGATTCACTTTTTTTGGGGGCAATTTGTTAGCTCATATTTTGTTTAAGTCAAAATATGCACTAAATATTCTTAGAAGATAATTAATAAACCTTCAAGCATGGAAATCAATGTTTCCAGATCATTTACTTTAATGTAAAAGTGAAGGTTAATGTCTTTAAGAACATTAATGATTAAAAGAGATTCATGAAATTCAGAAGATGGAAAGTATTCACAAGTCCAAGAAGTAATTCAAGATTTGATTCGAGTCATCCATGTTTCGAGTGACCTTCAAGGATTATTCGAGATCGAAGATTGCTTCAAGACTTAGCATATTTTCAACATTTCTGAAGATTCAAATTTCAAATCATTGCAACGTTTCATTCAAGTTTGGCAACTATTGGCATTCAAGAATGAAGATTGTGTGGCAAGACACTTGTCAAATGGTTGTTATTTAGTCGTTATTAGATAGCCTTAGATTTTATCTATAAATACTAGTTCATTTGTTGTAAATCACATCACAAATTTCTCATACTAGCAAACCTTACAAACTCAAAGTATCCAGCGTTCGAGAGAAACGAGTAAACAAGGCAATAATGTATGATCAAACTCTTTTAAATTCAATGCAATTTATATTTCATGCAATTTACATGCTTTCATTTACATTCTTTGCCTTTTAATTCATTGAAATATTTACTTTTCTTGTTCATACGTACTCACTTTGAGTATTTTTACATTGAAATATTCAAGTTACGTTTTTTTTACTTTACTTTACTTTTTCAATCAAACTTGTGAAGGAAAATTGGCATAGTAAAGCAGCGGAATTTCAAAATTTTCCTTTATTGATCCTTACGAATGAGCATGGTATGTGTTTAGGGTTTGTTACCTCTGGGAGAACAGAACCCTTCAAAGCCACGAACTAGAAAAGATCACGAGCGTTGATGAAGATCACCGACGCCTCTAGCTAGTCCACACGAACAGTCACCCTCAAAAGAGTGCTAGCCCTTAAGTATGAAGGCTTTCAAGAATATTGAGAGAAGGATTATTTTAGGGTTTCAAACTCTAAAATATTTCTTATGCTTTTTTTTGGTGTATATTGCTTTTGCCAAGAGTTCTCTATATATAGATAATATTGTCTTGTGCAACAAGGCAAATCTTTTATCTTGGACAAAAATAAAACAAACAAAAAATCTCTTAAAAGATATACTAGGGCGCGCGCGCCCCCACATGAGTGTACATGCTCATGTGCGCGCGCGCCCACCGTATACTACGGTGTATCTTGTTTGTTTAATTACCGTGATACCCTTATCACTTTGCATACTTACCGTACCTTACGGTGTTCCTTAATTATCTCAATATTAGACTGTCCTTATGTGTGTGACCCTGTAGGTTTCCATGACGTTGGCAATTATATTAAATTTCCTTTTAATATAATAAATAATGAGCGGTATCTAGCAACACATCATTGCTACCCAAGTCATGAGAAATTACATGTGATCTAAACATAACCTTAACTATGATACATGTGTGTACAATTACCCCTTTGCCCCTTATGTCTATATTGAACACAAAGCATACTTGGTGTCATCTTTGTTCAGTTCAATATTGGGCCCATGACATTTATCCTGTTATGCAGGATTGGCAAATTCCATCTAGGACACTGCTGCCCCATAGCATGCTTCGTGAAGTACCCATTAACTGCCTTTATGGTTATCCTGTTACGGACAACGTTAGATCAGCAACAAAGCACTTAACTCCACATCTAGGGTACAAGGGTGGTTTCAGGTCTAAGGGCGGTTTACACCATTATCATTATAAGAGTAACTTATGACACTTTGCATAACTTGGCATGTAGTACTCTTATGGCGGGTCAATCCAGTATAAAATATTACTCCTAATATTTTATACTTATGTCAAGACTTGATAACTCCTTATTCTATGATCCATGAGATGCGATCATCAGTCTATCTTCATAATAGTCTTTATGCTTTAAGGTTATCCCATTTTCACCTTAAAGCTCGACTACGGATACTTTTAAGAATAGTGTCCTTATGTTTAATTTAGTCTCATGATTAAGTCACACTTAATATTAAACGGGCTATTTATTCTAGGGATTCCATTTATTTGGACTCTTACAAATACAATGAAAGTAATGCCTTATATTATTAATAAACTCCTAAGCAAATACTATGAAAATAGATTGGCTCTTAGGGCTTACTTCAACAACTTGTTCATTTACATTAATGAACATTGCTATTTTCAATCTTGAACAATAAATGCACAAACATGTCCTTAGATTCTCTAGTTGGTCTCTCAAGCATTGCAAACTAGCGCTTGTTTACCAAAAATTAGTGTAAACACCTCGATAGTAGGTATTTTTAGAAAACCTCGACAGTAGGTATTTCTCATAAAACCTCAACGGTAGATTATACAGCAAACCTCGACAGTAGGTATTTCTCATAGAATCTCGGCGGTATATCCCCTGGTTTTGCATCATGGCATCATTCATACATAACATCATCATGCACAAAACACTGCATACATTGACATGCAATCGCAACATAACCGGAAAGTAGATTTAAGGTTTCCTCAGGGACTTTCCGCATAAAATGCTAAGTGGGTATCCCATATCCCCAGCAAATTAGGATTGCCCGGCTACGAGCCGATAATTCTTACTTTTTCTTAGGATCTAGATCCCTAAGGGGAGATGACCTAACTCGTCTTACTCACCTCAGGGGGTAATGATTTCGTATCATTGGTATAACAGGCACCCTCCGGGGCAACGCCTTTCGGATAGATGCACCTGTCAAGGTGACAAATGCATAACTTTCGGATAGATGCACCTGTCGAGGTGACAAATGGTTAACTTTCGGATAGATGCACCTGTCGAGGTGACAATGGAAAACTTTAGGATAGATGCACCTTTCAAGGTGACAAATGGAAAACTTTTGGATAGATGCACCTTTCAAGGTGACAAATGGAAAACTTTGGGATAGATGCACCTTTCAAGGTGACAAATGGGAAACTTTCGGATAGAAGCACCTCTCGAGGTGACAATGGAAATTTTTTGGATAGAAGCACCTCTCGAGGTGACAATGGAAACCTTTCGGATAGAAACACCTTTCGAGGTGACGATTACCTTTCGGATAGAAGCACCTTTACAGGTGACGAAAGACTACCCTTCCAAAGTCAGGCATCATTCGGGACAATGCTTACTTTTAGTTGAAGTACCTTACAGGGTGATGACTTCTTCTTGTTTCAAATTACCCTACGGGGAATGGTTATCTTTCAAAGTTAGGCATCATTCGGGACCATGCCTGCTTTTAGTTGGAGTACCCTCCGGGGAATGACTTCCTCTAATCACCCTACGGGGAAACGGTTATCTTTCAAAAAATTAGGCACCCTACGGGACAATGCCTATTTTCGGTTTAAACATCCTTCAAGGCGGGAACTATCCTTAAGATCTAAACATCGTCAAGGCGATAATCGATCTTTCACTTTCATAAGGCAAAATTATGGGTATTCTTATATTTAATTATCTTTCAAAGACATTTAAATATACTTAAATAGGGGCAGCTGTCATATCCCAAATTTTACCCTCCAGTATTGGTACATATATTTTTTATTCCATTCCAATATCAGAAATCTTGTGCAGTTGAATTTGCATGGGGAGCGCGCGCGAAAGTTTGTTTGAGGGCAGGGTCACGAGTTCGACTCCCCTTGGAGGCATTTTGCTTAATTTTTCTTAAAGACTTCTTTATATATTTTTTTGTTTGTTTTATTTTTGTCCAAAGTTGTGACAGAAAAACATAATAAATCAGAAAAATATTCTGAAGGAGGATTGCGCGTGTAGAAGAAGAGAAAAGCCCACAAAAGCTATTTTTGAAGCAAATCTTTAATCTTGGTCACTACGCAAATAAATTAACACTGTAAATATAATTTCACAGCAAATCAACATTAAAAATCATAGAAAATTTCTCAAACATATTATAGAAACAAATCTGTCAGATTCTTACAAGTTTTATACAACCCTAATTTCAACATTATAAATAGACAACAAATTTCACAACACAAAGGGGACAAAACAAAAAAAAATTCAGAGCTCAGTATGAATACATAACAGAAACTCACGCACACAAACCCCTAAATCCTAAAGCTAATTTTCTACACATTGTAGAAAATTATAACTGAAATAAGCCTTCTTCCGTCACCGTCGGCAGAGTCTCGCATAGAAACAAAGGAGGGGAGTCAGAAACAGAATCGAAACCAGAGCAATAGCAAAGCATAAACAGAAGCAAATAGGAAAAATCACTTACCCGCGAGGAATTCACGGCACTCCAGGTTGGTCATTTCGCGTACCCTTCAACATGCTGCATGATTTACTGTTTTTGATTTATGCATGAATCGTTGTTGTTTGTTCTTGTTTCTGTGCTTATGTTTGTTCTCTGATAATACCATAAAAAAAGAACAGGAACGAAAAAGAAAGAAAAGAAAACAGATCCGAAAAAACCAAAAAACAGAATTAAAAATTAGGTTTTAGGATTTGGGAATTTTGGGTTTGATTTTGGTTTTTTGAGGTCTAATTAGTGTTTAGGGATTTGAGTTTATGGTTAAAAAACGCTAAGAACGAATTTTGATTAGATTTGGGGTCGGAAAAAAATTTCTGAAAAAAATCTGGAAAAAATGGTTGAAGGTATGAATTTTCCGGTTGAAACTCAACCGGAAAACTCATCGGTTTCTGGAAGTTGGCGGCGGATGACAGTGGCTGGCGGCGGCGGCGCTGCCGGGAGATGGGCATGCGCGCCGGACCGGTTGAAGTTCAACCGGTGTTCTTCATAAATGAAGAACATTCATATGAACACCAAGAACACTTAGAGAGAGAAGAGAGAGACCGGATTAAGAGTGAGAGAGGGAAGAGAGAGAAAAAAATTGAGAAAATGAGTGAATATCTGATTTTTGGCATATATATAGGCCCTCCTTGTAATCTGGTGCGCGCGCGCACACACTAGTTCCCGTGCTCCCTCCGTTGATCAATGATCAGGCCGCTGTGATGCCTCCGCGCGTTTGGGCCTGATTTGGATAAATTGAGCCCTGCTTTCTTTTTTCTGCTGGCTATTTGCACCCCTGCTTCTGTTGTTTGCACCCCTTCTGTAATTATTTTAATGTACATAATTCACTCTATTCATTTAATTCATTTTAATTAATTCTGATTTAATTGTTTGAGTTAAGTGTAATATTTTCTCATATTGTAAATTAAAATATATTCTAAGGTATTGTGGATTAAAAAGGAGAGGACGGATGCATTTCTGTTTTTTCTCTCGAATTATTGGTGCCTTTATGTACATTCAGTTTACCAATAATTTGTCTTCTACCCAAACCCATAAAAAAGGACATTAAAAAACATCAACAAATCAAATCAAAATTTTCGCCTTCGGGTAATTCTTAAAAGTCATTTTAAGAGGTAAAAACAAAACATTTTTCATAAAAAACACCAACCAACAATATACCCAGAACTGCGTAGCTTTGATTTCCTCATCGCACCGGAGGATACGTAGGAGCAAGAGTCATCTTGTCAAGCATAATAATAAAAAATGCAATTTCCCCCTTTTGTAAATATATTTAATAATAAAATAAAAAATAATAATTAAAAACATGTAAATAGAACTCTAGAAAATCACTTAATACCCTAAAATTAATTAGGAGGTTCCCGTTGAGTACAACAGATGTGAGGGGTGCTAATACCTTCCCCTTGCATAACCAACTCCCGAACATGGAAATGGTTGCGATGACCATCTTTCCATTGATTTAAGGTTTTATCGATATTTTTCCTAAAAATAAAATTCGGTGGCGACTCTGTGTCATTCCGAGTGTCCTAAACGCTCGGGCGATTTTCGCGGCGCGACATTATGAATTGAATTTCTTGGAGAATGTTGATAGTAGAGACATAGTAAAAACACAGCTGGTGTGTGGTTGTAATAGTCTTTCACTTGTACTTGAAATTGTACTTGCTCCATAATTTAAGGAAAAGCTTATGCAAGAGAAAATGTCATTAAAATTCTTATGCCAACCAATCAGATTTTGTTTGTTGTCTTATTTTGATTGGTCTATGTATGTATTCATTACATATCAGAACATAACAGATGAACATTAACTTTGAAAGAATTTCCTTAGATCATAAGCACATGCTATATTCCTCAAACATGGCCAAAATGGAAAAACATCATTTAATACAAAGATGTTCTTTCCTTAAATGATCTTATGCTTTTTCAGATGAGAATCTTCAAATAAAATCAGTTAAAAGTTATTGTTCATAGTTGACTTGTAATAAATGCGTTGGTCATGAACATGTTCTTGAGAATGCAGTTCACAGAACATTCTCAGATTGATCTTGCAGAGCAATATTTTGAACATTATGAATTTACATGGCTTAAATGATCCAATATAACCTGTCTAATTAAGTACACTCAAAAGCACTTGTTAGACCACAAAATGATCAGAATTATACCTTAAAATATAATTAAATTGTTTGTTATCTTTAAAACATCAATAAAGGGTTTTTGCCTCAACAGAGGTCGTTTATGCAGCTTGTTTGACTCGCTTGTGTGTGGGTTGTGTGAACTGAAAGGAATCATCGCCTTTTCAAAAATTCAACGAACTCGGTATTGTTTTCTTTGGACAAGGTTAAAAGGTATTTCTACTGGTGGCTGAAGATAAATCATATAGGTTTCGTTGCTAATTATCATAGTTGGTTGTCGAACTCGTTGTATTGTTTGGGTATCGACTAATGTTGCTCTTGATGTTTTGTTTTCATTGTTGGCTTTTGTTCATATAAACTCTCGTTGTCTGTTTTAGCACATCTTGTGCTTAAGGGACCCTATGTTTTCAGTATATATATACACACACACACACACACATATATATATATCATTTTGATTTGTTCAAAAAAAATATTTGACAATATGCCCACACATATGATAACATTTTTCTCTTAGCCCACACCATCATCACACATACCCAGAGTAAATAAATAATTTAGTCTCAAACTTTCATCCATCAATCAATTTCGTTCTTGAATTTGTGAAAATAGTTAAAACATCTCTTAATTTGTGAAAGTTTTTTAAAATCAGTCACTCTTTCAATCAATGGCATCCTTGAATTACTATAAGTTCGAACCCGCATTACATCAGACTTAGCAAATTTGACATTTCTGTCATGTGAGATAGAATTTATGGACGGAGAAAGATACTTTTATTTTCATTGAAAATTAAAAAATCATTCGATATTTTCAAAATATGAATTCTCACAAATTTTCATATATGGTACTTTCACTATTCAAAATTCTTGAATCCGTCGCTAAATGTGTCAGCGCACTAGATTCCAAGACCAAAAATAAATATATGATCAAAATCTTTAGTGTGTAATGAAAAACCTAAGGTGTATATTTTTCAACATTCCTAGGACATTACCTGTAAAATATATTCTTTTTAATATGCCATTGAACTCTTTTGTTCGTTTTTATGGTCGGATGAGAAGGAGACTCGATGACTATAAAACCAGAGATGAAAAAGACTAATAAAGAAATATTTAAAGAGACAAGTTATCTATTTTTTCAATGGAAACGTTTGTCTAGATCTGCATATGTTTGTTTTTTCTTAGGTACCCATTTGGCTATAGTACTTGATAACATCGTTATTATTAAGGTGAATTCTTTGTGTCCAACATGTCGAATTTTTATTTTTAATATGAATATATGATATCATATTAAATTTTGCTTGCCTCAAAGAAAAAAAAATTAAATTTTGATTTTGAGGTACTGTATATAGGTTCACTTATTAATTAAGCTCAAGCTATGTTGCACATATGTTCTATATATTTTAATTTTAGAGTGAAATTAAAATTCATTTTAAACCTTAAAAAAAAAATTTAAGAGCATCTAATGGTGATACCATTTTGGGTATCATACATTACTAATAAGTGGTCCCTACAATATCATGTAATAAATATAAAATTCATACAGATTTTGCTCAAATGGTGATACCACTCTGGATATCATACACTAATAGCAAGTTGTCCCTGCTATAATTATTTTATTTATTTTTTTTCAAAATCATAAAGGTGAACTTAAATTGATGATTGGCCAAAAAAATTGATGATACGATACCTTAAATAAGGTGCCGTATTTGGAGCTGGGTATATGAGCTGAGGTCTGCGGGCTAGCCCATTTAACTCGCAGCCCACGCGGACTTAGGACTAAATATTTTTGGTCCGTTTATATTTTCGCCCGTGCGGGTTGGACCGTTAAAACCGCAGGTTATACGGGTTGGCCCGTATAACCCTCCTTTATTTTTTAAATATTTCTTTTTTTAAAATTACTTAATCATATACGATATATTAGTGTTATTTTATTTTTGAATCGGTTGATATATAATTTTTTGTTGTACTTTTAATATTAGTTTGAACTATTAAAAAAAAAATTATTAATTATTTTAACAAGATTATTGAAGTTCTTATTGAATATCGTTTGTGTTTATCTTATGGATTTGAAGACTGAGGTGCATGGAGAAAGGAAGACAATGCAAATGTTGAATTTGATTTTGGTTGCATTACTTGCATAAAGTAGATAGATAAATTAAAAAATGTCTCAAAGAATTTTATAATATCAAATATTTTCATTTCTTTTGAAAAATGTAATTTTTTTTAAAAAGTTGTAATAGTCCGCGGGTTAAACGTTAACCCACGAGTTTACGCGAACTCTACTTGGACCAAAAATCATAACCCATTGACATATATAAAAGCGTTTTTTGATTCCTAAAAATATAAACAGAGACAACATAGTTCCTAATGTCTTGAATCTTTATTTGGTTGATGGAGGAAAGAAAAGAAAGTAAAAATAGAAAATAAAGAGAAAAGAAGATGATTGCTTAGTAGTTTGGTATTAGAGAAAATGAAATAAAGTATAAAATATATTCAATAACAATCAAATAAACAAAAAAGATACCAAAATAGAAAAAGAATCCATTGAGTAAAACTAGTAAAAAGGAAAATATTTAATTACAACTTAATTACAACATAGAATTCTTACCAACAAGTACCATGTATGTATTCATTCCATTATACTGTGCTGGATGCCAATTCAATCTCATACTTTTTCATAATAGGAGTAGCACATACCATGTTAGAATCACTTATCATAGCCGAAGAGGAAGAGGAAGAAATAGTAGTTGTATAGGAATTGGACACTTGGTCAGAACGAAGGGGAAAATTTGTCCCATCCATCAAATATTGAAATGGGTTAGAAGTTTTTGGAACTTCTAATGCACCTTCCAACATTTTTACAACAACACTCATAATAGGCCTTAACTCTGGCCTATATTGAACACACCATAAAGCTACCTTAATCATTCTTTCAGCAATATCTTTGTTTTTCTCCTCTATATCACAAACTATCATTGCCTCCTTCAATAGTCCAGCATCAAATTTTTTCCAAACCCAAATTGGAAACCACTCTTGGCTTTCATTATTTTTAACATCAAGATTTCTTCTCCTACCAATAATTTCAAATAGTAGCATTCCAAAACTATAAACATCACATTTATGAGTTATAGGAAATGGCATCCAAAGCTCAGGTGCGGCGTAACCGGGTGTCCCCCTTCCTCCTGTCATCGTTATGTGAGTATTTTCCCTATTACAAAGTTTGGCCAAACCAAAATCAGCAACTTTAGGATAAAAGTTCTTATCCAATAGGATATTTCCTGGTTTTATATCATAGTGGATTATTCTTTGTTGGCACTCGTCATGCAAGTAAGCAATTCCTCTAGCCGTACCAATTGCAATTTCATGAAGCTTTTCGTATTCTAATGACTTTTTTTCGTCAAATAAATACCTATCAAGTGATCCATTTCCCATGTATTCATAAACAAGGGCTATCAAGTTTCTTTCAAAGCAAAATCCATATAATCTAACAAGATTGAAATGATGAATTCTACCAATAGTTCCAACTTCAGCCATAAATTGTTCGTCAATTTTCTTATTAGAACTACCACGTAGAACTTTCACAGCTACCATCGTTCCGTTACTAAAAATTCCTTTGTAAACAGTTCCAAATCCACCCGAACCCAACAAGTGTGAATAATTATCTGTGGCAATCCTTAGTTGTTGACCACTGAATCTAATTGGCTTCTCCCTTTCCATGTCGTTCAGAAATTTATCCATAGTAAGTGTTATAAATTGTGAATCAGGACTAATGGTTCCACGACTTACTTGATGTCTTTTTCTACATACACAAACCAAAATAGCTACCTTAACAGCAATTACTACTGCAAAATGGACAGTGTTCAATTAGAAATATTGTCATCAAATCAATTAAAAAGAAAAAGAACAAAACATGAATAACAAAATGATCATTAATTGCGGTTTAATTAGAATCATACCGATGACTATAACAACATATATTGTAGCAGCAGTACTATCCGTGGTTGACATTAGACAAGAGATAAAAATTCACAACACTAAATATTGTTGTGTGAAGAGCAAAGTGGCATAAGAGGCAAAGTTTTCAAACTTATATGCAAATAATTTATCAAAACCTCTCCGTTACAATCAACGGTTTGGTTCTTTTTAATAAACCAACGAAAGAACAAAAATGGAACAAAATATGATAAACTAAAATATCATCATAGATTAATTATAGAATCATACCTATGACTACAACAACCTCAATTACAGTAGTATCCGCCGATGACATTAGACAAGAGATAAAATTTAAAACAATAAGTTGTTATGTGAAGAACCAAGTGAAGGAAGAATCAAACTTATATACACATTAATGAAATCCCCTATCACTATCAAGGAAAATAATCATATATATATAGACACGCACGGTGAATCTATTAGAATTTTGGAAGCATATACTCAACCACAAAAGTTGCCTTGAAAGTCAGTCATTCATAAAAATGAGTGAGTCTGTTGTTGCAAAACCTTATATATATAAATCGAGATCCGTTGACACCAATTCGTTTAACATGAAATGTTGAACCTTTATATATCGTTTTAATCGATAAATCTTTTATAAATTCCACTGTTGGATTGAAAATTTATTTCATATAGATCATTTTGAAAGTTTATTTCAAATAGACAAATCCAAAATCATTTGATTGATTATTGAGACACATAAAAATTAATGGCATTTAAAAACTCAATTATATATCAGATGATTTTAAATTTATCTTAAATTTTACACAAATGATCTATAAAATATAAAAAGTAATAGTGAATTTTATAAAATTTATAATGGTTAAATCATTATTAAGAGGTATAATTTACTGTGATACAAGTTGGAGTCAATGAATCATGAATATATATATATATATATATATATATATATATATATATATATATATATATATATATATATATATATATACTCCCTACGTCCTAATTATAAATTCTCTTTCAAAAAAAAAGTTTAGTCCATAAATATAAATCCTTTTTATAAGATACTAGATGCAACTATTACTTTTTCCTTACACTAATTATTATTACTAACTTGCACTGGACTACGAAAAGTCAAATTAAATACACGTACATACAAAAGACAATTTAGTAAAATTCACACACAAACTAGACATAATAATTACATTATCGATTTTTCTTAATATATCTTATAATAAGGGGCAGAGGGAGTATAAAAGATCTAAAAATTTTAGTTCTATCAAAATATAAAACTCAAAAGTTTTAGTCTTTAAAGTATAAAATAATTTGATTGATTAATCATTAACACCTTAATATTAAGAGTTAATGTGACAAATTTTATATACTTTTTTGTTTCTTGGCTAGAAATTTTATATACTTTTTTTCATAATCAAATTTTATATACTCTATAAGCTATATATTATTTTTATATACATTAGAGATTAAATTGAAAAGAGATAATGATATAAAAAAAGCAAATAAAGTAAGGGTTTTCTAATCAAGTTATCCAACATACAGTACTAAATTAGTATACCTCCTAAATTTCAAACCAAAGTATACACCCTCCGTCCCTTTTTATAAGACTCCGTTTGACCACTGCACGTACGCCAATGCATAATTTAGAACATTAATATTTTTAATTATCTAATAGTAAAAATTAAAAAAATTTGATATTTTGAAAGTACTCATCAAAACAAATCAAACAAGATCTTATATGATAATATTTACATCTATGTATTATTAGAAAAATACGGTCAAAACATGATAAATGAATAGTGCAATTTTATCAAACGGGGTCTTATAAAAAGGGACGGAGGGAGTATAAGATAAATACATCCTTTAATAAAAAAAAAATTATATTCATCCTTTAAATTTTATTTTAATATATAGAAAAATTGACTTCTTATCAAGAAACGCGTACTATTATTAATAATTAAGTCTTTTCATGTATACTATAAAGAATTAATTTGTTAGTAAAAAAAAAAAAATTAGTTTGATTCCATGGATATACTTCATTTGATGAAGTTGGAGCTTAATTCCAAGCCGGTCGGGAACATAACATATAAACAAAATCTATAGCGACAAACACATAGGATTAGCATTTGCACTTTCCAAGTAATTTCTTACTAGAATGTCTCGATTATGAAAATATATGATTTTCTTTTTTAGATATGAAAATATACAATGGTTAAAACTTTTTTTAGTGTAAATTAATATTTTAGTTTTTGTTGTGAACGGTGCAAAGTGTCTTGACTGGCTGTGGTTGATTTAGTGACAAGTGATGACGTGTACAGCGGCACTGATGTGGTAATATCTGCAAAACCCGTTAGCACTCTGACGTTCAAGTCAGTACATATAAAAAAGGTGGAATGAAATTGAAATTAGATTAAAGTTGGATCATATCTTTTGTACCCCAATTTTGGACCTAAAATCCATTGTCCACTTTTTGCGTTATAAATTGTCAAAAATATATCATCGCATCCGTCATGTTGTTTATGTTCGTTTTAATCACTTTGTGTCGTCGTACTTTTATGTCCGCCTATTTATCATCTTTTTCTCTTATCTTTTATCATGATTACTAATATTATTATCATCATCATTATTATCTTTTTTTTTTTTTTCCAGAAATTCTGAAAATATTGAGAGATTTGAGAGAGTTTTGAGAGAGAAATGAGAGTAGAGAGAGAAAGAAAAGTGAGAAATGAATGAAAATCTGAAGAACAAACATGATATACTCCCTCCTGATCCCATGCGCGCACGCACATCATAAGCTGCGTGCACCCCTTCCCTAATGGAGGTTGATCTGTGATCATACAACTCATGCTCCCTCTGATCCAGTGTGCGCGCACGCGCGCAGCTTACCATGCTCCCTCGCTTTTATCAGCCTCTGATTCATGATCAGATGGCTTAAATTGATTCCTATGGTTTGGGTTTTGGTTTGGGCTTAGGATTCCCCCCTTGAGTCTATATTTTTGTTGTCTACACCTCCCATCTTTGATGTTTGTACCACCTCCATTTTTTAATTTAGTTTTCACTATTAGGAAAAAATAAAAAAATGTTTGTTTTTCATTATGACTTCACTCTTTTTTTATTTATTTATTTAGAATATCAAAAAATATGAAAAAACTACAAAAATGCCAAAAAATTGAATTATGCTATGTTTGTTCTTTTTTTTCTTTTATGCTTGATAACATGATTATGTCTTCATTTAATTCCATTTTATAAAAACATATAACATGCTTTTTATTAAAATTTTCATGCATACATGCATTTAAAAATCTTACATTTTTGCACTACATCACATTATGCAGTTTTTAATCACATAACCTTTTTTTTTTTTTTTACAAAATTTCCAATTACATTTTATATCACATGTTCACTACACATTTTCATGCATACATGCATTTGCAACACTACATTTTTTTTACTACATCACAATCTACACTTCTTGCATTTTTACATGACATTGACACTATTTTTTGCATCACACTACAATTTCACATTACAATCTCACTTCACATTTTCCTACATTCATACATGCATTGCATTTAGATTAGGACAATGCATCATTTTAAAAATGCATGTAAGAGACAATATTTTACTTTATAAAATTATTGAGCTCTAACATTAGCATTAATAGTGAAGGACCTCTTTTGGCCGAAATTCATTCTCTTCATAAAAAAATAAAATAAAAACATCTCTTTTGCTAAATAAAATTTCCTTTTCGCTTGTGTTTTAGTTAGATTTGTTTGTTACTATGAATGACTCTAAAAATTTTCATTATCATGTCTTTGCCTCCCATACCTTTTTTCACACACTTCACCTTTAAGTAGAATATAATATCTTGCTATGATTTCTCTTCTTAATTGTTTGTGTACATATTCATTGCCATATTTATTTTTCGCATTTGCATTTTATTTTATGCATTGCTATTTATTTATTTATCTATTGCTTATTATTATTATTATTATTATTATTATTATTATTATTATTATTATTATTATTATTTATTCATTCTAATTCGATATGGTTGTAAATTAATTATTCAATTGGGTTGTAATAGCGTAGGATTTTATTTATTGCTTTTACTACTTTCCTAGCTCACACATCACACACAACGCCAAAAATTCATTTCCAAAGGAGAGGACTCGTAGTTAAAATTCAAATTAATTACGAGACTTTTTTGAAACAAAAACCTTTTTTCAAAAACAACGTGCGATCCTTTTATAAGACAAACGCATATTCACCTTATAATCATTTTAACATGCTTTTATCATAACATTTTTTACAACATCTTTTCTTACATTTTTTTGGCAACAAGAACTTCTTTTCTTTACAACACACTCTTTCAACACCAAAAAACGAATACACTTTCGTTTTCAAACAACAACTTTTTCTTTACAACATCTTTTCTTACAACCTCTTTCTCTCAACAACTACAATTCTCTCAAAAATCTTTCTTTTACAAACAAAAAGTATTTACACTTCTTTTCTTTTTTTATTTACTTTATGAAAGAAAATTTTCTTATCTTTTATCCACTTTCTTTTTTTCCTCTATACAATTTCTCCCTCCATTCTTAAAAGCATGTATAAAAAAAAAAGGCACTAAAAACATATAAGAGGTTACCATGGAGTACCATGGGCGCTTGAGGTGCTAATACCTTCCTCAAGTGCAACTAACCCCCGTACCTAGAATCTCTTTCTTTTAAAGGTTTTCAATTTTTCCCCTCCTTTGGAAATGAAAAATAAAACTGTAGTGGGGTATGTCTCAAAAAACCCGCAACAATATCATGGTGTGGCGAAATGCCACACTTATATAATGGTGTATCTGTAACGACAAGTGAGTAATTTCGTATAAAATTGTGAACATAGTTGTGGAATGCCCTTGGAATTTGCGTTGGTACCTAAGTCTATTGGGTCTAGATCAAGTATATTTAGTTATTGGGCCTTTGGCCAGTCAGGATCAGTTTTCAAAAAAAATTTAATAACAAATCTCAGTTTTGCATTGAAATTTTTTAGTTTTGAAAAAATCTCATTTTTACTTTAAACTAACACATAATTATATCAATTTTGACCTAAATTAACCTTAAAAATATCAATTTTTTTCTGAAGCTGGCAAGTGCTCGAGGCTAGCCGGGCTATAGATCCGCCACCGGTTTTAACAAAAGATTTGTTTACCACTTCTTTATCTAAAATCGTAAAACATTAAGTTAATGGGTCGATCATTTCATTTATATGTTGATGGTTATACTTTGCAAATTGCAAGCTATATGTTTCTTTATCAAAATAAACAAATAATAAAATTCCAAGACAATAGAAATAAATTAATAAATAATACATTATTAGTGAATTTTACCAAAGAAGTTGAACTAGAAATAGGTAATGAACAAATACAATCATGAATAATAACCGAAAGTTGGAAGTGGAAGAAAGTGCCAGTATTGCACCATGAGGATAATTATGCAGACGAAAGTGAAGAATGATAGAATGTGGAATTCTCTGTTATAGGACAGAGAGACCTCCTCAAGAAGATAAGATAAAGAAGCTAGGATTTATTTCATTAATACAAAATGCAAATGATTACAACTGTATATATGCCAAAAAGGCTAACAGAATTTGCTAACAATACGGAATATAAATGCTTCTAGAATCATATTCCTTTCCTAGTTGGGACCCGCAGTACTATCACTTCTTATCCATGACCTAGTCCTCCCATTTCTTAGGTGCCACAATGTTTCTCTTGGACCTAATAATACTTGGGCCTGGGTCTGCACAGTCTGAGTCCGTATCAATACCACCTGCTTTGGAAAGGACCTTGTCCTCAAGGTTATAAACAGCTTGCAATTCTTCCCAGTTTTCCCACGAGGTGTCATCAGGCAATAAACTGTGCCACTGAACTAGAACCTGAAGATAAGGAATGCCATCAATATCAAGTCGACGTTGAGCCAAAATTGCAAGAGGAGTGACTATAGGATGGAGTAGGAGGAGGACCTTCGTGCAAACGGAGTTTGGAACAATGGAAGACATTGTGAATCTTAGAGTGGGAAGGCAGAGCCAATTTGTAAGCCACAACACCAATACGAGCCACAACCAAATACGGACCATAAAAGCGTTTTGCAAACTTATGATAACGCTCACTAGTCAAAGAGTATTGCTTGTAAGGTTGCAATTTCACATAGACCCAAGAACCAACATCAATTTGTAACTCACGGCGATGTTTATCAGCTTGGGCCTTCATCTGTTTTTGTGCTTTCAACAGATTCTGACGTAAAAGAGCAAGAATCTCTTTACGAGAAGATAGTACAGCATCACAAGCATCCACAAGAGAAGTTCCAGCCACATAGGAAGGAATGGAGGGAGGTGGCTTTCCATAAACAACCTCAAAAGGGGACAAGCCAGAAGTGGTGTGGATGGATGTGTTATAGTGGAATTCAACCCAAGGAAGCAAACAAACCCAATGGTGTAGTACCCGGCGCAAAAAATATACAGATATGCAATGATGAAATGCAATGTACAAATGTAAACAATGAAGCCGCCACCATATTTTATTTATCCCATGAGGGGAAAGGAAAATAATGATAAAACCTTAAAGATCGGGTTCGGGAGTTGGTTACATGAGGGGAAGACGTTAACACCCCCTCATATCCGTTGTACTCAACGGGAACCATTCGAAGAATTTTGGTTTGCATAAACAGAGATAACCGTATAAAAAGAAAAGATTACCGCATATTGAACAGAAAAGGGAAAAAAGAGTTTTTTATTATTTGGCTTGACGAGAGAGGCTCTCGCTCCTACGTATCCCCCAAGTACAATGAGGAAGTCAAAGCTCACGTAGTTCTTCCTAAAAAGAAAGATTTGTTTGTTGGTTGTTTTTAGTGAATGATGCTTAGGTCACATTCCACTGGTACAACAGTATGCTTGTATGCTCGCTTCGGAGGCTTAAGCGTTTGTCTGTAGCAGGGGAATGGATAAAGCACTATTCATTTAAGAAAAAAGTTGAAAGATTTTGAAAGTTGAAAAAAGATTGACTGCACAAAGGCAGGAAAAGAAGTTGAGTGTGTTGAGTGTCTTTTAGATTTTCTGAGGAATTATTCAGTGAATGAGAATAGTCCTCAGTCGCAAGCCATGCGGCAGGTACTTGAACTATTTAAGAGATGAAAGTCATGCGTCAGACATCTCTCTTTTCATTCAATAGTTTATTTAATGTTTTACAAGCTTTCAAGTTCAAAACAGAAAAAGAAAAAAGAAAGGTAGAAGAAGAGAGAAATGCAAATGCATGAATGCAAATGACATATAA
The DNA here is from genome assembly GCA_951804385.1 of Trifolium dubium. Lineage (NCBI taxonomy): Eukaryota > Viridiplantae > Streptophyta > Magnoliopsida > Fabales > Fabaceae > Trifolium > Trifolium dubium. The sequence goes on along the minus strand of OX638062.1, from coordinate 30,639,286 downwards.
TCAATGATACTGAACAAATAAAAATGCATCAGATATGAGCATATAAACAAGTAATCATGTATCAGATAAAGAAAAACAAGTCATCTGGCAATTATAAACAAACAGCGTAATTTAGTCGAGTAGGAAAAAGTCAACTATAAAAAGTCAACATAAAAAGTCAACTAAAAAGTCAAACTAAGAAGTCAAAGTTAAAAGTTGACAAGTCATGCGTCAGGCTCTGTCTCGTGGTTTCTCGAAGAAATTCTAATTCTAAAGTTTTAAAGATTTGAATTAAAAAAATTAATCAGTCAAAGTCATGCGTCAAAGACTAATTACTTTTTTAATCCACTTTTTCTAATCTAAGTTGTAAAAACTCCAAATTAATAAATTAATCAGTCAAAGTCATGCGTCAGAGACTAATTACTTTTTTAATCCGTTTTCATTTCGAAGTTTCAAAATCAAAGGTTCCGAATTAAAAATAAAATAGTCAAAGTCATGCGTCAGAGACTATTTATTTTTAATCCCTTTTTTATTTCAAAGTTTCAAAATCAAAAGCTTCGAATTAAAAATAAAATAGTCAAAGTCATGCGTCAGAGACAATTTATTTTTAATCCTTTTTATTGTAAAGTTTCAAATCAAAGGTTCCGAATTAAAAATAAAATAGTCAAAGTCATGCATCAGAGACTATTTACTTTTTTAATCCGTTTTTTCATCTAAGTTTTCAGGTTAAGACAGATCACAGTTCAATATTCAGACTGTTAAATAACTGAGAAGAAAACATTGCATGAGAAGAAAATATTCAGAGGGTGCAACAGTAACCTGGTGGGTGTGCAAAACAGCAAAACAGATCAGCAAAATAGAGGCCCAAGCCCATTTACAACTCAATCCAGGAGGGGTGTGAATAGCAGTAAGGCAGGTGCAAGCATCAATTCAGCATGGTCCAGATTAGGTGAAGCGCGCGCGCGCGTGTCCATCGTAGACCATCAACATTATCATCATCAGATTTCAATCTAACCATCCTGCTTGGAAGAAAAGATCAGACGCGCAGGGTTAACACTTAAGATCAAACGATCCTAATCCATCCCGACCAGAAAACAAGCTCACGCTGCCGGTCGTCTTCTCCGGCGAAACAAACAGTCCCGGCGCGGCCATAAAAACACCGGAACACTTGCAGTGCATCAAAACTTGCGAAATCAATATCAATCCTACTCGATTTTCTCTATAGAACTCGAATCTGGACTCCGTTTCTTCAAAAGAGGCTTGGATCTATGGAAACGAAACAGAATCCTACGAGATCTACAAGAAGGGAAGTCGCGATTCTGGTACGAACAAATGAAATTGATGATTGTAAACGGTTCTATGCAATCTTGCGAGTTCAAAACCGTGAAAATTAGTGAACACGGAGTACACAATCGTTCGAACCAAACACTTCAAGTTTTCCGGTGAGGAAGCTTTCGGTTTCAGTAGTTTTCCAGTCGTTTGTGAATTTTTTTTGATGATCTGATTACAGATTTGTGATCCTGAGAAGATAAGGAAACTAGTGGTATGATTTGTTTTTGATATGGATGAAGTTTGAAAAACGGGTAAGGTGGTTGTGGTTTTCCGGCGACCGGAGGTGGTTTCCGGCGCCGGAATCTGATTGGCAATGGTTTGGTGACTTTTTTTCTGATTTTTTTTTATTGTATTGGGAATTGTGAAGTTTTGATTGATAATGATTGAGTGATGTGAGGTGTGTATTTATAGTGATAGGATTAGGTGAGTGGTATTTGTGTAATAAAATGATTATGAGGTGGAGATGATGAGGTGTCGCAATGTGATTGGTTCATTGAAAAGAATCTATTTTTTGTGATGAAGTGGAATATGCTTGATGATCTTTTTATCTATTTTGTGTATGTAAATAAAAATGCGATGAATAAAAATGAACGAATGCAAACGAAATAGAATATATTTTATGAATTTATGCAAAAATCGCGAAGTGCGCGAAAACATTATTTTTAAAACTATTTTTTGGGCATTCCTTATGAAAATAAGAAATAATTTTCTAAATAGAATATTTATTTAAAAAGGCGCAAAATTAGGGTATTACAAATGGGAAGGCTTGTCATGAGCAAGGGCACGCAAGTACTGCTCTACAGTGCGATTCATGACCTCGGTTTGGCCATCCGTTTGAGGGTGATAGGATGAACTCATGCGCAAATTAAACATTAAAACAAAGTGGCCCTACAAGCACAACCATTTATTCAGGGCTGAACAAAGGTGTTTCGAAAAGGAAACAAATTACTTTGAAATAAAAACAACTTCAGGGATTCCAACAGACTTTTAAGCACAGTCTCTAGAGAACACTGGCGCACCTAATCTTGGTTCTTTCCATCAACATCCTTGTCATCAATCATAGCAATGTGACCATCAACACGGTAACCAGCACTGCTAAAAACATCCTCAATCTTTGGAATCTTGTCTTGAACCTTCTTTGGAGTTGTTATCCCTTTGGATGACTGGTAACCCAAACCAAAGCGATCCTTTTTCTCAGGCACAACTAACATCTGTCCCAAACCGGTAGACAGCCCTTCCTCTATGGCTACTTTCAAGCTTTTCAAAGATGTAACGGATCCCTTTTCTTTCCGACCGTCACTTTCGAGCTTTGCATGTTCATTCTGATCAACAGTGACAACCAAAGTTTCCCTTTTGGCATGTCCCACTTGCACTAAACCTTGATCCATCAGTTGTTGCAAACATTCCTTCAGCTTTGAATAGTGGTTTGGATCCTTTTGACAATCATCACAATCAGAGTGTAATTTCTCAAACTCTTCATAACTCAGCAACATCTCTCGGACAGATGACAAAGGTGTTTTGATCAGAGAGACATCCCTTATCAAATTTCCACCAGTTTCAACACAACCCACATTTCCTGTTGGGTGCTTAGGCAACAGATCACTGGTCACATTGGGTCCGCTTTCTTTGAAAGTCAAATCGTTCTCATCAATGAGGTCTTGTACTTTGTGCTTAAAAGCTTTGCAATTATCAGTAGAGTGACCCACAATACCAGCATGGTAATCGCATTTAGCGTTAGCGTCATACCAATCAGGGAATGGTGGAAGCAAAGGTCTTAACTGCTTAGGTGTCACTTTACCGCTATGAATCAAGTAAGGGAGCAACTGACTGTACGACATGAGGATAGGATCAAAAACCCTACGAGCTTGTGGAGGATTCCGCTTTTGTGGTGCCTGTTGATGATGTTGAGGCACTAGGTTTTGATACAGATAATTTGGAAACTGTTGGTGCTGAGCAGCAGCCAAGTATGGAAAGGGAAAGTAGAGAAACTGAACAGGTGCTGCCGGTTGCGCCTGACTGCCCCTTGAGGATATAACATTAGTCTCACCTTCCTTCTTTCTATTAAAGCCACCACCAGGCTTCCTTGTGTTATTGCTTTGTGAACTAGAAGCAGCTGAAATCTTCCCATTCTTGATCCCCATTTCGACTCTTTCACCAACTCGGACCAACTCGGCGAAATCGGAGGAAGTAGTACTAACCAACCTTTTAAAGTAAGTCCCTTGCAGAGTATTGGTAAACATGTCCACCAGTTCCGTCTCCAAGAGTGGAGGACGTACTTGAGAAGCTAAGGATCTCCATCTTTGAGCATAGACCTTGAAAGATTCACCCCCCTTCATAGTGGTATTTTGGAGCTGAGTGCGGCTTGGAGCCATATCCATATTATATTGGAATTGCTTGAGGAAAGCATTGGCCAAATCCATCCACGACTGGATGTTACCTTCTTCAAGTTGCATGTACCAGTTGAGAGGCACACTAGCCAGACTGTCTTGGAAACAGTGTATCATCAGTTTGTCATCATGAGAATAAGAGGCCATTTTTCTGACATACATAACCAGATGATTCTTCGGGCAACTCAAACCCTTATACTTCTCGAAATCAAGCATTTTGAACTTTGGTGGAAGCACAAAATCAGAAACCAAGTACATCTTCGAGAAATCCAATGGATCATTTCCTGTTTCTACCAAATTCAACCTCTCCTCTAGAGCCAGATATTTCTGTTCCAACTGAGGAGCAGAATCAACCTTTTGCTCATTGACCTGGGGTGCAATTCCTTGGTATGCAAATCTAGGCCCATGATGGTCAGGACCTTGATAAGCATCCCTAGGATCCTCAAATGCGTCTTGATTTAGGTCAATCACCTGTTGCATCGTGCTGACCCTAGCAGGAGTTTCCACAAGTGGAGCAGAAGTCGCCGCCACATATCCTTGTGGAACATAACCCTTAGGTAGACCAAAAGTAGGCCAATCATAACCAGCAGAGGCACTTCCTTGAGTAACAACAACTGCAGGTGCAGGGACCTCAACCATCCTTGGTTGCATATTCATATTAGCCAACATCTCCAAGACCTGATCTAGCTTTCCACCCAATTGGGTCACTTGTCCACCCATCTGGGTAACCTCAGCCTGGAGCGCATCGTGCTTCTCTTGCCAATTGTCCATAATGTGATGAGCAACTTTTCTTGTAAAATAACGGTGCCGGGAAGGTAGCTGTTGGAATGAATGAATGAAAATGAGATTTTTAATCAATAAAAATGCATGATATTTTTTTTTATGAATGAAAATGCATATTTTTTATGCAAAAACTTTTCTCATATATTTTTTTTTTTGAAATGTATGCGAGATGAATATGCATGATTATTTTCATGAATGCATGGATATCATGAATGCAAAATGCATGGATATGATCACGGTAACATTGTATCATCTGGCGAACTTGATCTCAAAGTCACAAATCTTCCATATTCATAACAACAGGGTTCTTTTCAAAATGGCATCTCTGAGGTCAAAAGTTCAAAGTTACCTGTAAACCATCCCTCTCACATGTTGTTCTAAGTTGACACGGATTCCCAAAATCCTCGATTACTTTTCCCAAAAGCAACCTCATCTGGTTGAGATTATAACGCCAACTAGATGAGTCAACATCATAACCTTGACACAGGTTCTAAACGGTGGTCCCTAGACGAAAGTTTCGGATACCTAGACTGGATAAAAGGCCCCCGGAGTCCTGGACCCCACATGGAAAAAACTGAACCCAAAGCCATGCGGCAGAGAGCCCAACCTTTCCAAGGGAATCTATTCCGAGCGGAATTTTCACACCGGAACTCAAATTCACATGTCAGAGAGCCCAATGCAAAAATCCCTCAACTAATCCTAAGTTTCTCTCCGGTCCGGTGATGAACCATAGCACACAGTAACCAAGAACCAAGCCATAAAGGCAAAAAGAAAAAAAAAGAGTAGAAGAGAAGACAAAGCCAGCAAATCCAGACAGTTCAATATTTTGCAGTAATGTAAAAGATAGGACAGATACGGCTAACCTGGCATAAGCAAATCAAAAGCCTCAAACTAGGCTTAACTCTCTACAAGCTTCCCCAGTGAAGTCCTCAGCTGTAGTACCCGGCGCAAAAAATATACAGATATGCAATGATGAAATGCAATGCACAAATGTAAACAATGAAGCTGCCACCATATTTTATTTATCCCATGAGGGGAAAGGAAAATAATGATAAAACCTTAAAGATCGGGTTCGGGAGTTGGTTACATGAGGGGAAGACATTAACACCCCCTCATATCCGCTGTACTCAACGGGAACCATTCGAGGAATTTTGGTTTGCATAAACAGAGATAACCGTATAAATAGAAAAGATTACCGCATATTGAACAGAAAAGAGAAAAAAGAGTTTTTTATTATTTGGCTTGACGAGAGAGGCTCTCGCTCCTACGTATCCCCCAAGTACAATGAGGAAGTCAAAGCTCACGTAGTTCTTCCCGAAAAGAAAGATTTGTTTGTTGGTTGTTATTAGTGAATGATGCTTAGGTCAGATTCCACTGGTACAACAGTATGCTTGTATGCTCGCTTCGGAGGCTTAAGCGTTTGTCTGTAGCAGGGGAATGGATAAAGCACTATTCATTTAAGAAAAAAGTTGAAACATTTTGAAAGTTGAAAAAAGATTGACTGCACAAAGGCAGGAAAAGCAGTTGAGTGTGTTGAGTGTCTTTTAGATTTTATGAGGAATTATTCAGTGAATGAGAATAGTCCTCAGTCGCAAGCCATGCGGCAGGTACTTGGACTATTCAAGAGATGAAAGTCATGCGTCAGACATCTCTCTTTTCATTCAATAGTTTATTTAATGTTTTACAAGCTCTCAAATTTAGAACAGAAAAAGAAAAAAGAAAGGTAGAAGAAGAGAGAAATGCAAATGCATGAATGCAAATGACATATAATCAATGATACTGAACAATTAAAAATGCATCAGATATGAGCATATAAACAAGTAATCATGTATCAGATAAAGAGAAACAAGTCATCTAGCAATTATAAACAAACAGCTTAATTTAGTCGAGTAGAAAAAAGTCAACTATAAAAGTCAACATAAAAAGTCAACTAAAAAGTCAAACTAAGAAGTCAAAGTCAAAAGTTGACTTAAAAGTCAAGGTCAAAAGTTGAGACAGAGACAAGTCATGCGTCAGGCTCTGTCTCGTGGTTTCTCGAAGAAATTCTAATTCTAAAGTTTTAAAGATTTGAATTAAAAAAATTAATCATGCAAAGTCATGCGTCAGAGACTAATTACTTTTTTAATCCACTTTTTCTAATCTAAGTTGTAAAAACTCCGAATTAATAAATTAATCAGTCAAAGTCATGCGTCAGAGACTAATTACTTTTTTAATCCGTTTTCATTTCGAAGTTTCAAAATCAAAGGTTCCGAATTAAAAATAAAATAGTCAAAGTCATGCGTCAGAGACTATTTATTTTTAATCCCTTTTTTATTTCAAAGTTTCAAAATCAAAAGCTTCGAATTAAAAATAAAATAGTCAAAGTCATGCGTCAGAGACAATTTATTTTTAATCCTTTTTATTGTAAAGTTTCAAATCAAAGGTTCCAAATTAAAAATAAAATAGTCAAAGTCATGCATCAGAGACTATTTACTTTTTTAATCCGTTTTTTCATCTAAGTTTTCTGGTTAAGACAGATCACAGTTCAATATTCAGACAGTTAAATAACTGAGAAGAAAACATTGCATGAACTTATCGACAGATAAATAAATTTATCGAAGGATAAATAAATTTATCGAAGGATAAAGAAGTTTATCGTCGATAAATAAATTCAACATTGAAACAGAGGGTGCAACAGTAACCTGGTGGGTGTGCAAAACAGCAAAACAGATCAGCAAAATAGAGGCCCAAGCCCATTTACAACGCAGTCCAGGAGGGGTGTGAATGGCAGTAAGGCAGGTGCAAGCATCAATTCAGCATGGTCCAGATTAGGTGAGGCGCGCGCGCGCGTGTCCATCGTAGACCATCAACATTATCATCATCAGATTTCAATCAAATCATCCTGCTTGGAAGAAAAGATCAGACGCGCAGGGTTAACACTTAAGATCAAACGATCCTGATCCATCCCGACCAAAAAACGAGCTCACGCTGCCGGTCATCTTCTCCGGCGAAACAAACAGTTCCGGCGCGGCCATAAAAACACCGGAACACTTGCAGTGCATCAAAACTTGCGAAATCAACATCAATCCTACTCGATTTTCTCTATAGAACTCGAATCTGGACTCCGTTTCTTCAAAAGAGGCTTGGATCTATGGAAACGAAACAGAATCCGACGAGATCTACAAGAAGGGAAGTCGTGATTCCGGTACAAACAAATGAAATTGATGATTGTAAACGGTTCTATGCAATCTTGCGAGTTCAAAACCGTGAAAATTAGTGAACACGGAGTACACAATCGTTCGAACCAAACACTTCAAGTTTTCCGGTGAGGAAGCTTTCGGTTTCAGTAGTTTTCCGGTCGTTTGTGAATTTTTTTTGATGATCTGATTACAGATTTGTGATCCTGAGAAGATAAGGAAACTAGTGGTATGATTTGTTTTTGATATGGATGAAGTTTGAAAAACGGGTAAGGTGGTTGTGGTTTTCCGGCGACCGGAGGTGGTTTCCGGCGCCGGAATCTGATTGGCAATGGTTTTGTGACTTTTTTTCTGATTTTTTTTTATTGTATTGGGAATTGTGAAGTTTTGATTGATAATGATTGAGTGATGTGAGGTGTGTATTTATAGTGATAGGATTAGGTGAGTGGTATTTGTGTAATAAAATGATTATGAGGTGGAGATGATGAGGTGTCGCAATGTGATTGGTTCATTGAAAAGAATCTATTTTTTGTGATGAAGTGGAATATGCTTGATGATCTTTTTATCTATTTTGTGTATGTAAATAAAAATGCGATGAATAAAAATGAACGAATGCAAACGAAATAGAATATATTTTATGAATTTATGCAAAAATCGGGAAGTGCGCGAAAACATTATTTTTAAAACTATTTTTTGGGCATTCCTTATGAAAATAAGAAATAATTTTCTAAATAGAATATTTATTTAAAAAGGCGCAAAATTAGGGTATTACAAATGGGAAGGCTTGTCATGAGCAAGGGCACGCAAGTACTGCTCTACAGTGCGATTCATGACCTCGGTTTGGCCATCCGTTTGAGGGTGATAGGATGAACTCATGCGCAGCACTGTACCACTAAGTTTGAACAGTTCTGTCCAAAAACGACTGATAAAGATGGGATCACGGTCTGAAACAATGCTACGAGGAAAACCGTGGTGTTTACAAACCATATTTGTAAACAGATCCGCAACCTTGTAAGCAGTAAAATCCGATTGCAATGCACCCAAATGAATACTCTTGGAAAAACGATCAACCATGACCAAGAGAACGGTGTAACCTGAAGACGGTGGAAGGCAAGTCACAAAATCCATAGAAACGTCTTCCCAAACCTTTTCAGGGAGGGGCAGCGGCTGAAGCAAACCGGCAGGCTTGCGTGTGTCATACTTTGTCGACTGACAGATGGAGCATTTTCGAACAAAGTTTTGAACTTCTTGTCTCATATTATCCCAAAAAAAATTGCGGATAAAAGTTTTAAAGTCTTAAGAACACCAGCATGACCTCCAATCTTAGTGTCATGAAACTCTTGCAAGAGGAGAGACTTAAAACGAGAGTTAGGACTAATCCATATCTTACCCTTACGCAGCAACAACCCATCATTGAATTTAAAAAGAGGTAGGGAAGTAGGGTCCTGAGACAATTTATCAACAAGTGACTGATATGAAGGGTCAGCGGCTAATTCTTTCTTAAGTTCATCAATAAAGAGGAATTGAGGAACAGAGAGGATGCATAATGAAGCTGGATCAGGATCAATGCAACGAGACAGGGCATATTGTTAACAATACTGATGTTAAGAATACTGAGATAAAACACAAAGAGAGAATAACAAAGACGTGCTAGGGTTTCAATAGAATACCAATAGCTTACATATCAAATAGTTACAAGACATTATATAATAAAACCTAATGACTCTAAACCTAATGGGCTGAATAGCTTAGACCCAATAACTCATTATCTAACACTTCCTCTCAAACTCATGATGATGCAACAACAAGCATCATCAAGAGTTTGTCAAACGAAACATATACTAAACAATATAAGTGCTAACACTACCCCTCAAGCTGAAGCTTACTGAGCTTTAAGCTTGTTACAAATTCAACCCCCCTGCAAATAAACTAAATTAACTAATAACATTAACTAAATTCAGCTTCAAATTCAAACTTCAGACTTCAGATTGTGAGTATTCCCTCACCGGATTTAGATTTTTAGATTGTGAGTATCCCTCACCGGATTCAGACTGTGAGTATTCCCTTACTGGATTCAGACTGTGAGTATTCCCTCACCGGATTCAGATTGTGAGTATTCCCTCACTGGATTCAGACTGTGAGTATTCCCTCACCGGATTCAGATTTTCAGATTGTGAGTATCCCTCACCGGATTCAGATTATGAGTATTCCCTCACTAGATTCAGATTTTCAGATTGTGAGTACTATCTTGACTCACCAAACAAAACCAATTCAAACCAACTGAGACGAAAAAAAATCAACTGAAACCAAACCAACCAGATCAAATTAAACCGAACAACATCAAACCAAACAGACAAAATTGGACTAAACCAATTAAAATCAGATCGAACAACCGTAACAGACCAACAAAGATACCAAAAATATTATCAACCATTGCTGCTACAGTACTTAAGTAACCACAAGAATTATAAGAAGCATAAAAAGAAAAATCAGACCAAAATATCAATATAGTGCACCAAAGTCTCTTGCCATATGCCATCTTTTCCTTTTTTTTTTCTTCGGTGCCAATTGAATAACCAACAAACATGTTGGTCATTTGGAACTTGAACGCTAGCTTGCTATAATATCAACACCAAAACAACAAACCTGTTGCTGAAGCACGTACGCTTTTTTCTTAGGTAAAACTAATACTAAAAAAAAACAAAATCCCAATTTTTTTTTTTTTGGGATTTCGACAGCAGCGGAAGACAACGAATAGTTCAGGGAGGATCAAACCATGCTCTCGATACCAGTTAACAATACTGATGTTAAGAATACTGAGATAAAACACAAAGAGAGAATAACAAAGACGTGCTAGGGTTTCAATAGAATACCAATAGCTTACATATCAAATAGTTACAAGACATTATATAATAAAACCTAATGACTAAGCTTTGACAGATAATGTTGTTGCTCCGGCGTCTGAATAACTTGAGTCAAAAGTTCCTTCAAACTCTTATGATCAGTTTGAATGATGAAAAACACCCCAAGTAAATATTGGCGCCATCGTTTCACAGCACTTGTGATGGCGTAAAGCTCGCGAATATAAGAGGAATATTGGGACATGCGAGGACAAAATACCTTACTGAAATAAGCAATAGGGTGGTTGTTTTGGAGGAGAACCGCGTCCATTGCAAGACCCGAAGCATCAGTTTGAACTACAAATTGTTCTGCAAATTGAGGTAAGGCGAGCACAGGGGCAGTGGACAGAGCTTCCTTTAGCTTATTCAAGGAAGAATCTGCTTCAGAGGACCACTTAAAACAATCCTTTTTAAGCAACATAGTAAGTAGATGAGCAATTAAAGCAAAATCACGGATGAACTTGCGATAGAATCCTGCCAATCCAAGGAAACCACGCAAAGCCTTTAGACTTTTGGGGATCGGCCAATCTCTAATAGCTTGAATCTTAAGAGGATCAGGTCCCACCGTACCATAACTCACCACATGACCCAAATAAGCAACTTTTGATTGACCAATAGAACATTTAGAAGGCTTAAGAAAAAACTGATTAGCAGATAAAATAGAGAAAACCTGTTCCAAATGTTGCAAATGGGATTGTTCATCTGAACTGTAAATCAGAATATCATCGAAGAATACATTCACTGATTTGCGAAGCAACGGCCGGAATATATCATTCATTGTAGCTTGGAATGTAGCTGGTGTGTTGCACAACCCAAACGGCATAACCTTGTACTCATAATGACCGTCATGTGTACATAATGCAGTTTTATGACAATCCTCAAGGTGGAGACGAATCTGATGGAACCCAGAGGTAAGGTCGAGTTTAGAAAAAATGCGTGTCGTACCCAATTCATCTAGAAGTTCATCCATCGTCGGTAATGGAAAACGATCCTTGATGTGAGAGCATTGAGAGCTCTATAATCAACACACATACGCCAAGAGCCGTCTTTCTTCTTTAGTAACAGTACCGGAGAGGAGAAGGGACTGTTGCTAGGAGTTATCCAACCATTGGAAAGTAGCTTCTCAATTTGATAGGGATATACATTAACCGGGGCAGCCGCCGGTGATAATGGAATGCCATGGTCAGTGAAACGAGTAGGTGGTAGATGAGTTGGCTCAGCGAAGAGGTTGGAGTAACAACGGAGAAGATGATGGAAAGTGTGGTGAGAATTGGAAAAAGAGACGACGTCACATCATTCAACGAATCAGAAGGTAACTCGTTGAGTGAAAAAAATTGAGTCATGGGCTCTTGATTGATCAATTTCTTGAGTTGGTGGTAGGAGATGTTAGTTGGAATATGCCCAACTTCACCCTTCAAAGTCACTGGAGTTGAACCATTGGTGAATTGTAAGGTAAGGGTGGAATAATCCATCAGAATAGGGCCCAACTGTTTGAGCCAAGGAGTGCCCAACACTACATCTGGTCCACTTCAAAATTATGACCTTGAATTACTAACGACACACCCTTTGCCACATGAGCACTAGACAATTCCTCTCCATTTCCAACAAGGACCTTAAGGGATGGAGATGGACTCAATTGGAGGCCCAAAGCCTTAGCCACTAATCCTTGAATAAAATTCAAAGTACTACCACCATCGACCAAGACATGTACTCGGCTGGAATGAATAAGGCCCAAAACCCGAATTGTTTGAGTTGTTTGGATACCTGATAAAGCATGGAAACTGAGTTGGGCTGGGGCAACTTCTGGGCTATCCAACGGGTTCAAAAACGGGTCACTCTCACCCGGAACTGTGATGTCCGGATCCAAAGAAATCTCATCGTCCTCCGCAATCAGGAGAAGGAAACGAGCTTTACAACGGTGAGAACGAGAGAAACGTTCATCACAGTTGAAACATAAACCTTTCTCACAACGGTCCTCCAATTCAGCCGTAGAAAGCTGCTTAAATCGTGGTTTAGTCGTAGGGGTAGGAAGTAAGCCCTGAGAAGAGGACGCAGAACCCACCGAAGCAGTAGATTTAGGTGGTGGATCTGATGATTTGGGGGGCCAAGGTGTGAACGGCCGTGTTTTGTAATGACGCTGAAGGTCATGAAGTTTCTCTTCCTGTAAGCGAGCTAAACCAGCTTCCTGATTCAACGTCGATGGTTGTTGTGCCAAAACCTCTCGACAAACTTGAGGTTTCAGTCCCGAAATGAAACAACTCAAAAGGTCCAATTGAGAGAGTCCCACAATACGATTTGCTAATGATTCAAACTCAGATAAATAAGTTGTAACGATGGTGGACTGAGTGAGCTTGAACAATTTACCTTTCGGATCGTCGTAAGCCGTCGGAGCAAAGGGGAGTTCCAAAGCTGCTAGGAATTGGTTCCAAGAGACTATCTGGCCATTGCGGTACATCCATTGATACCACGCTAAGGCAGGGCCGTCAAGGTAAAACGAAGCAACAGTGATGCGTTCTTCCTCTAGTGTGTGATGATATTGGAAGAACTGAAAAATTTTGAAGATCCAGCCATGGGGATTGGATCCATCAAAACGTGGAACATCAAGTTTCAGACGATGAGGAGTGGAAGAAGTCACCACCGGTTGTGAAATCGGTTCCGGCGTACGTCGTTCCAGTGATTCAACGCGCTGAGAAACCTCATCCATGGATGATTCGAAAATTGATTGGAAATTGGCCAGTTGCTGGACCAATTCCTCCATGCGAATCGGCGAACGGGATTGGTTGGTGTTCTTACTACCGGCCATTTGGATTTGACGGGAGAGTGAAGACGAGAGCACCAAATTGATAGAATGTGGAATTCTCTGTTATAGAACAGAGAGACCTCCTCAAGAAGATAAGATAAAGAAGCTAGGATTTATTTCATTGATACCAAATGCAAATGAGTACAACTGTATATATGCCAAAAAGGCTAACAGAATTTGCTAACAATACGGAATGTAAATGCTTCTAGAATCATATTCCTTTCCTAGCTGGGACCCGCAGTACTATCACTTCTTATCCATGACATAGTCCTCCCATTTCTTAGGTGCCACAATGTTTCTCTTGGACCTAATAATACTTGGGCCTGAGTCTACATAGTCTGAGTCCGTATCAAAGAACATCATAGTTATAGACTAGTTTTGTGTAATAAGCTGATATACCTATAGATTAGTTGTTACCAACTAAAAATAATTAGTTTTAAACACCTAAAGTTCAACATTTTCGTTTTCACACTCTATAATTTCATCAGGTAAAACACAAAATTGAGAACTAAAATCTAAAACGCATAAATAAAACTGTAAAATAGAAAATATCTTCTTGTTTTGCAATAAAATCGAAATTGATATTTCTTCTCTTTAACTATTGAAGATCTTGAAGGAAAAGAAATCTTAAAGGAACTAAGGCAATTAAGGCAAGTTATATATTGATGCATCATTGCACATGACCCATATAGAACCAAAGATGCTACAGGGAATTAACAAGTGTTGGGGTGTCTCTATGCCCCTACATCCGGAAACACAAAAATGAGCATCGTGACTAATGATGCCACGCGTTGACAAATTTGCCTTGGTACACAACCTGTCGCGTAAAAGACGTCATGCTAAAATTTCACCTGCTTCTGAAGGAAAAGGTTCTATGAAGTCAAGAGCTGATATGCATCACAATCCGAAAAGTCTCTAATCAGATCCGCATACCACTGCCTTTCATTAGGAACCTGAACCTACAGCAAGAGATTATGTAGTAAAACCTGACACTCCTACAATATATCCTCCTCCCACGTCCACAACTGTCTCCTCCAAACCCATGCCTCTCCTCCAACCCCCACCCCAATGAAAACATCTCTACGACTGTGCTTTACTTATTCTCTGCCAGATCAAATAGACGATGGGACCTCTCCTAAAAAGGAATCTCTCCCACCCAAAGGTCAGTCCTAAAAATGTATGCACCCCATACCCCACCTTTATCACCACACCCTCCCCATTTATCTCAATAACATATCAAATGATTTTAGATTTTTCTAAAATTTTATATAAATGATCTATATGATATAAACTTTTACTCCAAAAGTGGATTTTATAAAATTTAAATTTGTTAAAACGTAATTGAGAGGTGTAATATTTGGTGTCAAACTAGTTGGTGTCAACCGATTCTAACTAATTTGATACTCCCTCTGATTCTATTATAAGAAACTTTTGACTTTTTAGATTCATTGTAAAATAGATGTATCTAGACAATAATATTATACTGTCTGGATAATATTATTTTATATATGGAACGGGAGGTAGTATTTATTTTATACCACTTACATTAATTATTGAATACATTTAGAAATTTGAAATGTCTTTTATGAAAAGGATCGGATCGAGGGAGTACTTCAAATTAGTTAAACTACTTTAGTAAATGTGAGACTTGTTGGGACAAACCGATTTGCCTTCTGTTGCCACTTGTCGACTCTACTCTGACTACACTTGATGGCCAAGAACGGTTTAGCGTCTCTAGGTCATTATTGTCATTATTCACGAGGTTGAATGTGGACCGTTAGAAGGAAGTGACTCTTCACTTACGACCAGTTTAAATTTGACCCGTTGGATGCATTTCAATTATGGCGCTTCGATCATTTAGCAATATATAGGAGTTTGGAGGGCTTTTCAAACCATTTGCTCACTTCTGTTTTCACTCCCTCTTGTTCTCAGTGTTTTCCTCAGTTTTAGAAGACTTTCAACCTTACCCAAGGCAGGCTACGTTCATCATCCCCATTCTCCACCAATCCATCTTGTCCTATGACTGGTAATAGTTTGCTCCCTCTCTTTCCTATCACTGGTGGGCTTATGTTAGGAAATGATGGCACCTTTCACTTCCCCTTTTCTTCCTGGTGGTCCTAGTGGTAAGGTCAGTCCCTAAACTGCCCATTATGGTGGTTTCTCCTGGTGACCTTTGACCCCTATGGCTATTCTGATGAAAAATGTCTTGTTTATATTCAACATTTTCCATTTTTAGTCTCTATTAGTAAATTTCCCGACATTGTGGTTGTCTGCTTGAAATACCGTTGTTTTGTTGTTGGCTACCACTGGTACATGAATGATTCAGCATGCTTACCCGCAAAAAGTATCATTTCCAATATTTTTCGCTAGCAAAAAGTTCAGACTACTCATAGAAATACTTACATATTAACCACCGATGATGTGTTCGCATAGGCAACAAGATTCAAACTCAAATCCTTGTAGGATATAAATTCTTACCAATTAGATCAACCTATGTTGGAAGTATCATACTATCATTCCCATATTTATATACGTGCATAGTACCGATTCATGCTGTAGTAAATATAAAAGTGTGGCATGAAAATGTACAATGCTCATATACTCACACTCTTAAATAAAACTCTTAGAAACAAGGAGTGTACAGAAGTATTATTGTCATAGAGAAAGTCGAGTTCCAGAACATAAATGCATCTAGTCTATAACTAAATCCTTCCCATCAAATCATCACTACCAAAAAACAGATTCAAAAAGAAAAATAAAAATAAAAATAAAAACTAGCGTTCTATCTGTATAGTTACATGACTAATGTTATGAACCCTCTTGATGTAATCTATAACCTTATCCAACATCATGTCAGCATCTGCTTCAGGATTGATTTTAACATGACAAGCTAGCAATATCTTCCCCACTGTAATGGCCCATATGTGCAGCTCATGAACAGCCACTACATCTTCCATCTCCAATAGCCCCTTTTGAAGCTGAGTAGCGTCTATCTCGCGCGGCGTGCTTTCCATCAGGACTTCTAAAATATTTCTCAGCATGTTGATAGTTGTGGCCAAAACAATTACTGAAAATATTAGAGTGCAAATTAAATCAACAATTTTCCATTCAGGTTTATACCATATAATTGCTCCACCAATCATCACTCCAACACTCTGGATAGAGTCCCCAAGTACGTGGAGATAAGCCCCGTGTACATTTATGTTTCGTTTCTTCTCTGATTTGACTTTTGATTCACCAAGAAGTGGTTCAGTAACATCTTTGTGGTCATGGTCATGATGATGCGCATGATCTTCATGGGTATGGTGGTGATCATCTTTCGAATGCTTTTCATCATGTGTGTGATGATGCTCATCTTTTGTATTCTTTACATCATGTTTTGTAGAAACTGAAATACCATGGTTGTGGCCATGATGATCATGTCCGTGATCATGTCCATGTCCGTGTCCGTGTCCATGATCATGACCCAATACCAAAGCCATAATGATGTTAACCACAAGACCAAATGCCGCAACTAGAAACATTAAAAAACCATCCACATTTTGAGGACCTGCAATGAGTCTAGCAATGGCTTCGTATACTAGAATTCCAGCAAGCAGCCATATTAATTGCATCGAAACTAAAGCACCAAGAATCTCAATTCGAAAAAATCCAAACGACTGTCGAGGATTTGGTTCCCATCCCCCAGCCCATATAGAAAATAAGGAGA
The DNA here is from genome assembly GCA_951804385.1 of Trifolium dubium. Taxonomy (NCBI): domain Eukaryota; kingdom Viridiplantae; phylum Streptophyta; class Magnoliopsida; order Fabales; family Fabaceae; genus Trifolium; species Trifolium dubium. The sequence continues at coordinate 30,622,220 of OX638062.1, read as the reverse complement.
TGGCAAATGCTGCAACATCCGAAAGCAAATGTGCTGCATCAGTCAATATTGCAAGACTGTTAGCCTTAATACCACCAACTACCTCAACGGCCATGAAAATAACACAAAGGGACACTGCAATCAAAAGCTTTCGCATCGCAGTTGATCGTTCTTCAGAATCTTTCGAGATGGCTCCCGCATCTGAGAACTCACATGTTGCTTCCCCACAAATTTTCCTTCCTGTATCAGGAAGTTCTCCACTTATTTCAATAATTTGCGTATGCTGAGCGCTTGGTGCTTCCATCTGCAATAAATCAATGAAAATGCAATGTTTCTTAAGTTCATGATAGATCAGACAACAGAAGCATACACTTCCATGCATTAAACGGAAGCAAGAAAACATTAAATCAGCCATCAATAACTTTGTACGGTATATCCTTCACAAATTTATTTCAAGATACACTCCTCCAGAAATAGAATGTAATCAAAAGAAAAATGGAAAAATTGAAGTTCTGATCCCATTAAGAGCTGCTGCATAAACCATTATCCAATTAAACATCTAAGAACAACATTAGTTATAATGATTTTATACAATATTTAGAGCTATTGAAGAGTTTTATAACATTTTCCTAACACAATCCTCCATATCAAATTTCAAACAAATTAAATGGATAGATGGTAACCGAAAGAAATAGAAAACTAAATACCACTTCCGTTTCAAAATGAGTGTCAATAAAGGTTGTTGCACACAAATTAAAGAATGTAATAAAGTAGTCAAATGACATAGCACATTTACTAATCAGCTCACTATTTTTTAATTATTCCACAACACGTGAAATTATGCTTCACCATAGACATACTCCAGGCTATGTGACACTCATTTTGAAAATGACATTCATTTTGAAACGGAGGGAGCAGATCTACAAGACTGGCATTTAAATAATATATTTCCAAGTACTACAACACGAGGTTGTCAAAATCTGGATCCCTCTAAAGACAGAGAAAAGAAATATAACAAGAAAAAAAACAGAACATAACAAGAGAAAAAAAAAACAGAACAAAATCAACAATCTACAGATATGAAAATTTCTTTGGATTATGAAAAGAAAACCAATTTACATTATTTTGCATTAGTTGGCTACTGGGGGTCTTTATGATCAACTATAGGACTATGGAACCATAAGCTATAAATTAAATACCTATTTGAAAAATACCAGAAGATGTTACGAATTCCTAAGAACATATTGTGATTAATAATCAATCAAACAGAAAGCATCTAGTTCCGACTTCCGACTTCAGTCCCAGTTCAACTACTTATAAAAGTAATAGCTTTAGTATGTAATAACCCTATAAGGGAGAAGATACATAATATAAGCAAATGAAATTGTTAACTCAATAGCTAGTAATCTGATACAAACAGTAATTTCATTTCAAATGATTAGGACAAAATCCTCTTGATTATAGAGCAATAATCCAGAACTTCGAGGGTAATAGTCATACATAGATATATTATGTTGCAATTAAGAGACTTAGATAGTTAATGGGTTACTTAGTTAATTGAGCTGACCCTCAAAGCTCTGCCTTTGTTCAGTAATCAAAGAACACTCTTTGCTTATCAGACCATCGGTAACCTCCCAACGCCGAAAGGTTCAAATTCATATGAACCTACCCTCCATGATGCCCCAAATCATATAGAACCAAAATGTCCCAAATGATAAATACAGAAAAATCATCCAATCATCACACTTATTCAATTCATATGATTATTCAACATAAATCTCACATAAAATTGTTAACATATGAAGCTCGGACACAGACACCGGACACTGACACGTCAACACGGCTACAAATTTGAAAAAAATGATATAATTCAATATAATTATAAGTGTTGGACACCACATGTATCGACACCGAGACATGCCTAATACGAGGCGTGTCCGTGCTTCATAACTGGCCAATATTAGAATAGAAGCTTCTAGTTCTAGGATTCAAACAAAGAATAAACCCAAAAATTGCAACAGCACAACAACAAAAATCCACTTAAAATCCAATAACATCATGTTAAAGAAACAGTGATTTCAATTTCAATTTATTCACATTAAAATTAACTTAGAATACATAAAACAAAGATTTAATTGTTAAAAAACTATATAATAAAGTTGAAGAGAGACGAAATGCGTGTTGAATCTGGTTGATGCAAAAAGTGTGAGTAGAAAGAGATAAGATAATGTTAACGGAACGTACCTTTGCAGAAAAATGAATGTGATTATTTCTTACTTCTTTGGTGGTTGCTTATGATTCTGAATCCTTTTGGTTACAACTTATAACTCAGCTTATTATATTATATTTTTGGGGTTTATTGGATTGGAAGTGGGTAGAAGTAGAACTAACTATACAGTATTTATTGGGTGTAAATTGTATATGTGGTCCTATGGATAAACATGGCATGTTCTTTAAGGCTTCATCATTTCATGGCCATATGATATGATTGGTACAAAAATTAAAATGACCACTAATGTATGATGGATGAGGATCTCTTCATTATTTAAAAGCAATAAAAATATTTATTTGGAGAAGGATAGAAATAAAAAATAGTGAGATCAACTATCTATTTATTTTTGTGTTGATATCTTTTTAAATAGAACTTTTTAAAGATATTTAGAGAATCCTAAGTCAAAAATTCACATCCACGTCAATTTTTCATTGCTTCTTGTTGTTTTTATTCGCATACATTTCTGTTTTTTCTACGTCAGAAAAATAAATTGTCCCTCCATAAATTGATCTGAGAATTTTCTCCCAACTAAGCCATATGTCCTCCTGTTCATACCACATGAGCTATCCACTTTCGTTTTCAAACTTTTAATTTTTTATTTTTAGCCTAGCAACATAATTCTAAATTGTTCTTGGGACCAGAGAATTAATTAGGAGCTAAAAAAGTGTATAAAATTTATAATTTTAGGGTTAAATATATTTTTAGTTTCTATAAAATCAGGATTTTTTTAAGTTGACTCATTACTGAATTTTTTTATTATATTTTTATTCCTTATTAAAAAAAATTTACACATAATTTTAGTCCCTACTAAACCAATTTTTTTAAATTATCATTAAACTCTTAAATTTTTGATTAATTCTTTTATAGACATGTTTAAAATATCATATAAAGTTATTTACTAAAATTTATAATTTTTTAACAAGATATGCATTTTTAAATGGCAAAATTTTAAGATAAATGTAACAAGAGTTATGACCTAGATATCATATTTTGAGCTCGGTATTTTTGGTACTTTTTTTAATGATGTTTTAAACATACTTGCGAAAAAACTATTAAAAAATACATATTGACTTATCATTAAGAACGAAAAATGAATGCATAATAATTTTTAGGGGCTAAAATTTTAATTAAAATTAACTATGGACCAAACTTAAAAAGTCATCATTTTATAGAGATCAAAAACATATTTAACCCAAAACTTTATTGCTCACTAATCATAACACAACGTTTTATTCTCTATACAAATTGTCTAAAATATAAAAATATTCTTTTTTTTGAAAAGAAAAAATATAAAAATATTCTATTTTCCTCAAATATTGTATTTACTACCTCCGGTCCTAAATATAAGAGAACTTTTGCTTTTTAGGTTCATGCAATGATTGATGTATTTGGTTCAGAATATAGACCAAATACATCAATCATTCCATGAACTTAAAAAGTAAAATGTCTCTTATATTTTAGACCGGAAGGAGTATTCAATACTTAACTGTTTGTCATATGTTGTCATGTATTATTGTATTGAATATTTATTTTTTACCTATCAAACGGACTCTCAAGAGACACTCAAACAGACTAAATCTTTGAAGTTGTTTTCTTAGACTTAGGTCCTCCATATTTCCAAAAAAAAAAAAAAAATTTAAAGTTATTTTTAAAGTTTCATTTTGAGTTTTACATTTATGCACGAACAATATAAATTTATTTTACATAGTATTTAATAATATGTTGTCATAGCATTTAATAAATATGACACCAGTCATCGGTCATATGCTTTTAAACACAATGTAAAATATCTTTATTCACTGTGTAAAATAATTAAATTCTTTCTGTTTTATTACTCGTTGTCGTTGTCAATTTTGATATATGGTGGTGATTATCATATGGAGGAATCGCTATATTGGTCAAAGTTTTAACAAGTTTTCTCTTCTATTAAAATTTGGATTGTAGCCAGGGTGTTTGGAATTTAATTTGGATCCTTTATAGGATCGTTAAGATCAAAACACAAATAATTGTATTTGGATCCGACGGCTCTAAAGCTCACTATACATACAGTGCATTGACTGTAGAGGGTATCATTGTAATGTCTTGTTGCTATACTAGTGTATGTCCCGTGCGATTGCACGGGTCTGTTAAATTTTTTATTTGTTAATTGTGAATAAGTATGCATGTTAAAGTTCGAATTCTGATTCATGTATTTTATGTGAAATGTCCTTATTAATTGATGCATACACTTAGTCAATATATATCTCATCCTTATGTTTATTCAATAGATTTTTTTTTGGTTTGCGTCACCAATATTTGATCAACTTGACCGATTAATTTGGTTTGGAGCAAGTTATGAAATCAAGTGGTTTCAGTTCATCTCAAACGAAAATGTGTGATTGAATTGTAGTCTCCATATCAAATTGTGTGATCGGAAAATGCGTGGCGGAAGAAAAGTAGTTTTAATTTTTTGATTTATTTTGTTTTAAGGGAAGAAAAATAATATATTCCTTCTTTGTTCTTTTTATTTTTTGAAAGTTTTGTATAACAATTATTTATTTTTGTTCTCTATTTCTTAGATCTACAATTTTTAAACTGATTTTTTTTCCTTTTATTGTTTTTGTTTCACTACTAGAAAAAGTTGAAATACCGACGGAATTTAGAGACAAAATTAATTTTGTCTCTATTAGAGACGGAATTAGAGACAGAAAAAAGTGTTTAGAGACAAAAATTAAAATATATGTACTAGTGACGAATTTTAGAGACAAAAAGATCTGTTTCAAAAATATTTCGTCTCTAAATCGGTCTCTAGTTAATTAATTTTATAATTTATAAATAAAAAAGTAATTGGAGACAGATGTTAGAGACAAATTTTTATCGTGACTAATAACTTTCGTCTCTGTATCCGTCTCTAATTAGTCAACTTGTTATTAAAGTAGTCAAACATCTGTTAGAGACGAATTTTATTCGTCTCTGAAATAATCTGTCTCTAAAATTCATCTCTAAACGAAATTACATCAAAAATTCCTCCCATCAAATTTTTTTCCGCCAAACCACATATGAAATAACGAAGGAATTTAGAGACATAATTTGTTTCCTCTCTAATAAAGACGAAATTAGAGAGGGAAAAAAGTAGTTAGAGACCAAAATTAAAATATATGAATTAGTCACGGATGTAAGAGATGGAAATTCTATCTCAACAAAATTTCGTCTCTAAATCCGTCTCTACTTTATTATTTTTATAATTATACTTGAAAAACAATAGTTGTAGACCAAAATTAGAGACAAATTTTTATCATGTCTAATAATTTTTGTCTCGTTATTTGTTTCTAATTAGTCAATTTGATATTGAAATAGTCAAATATTTGTCAGATACGGAATTTATTCGTCTCTAAATTAATCTATCTCTAAACTCTATCTCTAAACAAAATAACATTGAAGATTCATCCCTCCAAAAAATTTCCTCCAAATTTTTTATTGTCAGGCCAAAATTTTAATCTAATGATATATTGTTTTTTTAATGTTAAATAACACATTTTCCTTGAGTCACAAGTAAGACTTTACTCCCCATTTGATTCATGAGATATACATCCGTACATCCGATACTAATATAGTTTATAGTAGTAGTTTGTAAAATTTAATCTTTAGTTGAACAATTTAACTTTTAATTTCATGTTATCAATAAACTATTAAAAATTAATATTAAATATTACTCCCTCCGTCCCATTATATAAGCACTTTCTTACTAAAAGTCTAATCCCAAAATATAAGCCCCTTTACAATTTAAAGGTACATTTATTACTTTTTTACTTACACATACCTCTAATTATTACTACTAAGTAATAAATGTACCTTTAAATTGTAAAGGGGCTTATATTTTGGACTAGACTTTTTGTAAGAAAATGTTTATATAATGGGAAGGAGGGAGTATTAAATTAATTACATTTTAATGTTTTTGTGTAAAAAAATAACTAATTTATTTATTATGTTTGGTCTTTTAACTAACCCATACTTTATTGATCCTTCACGATTCTTCCCTTTACCAATTACCAGTGCTGGATGAAGAACGCGACGCTACAAGCTATAAAGCAACCAGAACAGAACAATAGAATAGTCCTTCAAGTTTTAAGGGACATGCAAAGCAAACAAATGTATCTGATTTCAGAAAAAAAAAATAAACTTCATGATTTAGTGCACCCCAAATAAGTTTTTATGAAGAAAAAAGAAACAATCTGGTTGGAAGTGTGTTAGAAATTTGAGAGTGCACTTAACAATCTAGTTGTGGTGCACTAAGCAATATGGGGTATTAAGCATGACTTATGCACCATAACTTTTGCCCTTATCTTCCTATCGTACCTTTATTTATTTATTTTGGAATATATATCCTAATTTTTTTTTTTTTTGTAGTGATATCCTAATTAAAACCACAAAAAAATTGTAACAAAATTTATTTAAAAAAAACAAACAAACTTTGTTACAAAAAAAGTAGGAAGTAGATATAATAGGCAAAATATAACCTAAATTACCAAAACGATAAATAATTAAAAATAATTTTTTTTAAAACGATAAATAAAAAGGAACGAAGGGAGTAGTTGATATATTCAAGGGGAAAAAAGATTCAATTTTTTTAAGCAAGTGAACGAAGATTTTCGTGATAACTGAAAAGTGAACAATAATTAATTTGTGTCAATTAAGATATAAAATATTCACCCAAAAGAAAAAAAAATTATTTTATTAGAAAAAATAATGATTATTTCAAAAAGATGTGTTGTGCCTATCAAAAAAATAAAAAGATGGGTTGCTTTTTTAAAAAAAAAAAAAAAGAGGTGCGATATGTATGACCCGCTATTTTATATTCTCTCTATTCGTTTTTATTTGTTGTTTTGATAATTTAAGATTATCTTTTGTCTATTATATCTTCTTTTCTAAAAAAAATTTAATGACTGAACTTTTTTTTTTTGACGCAGTGACTGAACTTTATATAATATTTTTATTGTATTTATTTTTTGGTATGGTGAAAAAAAAATTGGAATTTATTGTTGGATTAAAATTAAAGTATAATATATTTCAAAAAAAAAATTAAAGTATAATAGAAAGGTAAGATGCAAAAATACACTTTTTTAATTTGGTGTTACTATTCTAAAACTTCTCCATACCCAAAAAAAAAAAAACTATTCTAAAACTTCTAAACGACAAATAAAATAAATCGGAGGGATAACTAGTTAGAAACTAAAAAAAGAGAGAACAAATAATATTCATAGTTGGTGGGAGAACCCTTTGTTGTATTTGGGTATATGATTTTTATTGTATTCTGACTTTGATGTACACATTGTTGACCTTTCTTAGCACACCTTGTGCTAGAGGTAAACTACTCTTGATATATATATATATATATATATATATATATATATATAAATTTCGTTAGTTCGACATTAAGCTTTGATCGTGCAGCTGATTGTAGCATCTCTAAAATCAATATTTTCGAGAAGTCCTTTTAAGGTAAGGATTTATATTCCGGTACAATTATATACATCATGAAATCATAGTTTAGGATAGTGGTATAGTTCTTTTCAAACATTAGTTAAAAATTGTTGCGCAAATAAAATTAATAATTAAAAATATACTTTTATCTTATTATTTTATGTCATGTAATGTGAATATGTTTGTTTAATATTTGTGTGCCATCTTTAATTGTTGAGTTTGTGAAAGTGATAATTTGTGAGTATTTTTAATACTTGTTGACCGTATGCTTTCTTCTAATTCAAATGTATGATTATAGTTTTATTTGATGATGTGTTTAATGAGCATATCATGGCATATAATTATTGTGATAGGTGTCAAATGAGGTGATTTATCTTATTGTGCCAATGAGACGATTTATCCCACATGATAATGGTTTAGTTGCATATTAGACATTGTGTCGTAAAAGTATGATTTTTATAGTTATTAATTTATTGTGTTAATTGATTTTATATTTTATGTGGTGAGTGTTTTTCTATTCTTCTTATTTTATACTTCTATGTTCTATGTCCCTTTTTATTACATATTTGAATTAGGATCTCAAGCTACTGCTATTAAAGAATCTTTGAAATTTTCGCCTTCAATTTCTACAGGTACGGTCAAATAAAGTTGTTATTATGGAGGCTAAGATTGAAGCATTAACCGCTGAACTTGAGCAAAAGAATCTTGAACAAGAAACATTAAAACAAAAAATGGAGTATTGGGAGCGATTTTTTGGAATGTTTGTGCCTAATATTAATCAAAACTCTCCGGTTTAACTTGAAATAGAACGTGACAGTGAAAATAATGAGATGAGTGATGAAATTTAGCTTTAGTTACTTTCTTTTATAAATTTTGGTTAAATCATTTCAATTTATTTGTGTGTTAGAACCCGTTAAGTTTGATATTGATACTTAGTATGAATGACATACATTTTTATGTAAATGTATCAAATTTAATGTCAATCGATATTTAATTTTCTCACATTATAGAATTATATGAATTACATTTAGTAAATAAAAAATAATATTTAAAAATAATGATTTATTAGAGACGATAAAATGTGTTTTGTCTCGAGACAGAATTTTTTAGACTAAATTATTTGAATTTAGAGACGGATAATTCTGTCTCAAATAAAGACGAAAATTTGTGCTTAGAGACGGAAAATTAGAGAAAGAATTATTTGAATTCAGAGACGGATAGACGGAAAATTAGAGACAAAATTATTTAAATTCAGAGACGGATAATTTTGTCTCCAACAGAGACAAAATTTTATGCTTAGAGACGGAAAATTAGAGACAAAATTATTTGAATTCAGAGACGGAGAATTATGTCTCTGATAGAGACAAACTTTTATGCTTAGAGACGGCATTTTAGAGACAGAATTCTTTGAATTCAAAGACGGATAATTATGTCTTCAACAGAGACAAATTTTTTGCTTAGAGACGGAATTTTAGAGACAGAATTATTTGAATTCAGAGACGGATTATTCTGTCTCCAATAGAGACGAATTTATTGTGTTTTAAATTCAACATTTAGAGACAAATATATAAAATCCGTCTCTGAATCAGAGACAGAAATTTTTTGTCTCCAATCAGAGACGGAATATAAAATCCGTCTCTAATGGCTTAGAGACGAGGAAACTAACGACTAAGTCAAATCCGTCTCTAATTCTGTCTCTAACGTGCTTAGTGACGGAATATTTGCCTTTTAGAGACAAATTTTGGCCGTCGGTATTTAAGATTTTTTTAGTAGTGTTTAGATCTGTTTATCTTGATTTTTAAATGGTTGTGTTTTGTTTAGATCTCCTTTAATGGTTTTTGTTTGGATTTGTCTAATTGTGCTGTAAACTTTATTTTTCCCACTTTTTTGAAATTGTTTTGCTATTGGGTGAAGTTGAAGCCTTGTTGATGTCAATTGAGAAGTTCATAAGATGCAGCAAAAAATTATGAGTAGAGTATTTTAAGTTTAGAATATGTGTGTAATCTTTACTCAATTTTTAATGTAATTTACTTATTTTCTTTAATATTGTGTATGATAAATATTATTGTTATTATTCTGGAAGTTTATTAGTTAGAACTATTAAATTGGAAAATTGAAAATTAAGACTAACAATTTTAATTACAATTACAATTAAAGAAAAAAAATAAAACAGTGGTCAAATTAAAGAATCATTAAAATGGAATAATGGAAAATTAAGACTAAAAATTATTTTGGACCAAATTTTCTACAGTGAAATATATTGTAGAACCTATTAAAGGGATGTAGGCTTTTGAGTGGAACATCCCCTACTAAAATTTTCTTGCTACGTGGAGCTTTGCCTATATTGCAATTGCCACTTATAATCATTTAGAGTCATGAACAATACTTTTTTAGTGCATTTGAAATTAGTCTCATTGATAAGGTTTTTGATGTTTGATTAGTTTGCTTCTGATTTGGACACTTTTGGGTTTTAACCATATGCTTTAAGGGGGAAACAACCTAATAATTCGGACAAGGAAATAAGTATTGTCACAACAATGATTATTGATTTATTTAATCAATAATTTGAGATGACTGCTAGAAAAAATTTACACGATTATCAAAAGAAAAAGTTACATGAATTTTTTCCAATTCAATAATGAATGTTAGAGAGACGGCTAAAAAAAATATATTCTTTATTTGAACTCTGATTTCCTTAACAGTCGTACTTAAAACTTATTAACTATCTCAACACTATTATGAATTTATTTTTTGTATATTCGGTTTGTATTATAGACCAAACATATTATTTTTCCGTACAAAAATACGTTCAATTTTTAATGAATTTAAATAAATTAAATTTGTTTATAGTACTAGAAAAAATATTTGTTAAACATGAATGATTTAGGAAGTTTTTATTATTTTTTTTCTTACACCACGAATTCCATGATGACTGATCACCTATGATAGTATTACAAAATCTCACTACAGGTTTCATTAACCAATTCTCAACAGAAGGTGTCACAAAATTTGTGTTATAATAACATACCTCGCTCTAATTTGTTAAAAGTCTGACATTCATGAGATAAAGCATCAAAATTTGTTTATAAGAGAAGACAATATTTATCTTATTAGATAGTTTGGTAAGGTTGAGTTAAATTTAATCTAAATTTTAAGATGTTATCAAAGATTAGACTATCAAGTAGAGCTGGGTATATGGGCCAATGTCTACGTCACATGATATAGGGGTGATCGACAAAAATTTGTAAAATTAGAGGGCTAATTGACTAGGATAATGTTAAATTTAGCTCATCATTTTGCAAATTTTAGTCAATTATCTCTCTAGTGACGTGTATCCTGATCAATTACCCTTTCCTCATGTGATGTGGCGCAACGTTAGTAAGTGTCACGTATGTAGTTAACGACCATGTCATCAAAATAAAATGAGTAAACAGAGCAGTGGGCAATTTGATTTACGTTTTACAATTTCAAGGGTACATTTGCCTATTTTCAAATTTTAAAGGGGTATTTGATAAATTTTGAAATTTCAAGGGGAAATTTGGTATTTTACTCTAAACGTTTCAGTGTATCTATTAAAAATAAAGTTAAAAAATATATAATTATTGATCAATTGATTTATTACAAAAGAAGCACTTTTTCTAATGATTTTTTTAGGGAACTCCAAAATATCATATTTTATTTGTTAAGAAATTTATGTACACCATTGATACATACATGTATGATTGTTTTTACATAAATAATATATACAAATTAAATATATAAAATAAACACATGATTCAAATAACACTTATACCACGCATGGCGTGGGGATCATACTAATTTGTTAAAAGTCTCACATTCATGAGATAAAGCACCAAAGTTTGTTTATAAGAGAAGACAATATTTATCTTATTAGATAGTTTGGTAAGGTTGAGTTAAATTTAATCTAAATTTCAAGATGTTATCAAAGATTAGACTATCGAGTAGTGCTGGGTATATGGGCCAATGTCTACGGACCAACCCGTTTAACCCGCAACCCGCACGAACTTAAGTTCTTTTTTTTGGGTCTGTTTATATTTTAACCTATGTGGGTTGAACCGTTAAAACTGCAGATTATACGGGTTAACCATTTAACCTGCGGATTTATGTGGACTGTACTTAGGCCAAATATTAAAACTCGTATTTATTTGGTGACCGGCTTGTTCGCCTCGTCTAATATATGCGGGGTGGGTTAAATGGGGCGGGCTAGCCCGTATACCCAGCTCTACTATCAAGCACTAATAGACTATCTCATACCATATCATCTCTATCGAATCACTCGAGTCATGCTCTAGATGTCTAGTCTTAGGCATAATGGAATGTGTGCTAAAGAGCTTAGCTTCGCATTATATGAGATATAGCGTGTGTTAGAGTAAATTCTAAGAGCCAATCTATTTTATAGTATTTGCTTTAGGAATTTAATATAAATATGACTTTTCTTTATTATTTTTGTCAAGTCCAAATTAATGAAGTCCCTAAAATAGATAATTTGTTTAATTAATATTAAGTGTGATTTAATCATGAGATTACATTAAATATAAGGACACAATTCTTAAAGTATCCATAGTCGAACTTAATGGTGAAATGGGATAACCTTAAAGCATAAAGGCTATTATGAAGATAGACTGATGATCGCATCTCATGGATCACAGGATAAGGAGTTATCAAGTCTTGACATAGGTATAAATATTAGGAGTAATATTTATACCGGATTGACCCGCTATGAGAGTACTACATAGAATGTTATGCTAAAGTGTCATACGTTACTCTCATAATGATAATGGTGTATGCCACCCTGTAGTAACCCAATTTTGGACCTACAAATCCAATTTTGCATTTCTTGCATAAAAATATACAAAAAAATGTTTGATTCCTTTTTCATGCATTTTTCGTTCATTTTTCATATTTTTATCATTTTTCTTAAATTTCTTTTTATTTCTACATATTTCTTTTTATTTTAAATAGTTCGCATTTTAGCGTAAAAGTCCAAAAATATAAAAAAAATAGTTTTTTCCTTATTTTATGCGCATTTTTATATTTTATTACCATATATTTCAAAATATCAAAAAGATTTACATTTTATTACATTTTATCACATTTATTTCAATTTATTTCATCTTCACTTTTTTATCTCAAAGTTTACTAAAAATAGTAAAAATCATATCATTCCACCCACCTTCTCTATTTTTCATTTTCATTTATCATTTATTTTTATTTACCCTATTACACAATATTACACAAATACCATTTACCCTAATTTTCCCCTATAAATACAAATCTCACATCACTCAATCATGAACAATCAATTCTCACAATTTCCAATACCCAAAAAAACCAGAGTATAATCAAGGCTGATCAGAAAATCAGATTCCGGCGCCGGAATCTACCTCCGGTTGTGTTTACACTGATTTTTGGTAAACAAGCGCTAGTTTGCAATGCTTGAGAGACCAACTAGAGAATCTCGGGACATGTTTGTGCATTTATTGTTCAAGATTGAAAATAACAATGTTCATTAATGCAAATGAACAAGTTTGTTTGTTTAAAGTAAAGTAAATGACGAAAAAGATAACTTGTTTGACAAGAAAAGTAAAAATACTCAAGATGAGTACGTATTTGACAAAGAAAAGTAAATATCTTAATGAATTAAAATGCAAGGAATGTAAATGAAAGCATGTAAATTGCATAAGAATATAAATTGCATTGAATTAAAATAAAATGATCACAAGATCATACATTGTTCCTCTTGTTTTCCTTTCACTCGAACGCTTGGGTACTCAGAAATTGTAAGGATTTTAGTATGTGAATTTGTGATGGAAATTACATCAAATGAACTAGTATTTATAGATAAAAAATAATGCTATCTAGTAACGACTACCTAACATCCATTTGACAGGTGTCTTGCCATCTGATCTTCATTCCTAAACGCCAATAGTTGCCACTTTTGAATGAAGTGTTGCAATGGTTTGAATTTTGAATCTCCAGAAATGTTAAAAATATGCTAAGTTTTTAAGTAATCTTCGAGTTCGAGTGATCCTTGAATTTCATTCAAATTATTTGATAACTCGAACTAAATCTTGATTGGCTTCCTGGACTTGTAAATATTTTCCATCTTCTGAGACTTTAGAATATTCTCAAATGAGAATATTATTTAAATATGTTACTTTTAACCTTTATTGCGTCATTAATAATTTGGAAACATTAATTTTCATAATTAAAAGGTTTAGTAATTATATTCAAAGAATAATTAGGGCATATTTTGACTTAAACAAAATATAGGCTAACAAATTGCCCCCAAAAAATGCCAATTTCGAATCGAATTCGAATGAAAGAAGAAATTTGGCGTTTTTTCTTTTAGTATTCCACATTAATTGCACGTGACCATAATCATGAGTGTAACCGTCAGCCAGTTTCCCACTTCTGACACGATTTCGCTTTCACAAAGATTATGGCACACGTGGCAACTGCGGAAGTTGAAAGAAATTTCAAATTTCTTTTTGATTTATTTAATTCGGCTGAAAAGAATGCTTATAAATAGTATTAGGTCACCATTTAATCACTTTTCTGCAAATTTGCATTAGCTTACTCTCTTCTTCTCCGTCCACTCAAAACTTTTCGCCTTCGTTCATAAATCGCTCTCAACCATTGTTTAAACCGTTTGTTTGTTTTTAACACTGAACTAGTGTTTAATTTGACTAAACAAACTTTAGATCTGTTAGATTCAACAGATTTGAGAACGAACCACTTCAAAATCAAACCTTTTAGTTAACTTTAAACTGTTCATCTTCAAAACATTTCAATGGCTGACCAACAAGAACCAGTTCCTTTCGCTGGCAAATGGGACCAAACGATTCTGAAAGCCCACAATATTGAAGTGGTTACTGAACCAACTGGCACAGCAGAAGAACAACAACATTGGGAAGATGAACTCGTTATCCCTTTTTCTGTTGGTTGTGATGTTTTTGCATTTGGAGGCCCTTTCCCAGATGAAGCAACACAACCATCTCGAGTGAGTGAGTTTTTTCCAATAAAAAAAACTTGTGAACCCAAACTTTTTCTTACTGACCATTCAACTTCACCTTCATTCGAAAGCCTCATAATATGTGGAGGTCTGCACCACATTGTGAGAATCCAACATATACCAAGTGGTTGGATCGAGTCGAGAAAGAGTGGGGAGCATTCTGGAAAAACTTGGGCATTTTTGACATAATCCAAATCTCCAGATATGGCCCTTCTTATAACCAAGAAATGCTCATAGTTGCATTAATGTTCTATGAAAGTAGCACTCATACATTCCCTTGTGGAATGATGACTCCTACTTTGTTGGACGTGGCTTCAATTACTGGCCTAAGGCCAACTGGGGAGACATTCCCTCGAAGTCTAGCAAGAACAATTACTTCACCCTTAAAGAAAAAACTTTTTACAAGTTTATTCAAGACCATCATGGTGAAGGTGAAGTCTCAGATGAAGAGCATGTGGCTTTCCTTAGTTTATGGCTAGCACACTTCGTCTTCTGCTTGAGGTCTCTACAGGTAGCTCAAATGTACATTCCTTTAGCAATTCAAATACATGAGGGGGCCATTATTGCACTTGGGCGCTTATTGCTAGGTGTACTGTATGAATCTATGGGAGAATTTTGTGACAACTTGAAAAAAGCACAAAATGGAGCTCCCTTTCCAGTATCAGGACCCTTATGGTTACTTCAACTATGGCTCAACGCCACCTTCACTCGAGAAATGGAACTGGTGGTTCCTCCTCAATTTCAAGCTATAGTGGATCAACGCTCAATTGAGGGCTGCAAGATGAGTTTCCTGCCTCTAATCCAGACAATGCTGATGAGGTTAATGAACTATGGCAAAACTATGTGCATCCTACCATTCTTTCTTGCAGGATTGGTAGCAACTCGAAGCACCTCGTGCTGGTGGGTTACCAACCAAACTTGGTTTCTAGGCAGTTTGGGTTATCACAAACCTTTCCCAAATGTCTATTCAAGAGAGAGAAGAACATGGTGGATGGTTCAGAAGTTTCAAAGGACATGTTTGCCAAGTATTTGAAGGTTTCTGCCAATTTTGGTTATAATCTGAACCCAATCGAGTTCAACTTCTCTTTCTATTGTACTGAAAAGTACTACAATTGGTGGAAACAACATTACACTTCGCACTTGGCTGACAACATCACCACTATTATTCCAAGACTCAACAGTGGCTTTCTCCAGGAACAACTTGAAGACTTGAAATCCACTCTAAAAAACAAAGGTAAATATTATGACAATAGGCCTTTATTTTTTCTTTTACTCGAAAACAATTGCTAAACTTAACTTCTTCCAATACTTAGGAAAAAATACAGAGGAGGAGTCCAACAAGCCAACTGCTCGAGTAAAGCCAACAAATACTGGAGGCATTCATCTAAAAGATGATGAAGATAGAAGGAGAAATGAAGAAAGAACCAAAACAAAAAATGACAAGGTATATTTCTATATCAATTTTTATGTTTCGAATCATTCAGCTGAACTCCTTTTTTATATGCCTCTCTTTGAAATTTTATTAGATCACAAGAGAAAAACACACTTTTGTAAAACCTTCAAGGGAACCCCAACTCCCACGCATTGTGGTCTTAGAGGATGAAGAAGTTAGTCACTCGAATGCTTATTATAAACATTTTAACTAACTTTTCACAGATGTTGTTTTTCTCATACTTTTGTTCTTTGTAGGAAAATGAACCAGAAAGATCTTTGAAGAGGAAGCACAAATCAACCACTACAACTGAGATTAGTGAGCAAAAGGATGCACCCTCTGATGCAGATCCAGCTGTCCCTAAATCCAAAAAACACAAAAAGAACAAAGAGAAAAAGAATAATAGCTCTTCGACTGTGGAAGCAGCTATTGAGGATGAAACTGCTCAGGAAGGAGAAAAAACTCAACATCTTTAACAAACAACGCAAAGTGAGGGCCTAAAGAAGAAAAAACATAGGAAACACAAGGAAAGCAAATCTTCTAGGTCCTCGAAATCAGATCCAGCTGTTAGCAAACCTGGGCCTAACGATGATGCAGACGTTGGTAGAACTTCTCCTATTCGAGCAGAGCCAATTTTGGACACAAATGTGAATGAGGTACATAATTCTTTATTAGTTTGATTTATTCACTCGAATGAATTCTGTACCTAACCAATATTGTTTCCAACAGGAAATTCCTGCACAAGAGGGTCATGACAATAATCCCCTTCTAGGAAGGATTGGGGAAGATTTTGAAAACAATCAGGTATACTATTAAATTGGCTTATGTTAAATTCGAATGGAACTTCAAATGTAGCCAATTTCCTGACTTGATTTGTCAATATGCTAGGCTGAAAACTTACCTAGGGATAACCCTCAACAGGACCAGCATGTAAGTCCGACTCCAATGGAGAAATTTGTATGGGCAAAATATGGCAAAGTAAATTTACTTAGCCTAATTTACTTTCTCAGATATAGTCTCATACTATCTTTCATTTTGTAGCAATTTTAAACCTTTTTTCCATTTCAACTTATTGTTTCAGGCTAAATCATCCTCTCCTCGAGTAACCATTCAAACTAAAGCTGATCCTATTTTTGCGGATGCACATCAACCTGCTAATACTTGGGGGTGGAAGAACGTTGAACATGTGGGTGGCTATAAAATGCCCATCCAAACAAACTTACCAACACCTACTCCAAGTGCAGCTTCGAGTGATTCTGCTGAAGAGGAAGAAGAAGAGTCTATTGAAGAAGGGGAGGATATTGGTGGGGTTGAAGATGATAGCATCATTAAGGAAGCTAAAGCTGGTGGCCCAGAAATACTATCAGTCTCCTCTACCTCGAGGCTTTCAACCAGTGCTGGCGTCCAAGAAGTGGAGTTTGCCAATATGCATAAGACCAACCCAGCTGCTGCCTTGGACCTTTTAATCCAATCATCACGATCCTACTCTTCAAGTGATAAGACTGATAACTCTACTTATCCTTCCAGCGCTACTGCAAAGGCCAATGTGAAGCAAGATTCTTTAATGAACAAGCTCAAAGTTGAATATGGTTTGCAGAATGTATTGGCAGACCTCGAAGAGAATCCCTCCAACGCTTTCTGTCACTTAGCATTTCTACGCTTACTGCATAATCCTCATACTGATCCTTTGACTCTTTGCAAAGTTATGCAAATAGAGAACATGATTGATCAGTATGCAAAGGTGATACAAAGGGAAAGAGGTAATCTGGCCAAGTTGAATAGCCAAAAACATGCTCACGCTGCTTTATTGGCCAAGGCTAAAGAGGCACATCTTCAGGTTGCTAGGATTCGAAAAGAAGCTGCTGAAGTTCAAACCCCAAGGCTCATTACTTGCAAAAATAACATTGCTGCTTGGGAGGCTAATGTGGCTGAACTTAAAAGCCAAATCGAGGAGTATCAAACCAAAATTGCTGCAGAAAAATTTCTCCAAGCAACTATAGAAGAGGAAATTTCTCAATCTTTTCAAGCTGACATTGATGCTAAGGGCAGGGAAGGGATTCGAGCTTTTGACGATTCTGCAGTCATTGCTGCTGAAGTACAGGAGCTCGAAGACGCCCAACAAGTGATTGAGACTGAGAAAATTTCTATTAAAGCTTTGTATCGTGAAGTAGCCATTACCCTGTAATTCTTAAGTTTAATTATCCACTCAAGACAAATGTCATTTATTTTACTTTGGTTGTAATTTGACAATGCCCTTATGTGGCAAAATTTATTTTTAATATTTGCCATATCTCTATTCGTTCTAAGTTTTATTCTATACTTATATTTACTTCGAGCAAAGCTGGTTTATATATTTTCAAATATTTACCATTTATTCCCAACACATGTTTCTCAGGACCTAGCTCTTTAATTTCATAAGCACCATTTGAAAAAACTTGAACAATTTTAAATGGACCTTCCCAATGAGGTGACCATTTGCCTAAAACTCTATCTTTTTTATCCATAGGCAAGATAACTTTCCAAACTAAATCTCCTAAGTTAAAAGCTTTCGACTTAACCCTTTTATTGTAGGCTTTGGCAACTCTATCTTTTTGCCTAGTTATATACTCTAATGCTTGTAACCTTTCTTCATCCAAATCAACTAACTCATCTAACATCATTTCCCAATATTGGTCATGTGGTATTTCCATCTGCCTCTGTGTATTCGAAATGATTGCATATTGATTTCAACAGGTAGAACTGCATCATGACCATATGTTAGTCGAAATGGTGTAGTATTAGTTGATTCTCTAGGAGAATTTCTACATGCCCATAAAACTTGATCTAAAGTTTTATGCCAATTTCTTGGCTTTTGAGCAATGTGTTTTTTAATCAAATTAATGATAATTTTATTTGCTGCCTCAACTTGACCATTTGCTTGAGCATAATATGGTGTTGAAGTAAGCAATTTGAATCCAGTTTCACTAGCGAACTCCTGCATTTTTCTTCCAGTGAAAACTGAACCTTGATCAGTGGTAATTGTCTCTGGAATGCCATATCTATAAATAATATGATTTTGAATGAAATTAATTACTGCCTCTTGATCCACATTAGGCAAAGGTATTGCTTCAATCCACTTTGTGAAATAATCAATGCCAACTAAAATATAACGTTGGTTTTTTGATGAAGCAGGTTTAATTTCACCAATTAAATCCAAAGCCCATCCTCGAAATGGCCATGGCTTAATTATGGAATGTAATTCACTTGCAGGGACATGTTGAATTCCTGCATGCATTTGGCATTCTTGACAACCCTTAGCAAATTCTATGCAATTTTTTAACATAGAAGGCCAATATAGACCTTGTCTAAACAATAACCATTTCATTTTGTGGCCTTCTTGGTGAGCACCACAAACTCCACTATGCACATCAGAAATTGAAATGAAGGCTTCAGATTCACTAAGACATTTTAGCAAGACACCTTCAGTTGTCTTTTTAAACAATTCATTTCCAATGATTACATAACTCAAGGCCTTGTATTTGATTTTTCTATCAGCTTGACCCATAGGGTTTTGTAAATATTCTACTATTGGTTTTCTCCAATCACCATCTATCAAGTTATCAATGGTAAAAATGTCAGCACTCTCATACTCTTATATATTCGAGTAGCCATCAACATTTTGTGGTGAATCTGCCCCCACATGTTTTGCCATTGATAACTCTGAAGCTAATGGCTCATGAATAACCAATTTTTCTTTAATCTCTATTAATTTATTCAAATTCTCTGGAGAAACTTTGTAACTAGAGGCTATTTGAGCCAAATGATTGGCTTCTTGATTCTGTAGTCTAGGAATATGTTCAAATTCCACAGACTCGAATCGGTCCAGCAAGGTACTTGCAATCACAAAATACTTAGCTAAATGTTCTTTAATACATTTGTACTCTTTTGTCAATTGTTTAATTACCAATTCTGAATCACCTCGAATGATAATGTTTTTGCCCCCAAGCCTATCAATAGCGCAAGACCTGCTATTAAGGCTTCATATTCTGCCTCATTATTGGAACAAAAACCATTTATTTTATACTTAAACTTAGTTAGAATTTGTATTGGAGAGATTATTAAAATCCCAATTCCAGTCCCATGTTTATGTTTGGAACCATCGAAATACAAAATTCATGGCTGTGTTTCCACATAACTTAGTGGCATTTTAATCACTGAATGATCAACAAGAAAATCTGCCACTATTTGACCTTTTTTATTTCTTAAAGGTTTATATGTTAGTGAGTATTCTGTTAGAGCTAGAGCCCATTTACCAATTCTACTATGTAAAATAGGTTTCAGAAGCATATGTTTAATAACATCAAAATGAGAATAGACATAAACTTCAATAGGCTTTATATAATGCTTAAGTTTGATACAAGAGAAATATAAACACAAACATAGCTTTTCTATAGCACTATATCTAGTTTCAGCATCATTTAATACTCTACTTAAATAATATATAGCTTTTTCAACACCATTTTCATCTTCTTGGGCAAGCATGCTACCAATAGTTGAATCAGATGCTGAAATATACAACTTCATTGCTTTGTTTCGAATAGGAGGCATTAGCGTTGGTGGATGAGCCAAATAAGTTTTGATATCTTCAAACGCTTTTTGTTGTTCTTGCCCCCAATGAAATTGATAACCTTTTTGTTTTCTATGTAGTGGATAGAAAGGATGAGCTTTTCCACTTAGATTTGAAATGAATCTTCTCAAAAAGTTGATCTTTCCCAATAGGGATTGAAGTGGTTTCTTTGTTCTTGGAGGCTGAGTTTCCATAATAGCCTTCGTTTTGTTTTGATTTATCTCTATGCCTTTTTTATGCACCACAAAACCAAGGAAATCCCCTGCATGTACACCAAAAGCACATTTTAGTGGATTCATTTTTAATCCACATTTTCACATTCTTTCGAATGATTTTCGAAGATGATTCAAATGATCATCACTAGATGAGGATTTCACAACAATATCATCAATATATACTTGCATAAAGGCATCAATGAAATCATGAAAAATAAGATTCATTGCTCTTTGATATGTGGCTCCAGCATTTTTTAGACCAAATGGCATAACAACCCATTCATAAGTCCCTAATGCACCAGGGCATCGAAACGCTGTTTTAGCCACATCATCTTCAGCAATGAAAATCTGATTATAGCCAGAATAACCATCTAACATACTCAAGTATTCGAACCCTGCTGCTGAATCAATTAACATTTCTGCTACTGGCATTGGATATTCATCCTTAGGTGTTGCATTATTTAAGTCTCTAAAATCTATGCATACCCTAAGGCTACCATTTTTCTTAATAACAGGAACAATATTTGCTAACCATTCAACATACCTGGCAGTTCGAATGAATTTACTTTTCAGTAATATTTCAATCTCACTTTTGATCTTTGAGAGGATCTCTGGGTTGAATCTCCTTGGTAATTGTTTGATAGGCTTTTTCCCTAGCTTGAGTGGTAGTCTATGTTCCACCAAATCTCTTCTCAGTCCTGGCATTTCATTATAGTCCCAGGCAAAGCAATCTTTAAATTCTTTGAGTAGATTAACCAGCTTTTGCTTTAACTCGAAATCAATATTGGCACTGATATATGTTGGCCTCTTTATAGAGCCATCTTAAATATCAATTTCTTGCAAAGGATCTTGTGCTTGCATTTTAGGATTTGAACTTAATGGATCTTTTTCAAATCCTAAAGGTTCATCATCATATATGCAGTCCAACCTTTGCTTATTTGGCAA
The DNA here is from genome assembly GCA_951804385.1 of Trifolium dubium. Classification (NCBI taxonomy): domain Eukaryota; kingdom Viridiplantae; phylum Streptophyta; class Magnoliopsida; order Fabales; family Fabaceae; genus Trifolium; species Trifolium dubium. Next base: position 30,600,275 of record OX638062.1, on the reverse strand, counting down.
TAACATGCCATTATTTTCATCCATGGTTTCTTCAACCATATTTTGTTCGAGTGCAGCCTCTAAGGCCGTTTCAATCTTTTTCTCGGCAATATATGCCGTAATTTTGTCCCAAGCAGAGGGCTCAGACACTGTTTGATTCTGCATCATCATCCCATCCAGATGGTGGGATTACTCCATCTTCAGGAGGGAATTCCTCAATTACTTCCCTTTCCCAATAGAAACCATGTGTTGGATGGAGTTTCACATAATGGTACACATTATTACTGGTGGCTCCTCGAAAGCCACTATCCTTATCCCTACAAGGAGAGATTGAGGCTAAGTTTTTATCAAAAGTCTTCTTTGTAATGTGATCAACCTCACACCTATAGAAACTTTGGTCAGCCTCAATGTTTTCAACTATTTTATCTTCCCTCCAAAGTATTAACCTTTGGTGAAGGGTGGAGGGCACAACACCCACTCCATGAATCCACTCCCTTCCTAGAAGCAAGTTGAAACTAGCCCTTGATGGCACAACTATGAATAAAGTTGGCCTAATAGTGCTGCCTACAGCAACATCCATTTGAATGGCACCAAGCGATTTGCCACTTTTTCCCTCATAGTTAGAGAGAACAATATTGTGAGAATGCATATCAGTATCATACATTCCCAACTTCCTTAACATGAAGTGGGGCATTAAGTTAACTGCAGCACCCCCATCCACAAGGACTTTATTCACACCAACACCACCAACTTTACCCTTAATGTATAAAGGCTTTAGGTGATTCTTCATACCTTCATGAGGCCACTCGAATGTAGCCTTCTGTTGTTCAATACACCCATTATTCATAACATAGTAGCATACAGGGGTGTAATCATCTAATTCAGGTTCTTCAAACTCTTTTTCAGGGTCAGAAGTGGACCTCTGATCATATTCACGTGGCAAAATAGATACCACATTAACCAGCACATCGAAGTCTGGTTCAGAGTCAGATTCGAGCAGATCTTCATCTGGAATATCATCCTCCATATTGTCATCTGGGAATGATATTCTTTCTTTGGCAGGCCTCTTCGAAGAGGACACTTCCTCAATTTCAAGGCTTTTTCAGCCTTTTTAGGAACAAACTCTTTCCTATTATTTGCATCACTATGGTTGCCTTCAGGATATGCAACCTTGGTATTGCCCCCAGCATGGGCAACTTTGTTATTGCCCCCAGCATGTGCATTCGAATTGGAGTTGCCCCCAACATGGGCATTAGAATTGGAGTTTCCCCCAGCATGGGCATTCTCCCTCTCCAATTTCTTAAGGCGTTGGTACCTACGCCACTAGGTTCGAGTCATAGGATTCTTCCTCTTATAGTTGTTGTTGTAAGAGTATTTCCTATATTCAGCATTGTTGCTGGAAGCAACTTGACTCGAGCCACCAAGATCCATCCTCCTTTTTTGATAGACCTGATGTTTGCTAGACGACCATTGGTTGACAGGAATTCTATTTGAGGGCACATATGTTTGCCTCCTTCCAAGCCTGTCATGGATAATAGGGCCTTAATTTGTGGCCTTACCCTTGTTTGGTCTTTCAGTAGACCCCTTGTTCCTGTTATCCACATATGGCATAACATTTTTGAGGCCTGCAGTAGCCTCTTTGTCACATACAGCACTACAACGAGGACACATCATTACTTCCTTGTTGCTTAGCTTGCATCTATTTAGAAAATCAATGAGCTCCTCTTCAGCTCGAGGATATACCACTTTGATTTTCTCAGCATATTCTCCCTCAGTAACAGCTCGAACTGGGGAGGCTTCCATAGCATCTATCACTAAGCACTCGAATGGCTCCACATAAGAAGTCTCAACCACTTGGAGGGGGTCAGTATCTACCTTCATGGGCTGTTTAGCCTTTTCATCAAACTTCAATCTCCCCTCATCCAATGCCTTTTGCACTAAGTCCCTGAAAACAACACAATGAGAAGTTTTATGACCCAAAAAGTTATGAAATTTGCAATAACCTCTTTTCTTTCTTTGTTCTAAAGCAGGAATTTTCAATCCCTTTTGAACAATTATTTGGCCATCAGTGACCAATAAGTCAAAAATTTCATCACATTTGGTGACATCAAATGTGTAGGTTTTAGTAACATATTTTTCATTTTTGGGTTCACTAGGATTTTTTTCATTCGAGGGTTTCAACAATTTACAAGTATAAGGAGGTCCTGGTTTCAATTCAGCCAAATCTATTTCATTTTGATCAACCTCATCAGATTCTAACTCATATTCATTATCACTCTCATAGTTCCCAACATAGGCTATCTTTTCTTTCTTATGGAACTTATTATTTCTGGCCTTTTCATTTCTAAGTGTTTCAACTTGTCTAACCCTATCAGCCAGTTGAGTCATATCCCTAAGATGTTGTGTATCTAATTTCTTTCGAATCGTGTAGTCTAGGCCACTAGCGGCCATTTCTACCAATTCATGTTCAGGAACCTGAGTGAAACATCTAGCTTTGAGAAGCCTAAATCTATTGAGATAGTCATCAATAGACTCTGGTGTTTTACGTCTAACACTTGCTAATTCTTTGAGGCTTATTTTTGTTTGACCCATGTAGAATTGCTCATGAAAAAGCCTTTCGAGTTGGGTCCAAGTAAACAAAGAATGTGGGGGTAAAGTTGTAAACCAAGTGAAAGCATTTTTGGTCAGAGAATTGGAAAAATATTTCATCCTCAAATTCTCATTATTTGCTATGTCCCCAGCCTCAGTCAAATACCTAGCAATGTGCTCGACTGTAGACTCTATTGTATCACCAATAAACTTAGTAAATTTTGGGGTCTTCCAACCCCTTGGAATTTCTGTTTGCAAAACAAACTCAGATAGGGGTGATACAAAATTAGGTCTATGCAAACCTACATTTAGACCATTTTGGGCAAGGATGGTTTCCACCAAATTGGCTAAGTTGTTTTGCCCAAAATCATTATGTTGAACATTTCTCAAAACCTCATAAGCATTTTGGTTTCGATGAACAAGCACCACTTCGGGTTCAACATTTCTTTGTACAGGTTGGTTGACAATCTGTGGTTCTTGTTGCTGCCCTCGAGCCTTTTCGATTCGATTGTCAGCAACTTGTCCAGGCCTTGGTCTACGGGCTTGTAATGGTTGAAGTGGTTGTTGGATGGGCACTTGTGACCCACCAAAGAAATCAGCAATTCTACCCATTTGAGTAGCCAGGGTTTGGTAAGTCTGATTGGTATCTCGAATTAATGGATTGATTATTGTGCCCATTTGTTCAGTGAGTAAATTCACTATGTCATAATTACTCTCATCCATTTGTTGCCTCATAGATAAAAGTGAATCTGTAGTGAGGGCTGGTTGGCTCACTCGAACTCTAGCATTATTAGAGTTTTGCCCTTGTGGAAAAGGAGACCTCACTGCTATCCTATCAGAATGTATTGCAGGATGTGAATACACGTTCTGCATCACGGATGTAGGCATTCCATATGGATAGGATCTTTGGGATTGAAACAAACCCCCTGATTGACTTCGAAAGTCAAATGAAGACCCTGAAAATGGAGGTGTAACCCCAACAAAAGTTTGTAAAGGCATGGTCGTTGTATTTTCAGCCATTGTGGTTGCAACATTAGATGTTGATGAGGGCATAGAAAAGGACACAGGGATTGCCTGTGTTGCCCCCACAGATGTTGCATCTGTGGCTGATGTGGTTAAAGCACTCGAACCGACTACATGCCCCAATAATAGGTTAACATCATTAGGATCTTGGTTGTTTTGGTTATTGACATTATTGTTGTCATTACTATTGTTGTTGTTGTTGCTATTACTAGCGTTAGTGCCTCTACGTCTCACCATCTCCGGTTTTATCCTACCACTTCTCAATTGCATGCACTAAACAATATAGATTTTTTGAAAACAACACAGACAACTTTTCAAAACAACAAAGAAGAAGATTCTCAGAAATTTTTTAAGAAATCTTTGAAAATAAGAAGGCACAAAACCAGTCTCACTGGGCGTGCCAATTTGTTTACACTGATTTTTGGTAAACAAGCGCTAGTTTGCAATGCTTGAGAGACCAACTAGAGAATCTCGGGACATGTTTGTGCATTTATTGTTCAAGATTGAAAATAACAATGTTCATTAATGCAAATGAACAAGTTTGTTTGTTTAAAGTAAAGTAAATGACGAAAAAGATAACTTGTTTGACAAGAAAAGTAAAAATACTCAAGATGAGTAAGTATTTGACAAAGAAAAGTAAATATCTTAATGAATTAAAATGCAAAGAATGTAAATGAAAGCATGTAAATTGCATAAGAATATAAATTGCATTGAATTAAAAGAAAAGGATCACAAGATCATACATTGTTCCTCTTGTTTTCCTTTCACTCGAACGCTTGGGTACTCAGAAATTGTAAGGATTTTAGTATGTGAATTTGTGATGGAAATTACATCAAATGAACTAGTATTTATAGATAAAAACTAATGCTATCTAGTAACGACTACCTAACATCCATTTGACAGGTGTCTTACCATCTGATCTTCATTCCTAAACGCCAATAGTTGCCACTTTTGAATGAAGTGTTGCAATGGTTTGAATTTTGAATCTCCAGAAATGTTAAAAATATGCTAAGTCTTTAAGTAATCTTTGAGTTCGAGTGATCCTTGAATGTCATTCGAATTATTTGATAACTCGAACCAAATCTTGATTGGCTTCCTGGACTTGTAAATATTTTCCATCTTCTGAGACTTTAGAATATTCTCAAATGAGAATATTATTTAAATATATTACTTTTAACTTTTATTGCGTCATTAATAATTTAGAAACATTAATTTCCATAATTAAAAGGTTTAGTAATTATATTCAAAGAATAATTAGGGCATATTTTGACTTAACCAAAATATGGGCTAACAGGTTGCTGGAAAACTCAACCACCACAACCCATTTTTCAAAACTCTTCCAAATCAAAATCTAAATACACCATTAGCTTCCTAATCACATTCTGAACATAGATCTATCTTCTGTTTCGTCAAAAACGCGTCGAAAACATGCCGGAAAAGCCAAATCCGTCACCACCCTTCGCCGGGAAACTCAAAATCACAAATCTCAACCAAAATCAAACTCAAATACATCAATAAGCTTCTAAACATCATCCTAAACTCGATTCCATCGTCTTTTTCACCAAAAACCACTCATAAATTTGCAGATCGGAGCTTCCCTCACCGGAAAATTTAAAGTGTCCGATCGGAGTGTTATAGAGCTCCGTTTTGAACGATTTTAGTTGGGTTATGCTCGTGATCGTGTTCTGATCCTTTTCCACTGACTAATTTTTACCAAATCAATCGGAAACACATACTTGAGTTTTCTCCTTCTGTTCGGTCGTACGATGATTTCGCCATTTTCAAGCCTCTATTGCAAAAACTAAGCATAGATTCAGACTGAGGGAGAAATTTCGAGTGGAACGGACTTTCGAATCGCGCGATTTAGTTTTGAAACGAAGAAGTTCACAAAATCACCAGTTCCTGATTTGGCCGGACTGGTTTGGACGGTGAAGAAGAAGGTTGAAGAAGATGGAGTCAAAGCAACATGTGTCGCTTCCTGATTGGCCATAAAATTACTCTGCGCGCCGCCCGTTTTTCTTTTCGCGCCCCCAACCGGTTCCTGGGTCGCTGGTTCATGGACTGGGTCAAACCGGTCCGGTTTGTTTCTATTTGGTTTCGGGTTGGGTCATGAAACTGGGCTTGGACTATTACTATTTGCTGCGCGCGATTTTTCTAGCTGCACCCCCTCTGGCTTTGTTCATCAACTAGGCTTTGGTTTCTGATATGTTTATTTTCTGCACTCCCACTTTCAGGTTTGCACCCCCTTTACTATCTTCACTCATTTACATGCATTTTATTATCATCTTTTTTTAGCTTATTTAAATAAGTGATTATTTGGGACAATAGCTTATTTAAGCTTATTGAGCCCAAATTTTACACTGATATTTTAGGTAATTCTTTTGAGATTTAATTTAATTTTATTTTTTTTAATTGCTTATCTTTGATTATGTGTTAGTACTTGCTTATTCAATAAGTGCTTGTTTGGGACAATAGCTTATTTTAAGCTTATTGAGCTTAAACTCTTACACTAATATTGTAGCTTATTTCTAAGTTCTCATTGATATGTGTTTTGCATAGGTTCGATTATCATTCATTTGCTCTTCTCATGATATGTGTTTCAAGTTCACATTTTTGCATTATATTTTACATTACATTTTCATGCATTACATCACAATCTACATTTTGCATATTACATGACATTCAACACTTTTTTACATCACACTACAATTTCACAATACATGTTTCACTACATATTTTTACATGCATACATGCATTTGCATTTAGGATAGGACAATGCACCATTTAAAATGCATGTTAGAGACAATATTTTACTTTATAAAATCATTGAGCTCTAGCACTAGCATTAATAGTTAATAACCATTTTTGGCCTAAATTCATTTTTTGTCATGTTTGTTATTTGTTTCTTTTTTCTCGCTAGTTTAAAAAAAAATGTGCGATGATGTTTTATATGACTTTGTTCTCTTTGCATTTTTTCACTCTTTGTCACATTCACATTGCATTTTCACACACACACTTTACATCAATATTTGACGTTTGTTTTCTTTTCTTCGTAAGTGCATTTCATATTCATGTTTATTTCTCTGCTTGCATTTTTATTGCCTTTTATTATTTTTTCCATTTGGTTCGATATGGTTGTAATAATTCTTCAATTTGGTTGTAATAGCGTAGGACTTTATCGCTTTTGACCCTTCACACACAACGCTAAAAAACCAAGCATAAAAACGAACTTTCATTTCCGAAGAGGCACGATTAGTTTAGATCAAAAAACTTCTCTCTCTAATAAAAATTCTTTAGTCCAAATCCAAATTAGTCGCACGATTAGTTTATATTTAAACTCTAAATTTACTTTTATGTCACAACTTTCTCTTCTCAATCCAATCTCCACATGCACACACATTTCTCTCTATACAATTTCTCCCTCCAAATTCTTACAACTTCTCCCTCATTTTCTTAAACACGTTCAAAACAATAAAAAAAGCAATAAACTAGAGGTTACCATGGAGTACCAAGGACGTTTAGGATGCTAATACCTTCCCTAGGCGTAACTAACCCCCGAGCTTAGAATCTCTTTTTTTAAACGGTTTTCGACACTTTCCCCTCTTTGGAAATGAAAGGTCAATGTAGTGGTGGAAATCCCAAAATCCCCGCAACAGAAAAATGGCGACTTCACTGGGGATATCTCTCCTTAAGAGGGTTGAACCTAACTAGTTTATTCTTCTTTATTGCTTTCATATGTGCTTATTTGTTTACATGTTTTATATATCTTATGGGGGGTATTTGAGTTGAGACAAGCTTGACCCGAGCTTGAGTGCACCATGAGATAGTTGTGGTAAGATCATATTGGATGGGCGAAACAGTGTTTTGCACTACCCGCATGTGATGTAGCCACGCACAATGGAGGGTCATGTTGTAGTATTCATTTCGACGTGAGGTTCGCGTAGATTGTTGCTATGACATGAATTCCGAGGATATTGTGGACCTTTAGACACCTTTAACCCATCTTAGCCTTTTTAGGATGTGGTGCGATGGCTAAGCCGATAGGTTCTTGGATTATTTGTTCCGCAATACCACACTCAATCGAGACTTTCCCTTGGATATTTCATTTGGCCATGAGTTTCGTAGACATTGGTATTCAAGAAGGAAAGTTGATGACATTGGGAACTTTATAGAACCCGTGTTACGAAAAGAAGATAAACCAATAGTTCATACATTATGGGTGGTTTATCTTTTGACTCCAACATTGTGACATCTCAACCAACCATGTTTTCCTATGTTTGTGATTGTTGCATCCATACATCCATGCATCCATTCATCCATGAAAATCTCTTTTCGTTGGTTTTCAAAGGACTTTGAGGAATTTCTTTATAAACCTCACAATAATCATGGACCTTGAAAAAAAAGATTGTTTTGAAAAAAAATTCTTTGATCATTTACAAACCAAAATGAGGTCCTTTATGATTCATATCCTAAAGTCCTTTGAAAATCAAAAAACAAAATAAAACTTTCTCTATCGTGCATCATTCTACATTCATGGTCCTGTTTCCAAAGGTCCAACGCTTGTTCAGTCTCACACCTTGTTCAGTCAGAAATCAAGTTGTGTTGTTTGAAAGTGGTCCAACGCTCTTGTTAAAAGTCAACTCGTCAGTACAACACTTGTGTCAACAAAAGAAAAGAATGGAAGTAATTATGCAAGAGAACACTCAGCTTCGTGAGGAAGTCATCACACTTCAGGCAGAATTGAAAAAGAAAAATGCCCTGATCATTTCATTAATGGTGGCACAAAATAACCACCATCTCACTCCTTGAGCAACTGTTTTTGCCTTTCCAATCTCAACAAAGGCATTAGACTCAGCAACAGACACAATCACAATCTCAACAAACATTCCTTCAAGGATGTAGACCCAGCTCTATGATACATGGTTTGGTTTGCCATATTTGGGTTGTTGTTGATGATGTTATCTCTCCTATTCTTTTATTCAGTTGAAGTCCGTGATATAAGGAAGCTCATCAACATGATCGCTAGGCTTTTATTTCTTTCTTTTCAAGTATTTGTTTGCTTTTAAAATTCTGTCTTTTGTCAAGTACTTTTAATATAATAAACATGCATTTTTTTTTCTGAAATCCATCCACTTGTATTCACTCTTTTCTTGCTTTATTACTTACAAACTTTGAGCGAGGATGATGAAAACAAACAACTGATGTTTTGCTGATCTATGCTTTCAATGGTGAAAAAACTAGTTGATGATGTAAGGCATTGTTTCACTTCCTTTCACTGCTTCATGCAAAAAAAACAAAAAACAATAAAATTTAATCATGCTAAATTGAGCCACTCTTGCATATGTCTGCTTTATTATCTGATTCTCCAATTTCTTGAGATATATCCTTTTGAAAGAAAAACACAAAAAAAAATAAAAATTGGTTTGACACTTGACATGGCACTTTAAGAGTATATAGGTTGTTTTGCACTTTAGGCTACATCATGAAGGTTTAGTAATGATTCAATAAAATTGGTACTGTCTTAACACCTTAGACTCTCAGAAGTATGCAAGATTAATTCGAGTACTAATTTTGACAAAGTCTTGAATTTAAGTTTTAAAGTGACTCTTGGTAGTTTAACTCAGCAATCGGCACCATCTTGAGCACAAACTAAGTGGGAAGTCGATGAACATAAGTGAATGATACAAAAATGAAAGTTTACATACTTTGGTTGATTTTAAAAATGGTAATGCACTTATTAAGTTAGACGACCCTCACTCGGTCGTTTAATCCAACAGTTGTTGAACATACAAAGAAAAACCATAGTGAATAAACCCATTAACAGTTGGTTCAGAGGTGTCTGGTTCTGAACTTGGTAGGGCGGGTAATGATCTGATCCCCCACAACTGCATATGGGAAAGAGAAAAAGGGGTTTACCAAACTTATGTTATCAGCACCCCTCAGTATACGATCATAATCACTAACAGATTTGTCCACCATGAGCGTGTACAAGATAACGGGCTTAATGTGATTGCATTTGAATGAAAAGGGTGAATAAAACTTAAACAAAAGTTAAAGTTACAATAAAATACTTCAGATTTGTCTTCATGTGATGGAAGTCTTTGACTGCAATGTTTGGTTTTGTGTTACTACAGTACCCTTGGTGTTGATATTTATTACTTGATTTTTCAATCTAGCCGACAACCACGTATGATTAGAGTTGTCGTGTTCTGTTTCAAACTTGTGCTAAAAGAGAGTTACTATTTTTATGCTTAAGGACAGGCAATGTTCAAGTATAGGGTAATTTGATAAGACAAACTCATATCATTTCTTGGGTTGATTTACATGAATCTTAGTTGCATGCTATATACTCAAAAGACCTAAATGAAGCTAGGTTCACCATGAAGGCATATTCAACAAGTTTATTGTTACGCTGACTCCTCCTGTTTGATTAATCAGTAATTATCTTTTGTACATATCATATGTGTTTCCATTCAAAAATACAAAAAATATGTTCAATTTCAAAAAAAACTTGCATGTGCATGATATCAAAAACACTTTTCAAAAAGAAATAATTTTACTTGCAAATTAATACTTGACATCAAAGAAATTTGAGCTATAGTCTGATCAAGGACAAAGTTGACTTGAGATGCTCCTAGTTAGGGGCAAGTTACTTATGGATTCTGCCAATTAGGGGTAAACAAGTTGAATATCCCGTTAATGAAAGGGTGAAAATGGTTCATGGTCAGGTTACACTGCAAATATCAGTTGGTTAGGGGCATACCTTCAAGGTTTCAAACACTTGGGGCATACTATGTCCAGATCATATCTTCATGAAAGGTTACATGTGAAATATAGCAGAATCTTGGTTGTTAAATACCATGGATGGTGAAGAGTTTCCACTCTCAGTGCACGCTGCTGCAGTTAACAGATACAATGCCTAAGTGTAAAAGGTAAACCAGTCACGCTCTTCGAGCGATTCCTTCAAAGATTTATCAGACTGATGCAAGAATCTAAAGCAAGGGGCAAGTCGTCTCTATTCTCTTTAGTTGTTCATCAACAGCAAACATGTTTTTTCTAAGAGAATGTCAATCGTCATCTCAAGAAAAGGGTACATCCCCGATGACAGTTGATCAAGGTTGTTCTGAATACAATCAAGTTTATGCACAGATCGTTCGGTTAAAACGGTCATTTCCCAGAGAAGTTGTTCGTTCCCCAAGAAGATGTTCTCTTGCTACATCTACAACAACATATACACCTTGTTGAAATGCTCTGAGTTGTACTGCGACGTTGGCTTGTCTCCAGTCTTTGACGTTCTGTCTGTTTTGTCAGCAAAAGGTTCATACATACATTCAAACATAGCATTTAAATGTGCCAATCACATCATCATATACAAATTTCTGTCTCTTTTGTCTTATCCGTGTCTACAAAATAGAGTCGGGATGGGCATGTTGTTCTCTCCAATTAGAGTGTCAGCTTAGGCAGATAAGTGTACACCTCTTGTTTTAAAAATTCCCCACTAGACTCCTCTCTTGTGGAAGATGGTTGTTTCAGTTTTTCCTACAACAAAAGGAAAATTCCAGTTGAATTTATTCTTCAATTGGACACAGAGAAACAAGTGACAAGTTTTCCACACAAGAAACTTGTATTTTACCAATACATTCTACAAATCCTTTGGTGGTTTTATCCCAGTGAGCTTTACAGACATAATATAAAAGATCATACAAATCGTTTCTCTTTACAAAAGACCATACAAGTCTAATACAGTTCAGCCTACCTATGTTACTTTCTAAAGTACTTTGTAGAGTTGTTTACTCCCCCAAAAGGTTTGTGTTACCTTTTCTCACTTTACTCTCGGTCAGTCGATAGTTAGTGATACTTAAATGTTGTATGTCAGTGTACAACAATCTTGCTATCAATCAGTCGATAGTAGTTGATCTTTAAGCATTGTATGTCAGTGTACAATGTTACGGCTGTCGGTCAGTCGATAGTTGATGATTTCAATGTTGTATGTCAGTGTACAACATTTTTTGCTATCGGTCAGTCGATAGCTGTTAACCTTCAAATGTTATATGTCAGTGTATGACGTCTTTACTGTCGGTCAGTCGATAGTATTTGGTTCTTAAATGTTGTATGTTAGTGTACAACATCCCTTCTGTCGGTTAATCGACGGTCGGTGTTTCCTTTAAAACGTTGTATGTCAGTGTACAACGTTCCTGCTGTTGGTCAGTCGAAAGTAGTTGATTTTTAAACATTGTATGTAAGTGTACAATGTTCCAGCTGTCGGTCAGTCGGTAGTTGATGATCTTAAATGTTGTATGTCACTGTACAACATCCCTTCTATCGGTCAGTCAATGGTCGGTGTTTTATTTAAAACGTTGTGTATCAGTGTACCACATTCCTGCTATCGGTCAGTCGATAGTAGTTGATTTTTAAACATTGTATGTTAGTGTACAATGTTCTAGCTGTTGGTCAGTTGATGGTTGATGATCTTTTCAATGTTGTACGTCGGTGTTCAACGTTCTTGCTGTCGGTCAGTCGATAGTTGATAACATCTTTCCTCTTTACAAATACATACACTTATACAGTTAATCAAATTGAATCACTTTTCAAAGTGCTTGTTAGAGTTACTTCTCTTTTAGAGGATCATGTTACCAGTGGGTGACATGTAGACATTGTCTTTTTTCTAATATCCGTCTCTCTGTAAGGCGGTGGACAATGTTCTTGTTCTCTGTAGACGTTGTTTTTTTTTCTTTCTACAATTTATCTCTCGGTAAGGCGGTGGACAATGTTCTTGTTCCCTCAAGGTATTGTCTTCTTTCTACAATCCGTCTCTTTGTAACGCGGTGAACAATGTTCTTGTTCTCTGTAGACGTTGTCTTTTTTCTACAATCCGTCTCTCTGTAAGGCGGTGGACAATGTTCTTGTTCCCTGAAGGTATTGTCTTCTTTCTACAATCTGTCTCTTTGTAAGGCGGTGGACAATATTCTTAACGTTGTCTTTTTTCTACAACCCGTCTCTGTGTAAGGCGGTGGACAATGTTTTGGGTTTTGTACGGGCTTTGTCTTTATTCTACAATCCGTCTCTTTGTAAGGCGGTGGACAATGTTCCTGTTCTCGTGTAGGCTTTTTCTTCTTTCTACAATCCGTCTCTTTGTAAGGCGGTGGACAATGGTCTTGCGTTTTTATGAAACGATATTGTTTCTTTACATGGCTGTCGGTCAGTCGATAGTCGATAACATATTTTCCCAAGTGTTTGGTTACGTTCCCTAGTAGAGTTCGTTGTCTGAATTGACTCAGGGTATATTTTGCTTCTTTTCCTAGTCGGGCCATGTCTATTCTTCCCCTGTATTCATCGTTTTCTTTTGTCTGTCTCCCACAACATTCATACAAAATTAAAAACAAAAAGTCATTTGCATTTTTGCATTCATATTTGCATCATAAGCTTTGTTAAAGGATTTTAGATCCAAAAATGGTGCACGTTTTATATTTAAGTCTCTTCAATCCCGTCTAAGCAAAGATTATAATCTTTAATTCTCTTATTGAAGAAACTTAAATAGGGGCAGCTGTAGTACCCCAATTTTGGAACTACAAATCCAATTTTGCATTTCTTGCATAAAAATATACAAAAAAATGTTTGATTCCTTTTTCATGCATTTTTCGTTCATTTTTCATATTTTTGTCATTTTTCTTAAATTTCTTTTTATTTCTACATATTTCTTTTTATTTTAAATAGTTCGCATTTTAGCGTAAAAGTCCAAAAATATAAAAAAATAATCTTTTCCAAAAATATATTTCAAAATATCAAAAAGATTTACATTTTATCACATTTATTTCAATTTATTTCATCTTCACTTTTTTATCTCAAAGTTTACTAAAAATAGTAAAAATCATATCATTCCACCTCACCATCTCTATTTTTCATTTTCATTTATCATCTATTTTTATTTACCCTTTTACACAATATTACACAAATACAATTTACCCTAATTTTCCGCTATAAATACAAACCTCACATCACTCAATCATGAACAATCAATTCTCACAATTTCCAATACCCAAAAAAATCAGAGAATAATCAAGGCTGATCAGAAAATCAGATTCCGGCGCCGGAATCTACCTCCGGTCGACGTAAAACATAACCACCACAACCCATTTTTCAAAACTCTTCCAAATTAAAATCTCAATACACCATTAGCTTCCTAATCACATTCTGAACACAGATCTATCATCTGTTTCGTCCAAAATGCGTCGAAAACATGCCGGAAAAGCCAAATCCGTCACCACCCTTCGCCGGAAAACTCAAAATCACAAATCTCAACCAAAATCAAACTCAAATACATCAATAAGGTTCTAAACATCATCCTAAACTCGATTGCATCGTCTTTTTCACCAAAAACTAAGCATAGATTCAGACTGAGGGAGAAATTTCGAGTGGAACGGACTTTCAAATCGCGCGATTTGGTTTTCGAATCTTCGCGCCCCCAACCGGTTCCTGGGTCGCTGGTGTTGAGGCAAAATCCCAATTTGATGTTTTAAAGATAACAAACCTCTTAATTATATTTTAATGTATAATTTTGGTCATTGTGTTATCTAACAAGTGCTTTTGAGTGATACTAAAAAGATAGGAATTATTATGCAAAGCAAAACATTTGATATCAGCTCTGAGAATGATACAAGAAAGACAGACATCATTCTCTCATCATTCTCTGGACTCCAACGTGTTTGTTCTTCAAAGTCAAAACACTTATTTATTTTAAGTGATAAATAAACAAGACAAAGGAGGACTTTTCATGACAATTTAAGCACAAGATCTCTACAACAACTTATTCCTTTATGGCAAGAATCTTGACCAAACATCATATGGGACTTACTATCTTAAGTCATCACATGGAGCATGTGCCAAAGAATGTTCTTTGACCTCAAGACATATTAAATTATCATTTGAATTTATTATGATGGAAATGAACATAGACCAATGAGGAGAAGACAACAACTCTTTCAGTATGAGTTGTCATGTACTTGCAAAAGTACTTTTCAAATAGCTTAGATCAGATCACAGCCGGTTACTTGGAAGCAAAGCTGTCCCCACACCATTCTCCCACTATTCTAAGAAGATATCACAAGAGAATGTACACTGTTCTGTAAAAATGTTCTTTCATCATTCTCCCTAAGCATTGTTCTCGTATGACAGCAAAATTCAAAGACAAGGGTCACACTTGCTCATCAAGTAATGAAGGTATAATGCCAGCTCATCAAGACGCTCCTCTTGGAGAACATTCTCAGAACATTTTCCAACTCACTTTTCATATGTGAGTAACGGCTAGTTTAATGTTCTCGGATTTTCGCATACATTCTCCAAGATTCCAAAGGCTCTTCAACAACTATAAATAGCATGGAATACTCAGGAGTACAGCATGAGTTTTGAAGCAATATCAATCACCAATTACTTGTCTTTCACGCACAAGAATCACAAACTCTTCTTTTGATCTCTTTCACTCCAAAGCTTCATAATTGCACACTTGGATCAGCAATTCATTTGAGTGATTTTCAGAGAGATTTTTATAGTTACTTAGAAAGCTTTATAAACCTGGTTTGGTTTGTTGTTAAGCTTTAAATCCAAACAACTCTTTGTAATAAGAAAAGAACTTGCTCAATCAATACGTTACTATTGGTTGAGCAACTACCTTAGAAGGAAAGGTAGAGATCACCTTGGGTATAAGGTGGAAGATAAGCTTGTATAGCTTGACATAATTTTTGGTCTTGGGTTTAAGATCAAAAGAGAATAGTGGAAACCCTCACGTGGTGTGGGAAACTGGACTAGCCCAATTAAGGGTGAATCAATATAAACTCTTTGTGTTATACTCCTTCTCATTATCCTTATTCTCTTGCAAAACAGACACACTTACACACACAATAATATTCTGAAAGAATATCCCAAGAACGTTCTCTGTAATCTAACATAGACTAATCAGAGAACATTCTCTTAACATTCTCTACTTTCTGTTTTGTGTTTTATTCATTCTATTTAGTTTGATTTATCATATAACATATTCTACTAACGAATTGAGTTAATTTTTAAAGGGTGACAATTCAAACCCCCCTTTCTTGTGAAAATTTTTGCTACTTCAATTGGCATCAGAGCCCGGTCTTTAAGACTGAGCATCTAACAAGTGCTAGAGGAAAAGATTCAGGAAGGAAGTAATGACTAAAGGCGCAAAGTTCATAGCTGAAGGAGGATCATCAAATAGACCACCTCTATTTGAAGGAGAAGACTATTACTATTGGAAAGACAAAATGGAGTTATTTCTTAGATCACAAGACAACTACATGTGGTCAGTTATTGAGCATGGAGAATTTGAACCAACTATCACAAATAAAGATGTTACAAAGCCAAAGACTCAAGATCAATGGACTACTCAAGAATCAGAGAGAGTGCTTCTAAATATCAAAGCTAAGTTATTCTTGAAAAGCGCTTTATCCAGAGAAGAGTGTGATAGAATCATGGAATGCAAGACATCAAAGGAAATGTGGGAAACATTACAAACACATCATGAAGGAACTAGTCATGTCAAAGAAACAAGAATTGACATTGGAGTAAGAAAGTTTGAGCTCTTTGAAATGAAAGAAGATGAAATAGTGGATCAAATGTATGGAAGGTTCACAATCATCATAAATGAACTCAACTCTCTTGGAAAAACCTATAATACTACACATGAGAGAGTAAGAAAGATCCTAAGATGCTTACCAAAGAGTTGGAGACATATTGTCACAGCTATTACAGAAGCAAGGAATCTAACTGAAATGAAGTTAGAGAATTTGATTGGATCATTAAGAGCTCATGAATCAATTCTTATGGAAGACAAACCAATCAAGAAGAAAATGATTGCCTTGGATACTCAAGAGACATAATGTTCTCAAAATGATGAAGATGAAGGTGATTTCCTTCAAGAAGATAATGTAGAAGAATTAGTGCCCGTTTGGCCCGACTTATTTTCTACTTTTCTATTTAGCTTATTAAACGAAATAGAGAAGTATAAAATTGAATTTAGCCATATTTCTCTTTAAAAGTATTAGAGAAATAAACTAAAGAATTAAAAAATAAAAAAAAGTAGAATCTAACACATTTTTTCCTACTTTACTATTTTTAAGGAGAAGAAAAAAAGTAGAAAATAATCCCGACCAAACGGGCACTTAGTACTTATCACCAGAAGAATCCAAAGGCTGCTGTTGAGAAAGAATCAACTCAAAGGAAAATTTCCAGCTAGAAGAAATGGAATCAAACCTGAAACAGACCTAAGCAAAGTAAAATGCTATGGTTGTGAGCAATTTGGACATTACAAAAATGAATGTCCAAAAGAAAAGAAATCATCCTTCAGCAAGAAATCATTAATGACTACATGGGATGAGATAGATGAAGATGAAGAAGAACAAGAAGCCAACATATGTCTTATGACAAAATCAAACTCTGAGGTAACTCTTGATCCTTGTGCATCATGTCAAAAAACTGAACATTTATTTGATAATTTATTATATGACTCTCAACTTACTGCTCAAAAAAATGGACAACTTAGAAATAAGATTACTATGATAACCTTAGAAAAAGATAAATATAAAACTGAGGTAGGCAAACTAAATGAAATTATCTTTAGCATGCAAGAAAGTCGTAGAATAGAAATTGATAAACTAAATGATGAAATAAAGTCTCAAGAATGTTCTAATTTTCAAGAAGAAAATAGTTTTTTGAAACAGACCATCTCTAAATTAGAAATTGATATTACATGCTTTGTAAACTCCACAAAAACCTTTGAAAATATCATGGGATCACAAGTTGGAGCTTTAGACAAAACTGGAGTAGGTTTTAGAAACCATCAAAGTCAAAAACTATATGAAAAGTGTTTTGTTCCACAAAAGAGTTAAAAAGTGGTAAAATACAAATGTACTTTTTGTAACAAAGAAGGGCATCTTGAAAGATTCTGTTTTAGAAGAAATAGAAAGCTGAAATATGAAAGAAATCTCCAGAGAGAACATTCTCATAACGTTCTCGGAAAGTATCAACAGAACAGGAGAACATTCTCCAGACATTCTCAACAGAATTATTCTCAGAATAATCAGAGAAATCTTTTAGATAATGAAACATCTGTTAAAGAACATTCATATCAAAGTAAAAGAAGACCTTTCAAGAGACAAACTAACTCTCAAGGACCCAAAAGATTATGGGTACCTAAGTCACTATTAACATCAAATGTAGGAATGTCATCTAGTAGTCAAGAAAAAGCCATGGTACTTGGACAGTGGTTGCTTAAGACATATGACTGGAGATAAACAAAACTTCCTGTCACTTGTTGAAGAGGATGGTGACATAGTTACTTTTGGAAACAATGAAAAGGCTAGAATAAAAGGTAAAGGCACCATTGTTAAGATTAATTCTGGCAAGATTGAAAATGTGCAATATGTTGTTGGTCTTAAACATAACTTATTGAGCATAAGTCAATTATGTGACAATGGTTATGAAGTTGTTTTTCAAACCCTCACATGTGAAATTAAAAAATCTTTTTCAAATGAAATCTTATTTACTGGTTCAAGAAAAGGAAATATGTATGTCTTCTACTTAGATGAACTTCCTGTTGAATCTTGTTTCATCTCTCTTGAAAATGACAAATGGATTTGGCACAAAAGGACTGGTCATGTAAGCATGAAAACAATTTCAAAACTTTCCAAACTTGGCCTAGTAAGAGGTTTACCAAAAATCAGTTTTGATGTAGATAAAGTATGTGAATCATGTACAACAGGAAAACAAGTTAAAAGTAGTTTCAAACCAAAAGATTTTGTATCATCAAAGAAACCTCTTGAACTACTTCACATGGATTTATTTGGACCTATCAAAACTACTAGTCTTGGTGGTAAAAACTATGGTTTTGTCATTGTTGATGATTTCTCAAGATTTACATGGGTTTTGTTTTTAAAACATAAAGATGAATCCTTTGAGGTATTTAAAGCTTTTTGCTTAAGGGTTCAAAATGAAAAAGACTCCAAAATTATTTCAGTAAGAAGTGATCATGGAGGAGAATTTGAAAATTCTTTATTTGAATCATACTTTGATGAAAATGGCATATTTCACAATTTCTCTTGTCCAAGAACTCCTCAACAAAATGGTGTTGTTGAAAGAAAAAATAGAACATTGCAAGAAATGGCTAGGACAATGTTGAATGAATCAAATGTGGAGAAATACTTTTGGGCTGAAGCTGTCAACACTGCTTGCTACATCTTGAATAGAGTAACCATTAGAAAAATTCTCAACAAAACACCTTATGAACTTTGGAAAGAGAGGACACCGAATGTTTCATACTTTCACATCTTTGGTTGCTACTGTTACATCTTAAACATCAAAGATAACTTGGGAAAAATTGACTCAAAGTCAGAGAAGGGAATATTCTTGGGTTATTCTCTCACATCTAAAGCCTACAGAATCTACAACCTTAGAACCCAAATTGTAGAAGAAAGTATGCATGTCAAGTTTGATGAGTTTGAAGAACAAATAAATCCAAATGTCATCACTGAAGAAAAGGAAGAAGAAGAAAGTGAGAAAAATTCACAAGCTCATAACAATCAAGAACCTTCAATAAACAATGATGAAGAACCACCACTCAATGTTGATCAAGAGTCATTACCTAGTGTTCCTAAAACATGGAGATTAGTGAACAATCATCCTCAAGATCAAATTATTGGAAGCACTGAAGATGGTGTAAGAACTAGATGAGCTCTTCAAAATTTGGAGAGTGATCTCGCAATGATCTCTCAAATTGAACCTAGATCTATAGATGATGCTATCTCTGATGAATCATGGGTTGAAGCTATGAAAGAAGAGTTGCTACAATTTGAGAAGAATAAAGTATGGGATTTAGTACCACATCCTCAAGACCATTCAATCATTGGAACAAGATGGGTGTTCAGAAACAAGCTTGATGAAGATGGCAAGGTAATCAGAAATAAGGCTAGACTTGTAGCACAAGGTTACAATCAACAAGAAGGTATTAACTATGATGAAACCTTTGCTCCAGTTGCCAGGTTAGAAGCTATAAGAATTTTACTTGCATATGCATCTCATAAATGCTTCAAACTTTTTCAAATGGATGTAAAAAGT
Organism: Trifolium dubium; assembly: GCA_951804385.1. Classification (NCBI taxonomy): domain Eukaryota; kingdom Viridiplantae; phylum Streptophyta; class Magnoliopsida; order Fabales; family Fabaceae; genus Trifolium; species Trifolium dubium. Next base: position 30,580,562 of record OX638062.1, on the reverse strand, counting down.
GCTTTTTTAAATGGCTTTCTAAATGAGGAAGTTTATGTGCATCAACCTCCTGGTTTTATTGATGAGCATAAACCTAATCATGTTTATAAACTTACCAAAGCTCTTTATGGACTTAAACAAGCTCCAAGAGCATGGTATGATAGATTGAGCACTTTTTTACTTGAAAATGGTTTTTCTAGAGGAAAAATAAATACTACTCTTTTTATAAAAACTAACAAGGAAGAATTGTTTATTGTTCAAGTATATGTTGATGATATTATTTTTGGAGCTACTAATGAAAAAATGTGTGAAGCTTTTTCTAACCTTATGGAAAGTGAATTTGAAATGGGCATGATGGGAGAACTTAGATTTTTCCTTGGCTTGCAAATCAAGCAACAAGATGATGGCATTTTTATCAGTCAAGAAAAATACATCAAGGATTTACTCAAGAAATACAAGATGAATGAATCAAAAATCATGTCAACTCCTATGCATCCATCAACAAGTTTAGACAAGGATGAAAATGGTAAAAATGTATCTGAAAAGGAATATAGAGGAATGATTGAATCTCTTTTATACCTAACTGCAAGCAAACCTGACATAGTATTCTCAGTGGGAATTTGTGCAAGATTTCAAAGTGCTCCCAAAGAATCTCATTTAACTGCAGTCAAAAGAATCTTCAGATATTTGGTGGGAACACCTGATGTAGGCATATGGTACAAAAAGGGTACTCATTTTGATCTAAAAGCCTATTGTGATGCTGATTATGCTGGTGACAAATTAGAGAGAAAAAGCACAAGTGGTGCTTGTCAACTTCTTGGTGAAACTCTAGTCAGTTGGTCATGCAGAAAACAGAATACCATAGCACTCTCAACAATTGAAGCAGAATATGTGTCTGCAGCAAATTGTTGTTCTCAAGTGATATGGATCAGAAACCAACTTGAAGACTTCTCATTAAGGTACACAAACATTCAAATTTTTTGTGATAATACTAGTGCTATTAATTTGTCAAAAAACCCCATTCAGCATTCTAGATCAAAACACATTGAAATCATGCATCATTTTATATGTGATCATGTTAGTAAAAAGGAAGTTGAATTAATTTTTCTGGATACTGAAAATCAACTTGCTGATATTTTTACTAAACCATTGGTTGAGGATCGTTTCAATTTTATCAAAGAAAATTTGAAAATTATCAAAAATCCCAATTCCTTGTGAAACACGTTTTTAGGAGAATGATATGAGAACATTCTCTAAAAATTTTATGACTTTAGTTTTAAGTCATTTTAAATTCGTTCCTTGCATTTTATATGTGTTAAAGTTTTCAAAATTGATAGTACATATTCTTGGAGAATGCTTCTTCTTTTAGTCCCCTTGTTCTACTAGGCTATCTCCCTACAAACCTTTTTTAATGGTTTCAAGTACCATTATTATCTATCATAAATAGTGTCCTACCATGTCTAACTATCTCACATATCCAAGCTATCTTTTCACTAATACACCCACTACCTTCTCTCTCCAAACCGTTCCTTCTTCTTCTCTCCACTACCATAATCAGTTTTCTTTTTCAAACAAAACTCAAAACTCAACAATGGCTAGAACCAAAGTTCCCGTCTTTAAAAGAAACCGAACACCATCACTCTCACCTTCTCCTCCCCGTTCTCCCTCACCTCCGTCACCACCGTCACCTCCACCATCTGAAAACCACTCTGGCTCATCTCACAGTGAAATGGGTCATGAAGATCTATCTAAAGCTCTAATAGTTTTTGTCCCTCCACAAGAAGAAACCTTCTCTGATCATTCTTTGAATATTCTCCAAGCTGAACCTCCTTCACCTAAACCCTCTACTCCGCTGCAAAACCCCTCTTTTGAAAATGTAACTGTAGCAAGTGAACATAACCTCTCTCCATCACAAAATCTTCCTTCTAAACCCTCTGATGTTTCACAAACTGATGAACCTATTCAATCTTCTTCTCCTAAACCAGTTTCACCTTCACCAAACTCTTCATCTTCCCTAAACTTCTCTGACCCACCTTCTCCAACACCAAACATTGTTGAACAAGATCAACAAACACCCTCTGCCGAGCCAAACACAAAATCACCTCCTTATGTGCGAAAAATGAGAAGAACAAAATCCTTTGATGCATGCACTATCAGAAGGTCTGCACACATTCTGTCTGGGTTTGGTACTAAGAGAAATGTGGTTATTGACAACACTGTCTTTACTATTACTGATTCTGATGAAGAAAAGGAAAAGGAAGAAACACGTGAGAAATCCCCTCCTATCATTTCTCTCAAAAGGACTGTTCCAATCACCAAGCCTAAACCTTCTTCTTCTTCTGCTAAATCTGAACCTGTCAAAGAAAAGAAGATCAAAGAAAAGGTTTTTGTTGCTGAGAAGAAACCAAGGCAAAGAAATATGCCTCTAATTCATTCTGAACAAAAGGAGAAGTTCAATGATTATTGGAAAATCAAGCCAATAAGTGCTGGCAAGTACTTTGATTTTGATGAGCTGAAGAAAAATCGAATTGACTTAACAAAGTTCACTGATCGCTTGGATTGGACCTCTTTTTTTAAGATCAAAGAGTTCATATTCCCTTTGTTGATTCAAGCCTTCTACTTCAATGCCAAAGTGAGTCCTGACAAGGATAAGTTAGTTTCAAATATCAAGGGTGTAAAGATTGAACTAACTCCAGAGAAGATTGGAAAGCTTTTGGGAATTCCTTGTGATGGATCAACTCTCTATGAAGGAGACTGGTATTCTACTCTCAATTTGAACAAAGATGAGCTGATTGTGGAAATGTTCACAAGTGAAAGTGCTATGATGACTAAGCCTACCTCTTCCAAGCTACAACATGAGTACAAGATGCTGAATAATCTCTGTCTTAACAATATCTTTCCAAAAAGTGGAAGCAAAGATAAGGTCACCGACAATGACATGTTGGTAATGTATCATCTGTATAAAGGTAAGAGACTCTCACTTCCTCGCATCATTCTGCAACACATGATGCATACTGCTCTATCTAGCACTAGGAAAGTTGTTTTACCTTATGGAATGCTGTTAACAAAAATCTTTGAAGATTTTAAGGTTGACTTGACTGGTTACATTAGTGAAAATGCATGTTCTACTTTTGGTGTTAAAAACCTTAGTCATATGAAGAATGAATTAGATGAAAAGGCTGTGAAGATCACTGGTTTGAAAAGAAAAAGAGAGGCAACACCTGAGAAAAATACTGCTGGAGAACATCAAGAGAATGTTCTCCTAGAAGAAAATGTTGCAGGGCAACGTCAGGAGAACGTTCTCCTAGAAAATGAGGTTGCAGGAGAACAACAAGAGAATGTTCTCCTGACGTTCCCCTGCAACATTTTCCATGCCATGGAAAATACCTCAACTCTTCTTGGAGCTTCTACTGATACTCTTCCATCATATTGGGACACCTCTTTACACTTTGGAACACCTTTTACCAACCATCCACCAAGAACGGGTAAACAACTCCAAGGATTCTTTACAACATCTTCAATGAATTCTACTTTGTTTTCTCCTGTCATGAACTCTTCTCAAGGAAGTTTAGAGAACATGTTTCATCCTGAGTTTGTGCAAAATTTGCTAAGTCCTGACAATCACTTTCAAGGAGGTACCAATTCATCTCACTCTTTACCTTCAATCCCTTCCTCTTTTGGAACGTTGAGTACTTTCCTTTCACCTGGAAGTACTGCTTCAGCTGAAGCTTGGGATAGGTTTTTAGGATATTCTGCTAAGTTAGTTGGTGGACCTTCATATACTAGGCCAACTAAGCAGCAAAAGCTTGAGAAGGAAAATGCTAAGCTGAGAAAAGGCCAGGCCAAGATTATGCTGACTTTAGAGATTTAGAATAACATGATGCAACATATGATGCACCAACAAATGATCATGAAAAAATGGGCTGAAACTGAAATTTGTCCAAAATTTGGAATTGCACCACCCTTTGCTGATCCAATGCCAGTGTTTGATAACTTTCCATCCCCTAGTACCTCATCCTCATCATCTGCTTCTTCTGAGTTCTAATCCTTTTTACCAAAGCCCCCTCTTTTTGATTTCTGACAAAGGGGGAGAATAGTTGGGGAAAACAAGGGGGAGTAGAAAAGAAGTCTTTTAATCAATCAAGTTTTCTGTTTTAATCAATCAAGTTTCAAGTTTTCAAGCTTTTCTAGTCTGCAAGAACGTTCCCTGATCATTCTCTGGAATTGATCTTTTTGAAATAGGAATTATTATGCAAAGCAAAACATTTGATATCAGCTCTGAGAATGAAACAAGAAAGACAGACATCATTCTCTCATCATTCTCTGGACTCCTACGTGTTTGTTCTTCAAAGTCAAAGCACTTATTTATTTTTAGTTATAAATGAACAAGACAAAGGAGGAGTTTTCAGGAGAATTTAAGCACAAGATCTCTACAGCAACTTATTCCTTTATGGCAAGAATATTGATACAACATCTTATGGGACTTACTATTTTAAGCCATCACATGGAGCATGTGCCAAAGAATGTTCTTTGACCTCAAGACATAATAAATTATCATTTGAATTTATTATGATGGAAATGAACATAGACCAATGAGGAGAAGACAACAACTCTTTCACTATGAGTTGTCATGTACTTGCAAAGACATATTCAATGTTCATTCTCCAAGAAGTGATAGTCCTTTCTCCAAGAAAGGCTATACTCTATTAACTATCAAGCCTGTACTTGCAAAAGTACTTTTCAAATAGCTTGGATCAGATCACAGCTGGTTACTTGGAAGTAAAGCTGTTCCCACACCATTCTCCCACTATTCTATGAAGATATCATAAGAGAATGTACACAGTCCTATAAGAATGTTCTTTCATCTTTCTCCCTGAAGCATTGTTCTCATATGATAGCAAAATTCAAAGGCAACGGTCACACTTGCTCATCAAGTAATGAAGGTACAATGCTAGCTCATCAAGACGCTCCTCTTGGAGAACATTCTCAGAACATTCTCCAACTCAGTTTTCATATGTGAGTAACGACTAGTTTAATGTTAGATCTCTGATTTTCTGATACATTCTCCAAGATTCCAAAGGCTTTTCGACAACTATAAATAGCATGGAATACTCAGGAGCACAACAAGAGTTTTGAAGCAATATCAATCATCAATTACTTGTCTTTCACGCACAAGAATCACAAACTCTTCTTTTGATCTCTTTCACTCCAAAGCTTCATAATTGCACACTTGGATCAGCAATTCATTTGAGTGATTTTCAGAGAGATTTTTATAGTTACTTAGAAAGCTTTATAAACCTGGTTTGGTTTGTTGTTAAGCTTTAAATCCAAACAACTCTTTGTAATAAGAAAAGAACTTGCTCATCAATACGTTAATATTGGTTAAGCAACTACCTTAGAAGGAAAGGTAGAGATCACCTTGGGTATAAGGCGGAAGATAAGCTTGTATAGCTTGACAGAATTTTTGGTCTTGGGCTTAAGATCAAAAGAGAATAGTGGAAACCCTCACGTGGTGTAGGAAACTGGACTAGCCCAATTAAGGGTGAATCAGTATAAACTCTTTGTGTTATACTCCTTCTCTTTATCCTTATTCTCTTGCAAAACAGACACACTTACACACACAATAATATTCTGAAAGAATATCCCAAGAACGTTCTCTGCAATCTAACATAGACTGATCATAGAACATTCTCTTAACATTCTCTGCTTTCTGTTTTGTGTTTAATTCATTCTATTTAGTTTGATTTATCATATATATTATCCTACTAACGAATTAAGTTAATTTTTAAAGGGTCACAATTCAAACCCCCCCTTGCTTGTGAAAAACTTTGCTACTTCAGCTGGTTCATGGACCAGGTCAAACCGGTTCGGTTCGGTTCGTTTCTATTTGGTTTTGGGTTGGTTCATGAAACTGGGCTTGGACTATTACTATTTGCTGTGCGCGTTTTTTGTGGCTGCACCCCCTCTGGATAGGTTCATCAACTAGGCTTTGGGCTTACTTCATTTTCTGATCTGTTTATGTTCTGCACTCCCATTTTCAGGTTTGCACCCCCTTTACTATCTTCACTAATTTACATGCATTTTATTATCATCTTTGTTTAGCTTATTTGAATAAGTGATTATTTGAGGCAATAGCTTATTTAAGCTTATTGAGCCCAAATTTTACACTAATATTTTAGGTAATTCTTTTGAGATTTAATTTATTTATTTTTTTTAATTGCTTATCTTTGATTATGTGTTAGTACTAGCTTATTCAATAAGTGCTTATTTGGGACAATAGCTTATTTTAAGCTTATTGAGCTTAAACTCTTACACTAATATTTTAGCTTATTTCTAAGTTCTCATTGATATGTGTTTTGCATAGGTTCGATTATCATTCATTTGCTCTTCTCATGATATGTGTTTCATGTTCACATTTTTGCATTATATTTTACATTACATTTTCATGCATTACATCACAATCTATATTTTGCATATTACATGACATTCGACACTTTTTTACATCACACTACAATTTCACAATACATGTTTCACTACACATTTTTACATGCATACATGCATTTGCATTTAGGATAGGACAATGCACCATTTAAAATGCATGTTAGAGACAATATGTTACTTTATAAAATCATTGAGCTCTAGCACTAGCATTAATAGTTAATGACCATTTTTGGCCTAAATTCATTTTTTGTCATGTTTGTTATTTGTTTCTTTTTTCTCGCTAATTTAAAAAAAAATGTGCGATGATGTTTTATATGACTTTGTTCTCTTTGCATTTTTTCACTCTTTGTCACATTCACATTGCATTTGCACACACACACTTTAAATCAATATTTGATATTTTGTTTTCTTTTCTTCGTAAGTGCATTTCATATTCATGTTTATTTCTCCGCTTGCATTTTTATTGCCTTTTATTATTTTTTCCATTTTGTTCGATATGGTTGTAATAATTATTCGATTTGGTTGTAATAGCGTAGGACTTTATCGCTTTTGACACTCCACACACAACGCTAAAAAACCAAGCATAAAAACGAACTTTCATTTCCGAAGAGGCGCGTTAGTAATTTTCTTTAGAAAAAATAGAAAACAAACAAAAAACTTCTTCTCTCTCTTATAAAAATTCTTTAGTCCAAATCCAAATTAGTCGCACGATTAGTTTAAATTTAAACTTTAAATTTACTTTTATGTCACAACTTTCTCTTCTCAATCCAATCTCCACATGCACACACATTTCTCTCTATGCAATAAACTAGAGGTTACCATGGAGTACCATGGACGTTTAGGATGCTAATACCTTCCCTAGGCGTAACTAACCCCCGAGCTTAGAATCTCTATTTTTAAACGGTTTTCGACACTTTCCCCTCTTTGGAAATCCCAAAAATTCCCGTAATACACCCTTAGACCTGAAACCACTATGTACCCTAGATGTAGAGTCAAGTACTTTGTTGCTTATCTAACATTGTCCTTAACTGGATAATACGAAAGGCAGATGATGGGTACTTCACAAAGCATGTTGAGGGAAAGTAGTGACCTAGATGAAGTTTGTCAATCCTGCATAACAAGATAAATGTCTTCGTACGAATATTGAACTAGACAAGGATGACACGGTCTATGGCATGTGTTCAATATAGACATAAGGGCAAAGGGGGTAATTCTACACACTTGTATTATCACAAAAGGTAATGTTTAGATCACATGTTAATTTCTTGTAACTTGGGTAGCACTAATGTGTTGCTAGATACCGCTCATTGTTTATTGTATTAAATATAAAATTTAATATAATTGTCAACGTTACGGAAACCTACATGGTCACACACATAATGACAGTCTTATATGAGAATAAGATAATTAAAGAACACCGTAAGGTATGGTGTACCCAAGAGGAATATGGAATGTGATAAGGGTATCACAGTAATTAAACAAGCAAACACACCGTAAGGTATGGTAGGCGTGCGCGGACATGAGCATGCACTCATGTGTTTGTTTAATGGGCTTTAATTTTTTTTGTTGCCTAAGACAAGTGGTTCTATAAATAGAGCTCTTATGCTAAAGCACAAAAAATACAACAAGAAACACCAGTATTCGTGAAACAGTTTCAATTACACAAGAAAAAAAGTCTTGAGAACTTTAGAGTTGCAAAACTCTAAAATTATATTTCTCATTCTCTCAGCATATAAGCCTGCATACAAAGGAGCTAGCACTCTCTTGAAGGTAGTTCGTGAGCATCGGCCGGGTTCGGGCGGTTTCGGGCCCAATACGTCTCATATTTATGAAACCGAAATTGGATTTATCAGGCCCAATTCCGCCCAAATCTACAATCGGTTTCGTCGGTTTTCGGTTTTTACGGTTTACGGGTAAATCGGGTGGGTTGAAACGGTTTTAGACCACATAAAAAATGAACCATTTTTTTATTTTTTTCTCTAATAATTATTTTTCTGTAAGCCTGTCAAAAAAAATATTCCTAAACATCAAATTTTATAAACTCTATTTCTACACTATCTTATATTTATACTATTTAAAAAACACATTAAACATATAAAAACATAATAATAATAATAATAATAATAATAATAATAATAATAATAATTATAATAATAATAATAATAATAATAATAATAATAATAATAATAATAATAATAATAATAACAACAACAACGAAGGATAACATAATGTCTTAATAATTAGTAATAATTCTACATGATTAATAACATTCCTTCATAGTTCATAGGATGTAGATAACACTCCTTCATAGGAAGAGGATGAGGACATCTGCTTGTGCTTGATCACATTGTAGGGACTTCAGTGGTAAATTACACCCACATCAAATAGTAATTACTAGTTACAAGTTCTAAATTAAAATATACTACATAAGTTTTTGATGAGAACATATAGTAATCATCCAGCATGCTTTTTCACTGATAGTAAATATCAAAGCAATCCACAACTAGGTACAAATAGACATTGATTTAGCCTCATCAAGTCACCAACCAACAATCTACCTTGCAAATTCCACCTTCTGCAACATATATAAAAAATAGTAGCAATTAGTATTAAAATTTTAAAACCAAATAGCAATAGTATTATACATATTTATTAAAATAATCAATTTCTGTTAAATTGAGTAGTAAAAGTTATACCAAAGTGGCAAACGCAGTAACAATTGCAGAATTGCAACTTCCTTTCTTGCATTTTTCTATCTCTTAATCTTGATTCCTGGGGCAGATCAATCAAAATTGCATATATAATTTCTATTCAATTAAAATAGAATTGCACAATTCCAAAACTGATCCAATTTAACAATTATACCTTCAGTTTTTGCAGCATTGCAAAAGGAGAGAATTTGAATAATACAAGTGGACCTACAACAAAACAGAATTTTAAAACAAAGTTGAATGGAATAAACAAAATTTTCAAACAAAGCATGTCAAAATCTATATTCAAGTAAATACTCACAACTTAAAACCAACAGTTTGAATGAATAGCAAGCAGCAGTAGAAGGCAGTAGTACAGTACCAAAGCATCAAGAGATTGTGACTGGAAGTTCCAATTAACAAAATAAATTCAATTAAGCATACCATATATTTGCTTATACAAAAATAAGCTCAATAGATTCTCACATTGCATGATAAAATCAGGTTCGAATGCAATGCTTCATTCAAAATACCGGATACAATTTCAGATTCAAAAAATTGTCTTTGTTCTTAGATTCCATAGACAAGTCCTTCCAAAATAACAAGCAGGTCCACTATCCTTTGAGTCATGTCTTAGCATTGACTCCAAAAAATTCAAAAAAAGATAGATCTGCAAGAAATAGAATAAATAGAATATAACATTGAACTTATAAATTTTAAACATCTATTAGGATAATAAATAACGAAATAATTAAAAATACCATAAACTTTTCATTCACAACCAGGAGGTTGTGAGTGGGAAGAAGATGCACCAGCTGCTGATGTAGATGCAGAAGGTCCAGAACCTCCAAAAGATGTTGAAGCTATAGATTGGCACAATTCTAGTAAAACAAATTTGACAATTGTTAATGAAAATGTATATAAATATCTATTGCAAAATATTAAAAACATATTTAAAAGAAAGTTCAATGTAAGTTCAATACCTTTAACAATTCTTTCAGACGTTTCAAGCTCCTCTTGGGTAATCAACTCATTTGGTTGAGAGTAAGAAGGCATCATCAACCAATTTTGAGTGCAGATTAATGCCTCAGCCATTTCCGGATTTAGACAACTCCTAAAAGTGTCTATAACTCTACCACCAGTACTAAAAGCACTTTCAGATGCTACTGTTGAAACAGGAGTAGCAAACACATCTCTAACAAGACTAGACAACACCGGAAACCTTGAGCAGTTTTGTTTCCACCACAAAAGTACATCAAACTTATCATCTCCATCCATGTTGGCTTCATCCAAATACTTCTCCAGCTCATTTTTGTTATCAATTGAATTGATTGCTTTCAAATAACTCTTAAAAGCATCAGGTTTATCCAATTGTGTTGGCTGCTGAACTAAAGCACTACTTTCTACAAATGACCCCAAAGAAATACCACTAGATGAAGGACTAGCCCTATACTGTTGGCTATGGGCTGAAGCATACCAATCATACATTTTGGCCAAATTGGCTTTGATTTTTGTTAACAGATTATTACCCACATTGGGTTGATCATTGTACATTGTAGGAAACAGATACTCCAAATATCTCATCTTAAAGCATGGATCAAGAATAACACCAAAATAAATCAGTTCATTCATGTTAGCCAAACCCCCCCAATATTTATCATATTTCAATTTCATATCCTTCCCCATTGCACTCATAACAGGATCTGAATCCATAATGGCCATTTTCACCTCATTGTGTATTTTGGCTAAGTGGTGGAATGCACCATGTATGGACACATGAGTAGAAGTTGAAAAAAAATTGGTGGCATCATAAAAGGTTTTCAAGAATTTCATAAAAGCCTGTGCCTTATCCCAATCATCACAATTAGGGGGAGAAGATAAAGGCCCAAAGTACTCAAGATAATCGGTATCTTCAATGTCAAGCTTATCAAAAGCGACTTGGTACTTTTCAGCCGACTCAAGCATTAGGTAAGTTGAGTTCCATCTAGTAGGAAGATCAAGACAAAGACCCTTTTGTGACACAATACCAGCAAACCCGACACACTCTTTAAACTTTTTAAATCTTTCTTTAGATGACCTCGTAAACCTCACAGCAAGCCGAATTTTACAAATGACCGATTGATTGGTTTTCAACCCATCGTTCACAATTAAGTTCAGAATATGAGCACAACACCTAAAATGCAAATACTGTCCATCTAACACTAACCCATTCATGTTATTAATTCTTCTTTTCAAATATGCGACAGCCACATCATTTGATGATGCGTTATCCACAGTAATTGTAGAAACATTTCGAAGACCCCAATTCCGTAAACTTTCTTCCACTTGCTTACCAATTGTATCACCTTTATGGTTAGGCACTACACAAAAGCTTAGAATTCTTTTATTATAGTTCCACTCGTTATCTATGAAATGGGCTGTGAGGACTAAATATCCTAGATTTTGGACAGATGTCCAGCAATCTGTTGTGAGTGCAACCCTTGAGCAATCAGACCTAAACAAGGCTCTCAACTTTGCCTTTTCCTCTTGGTACAGTTTAAAACAGTCTCTAGGTATTGTGTGTCTTGAAGGGACAACAAATTGTGGTTGTAAAGTTCTACAAAGGTTCTTGAAGCCCTCACCCTCAACTACCCGAAAAGGCTGTTCATCTAAGATAATGAATTTAGCCAAAGCCCTCCTACAAAACTCAACATTAAATTTATGGCTTGCTGCTCCTAACTCTGACCCACCTACTCCATTAGGGCCAAAAGTTAGTACTGTTTGATTTGGGTCATTACTTAAGATATTGGGATTTTTTGGACAAATTTTAGAGTGAGCAAGCATGTTAGTAGTGCCATGAGATTTAGTGTCGCAGAGATACCTCTTACCACAATAGTTGCAAGCAGCTGTTGGATCAGCAACTTCAGACTCAGGAAGTTTTGTGAAATGGTCCCAAGCTGGTGAAGTTTTCCGAAGGCCGCTAGCATTAGGCTTTCCCTTCTTTGATGGTTGGGATGGTAGCCCGGTAGGATCAGCAGCAACAATATTTTCAGTTCCTTGAGTTGCAGCAATGTTTTCAGTTCCTTGAGTTGCAGCAATGTTTTCAGTTCCTTGAGTTGCAGCAATAGGAGGCTGAATTACATAAGTTGTTGCAATAGGAACCTGACTTCCTTGAGTTGCTGCAATAGGAACTTGACTTCCTTGGGTTGTTGCAATAGGAGCCTGACTTTCTTGAGTCGCTGCAATAGGAGGTTGAGTTCCATGAGTTGCTGAAAAATGAAAAAATCAAACTCATTAATATTTCACAAGTTTAAAATAGAAAAGAAGTAAACAAGGAAATGGAAAGACAGAATAAATTCAGATTACGACATAATTTTTAGGAATAAAAGGTGGAAAATTTCATCCAATAATTCTAGTGTAACTAACATTTACTAATAAAATTTCGATATTAGAAACACACCAACATAACATGGCAAGTGGAGCACTATAATTTTATCACTAAAGACTAAACATTTACCAATGTCAGATTTGTGAAGCAACACTGGCTTTATTTCAACAAAATTAGAAGTAGGTTAACAAAAGATTGCATATCCTTACCACTACATTTTAAGATATTAATCAACTCAAGTAAATGAATGAATATATGTGAAACACAGTTTCAGACTAATGATAACTACATGAAGGGAAAATAAAAAGGAACCATAGGGGCTGTTTGGCAACTCTTATAACAAGTTGCATTCTTTAATCATCAATTGAAGTCATAAACCCTATATGTATTGGTTTTATTAATTGGCAGAGATATGTACTAGGTATACACATCTAGCCACAAGAAAGAAGAGCACTACATAGGATACAAACAAAAGTCAATCTCCCTTACAACAACACGGAGGAGAGATATAACAATGGCAACAAACACCTACTAACCAAAAATAAGACAACCAAACAATAGCAAAAGACATATGCAGCACCAAAAGATGGAAAAAATCATGCATCATACACCACACCAGAGGACCACATCATCGTTTACTTCATAATATGCATAACATCTATTGGAAGGTTACATATTACTTTTGGATTTAGGTTGCAATTTATAATAACATATCATTTTCAGCTGCTTCCTTGTCCATCTTTTTCTCTAGCAATGTTCAACAAGTTAAGATACTCTCTCAATCTGATAAAGTGTTTAAAATTAAAAATAATAATTAATATTACAAAAATAAAAGACAAAAAGTAAATGAAACAAATAAACTCTACAATATTAACCAAAAATTGAAATAATAATGAAATAAAACCAATCTTAAAGATGTAAAAGAAATTAAAAAAAAAATTAGACCCTAGATTTACAAACACAAGGAATCAGAGTTTAAAATTAAAACAAATCTAAGCATAGCTTTACAAAACTATATGAAGCTTAATATTAAGCCTAAAATGGAAGAAAAAACAATGAAGTTAATCTTTAAGCTGTGAAAGAAATTAAAATAATCAAAAAAACATGAAAAGAAAAACCCAACAACATGTTGAGTAAATGAACAAGGAAAAAAAACTCACAATAAGTTGTTAGAAAAACAAGTTTAAAAAGCTCACAAGTCACAAGTTGTCACAAGAAAAAAGTTATAAAACTTACAAAATAAGGTGCGAAAATCAGAGATGAGAACTTAGGTGATGAGATGTTGCGATGAAATGGAATGATGAGCGATTTACAGTGAGTGTGAGGGCGGCGGCGGTAGTGGTGGTGGTGAGTTCATGATGTAGATCTGTTAGGGTTTGTTTTTGAAGAGTGAATGGGAGAAAATGTTTTTCTTTCAGCGTTGAGATCTGAGAATTTCTGAGTGTGGGAATTAGGGTTCATTTATTGCTTACTTTTATACCATTGGATTTACTAGTGATTGGGTTGGGCTTTTTTCTTTGGGTTGGACGGTGAGACCAAGTGAAACACTGAAATTATGATATTTAAATGAAATATGGCAGCATGTCGGTCGGGTTCAGTTTAGGCGGTTTTGGATTTATCAAAACCGAGCCCGACCAATTCAGTCCACATGAAACTGATTTGCTTCACCCGCCACCCGCTTTATCCATTTAAACCCGCCCGGACTCTTTTTTCTTCGGCCGGTTTTTTCGGGTTCGGCCGGGTCCGGTTTTTTTGCTCAGTCCTAGGCGTTGTTCTTCGTCATCAACGCTCGTGATGATCCTCTTTTCATGAATCAAAGGTTTCTTCCCTACAAGAGGTAAACCTTAAACACATGATCATGCTCATTCGCGTAAGGATCATTAAAGGAAATTTTTTATATTCCACTGCTATTATTGTAACGCCCGTTTATTTTATGTTTGGTAGAGTTTAGAGTTATATTTAATTGATTTATGTGATTATGTGATTTGTTTATTTAATTAAATGGTTTTATTAATAGTTAGTAAGAATAAGATAGGAATTAGATTATTTTAGAATTAAAGGGGTGGAGAAATAATTAAGAGGAAACAAAGAAATTAGTGAGAATTAAATATTAATTAAAATTAATTAGAATGAAGGAGGTTAAGAAAATGATAGTCAGTCATATATCTACTACTACAATAATAAAGTTAATTACTACCAATTTCTCTAAATTACCCTCATTAAACATAATGAAGTTATTAATTTAATAGGCATATTAGTCATTTTACCAATTGAAATTTCTGGCAGTCAGTAGTAAGATGCTTTAGCAATTGCTACAGCATCTACGCACAGAACAGATAACATAAAAGTATTATAGGACATAAACATAAATAACACAAGTGTTTGTTAACAAAGTTCGGCGCAAATAGCCCTAGTCTGGGGGATACCAATCCAGGAAGGAAATCCACTAAGTAAAACGAATTCAAAGTCAAACTCCTCGTTTGCACTTCTCACTTCCTAACTACCCGTATAGACTTCTACCTAGGAACTCCTAGATATGAGAACCTCTGCTCACTCCCTCTCAGTTTGAAGACTTCCACGCAAACAACCTCTGGTTCACTGATCTTTGCACTGGCATTAAGTTCAATGAATAAACACTTAAACGAGAACACTCTCAAACATAGAAATAAACTCCGTACCTAACGGCTTAGGAGAAATCTCACAATAAACAAAACACACAGCCTATGTCTTTATCATGTATCAACGTGATACAGGAAAGGCTCACAAGTTCACTACTTTAACATATAACCAACGCACGCTTTAGTGAATACAAAAACAACCGACTCCGTACTTCACAGCTTAAGAGTAGTACACAAAAAACTTCATACTTAAAAGCTTAGGAGTGCACACGTTAAAGCACAAGGCTTTAACCACGAAACCCTAAAAACCTAAATACACCATTTTTGTGAATAATGGCTTCGCTACTGACTTTAGGTTTTACACATGTATATATAGATTTTCCATGATGCGCTTGTCTTGTTCCTGAAGAATAGGAGTCTTCAAAAATATATCCAATAAGTCTTCAGCAACAAACAAATAATTTCTAAAATATATAAGATATGTTTTAGAATTAAATCTTCACACAAGAGATTACTTGTGACACAAGGTGCACGTGTTGTGCCAGCTCCGCCTTAAACAAATATAATTTCTAAAACAAATCTTCTGAAAGATATCTTTTAGAAATAACAAACAAAAACAAAAACGTGCACGCGCCTAGAAGCTTCCGATCACAGCATACTTAGATGCTTCAGCATTTCCTAGAGCATGTGACAAAATGGGTTTTTGCAAAATTATAGCCAACATACAAAAACGCCAACACTATTTAAAATTTTCAGATTTCAAAATTACCTTTTTAATTATGACTATGTTTCCATTACGATTGTCTAATTTTTAATGCTCCTAAGTCCCAATACACGTTAGTGAAAACAAAATCCCAATACACGAAGATAAAAGGCGCACATCCCTTTTGAGAAGCAATTTTTTTTTTCTTATCAGTAGTCTATCTTTTTTTTTTTTTTTGGTCAGGTAGCCTAGCGGCATGAAAATCACCTTTTAAAGGTGAATAAGTGGGCATACCGGGTTCGAACCTCGGTCCCTGCACAAATGTGCACAATGTCCAACCAATTGAGCTAAGCTCATGGGACTTATCAGTAGTCTATCGAACAAAAACGTATAAAAATTGTGAGAATTACTTAATCAAATATTATACTCCCTTCATCTTAAATTATAAGAAAAAATTATGTTTTTTATTTAAATTTTTCTTGCATTGCACGAGAATATATAAAAATATTTTTTATTGGTTATTGTTTATTGAGAGAAGAAGAGCCAAAAAATTAGATGTAATTTATATTTAATTTTATGAGAATAAATAAAAAATATTTTGAAAATGTTTTTTACTTATAATTTAGGACAAAATAATCTTTTTAATTTATAATTTAGAACGGAGGAAGTACTTCATTCTATCTCAAATTATCACCAAAAAGTTCTTTATTTTTATCAATTTAATTATTCAAATCAAAGTGTGTTATGAAAAATATTCAAATCACCTAAAGATGTAGTTTTTTATTTACGGAATCAGCCAAAAATGTAGTTACGACCTTCCAATTGGAATTGCCAAAGAATCCCATTTCTCTAAAATCGAAAATGCAATATCCATAGGAAAAAAATGGTTGAAGTTGATTGGATTTAGGAAAAAAATGGGTTGTGACTTAGGTTAAACTTGAATGGATTTATAGGAAAGGAAAATGATATTTTTTTTAGTATCAAAATATAAGTCATTTTGAGAAGAAAAAAAATTGTACAAAAATATAAAGCATTTTACAATATTAATGAAGAATTTAATATGATATTGATGAAGGATAATTTTGTAAACTAACTCATAATTTTAATAGTACTATTTTTAGTCTTTATTTTATTTTTTGAATGCAATTTTAATCTCTCTTATAATTAAATTTATAGCCATGTTTACCACTTTATAAAATTTTCATTTATCAAAATTTATAACTTTTTAACATGAAATAAATTTCATATGAATTTTTTAAAAACCAATATGTTCATTTACTGAAAATTATTATTTAATTTATCTTACATAAAAAAAATTAAATTTTAATAAAAGAATATTTTATCAAATCGTATCCGCATATATAAACATATAAAGATTTCAACGGGTTGCTGTTCGAATAATTTAACAGGTTTTGAATATATAAAATAAACAAATATTTTATAAAAATAATTACAATAATATAATATTTTAAAATAATTCATAAATTTTTTTAAAATTAATTATATCACCTTTATTTTTCTATTAATAATTAACATACCCGTGCATCGCACGGGTATTTTTCTAGTTAGTCAAAAAAAAAAAGGATAGTCAGAGAAAAGAAAAATTATTTTTTTACGTGAAAACAGAGAAGTTTGAGAAAAAGGGGAAAAACCAAGAGCAAGAGAGAAGAGGCTAGAGGAGCTAGGACCTTTGTAATTCAATCACACCAGGTAAGGGTGGGGTTTCACTTCTCTAATTAAGGGCTTAATTCTTCATGTTTGAGTAGTGATTCATGAGAAAATGGGTAGAAATGAGTTTAGGGTTTAATTTGTGAATTCCCATGAAAACTGATGAATTGTGTGTTGTTACTGTTAATTTTAATGTATGAAAACTTATGAATTGGTGTCGGAATTGTTGAGAATGATAGAGTTTAGAAAGAATAGGGTTGTCGGTAAAAAGAATAATTGTTGACGAATAGAGCTAATAATTGTGCATGAATTGGAGTTGGATTGTTGTGTTTTGTGTCGTATTAAGTTAGGTTATGTAAGAGTGAATTATAGGGCCAAGTTTGGTGAAAATCGGAGTTAAAACAAAGTTTTTGGGTAAAAAATGTCACCCTTCCCGAGAGCTGCATAGTGACAGCATCTCCTGCTTCATGTTCTTGCGCTTTTTCACATGTTTTCCGTTTTGAACTAGGTTTTGGTGTAAACATGAAAGTTGTAGATAATTGTGTTAGCTTTTTAATGGCTTTGGTTTGACTTCAAAATCATCAGTAGAACTTAAGTTATGGTAAACTTACTACACGTAGGTCACAGTGAAATTTCAGTTTCTGTACCCGAATTTGAATTAAAAACTGGTATTGATCGGTACAGAATTGGCCTTAGTTCTAGACGCGAAAGTTGTAGATAGTTGAATTGTCTTTCCAATGGCGTTGGTTTGATACAAATCTACCTTGCGAATAATTTTATATGAGTTTATGAAGTTATGTGACGAATTAAGAATATTGTGGAGAAAAGTCCTTGTCAACGTCAAGGTTATCGAGTCGTAAGACATTGTTGTCTATGTTGTAAACCACGTTGGCCTAGTTTTGGCATTGAGATGTTGATGTAAAGTTGTTGTTAGTCGTCGTGTCGCATATTGGACATTGGGTGCTTGATTCTCCGTATTCTAAGATGGGGGCTTGATGCTCCGTTTTTAAGATGGGAGCTTGATGTCATGTAGCCGAATTAAGGCATTGGAAGTTGGGGGCTTGATGCTCCGTTTGGTACCACATGCATAAGAGCCTTGCATAGTCGAGTCGAGTCGTTGCATTTGTTGAGTCGAGTCATGTCATGAGATGAGAAAAGGGATTTAATGAAGGATAAGATGAGATGATGATTATGTTTTTAAGTTGATTTATTTATTGCATGATTTATTATGCTTTTAATTATTGAATTGTGATTTCACCCCTTCTGTTGGAATTGCCGCCTTGTGGGTGTTGTGGGGATTTTGGGATTTCCACCACTACATTGACCTTTCATTTCCAAAGAGGGGAAAGTGTCGAAAACAGTTTAATCAGAGAGATTTTAAGCTCGGGGGATAGTTACGCCTAGGGAAGGTTTTAGCACCCTAAACGTTCATAGTATCCTATGATAACCTCTAGTTTATTTTTATTTTTACTTTTATGTGCCTAGAGCTGTCAAATGGGCCGGCCCGGCCCAGCCCGACTTGGCCCGGTGGGCTTCGCGCTATTCATGGGCCAGACTGGCCCGGCCCATTTTCTTGTTGGACCATATTTGGTGAGCTCGGCCCGGCCCTCTAAAAGTATGGGCCGGCCCGATGGGCTTATGGCCCGCTTCGATCCAAATTTTTTATTTTTTTTCGGTTTATTCTATCAGTTTTACGTGACAATATATTATTTTTTCATAATTATTAATTTTATTGAGATATAACTGTATGCAAGTGTAAATAATTTTTACATCATCACTAAATATGTATTCATAAATTATTAAATTAGTTTTTACTAAAGTTTTATGTAAATATAACCAGTTTTATTGAACTTATACATTAAACTATGTTTTTTATAAGATTTTTTCAACTAAATGATAATTTTTTATGTATTTATTGAAAATATTTTTACAAAAATGATATAAAAATCGGGATAATGGGCCGGCCCGAAGCCCGCTGGGCTAGCCCGGCCCGGCCCAACCACCCGAAGGGCCTCATGGGCTTGGGCCAAAAAAGCCCGAACGTGTTTGGGCCACCTATTTCAAAGCCCAACCCACCCCAAATCCGTGGGCTAATGGGCCGGCCCATCGCCCGGCCCATTTTTGACAGCTCTATATGTGCCTAAGAAAATGAGGGAGAAAAGGGTAAGAATTTGAGGGAGAATTTGTTAGAGAGAATTGTGTATGTAAGTGGAGAGTATAGATGAAAAGAGAAGGTTATAACATAAAATAAAGCGTTTAGACTTAAACTTCTAATCGTGCGATTAATTTGGGTTTTGGATAAAAGAAGTTGTGTTAAAAGAGAGAAGATGGTGTTTAATTATTATTCCAAGTTTTTCTAAAGAAAATTACTATCGTACCTCTTTGGAAACGGAAGATCGAATTTACTTAGTTATCTAGTGATTGCGGAAAGCGGTAAAAATAAAATGCATGCGATGCATTTTTCTACATCCACTTTGGGGTTACATTTTGCCTAAATACATTCTAAGAGTTTTGCGACAAAATAAACATGAATGAATGCAATATTTTAATGCAATGCAAAGTAAAATATAGACGGAGCAAGAAATATAAGCTAACTAACTAATAAAAACTTAACTAAAACTAACACTAAAAAAAACCTAAGTTAACGTACTAAAATTCTAGGTCCGTCTCCATTAAAGCCAATGTATAGTTTAAGTCCGATAATCCAATTTTCAATTACCACAAATAATATGCAATAATATGATAAGATGCAAGAAATTAAATAAATGCAAAGAACTAATAAAATAAAATAAAAATAAAGCCATAAAATAAACTAAATGAAAGTAATAGTAAGCATAAGAAAACTAACTAACTAATTAGAAGCAAAGAAAAGGGGGGTGTAAAAATGAAATGGGTTTTGTTGGGTTCATAGACCCGGTTTTCTGTTTGAACCGGTTCAGACCCGGTTTTCTGTTTGAACCGGTCTGAACCGGGTCTGATTCATTAGTTGAACCAGATCCGGTTTATGATTCAGTGTGCGTGTGTGTACGTGATCCCGTCTGCATACACCATTCCTCGCCGTCTGATCTGATCAAGCGAGATCAGATGACTCTGGTTCAGTGGGACGCGGACGTCCCAGATCGCATCATCAGATCACCCGGTCGTGACTGAAACTGGAAATAGGAGGGTGTATATTATGCGTCTTGTTCTATCATCACAAACAGAATCGAAAAAATATCCAGAAAAAAGCTTAAAAAAACATGGCAGTTTCAATATCCTTAATTAAATCCATTTCTAAACATGAACATTCAAGTCGATTTCATAGTAAAACCATGATATGGCTCAAATCGTCATCGCATTTTCGAATCAAAAAGGGAAAGAAGCAAAACAAACTCGAACTAGTAACACCAATCAAAGCCAGAAAACGAAAATACCATCAATCTTCATCGTTTCATCTTGCTAGTTATGAGTTTGTGAACAAATTCCATAAGCAAAGTCCAGGAAACTCAGATTTAAACAGAAAAAAAAAACAACTAAACTGAAATTAATAAAAGAAGAACAGAAGAGGAAAATTGAACCAAACAGGACGAAATTAAAACCAAATCTATGTAAATCAGTTCATAGAATAGATACTATGTTTCAAGACGAGTCCATTGGAACTAAAATTAACAGAAACGGCGTCGGAATTGATTGGGAATCACTACCTTAAAAAACGCGTCTGAAACTGAAACAATGGGTTGATCTTTGACGAACCTGAAAGGTTTTCAATGTTCTGGGTTCGATTGAGAGAAGGTAGACTGATTCGATTTTATGATTCAAACGGAAGGGAGATCGATTTGGGACGTGGAAGGAAGAAGAAGGATTTGGGAATGGTTTTTTTTTCTTTTTTCTGGAAAATGAAATGAAGAACAACGTTCTTCTATTTTTGTTTTTTATTATTTTGTTTTCTTTCCTGATCTGATTTGTTTTGGGAAGAGGCAGATTTAGGGTTTCTTTTTGGTGAATTGTGAATGAATCACTCATCAATTAATGAGGGTATTTATAGAGGGTTTTTAGGGTTAAAGATATTTTTGGATTTTTGATAAAATGGTTGGGTAAATGGTAAAATGACATAAAAGAAGATTGATGGTGAATTTTGATTTATTTTGAAAATTGAAAAGAAGATTGTGATAAGGATGAGGTGAGGTGGAGGGATATGATTGGTTATGTGAAATATTTATGAGTTGTAAAAAACTATTTTTGATTTAAATTTAAAATGAAAAAATGATAAGAAGAGATAAGATATTACTTGTCATTTTGGGTAAACTTTGAGATAAAATTGAAAATAGAAATTAATTGAAATAAAAGGTGGCAAAATGTAATAAAATGTAAAATTTTGATATTTTAGAATATATGACGATAAAAACAACGAAATTGGATTAAAATAATAAAAAAAATTATTTTTGTTATTTTTGACGTTTTTTGACTTTTACGCTAATTAAATGAAAAAAGGATTAAAATAGAGATAAAGTGGATAAAAATGATTAAAATATTTGTATATATTTTTTTTATATAAAAAGAAATTAAAAGGATATCTATATTATTATTTTTTTTATAAAGAAATGGTTATGAAAATATGATAAAATAAAAGGAAGATAAAATGCATGAAAAAGTGAAGAATAAAAGTGTGTAAAATAAAATATTTATTTTTTGTATATTATTTTTTATATTATGCGTAAAAACACTAATTGGATTTGTAGGTCTAAAATTGGGGTACTATAGCTGCCCCTATTTAAGTTTCTTCAATCGGATAAATGAAGATTGAAATCTTTGTTTATATAGGATTGAAGAGACTTAAATACAAGACATGCGCCATTTTTGGACCTAAAATCCTCTGAGAATGCTCATGATGCAAATGTGAATGCAAAAATGCAGATGATGATTTTTTAGATTTTTTGTATAAGTGCTTGTAAGAGAAAAATAAAAGGAAGGCATAATTGAGACTCCACAAGGGAATAACAGAACATGGCCCGACTGGGAAAGATAACAAGAAGTGCCCCAAGTCCATTTAAAGAACGAACTTTACTGGGGTACAATGTAAAACATTGGGGAAAGTATTACCCATTATCATATGGATGACAGTAATGTGAAAAGAACATTGTCCACCGTCTTACAAAGAGACGGATTGCAGAAAGAAAACAACGTCTACAGGGCAAAAGAGCATTGTCCACCGCCTTACAGAGAGACAGATTGCAGATAAAAGACAAACTCTGCGAAGAACAAAAACATTGTCCACCGCCTTACGAAGAGACGGATTGCATAAAGAAGACAACGTCTACAGAACATAAGAGAATTGTCCACCGCCTTACAAGGACGGATTGCAGATAAAAGACAATCTCTACAAAGAACAGGAACATTGTCCACCGCCTTGTAAAAAGACGGATTGCATAAAGAAGACCACATTCACAGAAAACAAGAGCGTTTTCCACCGCCTTACTAAGACGGATTGCAGATAAAAGACCCTCTACAAAGAACATAAACATTGTCCACCGCCTTGCAAATAGATGGATTGCATAAAGAAGACAACATTCACAGATAACAAGAGCATTGTCCACCGCCTTACTAAGAGACGGATTTCATAAAGAAGACAACGTCTATAGAGCAAAAGAGAATTGTCCACCGCCTGACAAGGACAGATTGCAGATAACAGAAAATCTCTACAAAGAACAGGAACATTGTCCACCGCCTTGCAAATAGACGGATTGCATAAAGAAGACAATATTCACAGAAAACAAGAGCATTGTCCACCGCCTTACAAAGAGACGGATTGCATAAAGAAGACAATCTCTACATGTCGCCCATTGGTAACATGATTCTTTTAAAGGAAAGTAACTCTGACGAACATTTCCAAGAGTGATTCAAGTTGATTAAACTATACAAATGTATGTATTTGTAGAGAGAAAAGATTTGTAGGATCTTTTGGTTTAATGTATATTGATAAGATTCACTTGGGGATAAAACCACCTGAGTATTGGAGTAAGCCCTAAGAGCCAATCTATTTTCATAGTATTTGCTTTAGGAGTTTAAATATAAATATGGCATTTCTTTATTATGTTTGTAAGAGTCCAAAAATAATGAAGTCCCTAAAATAAATAGTCTGTTTAATATTAAGTGTGACTTAATCGTGAGATTAAATTAAACATAAGGACTTTATTCTTAAAGTATCCGTAGTCGAGCTTTAAAGTGAGGTGGGATAACTGTTGCGGGATTTTTAAGACATACCCCACTACAGTTTTATTTTTTCATTTCCAAGGGAGGGGAAAAATTGAAAAAAACCTTTAAGATAAAAAGATTCTAGGTACGGGGGTTAGTTGCACTTGAGGAAGGTATTAGCACCTCAAGCGCCCATGGTACTCCATGGTAACCTCTTATATGTTTTTAGTGCTTTATGTACATGCTTAAAGAATGGAGGGAGAAATTGTATAGAGAAAAAAAAGAAAGTTGAATAGTAAAGATTAAGAAATTTTCTTTCAAAAAAGTGAATAAATAAAGAAAAGAAGTATGACTATTTTTTTTGTTTGTAAAAGGTTTTATTTTTTGAGAGAAATGCAATTGTTGTATTGTGAAGAAAATGTTGTTGAGAGGAAGAAATTGTAAGAAAATATAAGTATTGTTATGTAAAAAAAAGAAGTTAAATGTTTGAAAATGAAAGTGTATTCGTTTTTTTTTGTGTTTGAAAAAAAAAAGATGTTGTAAAGAAGATAACTTGTAGATAGTATCATGTTAAAGATGATTATAAGGTGAGCTTGCGTTTGTCTTGAAAAGGTTTTTTCGTTTCAAAAAAAGTCTCGTAATCAATTTTAAAATCAACTACGAGTCCTCTCCCTTGGAAATGAACTTTTGGCGTTATGTGTGTGATGTGTAAACTAGAAAGCAATAAAAGCGATAAAATAAAGTTCTACCCTATTACAACCCAATTGGATAATTAATATTTACAACCATATCGAATGAATGAATAATAATAAGCGATAAATAAATAAATAAATAGCAATGCATAAAAATAAAAATGCAAGTGCAGAGAAATAAATATGCTAATGAGATGTACATAGGAGAAGAACCAAACATAGCACAATATAGCACTCGAATTAAAAGTGGGGTGTGTGTAAAAAGGTGTCGGAGGTAAAGACATGATAATACATTTTTGAAGGCCACTCACAATGACAAATAGTTATAACCTAAACACACAAGCAAAAATATAATTTTATTTAGCAAAAGAAAAGTTTTTTAGCAAAAATAAAAATGAAATTGTAATGTGAAATTGTAGTGTGATGCAAAAATTAGTGTCAAATGTCATGTGAAATGCAAAATGTAGTTTATGATGCAATGTAGTGTAAAAATGTAAGAAGAAATGTGTGGTGTAAATGTAATGAAAAATGTGATATGATGTAGAATTTTTTTTCGTAAAAAAGGGTTATGTGACAAAAAAATGCATAATGTGATGTAGTGCAAAAATGAAAGATTTTAAATGCATGTATGCATGAAAAATTTTAATAAAAGCATGTTATATGTTTTTTCATAAAGTGAAATTAACAAAGACATAATCATATTATCAATCGTCACAATAAAAGGATTCAAACATAGCAAAATTAATTTTTGGCATTTTTGTAGTTTTTCATATTATTAATATTCTAATTAAATAAATAAAAAGTAAAGTCATAATAAACAAAATTAAATTAAATAGTTGAAGAGAAATTTTTTTTTTTTTTACTCTAGTCAAAGAAAGTTTTTTTTTTGTTAACTTAGAAATTTTAATTTTTTTGTACTTAACACTTTTTAACATGGTAATAATTTTTTTGTACTAACTTAGAAATTTGTACTAACATTTAAATTCCATAATTTCAAGTAAAATGAAGTTGTTATCACACACATATTTTTTTTATAGCACATTAAAACATACGACAAAACATAAAATATGAATAAAAATAAAAATAAAAAAACAAAGTGATAAAAAAAACAGAACAACCAAAAACAGAAATAGGCCCAGAGAGGCCCAAAGCCTTCCCAGCCCCATTGGGGGCGCGCGCAGCAGCCCTGGGGGGGGCGCGCGCAGAAATAGCCTTCCTAGCCCCATGTTGAGGCTGACGAAAATAATTTCCCCTTGGCCTACCATGGGCGACCATGCCCACTTCATGTTCCTTCTTCTTTTCAAAGCCAGCACTGTACCTTTTGCCATTTCCAGAACTAGAATCAGAACCAGAAGCATCTTTCATCAAACGTCCTTCTCTAATCGCTTCTTCCATACGTACGCCAGTTTCCACCACATCAATAAAATCACGGTGGTTACTGGAGATCATCCTATACAAGTAGAATGGGTCGAGTGTTTTCAAGAAAGTCTTCGTCATCTCTTTTTCATCTAAAGGTGGGTTAACCTGTGCGGCCAGTCCGCGCCACCTCTGAGAATACTCTTTGAAGCTTTCTCGTTCTTTTTGGGACAGAGAACGAAGCTGATCTCTATCAGGTGCCAAGTCAACATTGTATTTATACTGCTGCATGAATGCTTCACACACATCAATAAAAGATTTGATCTTCTCACGATCCAAACTCACATACCATTTCAAGGCAGCACCAGTCAGGCTGTCTTGAAAGCAATGGATCAACAACTTATCGTTTTTCGTATGAGCAGCCATCTTTCTAGCGTACATGATCAAATGACTTTGTGGACAAGAATCCCCTTTGTACTTTTCAAAGTCAGGCACTTTGAACTTTGGAAGTAAATCAACATCAGGAACTAAGCACATGTCATGAGCATTCTTTCCAAACAACTCTTTACCACGGAGTGCACGAAGTTCTCGCTGGATCTCATCAAACTGATTCTGAATTTCCTCGTTGTAACCAAAAGACACCACACTTTCCGCTGGACCAGCATGGTAAACAGGTTCTGTCTCGAACGGCCTTACATTCATAGTGAGAGGTGCAGTAGTCATTGCAGGAGGCGGGATAGGAACTGTAACCTGTGGAATGGTAACAGCCTGGAATTGAACATTGGAATGATTCTGCTGAGACCCTTCGCCAAAATTAACAGGCATACCCCATGAGAAATGCATTGGTGCAGTGGACATTGGCTGACTGACGAAGACCAATGGAGCTGAGACTGGGATGTTTCCTGGGATAGAGACATTCAAACCCTGTGTTGGAGGAGGCAGAAGAGGGTAGCCCCCGCCGCATTCAAAGATTCAAATATAGCCATCAATTGGGCTACACTAGCCTGCAGAGCGGTGACCTGTTCTTGCAATTGCTGGTTCTCTTGTTCAAGTCCTTCCATTTTCTTCTTGAAGTTTGCACGAGTATTGTACGTGCGAGTTGGCTTGTAATGACTACGTCGGGCCAGAATCTGTCAAGAACGAGACACTCAGAACCTTGAAAACCGAATCATGAATGCAAATGTGCATGATATGTTATGTGAAAACTATGATCATTATTTTTGTTCTTTTTCTTTCTCAAAGGACTTTGAAGTAATATAACGGATGTAATCAAAATAAGACCTTGATTCATTAAATAATAGGATTACAACTTGTTTGAAACATACATGGCTAAAAGAAGACAAAATACAACCAAGAAAGAAAAATTACATGGAAATAAAAAGAGTACATTTGACATAATAGTTTGACGTTACAACTAACAACTTAACATTACAACCGACAACTTGACATTACAAATAAGAACTTAACATTACAAATAATCATAATTAAGACAAATGGTCCTTTTCTTGAACTGTTGTTGAATCCTTAGCCGCTTCTGAGCTTCTTCTTCAGGTTTGCTATTTCTTCCTCTTTTGTTTGATCCGATATTTCCCAGGCTTCCCTTTCCATATCAATGTAGTCATACATCATCTTCCATTTCTTCTTGTCACGTTCAGACTCAAGGAGCTTTGCCTTCCACACATCCCCTTCTTCAATACACTTTGCCTTCCACGCATCTCTATCTTCTGTCATCCTTGTTAACAGCACCCTGAGTTCGTCATTAGTCTTGAAGATAAGTTATGTAGATGATGGCAACTCAACATCACAAATCGGCGCTTCAAGTTCATAGGGCATCTTAAACTCGACGACCCTATCAGCGAGCCAATCCATGTATGGTTTCCCAGCAACGCAGTTTGTTCTTCCTAGCAATCTCCTGTCTTTCCTATGGATCTTCTCCCAAGCAATCATGAATCGCCCTTTGAGGGCCAGACTTTCCTTTCCATTGGTATAAAAATGTGCCTCTAACCAGAGGTTGTTGGGAGCCTTCGCCATTGGATACCCAAACTGACGCCTGGCGAGCGTTGGATTGTATGTAATTCCTCCTCGAGTACCAATGAGAGGAACATTAGGAAAATCTCCACAATTGTTGATCACAAGTTTACCATGGTAGAAATCGTTGTACCATCTCACATCTTCAGCAGTGACAGACATAATTCTTTTGGACCAGCTAAGACTTTCAGGATTCTGTTACATGAGCAAAGCAAAGATAGCCTCGACAGCACGTGAATTCTTCTTTTCAACAAAACGAAACGCTTCTTGAAATATGTACTTCGCCCATACCCCCTTGCGCCCATCATTCTCAACCAAATTTTTCTTCACATCAAGTCTCCTTTCAAGGTCCATATCTATGATTACAAAAGAATTGCTTTAAGCCCTTTGAAATGAAAGAAAAGAAAATTTGGCTTTTCAAAGAACTCTCAGATGTTAATCATAATGGACCTCCACTTCTCATTAAAAGAATTTTCCGGAAGATATTTCCTTTTTTTTTTGGTCCACTGGAAGGTTAAAAAAAGCTCCTTTGAGTTCTTTGAAAACCCGAGGGAAAATGATTTTCATGGATGCATGGATGCGTGAGTGTATGAATGCAACAATCACAAACATAGGAAAACATGGTTGGTTAAGATATCACGATGTTGGAGTCGAAAGGTGAACCCCCCACAATGTATGAACTATTGGTTTTCTTCTTTTCGTAACATGGGTTCTACAAAGTTCCCAACGTCATCAACTTTCCTTCTTGAATACCAATGTCCACGACTTAAACTCATGATCAAATGAAATATCCAAGGGAAAGTCTCGATTGAGCGTGGTATCGCGGAGTCAACTATTCCAAGACTTTTACTCTCGGCTTTAGCTATCGCACCACACCCTAAAAAAGGCCAAGATGGGTTAAAGGTGACTAAAAGGTCCACAACATCCTTGGATACATGTCATAGCAACAATCTACGCGAATTATCACGTCGAAAAGAATACTACAAACATGACCCTCAATTGTGCGTGGTTTCATCACATGTGGATATGTGCGGAGTTTTGCCTTCCGCCCACTCACTATGATCCTACCACAATCTATCTCAAGGTACACTCAAGCTCGGGTCAAGCTTATCTCACTCATAAAAACCCTTCCATAATATATAAAAAGCTTGTAAACATTTAAGCACACAAAAGCATATAAGTTAGGTTCAACCCTCTTAAGGAGAGAATCCCCAGTGAAGTCGCCATTTTTCTGTTGCGGGATTTTTGAGACATACCCCACTACAGTTTTATTTTTTCATTTCCAAGGGAGGGGAAAAATTGAAAAAAACCTTTAAGATAAAGAGATTCTAGGTACGGGGGTTAGTTGCACTTGAGGAAGGTATTAGCACCTCAAGCGCCCATGGTACTCCATGGTAACCTCTTATATGTTTTTAGTGCTTTATGTACATGCTTAAAGAATGGAGGGAGAAATTGTATAGAGAAAAAAAAGAAAGTTGAATAGTAAAGATTGAGAAATTTTCTTTCAAAAAAGTGAATAAATAAAGAAAAGAAGTATGACTATTTTTTTTGTTTGTAAAAGGTTTTATTTTTTGTTGTAAGAAATGTTGTTGAGAGGAAGAAATTGTAAGAAAATATAAGTATTGTTATGTAAAAAAAAAAGTTAAATGTTTGAAAATGAAAGTGTATTCGTTTTTTTTTGTGTTTGAAAAAAAAGATTTTGTAAAGAAGATAACTTGTAGATAGTATCATGTTAAAGATGATTATAAGGTGAGCTTGCGTTTGTCTTGAAAAGGTTTTTTCGTTTCAAAAAAAGTCTCGTAATCAATTTTAAAATCAACTACGAGTTCTCTCCCTTGAAAATGAACTTTTGGCGTTGTGTGTGTGATGTGTAAACTAGAAAGCAATAAAAGCGATAAAATAAAGTTCTACGCTACTACAACCCAATTGGATAATTAATATTTACAACCATATCGAATGAATGAATAATAATAAGCGATAAATAAATAAATAAATAAATAGCAATGCATAAAAATAAAAATGCAAGTGCAGAGAAATAAATATGCTAATGAGATGTACATAGGAGAAGAACCAAACATAGCACAATATAGCACTCGAATTAAAAGTGGGGTGTGTGTAAAAAGGTGTCGGAGGTAAAGACATGATAATACATTTTTGAAGGCCACTCACAATGACAAATAATTCTAACCTAAACACACAAGCAAAAATATAATTTTATTTAGCAAAAGAAAAGTTTTTTTTTTTTTTATGAGAACAAATTTAGACCAAAGAAGGTCCTTCACTATTAATGCCAATTGTTAGAGCTCAATGATTTTATAAAAATAAAATATTGTCTCTAACATGCATTTTTGAATGATGCAATGTCCTAACCTAAATGCAATGCATGTATGCATGAAAAAATGTAAAAATGAAATTGTAATGTGAAATTGTAGTGTGATGCAAAAATTAGTGTCAAATGTCATGTGAAATGCAAAATGTAGTTTATGATGCAATGTAGTGTAGAAATGTAAGAAGAAATGTGTGGTGTAAATGTAATGAAAAATGTGATATGATGTAGAAATTTTTTTTCGTGAAAAAGGGTTATGTGACAAAAAAATGCATAATGTGATGTAGTGCAAAAATGAAAGATTTTAAATGCATGTATGCATGAAATTTTTTAATAAAAGCATGTTATATGTTTTTTCATAAAGTGAAATTAACAAAGACATAATCATATTATCAATCGTCACAATAAAAGGATTCAAACATAGCAAAATTAAGTTTTGGCATTTTTGTAGTTTTTCATATTATTAATATTCTAATTAAATAAATAAAAAGTAAAGTCATAATAAACAAAATTAAATTAAATAGTTGAAGAGAAAAAAAAAATGTTTTTACTCTAGTCAAAGAAAGTTTTTTTTTTGTTAACTTAGAAATTTTAATTTTTTTGTACTTAACACTTTTTAACATGGTAATAATTTTTTTGTACTAACTTAGAATTTTTACTAACTTAGAAATTTGTACTAACATTTAAACTCCATAATTTCAAGTAAAATGAAGTTGTTATCACACACATATTTTTTTTTATAGCACATTAAAACATACGACAAAACATAAAATATGAATAAAAAAAAAAAACAAAGAGATAGAAAAAACAAAACAAACAAAAACAGAAATAGGCCCAGAGAGGCCCAAAGCCTTCCCAGCCCCATTGGGGGCGCGCGCAGCAGCCCTGGGGGGGGGGGGGGTGCGCGCAGCAATCAAGAAAGTGGGGTGAACTGGGCTGAAGTGTAGCGAACCAGGTCAAACCAGACCCGGTCTATGACCCGGTTCGCTGAACCGGCTGAGAAACTAGGGGGTGCGCTGAGTAAGTGAAAGGAGGGGTTTTATGTGATTTTTTTTTTCTATTTTTGGTTAAAATATTTTATTTCTTTCTTCTTCTCTCTCTCACGCTCTCCTCTCTTTCTCTGTTCTTCTTCTATTCTGTTTTCACGTTTCTTCCAACAAAACTCAAGAACCCTAACCCCCAAAATCCCCAAAAACTTGTTAAAATCAAAATCTCAAAACACAAACCCTACCTAAAATAATCTCCTAAACATGTATCAACCACCAAAAATTACAAACAACCAAGCAAAAGGGCGGATCGGCCTTCACAGATCCGAAAACCTAACCCCCAAAATCAAACATAATCATGCGATGTAACTCGAATCAGCGAAACAACAACAAATTATCACTTAACATGTTTTGAAACAGAGATTTGAAGCCTAGATTTATATGGTTATGCATATGAATGAGAAGAATTTTTTTTTTTGAAGAGTTACCTTCCTAGCAGTGATACTTCTAGTAAGTTTCGTTCCCCCCTTCCTCTGTTCTTGCTTGCTTTTTCAATCTGCTCTTCTTCCTCTGCTAACCCCTTTGTTCGTTTTTTTTTGTGAGGTTTGAGGACTTGAAGGCTGTGAGATTCGTTTTTTTTTTGTGAAGGTTGATGGTGGTTATGAATGGGGGTTGGAGTTCAAAAGGAGAAGTAGAAAAAAAACAAACAGATACTTCACAGTGTGTGAAGAAGTTTCTGTTCTTGTTTTTCTTGATTTTTTCTGATTTTTTCTTAGTTAGATTAGGGTTTTGGTGTATTGTGTTTGTGTTCTTGTTTTTGTTTTTCCACTGCCCTTCTCAAACTTATGTAAAAAAAGTCCCCTTCTGTTCTGATTTTTGGTTCAAATTATAGATTTAATTGATGAAACTTTGTGTTCAATGGATAAAATTGGATGATGGATTTTTACTTGCTTTGTTCCAAAAGATAGATTTGCAGAAATAAAAGTAGAATGACTTGATTTGTGCTTTTGTTTTGATTGTATTCATGTAGAAGACTAAAACTTATTTTGATAAAAGGTTAGAAAACACACATGCTGAAATTAGGGAAGGGAGCAGGCGCATCACTGTAGCTGCTGTTGTTGTTCAGATTTTGCTTTTGCCTTTTTTTTTTTTTTTGTTAATATAATACTAGTAATAATAATAATAATATTAATAAATAAATAAGTAAAAAAGAAAAAAATTATTTAAAAGAAGTGGAGAGAGAGACGAGCAACATGTGAACACATGTTGTTGTTGTTGTTTGTTTTTTTTTTAATATATTTTTTCAATTGAAGTTACAAACGATAAAAAAACCTTAAACAACTTAACATATTTTGAAAATAGGTGCATATTTTATAATTTTTCGAAGATTAATAAAATTGATGAAATACATAAAAAATTAGTTAAACATGTATGAAATTAAAATATAAAGTTTTGATTACATATAAGATTGACTATGATAATAAAATAAAATAAAATAAAAAAATTAAAAGTTTTTTTAATTTTTAGTATATTACTTGTAAATGAAGAAATATGAAAAAAACATGAAAATAATTTGCAAAATAAATGTATGAAAAGAGGAATAAAATTCAAGTCAACATCACACATTTTTGGCATTTCTACGAATAAAAAAAGAAAATGGATATTACGTCCAAAATTAAGTTACAACAATAACCTTAAAGCATAAACACTATTATGAAGATAGACTGATGATCGCATCTCATGGATCATAGGATAAGGAGTTATCAAGTCGAGTAATATTTATATTGGATTGACCCGCTATGAGATTACTACATGCAAAGTTATGCAAAGTGTCATAAGTTACTCTCATGGTGATAATGGTGTAAACCGCCCTTAGACCTGAAACCACTTTGTAACCTAGATGTAGAGTCAAGTACTTTGTTGCTGATCTAACGTTATCCGTAACATGATAATCATAAAGGCAGTTAATGGGTACTTCACAAAGCATGCTAAGGGACAATAATGTCCTAGATGGAATTTGTCAATCCTGCATAACAGGATAAATGTCTTGGTACCAATATTGGACTGGACAAGGATGACACTAAGTATGCCTTGTGTTCACTATGGACATAGGGACAAAGGGGTAATTATACATGCATATATTATCACAAAGGTTATGTTTGGATCACATGTAATTTCTTGTGACTTGGGTAGCATTGATGTGTTGCTAGATACCGCTCAATGTTTATTATATTAAATGTGTGATTTAATATAATTGTCAACGTTACGGAAACCTACAGGGTCACACACATAAGGACAATGTAGTGAGAAATAGAGAACACTGTAAGGTACGGTACACTTGATAGAAATATGAATTGTGATAAAGTATCACAAATTAATGAAAGGCGGTACACCATAAGCAATGGTGGGCGCAGCAATGGTGGGCGCGCGCGCACATGAGTATGATGACTCATGGGGCGCGCGCCTTAATAAAAGATATGGTGGGCTTTTTGTTTTAATTTTTATCTTGAAGACCAAGATAAGAAAGATCTATAAATAGAGACCTAGTAAAAGAGTTTTACATACATGAGAAAATAAAACAAGAGATTTTTCATAACAATATTAGGGTTACTTGAATCCTAATATTTTCTCTATATTCTATCTCTCTCTCACATAGTTCTTCCTTCATAAGCTAGCACTTGGATTGAAGAAAAGTTGTTCGTGTGGACTAGTTAGAGACGTTGCGGTACAACCTTCAACGTTTGTGATCGTCTTGTCCGTGATTCAAGGGTTCTACTCTTCAAGAGGTAAAACCCTAAACACATGATCATGCCCCTTCGTAAGGATCTCTTAAGGAAAATTTAGAAATTCCGCTGCTTTACTGTTACAATTTTCCTTTAGTGGTATCAGAGCCACTTACGAAACCATGGTTATGATGTTTGTTATATCTTGTTCTTTATGTTTTAATTCGATTAAAAATACCTAACAAGATAAAATTGAGGAATTAAATTTTAATTGATCAAGACTTGTATATGATACAAGGGAACATGATGCAAATAGAGTATATTTGATATACTAACTTTTATTCATTGAATTCATGAACCGATGATCGTTCATGGAAATTCTTGATGGTATGAAGTTGTTGTATTAGGGTTCAACACAACACAAAGATTGTTTTGTGATGAAAAACTGCTCCAGAATTCACGAAAATCGTGACACGATGAGAGTCATCATGGCACGACGGGACTGGACAGAATGTCCCAAAAACAACACCATCGTGGCACGATGGCCTGGACAGCAAGTGGCAAAAACTGACCATCGTGGCACGATGGCCCTGTATTAGGCAGATTCTGGTTTTTGCTGAATTGTGACATTTTTCATGAAATTGTGATGCGATTTAAGCTGATGTGATCGGCATGATCAATTGAATGTATGTTGAATGATAAAGTTTGTTTAATTATTATTGAATGTATGTTGATGCATGTGAGAGCGTTTTGTATGTTAAACAAGCCGGTGAGATCAAACTTAATTAAAAATCCCTCAAGAGACACATAAGAAACTAATAAAGAAGATGTAGGTTTCGCCTAACGCGAGGTGCATTTTTCTATACTAGTAAAATATGTGAATATTAAGTTTTGCTTTCCAAATTTTAGAACTCATCAAGACTGGTATCGATGAATGTGGGTTCGCCTACCGCGAAGTACATTTTCTATATAGGTATTATGCGATGGGATAATTGTAATATCCAACTTCTAAAATTGGGTCAAACTTAACTAAATGAATATAATAAAGATTATATGAGTT
Organism: Trifolium dubium; assembly: GCA_951804385.1. Classification (NCBI taxonomy): domain Eukaryota; kingdom Viridiplantae; phylum Streptophyta; class Magnoliopsida; order Fabales; family Fabaceae; genus Trifolium; species Trifolium dubium. The sequence goes on along the minus strand of OX638062.1, from coordinate 30,545,754 downwards.
TAGAAGCAAGAGTTGGGAATGATTCATATGATGAATTAGAATAAGGAGTTATTCACCCAACGGAGATATTCGAGAATTCTATTAGATGCAATTGGAAGGAGTTCCTACCTAAATAACTGAGTTTTGTGTAATCCGCCCACTGCGGACTTAGAACAAAGTGAAATATGGATCTCGATCCACTAGAAAATCTTACAACGGGATTTTCCGAATCAAATGATGAGGGTCATTTGTTTTGAGTAAAATAGTGGAACTCTTTTAATAAAAGTCCTTATTAAGAGATTTAATCATAGTACAAATATTTTACATATCTTTGAAATTAAAATACAATACAAAATATATTGTTCTTATGAAGGACAAGTAGCTCAGAAAACAGTTTCTGAATTGGTACACAAATGAGAATAGTTCTCAAATACAAGAAAAATTATAAGATCTTGACTATACTCTAAAGCACCTACTATAACTAGATTGGAAAAGGATACTTGTCGGAAGTATCAAGTTGATATCTAGATATAGTATACATCATACTTTTAAAAGAATAAATGATGTGATCATTTAAACTCAAGTAAGATCTTTTTGAAAGAACTTCAAAGTATGATAGAATTTTCAATAGATCAAGGAGTTGGTCAAAGGTTCAATCTAATGAATTATAATGGATAGATATAGATAAATTTATGAATTTCTATATCTACCGGAAATTGTTAAGTTGAATGAGAAATATTTTGCACTATCAAAGATTTGAGATATAATATAAATAAGATTTATATTCCTCTCATAATTGAATAGAGCAATAACGGTTGCCAAAGGAGAACTGCTATTTTAATGGTTTGACCATTGATTAAAATAAGAATGCCGTAAATAGTTCTTGGAAGAGTCAAACTAAAAGGATGAAGTAAGACTTCAATTTGTACATATTGTTATAGAGAGTCAAAGTTTCTATTTCTACATCAAATGTATAAGATACAAAGATGATTGAATCTCAATTTTTCTAAAAAAAGGAGATACTTAAGGATTTAGAACATTGACTATAATTTTAAGTCAACTTATGTCTAGAATCAAAATTATTTCATTGACAATGAGAGCTTATGTCTAGAATGAAAATTGTTTCATTGACAATAAGAGCTTATGCCGTGACTTAAAATCGAGTTTGAAATGGAACACAATAATTGTTATTGAATTTCATCTAGTAATAGAAATATTAATTATATCTTGTATTGACAAGATATGAATTGTAGCTTTGAATAATAAGACAAGCAATTGTTCTATCATTTAAGCAAAGTCTTTTATACTATTACTCCAAGTCAAGTAATGGACTAGGGTTCCATGATCTTGATGGGATCATCTATAACAGTTATGATAAGAGCCAAATAAGATTTGGACATTAAATATATATAGCATTGTTGCTTAGTACAAATATTCGATGTGTCAATAAAATGACATGAACTATTTGAACAATATACATGAGATGTATGTCGACCACTAAATATATTTGATATATATTGAGTTTATTTTACTTCATTAACATTGATGATTAATATCATTAGATGTTGATATGTGTGTGACACAAATTAGAAAATCTTTGAGTTTGTCAAAGAGTTGAAACAATGAAGTAAATAGAACTCGATAAAGTATTTAAGTCATATGAATGAGTCATATAAGAAATACTTAATTAAAAGTAGTATAATAACTATTTTATCATATCATGTTTGACATGATTTAAAGTAGTTTAATTATATACATTATTGACTCTTAAATATCTTTACTTATAGTTAGTCTTCACCCACAAGTTGTTTCTCTTTTAAGATGATCATAAAGACACCATATATGATATGGAGGTAAAAGCACCAAATTTGTCTTTATGCGAATTTTGGATTGAAAATTTATTAGATAAATTTAATCCAAATTAAATGAATAAATATGTGGAAGTATTCTAAAGGATACTAGTCTTATATCACTCTAAAGGACAAGAGTTATTTTGTTGCTAGACTTGAAGCATTCCTCTAGTGGGAGTGTGTCTCTAAAAGAGACAGTGGGAGTGATATAGAACTTGAAAAATTATTCAAGTACTGCAAGACATATTTATTGGAAAGGGAACATAAACCGGTTTCTCAAGGTTGTTGAAAGGACCATCGGTTTAAGTTGCACAAATCTAAGATAAGTCTAACATATCACATGTATATAGAGTATGATTGGATCATGACTCAACAAGGTGATATGGTTTTCATGATAGATGAAACTCTGACTTTCTAAAAGGTCGTTATACGGTCTAAATTCTGAGAAGTGGCTAACTGCCATGAAATCTTATATAGAATCCATATACACTAACCTTACGTAGATAATGGTTATGTCATCAAGATGAGTAAGACTCATACGATGAGAGTGAGTATTCTTATTGAACATTGATATGGATGGTATTATGAATACCTTTTAAGATTTGATTGATCATTAAAAGCTTCACGCAAAATCATAATGCAAATTATGATGAAACTTTAAAGTGTGATCAAAAAGCTTAAAATCTGTTTGATTTCTTTTACTTAATGTTGTAGTACATGTTTTGGTAGATGGATAACAAAGTTGCATTCCTTAATCGGAATGACCTCATATATATGTACTTGACATATATGTAGGGTTTTGTTGATCCAAAGGATGGTAAAGGTATACAACTTGTATCTATCTAATTTTGATTAGATAGAGTTCTCAGAAATTTAATTATTCTTTGTTCCTATTATGAAGTTTTGAGAAAACAAATTAATAAGGACAAATATATCTAATTTTTGATTAGATTGAATAATTTTAAATATTTGTTCCTTTTGGAAGTTTTATGGAAAATAAATTGATAAACGACAAAATATATAAATATATCATGTGCACACAAGGATTTAGTGGGAGCAATAATATTAAATTTGGTGTAATATGTGGAAGACATATTAATCATCAAAAGTATTTTCTTTATACATGTGAGACATGATTAAAGAAATAAATCTTGATCAAATACTTAGGCAAGAATTCCTAAAGAGTTAGGAATAACCTATCTATTTAGGCAAGGATTCCTAAAGAGTTAGGAATAGCCTATGTACATTTATTAATGAAGTGTTGAGACACTTAACGTGTGAAATTATTACGTTTCATATGATTGATTTTGTCGAAAGGACAATATCATATCTCATTGGATGAGAAAGAGACATGTGAAAATAATCCATATGCTTTGGAAGATAGGATTAATCATGCACATCTTAATATGTACAAAGTCAGATACACCATGTGATTGTAACACAATCAATAAGTACCAAAATTGAAATTATTGTTTGACCCTAATTTACCTTCAAGAAAATCCTTAAAGGACCTTAAAGGAACTAAGGACTATTTCTTGAAATAGATAGGCATGGGAAGGATCATTATAAGAAAGTTATAATGATGGCTAGTTTCCATACCAATGTATTGTATATCATGCTTGAATATAAACATTGAAAGCTATATGATAAGCTTCATAGTATGTTTATTTCAATTATAGAAGTTAAGTATTTAAGATTGAATTGTTTGACCCATGATTGAGCTAAAGCTATGTTTCTGATGTTACAAGTAGCATTAATCACATTAGTGATGGTAATGGTTTAAATCTTGTAAAACAATGGAGCATAGATCTCACCAACGATTCATATATACTTAGATACTTCTACTATTCGATAGAGATCGAAATAAAAAGTTAAAAGATACGTAAGATACCAACATAGGAAATGGTTCCTTATCCACTAACAAAGCCTTTTGCGTAGTTAGAGCGTGATGGGCATACTAAGTCTATGGGTATTAAAGTAATACCATATTGGCCTTAGTGCTAGTGGGAGATTGTTGGAGTAAGCCCTAAGAGCCAATCTATTTTCATAGTATTTGCTTTAGGAGTTTAAATATAAATATGGCATTTCTTTATTATGTTTGTAAGAGTCCAAAAATAATGAAGTCCCTAGAATAAATAGTCTGTTTAATATTAAGTGTGACTTAATCGTGAGATTAAATTAAACATAAGGACGTTATTCTTAAAGTATTCGTAGTCGAGCTTTAAGGTGAGGTATCCCACCTTAAAGCAAAAAGACTATTATGAAGATAGACTGATGATCGCATCTCATGGATCATAGGATAAGGAGTTATCAAGTCTTGACATAGATATAAATATTAGGAGTAATATTTATATTGGATTGACCCGCTATGAGAGTACTTCATGCAAAAGTTATGCAAAGTGTCATAAGTTACTCTCATGAGGATAATGGTGTAAACCGCCCTTAGATCTGAAACCACTTTGTACCTTAGATGTAGAGTCAAGTACTTTGTTGCTGATCTAACCTTATCCGTAACATGATAATCATAAAGGCAGTTAATGGGTACTTCACAAAGCATGCTAAGGGACAGTAGGGTCCTAGATGGAATTTGCCAATCCTGCATAATAGGATAAATGTCTTGGTACCAATATTGAACTGGACAAGGATGACACTAAGTATGCCTTGTGTTCACTATAGACATAGGGACAAAGAGGTAATTATACATGCATATATTATCACAAAGGTTATGTTTGGATCACATGTAATTTCTTGTGACTTGGGTAGCATTGATGTGTTGCTAGATACCGCTCAATGTTTATTATATTAAATGTGTGATTTAATATAATTGTCAACGTTACGGAAACCTACAGGGTCACACACATAAGGACAATGTAGTGAGAAATAGAGAACACTGTAAGGTACGGTACACTTGATAGAAATATGAATTGTGATAAAGTATCACAAATTAATGAAAGGCGGTACACCATAAGCAATGGTGGGCGCGCGCGCACATGAGTATGATGACTCATGGGGCGCGCGCCTTAATAAAAGATATGGTGGACTTTTTGTTTTAATTCTTATCTTGAAGACCAAGATAAGAAAGATCTATAAATAGAGACCTAGTAAAAGAGTTTTACATACATGAGAAAATAAAACAAGAGATTTTTCATAACAATATTAGGGTTACTTGAATCCTAATATTTTCTCTATATTCTATCTCTCTCTCACATAGTTCTTCATTCATAAGCTAGCACTTGGATTGAAGAAAAGCTGTTCGTGTGGACTAGTTAGAGACGTTGCGGTTCAACCTTCAACGTTTGTGATCGTCTTGTCCGTGATTCAAGGGTTCTACTCTTCAAGAGGTAAAACCCTAAACACATGATCATGCCCCTTCGTAAGGATCTCTTAAGGAAAATTTTGAAATTCCGCTGCTTTACTGTTACAATTTTCCTTCACTGAGGAACTGTAAAGTGTATCTGGTAAAATACAAGCTTCTTGTATGGATAGCTTGTCACCTTTTATTGTGGATTGAGATCCAATCCGGGAACAAACCGGAGGGGAACCGTAAAATAAGACTCTGTGTCCAATTGAAGAAGAAATTTAACTAGGGATTTTCCCTTTTGTTGTAGGAAAAACTGAAACAACCATCGTCCACAAGAGGGGAGTCTAGTGGGGAATTTTTGAAGCAAGAAGTGTACACTTATCTGCCTAAGCTAACACTCTAATTGGAGAGAACAACATGCCCATCCCGACTCTATTTTATAAGCACAGACAAGGCAAAAGAAACAGAAATTTGTATATGATGTAACTATGTATGAATGATGTAAATGTATATGACAATGAAAATGTTGTGTATGAATGTTATGTATGAATGTATGTATGTTGTGGATATTTTGCTGACAAAACAGACAGAACGACTGAGACTGGGAACACAAGCCAATGTCTCATCACAACTCAAAATATCTTAACAAAGTGTGTATGTTGCTGTAGGTGAAGCAAGAGAATCTCTTCTTGGGGAAGGAACAACTTCTCTGGAGAAACGACCATTTTAACCGAACGATCTATATTGAAATTTGGTGATACTCATAACAATATAATCAATTTTCATTTGGGATGTACCCTCTCTTCAAACAAAACTTGTATACTATAACCAACCTTTGCATATTGGGATTAACCACAATTGAAGTAGTCTTGGATATCTCTTCTTTTTGTATTTTGTTTAAAAAGTAGAGAAATGCCGCCATTTTAATCTAAAGCGCACAAAAATTTTCTTGTTTTGTTTTGTTGAAATACTTTATGAAATATGTCTTTTTTATTTTAATTGCAATCATCAATAATATGAAGAAATTTTGTAAGAATAAAACGAGAAGTCCAAACAATAAGACAAAGGCTCAAGATCATGTATAAAAATGGTAATCCGCCAATGGCGAGATTCCATGGATCATTACAAAGTTGGAATTGGTAATTAATATGGAAAGGGTACATTGAACACAATAAATCTATTCTCCTTAACAGTTTTTGAATTCCACTGTGTCTTCAATTTCCAAGTGCACATGATTCCGATCATAGCTTTCTTCAACCACCTTTTTATGCTCCAAGTGATTGAACTCGAGTGAATGCAGTTACTTTATCTTGTATTTTCCCTAAATTTTGCGTAGACCGCCTTTTTAGGTTTTCAATCTACCGGGAAGTGTATATTTTCTTTTTTTTTATGTCTCATTTTTGTATGAACCGCCCTTTCGGGTTTTCGATCCATCAAGACGCCCTCTTTCGGGTTTTGTGGATATCATAATACCATGGTTTATCATCAGCTGTTTCTTCAACTGTAAACACATAAGCGGGCCTTTCAAGGCGTGCAATATTAACACGAGGTAGGTCATTCCTGAAGTAGCAAAGTTTCTCACAAGAAAGGGGGGTTTGAATTGTGAGCGTTTAAAATTACCTAATAAAATTTCACTTCAAGATAGAACAGAAGAGATTGATCTGAGATCAATCTGGTTAGTTAATAAAACTTAAAGTAGAAGTGAATAGTGTGTGTAGTGCTTTGCTTTAAATAAAGAGAGAATAACACAAAAGCAATTTATACTGGTTCACCCCAATGTAGGGCTAGTCAAGTCCTCACTCTCCGTGAGATTAATCCACTAAGATCTTGAGATACTAACGATCTCAAATACACAACCTCCTTGATCTAAACCAAGATCAATAGCTTTTAAGCCCTCCAAGCTTAAACCTATTCCAACCCTTCAGGCTGGAAGGATACAACACCAAAACACTCAATCAATAGTTACGTATTGACTTGAGCTTCCTTTCCTTTTTACAAAGAGTTTGTTGGATCACAAGCTTACAAATAAACTCAACCACGTTGAGAAGCTTAAGTTACAAATACACTTAGTTCACTCTAAAGGTATACTGATCCAAGTATATGATGAGAGATAGAGTAGAAAGATGTGTAATAAAGAAGAGCTTGGAAAACTTGTGTAATAAAGACAAGTAGAAAGATGAATGATTGTAGTGAAAGCTCTTGCTCTTCAAAGGCTCCAAGGATGCTATTTATAGCTGATGTGAATATTTCCTTCCTTGGTCATCAAGTTGCTTCAGAGGAGCCAAAAACTAGCCGTTTGAAGTCCACAAGATGACAGCTCATTGTACTTGATGAAAGATAATGAATCTGCCAGAACGTTCTAAGTATGTTCTTCACGTTCTGGTTGTGGAGAGTGAGTATTTAAAGGTCATGATATCAGGAGCGTGTTGGTAACTTATTTATCATGCTATACGTTGCAGTATAGATGCTTAAATTCAAATGCCAACACCTGTAGACAGCTAGAAAGAATATATCAAAGAATGTGCAAAAAGCTGTCCAGAAGGGAGAACGTTCGCACATCGTTCTCTTGTTCATTTGCTGATGAGAGTCTTCATATAAAGGAAGACGTTGCTTGCTGGACACATTAGCACATTGGAAGATCTTGGAGAGTGTTTGTGAGCCAGCTGGTCTTCTTATCCTCTTGCTTTCCAAGTGTACAACAAAAGTACACATAGCCTCCATAGATGTAGGAAAAGGACATAGGATAAAATATAAAACTTGTCCTTGCAAGTATAACATAACTCATAGTCAAGAGTGTGTTGTCTAAATATTGTTGGCCCATAAAGTGTCCTTGAATAGTGACAGCTTGCAATGCTCTAGTAGAAGGCTTTTTGAGACATTGAATATTAAATTCATGTTTAATTCTTCAACCATGACTAAAATGGAAATCTTCTCTTGTCACTATTTGCTTCTTGCCTAAAATGACTTATGCACTGTTGAGATCTTGTGAATAAAAGTCCTTGCCTAAAGTTCATGTTTTTCTTGTGATAGGTAGTTATAAATAAGTGCTTTATGTTGAAAAGCTTCGCACGCGCAGTCTTGCCAGAAGAGAGAATGTTCCCAGATCATTCTCATAGAGTGTCAGTTTCAACATAATAAAGAATGGTGATATATAATGAATAAGCTTTTGGTCCTGTCTTATATTAATCACTCAAACGCACTTGTTAGATCACAAAGAGATCAGAATTCACTTAGAATATAATTAAAGATGTTTTTCATAATTAAAACATCAAATTAGGATTTTGCCTCAACAATTCCATCTACTCACTTGAAACATGGAAGATAAAGTAGCCAAAGCATCAACCATCTGATTCTCATCACGGGGAATATGATGTAATTCCACTTTGTTAAAGAAAGTCAACAAACGTCTTGCATAATCTCTGTATGGAATCAAGCCAGGGTGACGAGTCTCCCATTCTCCTTTGATCTGATTAACCACGAGCGCTGAATCTCCATAAATATCTAGAATTTTGATTCTTAAATCAATAGCTTCTTCAATACCCATAATACAAGCTTCATATTCTGCTATATTGTTTGTACAATAAAAAAGCAACCTGGCAGTGAATGGAATATGGTTACCCTTGGGAGCAATAAGAACTGCGCCAATTCCATTACCATAAGCATTAACAGCTCCATCAAAAATCAAACCCCATATGGATTCAGGATCACGGCCTTCTCCAAACACTGGTTCATCACAATCTTTCATTCTTAAATACATGACATCCTCGTCGGGGAAATCAAACTTGATAGACTGGTAGTCATCAATTGGCTGATGGGCCAAATGATCTGCAAGAATACTTCCTTTAATTGCTTTTTGAGTACGATATTCAATGTCATACTCAGATAACAACATCTGCCAACGTGAAATCCTTCCTGTCAAGGCGGGCTTCTAAAAAATGTACTTGATTGGATCCATTTTAGATATCAACCAAGTAGTGTGGTTAATCATATACTGTTGGAGAGGTTTGGCAGCCCAAGCCAAGGCACAACAAGTCTTCTCAAGCATGGAGTAGCGAGATTCACAATCTGTAAACATCTTACTCAAGTAATAAATAACGTGTTCTTTCTTACCAGTCTCGTCTTGTTGCCCAAGTACACAACCCATAGAATCTTCTAACACAGTTAAATACATAATCAATGGTCTTCCTTCAACAGGAGGAATCAGAATAGGAGGTTCCAACAGATACTCCTTGATACTGTCAAAAGCTTTCTGGAAATCTTCCGTCCACACTATTCCTTGGTCTTTTCGGAGAAGCTTGAAAATTGGTCCACATGTAGCAGTCATGTGAGAAATAAATTTGGAAATGTAATCCAGTCGACCAAGGAACCCTCTTACTTCCTTTTCAGTTCTTGGTGCAGGCATCTCTCGAAAGGCTTTCACTTTGTTAGGATCCACTTCAATACCTTTCTGACTAACCACAAACCCCAAGAGTTTTCCGGATCGAACACCAAAGGTACACTTGTTAGGATTCAGACGAAGCTTGTATTTCTTCAATCGCTTGAACAACTTCAAAAGATGATCAACATGCTCTTCTTCAATATTAGACTTGGCAATCATATCATCAACATAAACCTCAATCTCTTTGTGCATCATATCATGAAATAGAGTAGTCATTGCTCTTTGGTATGTAGCACCAGCATTCTTCAAACCGAACGACATAACTTTGTAACAAAAAATCCCCCATGATGTAATGAAGGAAGTCTTTTCTCTGTCTTCTGGAGCCATCCGTATCTGATTGTACCCAAAGAAACCATCCATAAAGCAGAAAACTTTGAACTTTGCAGTATTATCAACCAGCATGTCAATATGAGGTAAAGGGAAATCATCCTTCGGACTGGCTTTGTTCAGATCTCTGTAATCAACACACATTCTGACCTTACCATCCTTCTTCGGAATAGGTACTATATTAGCTAACCAAAGAAGGTATTCAGATGTAATCAGGAAACCTGCATCGATCTGCTTTTGAACCTCCTCTTTAATCTTCACTGCCATATCAGGGTGCGTTCTTCTAAACTTTTGCTTGACTGGTGGACATTCAGGCTTCAGTGGCAAGTGATGTTCCACAATATTGGTATCCAACCCTGGCATATCTTGATACGACCAAGCAAACACCTCCATATATTCTCTAAGAAGCTCTATCAATCTTTCTTTGACACCTGCATTCAATAAAGCATCAACTTTGATTTCTTTCTTGTTTTCCTCGGTACCTAGATTAACCACTTCATAGGCTCTTCATGAGGCTGAATGGCTCTTTCTTCATGTTCAAGTAACCGGGTAATCTCATCAGGAATATCATCCTCATCCTCCTCTTCAGCTTCAAACACATGGAATTCAAAGTTGGGAGAGGGCGTAGGTTCATTGTGTTCAACGGGTTTATCAACAATTAATCTGCAATTATGATTTATGCTTGATTTTAGAAAAACTTAAAAAGGAATGAGCATTATGCAAATTTTTGAAAAGAGATATTATTTTTATGTTTTTTGTGTTACCATATTCCAGAAAAAGGTAAAAGCAAGAAAAAGCTAAATGCACAATAAAGTGGAAACAAAATAACTTTTATTATTGATGACTTTACTTAAAACAAAGCCCGACAATTATTCTACCTTCGCTTTGGGCAGAGCGATAGGAATTATATTTCTAAACATCGGCCCTAAAAACATGCATACTTTCATCTTGGGCAGAATGAAAGAGTTTGAAAAAAAAGACGGTAAATCATTACGTGGAACGAGAAACAACAGAAGGAATATCCACAACACTCCAATTGCGGCAAACCCCTCCACGCACCACATACCCAACAACTTCCTTAGGCTTATCTTCTTATCAGATTTAGAGATCTTACCATTTGGGATAAAACCTAGACCTTTCCTGTCCTTGTTGTCTGTCAACTCTAACAGTTTTCCCCAACCTGTGGTAGATTCTTCCAATAGCGCTTGTCGCACATCTTTCAAGGAAGCAATACAAACTCTCTTTCTTAGAACTTCTTCCCTCATCAATTGTCAATCCTTGAAATTGTGTTCCATCAGTAATACCAGCGCTGATGCATGAATATGATGATAACTGGCTCACAAATAAAGCTTGTTTACCCCCTACAGTTATAACTTTGTCGTTCTTCACAAATTTCAACTTTTGGTGTAAAGTTGAAGTAACAACATCAGCCTCATGTGAAATTCCTGGCGCTCAGTCGTACTTCCTAACTTACAACACACACACAAGTGTTGTATACAAACAAACAACTGATTATGGTGAGAGCACACTCAAACACAGAATTGACTCCGTACCTACAGGCTTAAGAGCAATTACACAATAACAAAACACAAAGCCTATGTCCTTAGCATGTATCAACGTGATACAGGAAAAGGCTCACAAGTTCACTAGGTAAAAATAGGATTACACACGCTTTAGTGAACACAATAAAATTCCCACAACCCTAATTAGGTTTTACACAAGTATATATAGAGTCTTCATGCTGGGCTTGACTTGTTCCTAAAGAATAAGAGTCTTCAAAAATATATCCAATAAGTCTTCAGCAAAAATAAAATAATTCCTAAAATATAGGAGATATATTTTAGAATTAAATCTTCACACAAGAGATTACTTGTGACACAAGGCGCACGAGCTGTGCCAGCTGGGCTTTAAAAAAATATAATTTCTAAAACAAATCTTCTTCAAGATATACTTCAGAAATAACAAAAACGTGCACGCGCCTAAAGCTTCAGAACACACATACTCAGATGCTACAGCATTTTCTAGAGCATGTGACAAAATGGGTTTTTGCAAAATTATAGCCAACACCCAAAAATAATTCTTTTTGATCAGCAAATTTTGGCTAAAACACTTTTTGATCAGCATGCATAAAAATAATTCTTCAAATCAACTTCAATTTATAACTAAGAAGAATATAACATATCTTGAATGCATATTAGCTAACCATGTATATGAGGCATGCACAACGGATAACAACAACTTGCCTCAAAACATATGATCAGAGAGACTTGATCTCTCATAGTGGATTCCAGAAAATAATCAACAGGTTCAACAAGCAACAACAGACTATAAGGACTAGGAAAAATAAATTCCTCCCCCTTAAGTCAACAATACTCCCTCTTCAGATATACTCCCCCTCAATGATAGATAGATAGAAGTAATTAGATAAGGGAAAAAACAAAGCATACTACACTCCCCCTGTCTTCATGGCAGATAGCTATAGCAGAAGGCATAGCAATCACATAAATCATAAGCATACATGCAATCATGCAATACACTCCAAAAACCAAACTACTGCTAACTACTCATGTGGTATCAGAGCATATAAGAGATCAGAACATATCAGAGCAATAAACTTCTTCAAACTTTAGTACTAATACTCCCCCTTTGTAGCCAAATAATTTGACAAAAGGAAAAGAACATCAAATTGTCAGAACACATAAGCAAGGAATAAAACCACACAGTACTTATTACAGACCATCAGCACACATAGGTGCATAAAATTCAGGGCTTAACCCACAAAAAGGACATAACATCAGAATATAAAGAAAATGGAGCATTAAAACTCAGTATTTCCTTCAGAATCTTCCACAACCAAGTCTTGATCATGAGCAGCTATCTCTTCAGCTTCCAAGGTTTGAATCACACGATCCACCAAAAACTTCTTATCATCCAGTGCCTTGCTCACAATCTTCAAATCAGCAATCATTTGTTGTCTACTGAGCATAGCAGATTTGCCTTTGGCAGATGGTAGAGCAATATCTGCAGCATGTGATTTTTCCAAAAACCTAGGCTCTAAAGTGATATCTGAATCTCTCTTAACAGCCTCATCAGTAGAAAAACATCGCTCAAGATATTGTTGCAAGATAATATCACAAATCAGGGTTGGAAAAGCAATAGGAATCTTTGTAGCATTTGTCTTCCTATGTGCTATAGTTTGGTAAAAAATAAATTCACCAAAATTAAAAGCAGATTTGGTACCTATAGCATAGATAAACTTACTCAGCACCTTGGAGACATCATTAGAATGGGTAGTAGGCACCCAATTTGTAGCTGCAATCTTGTTCAAAATAGCATACTTTGTGGAAAGTTTGGCAGCAGACAAATTATTCTTCATTGGCCACTCCTTGACCAGATCACCAGTAAGGGTCTTGCAAATTTGATTCTGAGTTACCTCCAACTTAGCCACATCTTCAGCACTCCTGCCTAGGTATTCATTGATTATTGCAGGTGAGAAATTAACACATTTGCCAGGCACAAACACTTGTCTATATTCAGCACTCATAGGATCACCACAATCAGTTCCTATGTTCACAATGAACTCCCTGACCAGCTTGCTGTAGCATTTCCCCAAGCTTTTCACAGTTTTCACCAAACCAGCTGCTTCAATAACCTCCATGAGCTCTTGTAAATTCAGCAAATCATGATGTAGGTTGCTTTCAACAGCAATCCTTCTTTCACAGATAAACTTCCATCTAGAGGCACCTTCCTCATGATGAAAGGACACATTGTCCAAGGGCACCGATGGAACACTTTTGGCCCTTTTTCTTCCTGACTCTACTGGCTTGTCAGATGTGCCAGCATCTTCCATAGCATCTGCTTCAGCAACAAAGTTACTATCATCAGATTGCACAAGTTTCCTCTTCAAGGTCTTCTTCTTAGTCTCAGAAGACACAACAACCTTGCTCTTTGTCCTACTAGGACCATACTTCACAGGTTTCAAGCCATTAGAATTCTTGGCTTTCTTTGTTGACTTTGGTGGTGGTGTAGCATCTCTTTTGGCTCTACTCCTTAACCTTTCAGCAATACTAGGTGCAGGAGCATTCTTCACCATCGTCTTCATTGCAGACAAAATTTCAACATCATGTTCCTTGTCTTGTGAACCTGTTTGCAAATTAGAGAGGATATGATCCTCTATTTCTTGTTCAGCAGACTTCATGCTCTCATCATTTTGAGAGACTTCAACAGTATCACCAGACAAAATTTCTTCAGAATCTTTTGCAATGTCTGGAACATCAGATGCTCTAGCATCTGGTATAGCATCAGATACAAGAAGATTTGCATCTTCTTGAACCTTATCAAAAGCAACAGTTGAGTCATTTTTCAGAGTTGACTCAGGAACAACATCATCAGTGGTCTTCGTGATAGCACCATCGTCAACAACAACATTATCAGAATCATCTAATCCTAGGGTTTGAGACTCTTGAACTACCCTACTAGAAGATTCAACATTATTTTCATCTAAATCATCAAGATACAGTTCTTGCATAGTATGAGATTTACTAGATCTAGATTTTGACTTAGACTTCTTCTTTTTCCCTTTTGATTTCACAGATTTAGGGGAAAGAACACTTACAGTCTTCTTCTTTTTCTTGGATTTTTCTTTCTTTGATTTTGCGGTAGTGTCGGAAGCGACAACAGATATGGGTTCTGAACCAGGAATCAACGTTGCAGGTTCAACCGGTGGTGGCGATTTGGGAGAAGATTCTTTGATCGGTGAAGTAGTAGGAAAAGACATGATCGATTTGTGAATGTAGTGACTGTGGAATATGAGAGGTTTGAGAGATGAAAAATTCTTGTGCGATTGAGAGTGATGCAGCAAAGAGATGGAGTGATTGAGTATTTGAGAAGCACAATAATGATTATGGCAAGAGAAGTTTACACAAAAGAAAACCGTTCCTTGATAAGCGTGCGCCTTAATAGGATAGGGGAGAATCAGTTGCACACCTTTTAAAAATTAACTACTATTGGTTTTCAAATAGGAAAATTCCTAATTTGCCCTTCAACCTTTCAAATTGCGTTGCATCTAGTGCCTTTGTAAAGATGTCAGCTAGTTGATCATTTGTAGCTATATGTTCTAATGTGACAATCTTTTCTTCAACAAGATCTCTAATAAAATGGTGCCTTAGATCAATATGTTTAGTCCTACTATGTTGAATAGGATTCTTGGAGATGTTAATGGTACTCATGTTGTCACAGTATAATGCCATAGCATTTTGTACCACATTGTACTCCTTCAACATTTGCCTCATCCATACTAGTTGAGCACAACTACTACCAGCTGCAATATATTCTGCTTATGCAGTTGATAAAGATACACAATTTTGTTTCTTACTAAAACATGATATGAGATTATTCCCTAGGAAGAAACATGCTCCTGAAGTGCTTTTACTATCATCTGCACTTCCTGCCCAATCAGCATCACAATAGCCTACTAAAGTTGAATTATCACTATGACAATACAAGATTCCATAGTCACATGTCCCACTCACATATTTTAAGATTCTTTTGACTTCTGTGAGATGACTCATCTTAGGTTCAGCTTGATATCTTGCACACACTCCTACAGCAAAAGTAATATCAGGTCTACTTGCTGTGAGGTACAATAGGCTTCCAATCATACTCCTATAGAGACTTTGATCAACACTAGTTCCTTTTTCATCTTTGGTAAGTTTCAAGTGTGTAGCTGCTGGTGTTCTTTTGGTGCTAGCACTCTCCATACCAAACTTTTTCACAATATTTCTTGCATACTTACTTTGAGACACAAATATAGTATTCTCCATTTGTTTGACTTGGAGTCCAAGAAAGAAAGTTAGTTCACCCACTAGACTCATCTCAAATTCAGACTGCATATGCTTTATGAATTGCTGGACCATCTGATCAGACATTCCACCAAAGACTATATCATCTACATAAACTTGAGCTATCATCACTTTACCTTTCTCTTCTCTCACAAACAGAGTCTTGTCATTTCCTCCCTTTCTATAACCATGAGTAACCAGAAACTCTGTCAACCTATCATACCAAGCTTTTGGAGCTTGCTTTAGACCATATAAGGCCTTTTTCAACTTGTAAACATGATCTGGAAAACTAGGATCAACAAATCCTTTAGGTTGTTCAACATAGACTTCTTCATTCAAGTACCCATTGAGGAAGGCACTTTTAACATCCATCTGAAACAGTTTGAATTTTAATATGCACGCAACACCTAAGAAAAGTCTTATGGATTCAAGACGTGCTACAGGGGCAAATGTTTCATCAAAATCTATCCCCTCAATCTGAGCATAGCCTTGAGCTACCAGTCTAGCCTTGTTTCTAGTTATAGTACCATTCTCATCAGATTTGTTCCTGTAGACCCATTTAGTACCAATTACATTCACATTTTTAGGTCTAGGTACAAGATCCCACACTTCATTCCTCTTGAACTGATTAAGCTCCTCTTGCATGGCGTTAATCCAAAACTCATCTGTAAGTGCTTCCTTGACATTCTTGGGTTCAACTTTTGAAACAAAGCATGAGTTAGACACAACATCTCTTGTTCTTCTTGTAACAATGCCTTGGCCAAGTTCTCCAATGATAAGCTCTTTTGGATGATTTTTCTGGACTCTAGTAGATGGCCCTTTTTCAGGTTTAGTAACACTTCATTCATAGTCAACATCTACTTTTTCAGTTTCAGTTACTTCCTGCTGATCAGATGCTATAGAGATTGTTGGAGCATCTGATATCTTGTCTTCACTAGTGTCATCTACAACTACATTAAAGGATTCCATCATTACCTTAGTTCTGGAATTGAACATTCGATATGCTCTGCTGTTGGTAGAGTATCCTAAGAGTATGCCTTCATCACTCTTGGAGTCTAATTTTCTTCTTTGTTCTCTATCTGCTAAGATGTAGCACTTGCTCCCAAAGATATGAAAATACTTGATATGGAAGACTTTTGGCATGTAACATCACTCTAGCTGACTCTTGCAAAGTTCTATTCTTTCTTTCAACAACACCGTTTTGTTGTGGTGTAATTGGAGAAGAAAACTCATGTGTTATTCCTTCAGCTGTACAGAACTCAGAGAACTTGGAATTCTCAAACTCCTTCCCATGATCACTTCTTATTTTCAAGACCGTACTATCCTTTTCTCTTTGTAATTGAAAACATAACTCCTTGAAAACGTCATAAGTGTCTGATTTTTCCCTAATAAATTTAATCCAAGTGTATCTTGAGAAGTCATCAACCATTACAAATGCATATCTTTTACCACCTAAGCTCTCAACTTGCATAGGCCCCATCAAATCCATGTGTAATAACTCAAGTATTCTGGAAGTTGTCAGATGTTGTACCTGATGGTGAGGCTTCTTAGTCTGTTTCCCAATCTGACATTCACCACATATGTTTCCTTCTTCAATCTTGAGTTTGGGTAGCCCTCTAATTGCTTCCTCAGCTATGGCATTCTTTATGCTCCTTAGATTTAGATGACCTAACTTTTGGTGCCATAATTTTACTTCATCTTCCTTAGTTACCAAGCAAGTTGTCATGCCAACTTCTTTTTGAGGTTCCCATAAGTAACAATTATCTCTTGACCTCACACCTTTCACTAAGACTTCTCCTTCTTGATTTGTTACTAGGCATTCGGATTTTGTGTAGTTAACTAACAACCCTTGATCACACAGCTGGCTGATACTGATTAGATTAGCTGTCAATCCTTTTACTAGCAAAACTTTTGTGAGTTTAGGTAGACACTTTTTATCCAAGTTTCATATTCCCTTGATTTCTCCTTTAGCACCATCACCAAAAGTAACAAAGCTTGTTGAATAGGATTTCATATCAACCAGAAAATTCTCAATTCCAGTCATATGCCTGGAACAACCACTATCAAAGTACCAACCTTCTATAGATGTTGCTTTTAGGGATGTGTGAGCAATGAATGCAACATGATCCTCTTTAGGTTTCCACTCTTTCTTTACAAAGTTTCTAGATCTGACCTGATGTACCTTACTGGGATATCTATTGAGCATGAAACAATATGGCTTTATATGCCCTTTTCTTCCACAGTAGTGACATATCCATGATTGAAAATTTTCTTTGACTCCCAGATGCTGCACAGATTGCTGAAGCAACTGCCTTGACCTTGTTGAAAAAGTTTCTTTGAGAGGTGTGTACATAGTACTCTGATTGTACTTCATCTTCTTGTTAAGCTTCCCATAGTTGAATCCAACACCGTTTGGTCTACCTGGATTTTGTTGAATCAGAATCTCATCTAATTTTTCAGTACCATTAGTCATCATAGACACAAACTTCTTTTGCTCTTTGATTTTTGAGTTCAACAGGGTCATCTCTTCTTGAAGATCAGAAATAGTTATTAAGTATATTTCTTTTTCATCCTGGAGTTGAGATATGATCTTCTTTTGTTCTTCATTCGTTTTGTGTACTTCTGCACTCTTAATACACAATTCCTTATAAGAGGCTGCCAACACATCAAAAGTTAATTCTTCATCACATGATTCTTCATCACCTTGAGCAGATGCTTGATGACACATTATTTGTGTGTTATTTAGGCCTTTATTCATGAGTTATTTCCTGCCAATATGGTGATCAAACAATGTTTTAATGCAATTTCATTAGTTTATTTAGTTTTGAGTCTAGAATTATGTATTAGGAATAATTATGTAATTTTGATGAAAAAGTGTTAGTTTAGAGGCAACTTATGTCAAGGCATGTTATTTGGTTCTGGATCGTCATCAAAAGGCATCTACTAATAATGACTGTCAAGACATTGAGTTCCGTACAAGTCAACAAGTCAAGCGCTGCTAGAAGACAAATCTGGGAATGTGCTAGAACATTGTGAAAGGCATCTTTGAAGGATAAGGATGACAGGTCAGCATCACAAATGATTGTACTATGATTAAATGGTCCTTGCAAATTGAATATCCTTTATTCCTTGGGCCTAGTAGTCACAATTAAGGTTGCACCCGATCCAAGAAGGATTGTCCTATAAATACACGCCCCTAAACCTAAAAGAAGCAGCTTGAAAAGCCAGAAGGTGATTAAATAGATCTGAGAAGAAGAGGAGCCGCCGGAGAGATCCGTTGTTGCAGGAGGCGACCGGTGATAACGAGAGGCACGACAGTGTCTGTAGGAGTATCTATTGCATTATAATGGGTATCACTACTATACTTGTTATTATTGTTGTTGTTTCTATGCTCCTTCTGAGCTAAACTCTTTGTAGTTGAGATTATGTGAAGTTTAATATAATGAATGAAGTATTTATGTGAATGAATGATTGTTCTTGTGTCATCTTTAACTTTATGTTTTTAAGAAAATACATTTATTTCTTTGACTGATCAACTTAGATTAAAATACAAGTTGCATGTGTAGAGACATCTAGCATGTTAATGGAAATAATAAAGTTAATAAGGTTAAGTGGGAGCAGACATGTAATCCCTACCTTTTCTTATAGATAAGTTAAGGGCCTTAGTGGGATCAAGCACGAGCTTTTCTGAACTCTAATGGGATTAATAGTAACCTCGACAGAGCCAGTTCATTATACCCCATTTTAATATCTAACGTTGTAGACATACACCACAAGGCAAGCTTGCTCACAGATGGCACGACAGTAGTTATCATTCACTATGCTTCGTTCATGTGTTAAACGGATCTTAATCTCAGCTACCCTTTTATTATCATTTTCAATCATCAACTTACTCAACTGCTATTTTATTTATTGTGTTAAAAACCAAATATGTTTTGTTACCATTACAATAGACTAAACACTTTATTTGAACTTGGAATGTATAACCCTTATTCTATTCCCTGTGGGTTCGACACTCTTTTCATTTATTACTTGTTATGATTGACTGCGTTTACTTGCGTATCACATTCACCAACCATCAAGTTTTTGGCGCCGTTGTCGGGGAATAGACGGTTTTAAGTTCCATTTTCATTTATTGTAGTTTTAGTTTATTGTTGTTATTTGATCTTTTCTGTCAAGTGGTGTATCTACAGGTTTGCTCTGACATTGCATGCGTAGATTGCTTACACCTGAATACAGACCAGATCTTGAATAGAAAGAACATTCAGAATTCGTAGGAGAAATACAAGAGGCAATCAGAGGCAAGACTCTGGTACTAGTCTGGTTTTTGAAGAAACAAGTGTACAAGCTTCTGGCTCTAGTTCAGAAGAAGAAGTAACCATGGCTGATCCTGAAGAACAACCAGCTGCTGGAGGGCAGAACCCTCCTATTGAACCTCAGAATCCTGACATTATTGGCATTGCCAATGATAGAGGGAGAAGCATAAGGGATTATGCAGTGTTTGATCATAATTCTATGAACACTGGCATAGTTAGAGAGGAGATTACCACTGCTGCGTTCGAGTTCAAGCCTATGATGTTCCAGATGTTGCAAACCATTGGCCAGTTTAGTGGAGTTGCTACTGATGATCCTCACTTGCACCTGAGACAATTCTTGGATGTGGCAAGTAACTTTAAGATTCCTGGAATTACTGATGACGCTTTCAAGCTGAGACTCTTTCCTTATTCATTAAGGGATAGAGCAAAGAGTTGGCTTAACTCTCTAGAGCCTAATTCCATTACTACTTGGAATACTCTAGCTGAGAAGTTTTTAGCCAAATACTTTCCTCCTGTCAAGAATGCAAAGATGAGGAATTAAATCACTTCATTCAGACAAGGAGAAGATGAGACTTTGTTTGATGCTAGGGAGAGATTCAAAGCGATGCTGAGACAATGTCCACACCATGGTATTCCTGTGTGTATCCAACTTGAGACATTCTATAATGGGTTGGTACCTGCTTCAAGGAATATGCTAGATGCATCTGCTGGTGGATCCCTATTGTCAAAGTCTTATACTGATGGTTTTGAGCTGATAGAGAGCATAACTGCTAACACTTATCAGTGGCCAACTGTGAGGGCTAACCCTCAACCTACCAAGAAGGCTGTTGGAATGCATGAAGTCAGTGAAACTACTGCACTAGCTGCTCAGATAGCTTTTATGCAGACCATGTTGAAAATTTTTCTTACTGCTCCAGAGAAGCCTGCTACTGAAACAACTAAAGCATTGACAAGTGCAACTGAAGTTTCATGTGTGTATTGTGCTAATGCTCATCTGTTTGAGGATTGTCCTGCAAACCCTGCAAGTGTAAACTATGTGGTTAGGAACAACAACCCATATAGCAACACTTACAATCCCAATTGGAAGAACCATCCTAATTTTTCTTGGTCCAACAATCAGCAAAAGGTAGCGCCTCCAGTTGCCAACACTAATCAATTGGAAGGCATTCTGAAAGCATTTATGCAAGAGACCAAGAATTTTGCTGCTGAGACAAAGAATCAGATTACTGCCCAAGGGGTTAGTATCAAGAATTTGGAAACACAAATGGGGCAGATTGCAACTGCCTTAACTTCAAGAGCTAGTGGTTCATTACCGAGTGCCACTAAGACCCCTACTTCTACTTCCCAAGATAAAGGAAAGGAGACATGCAAAGCTATTTCATTGAGAAGTGGAACAGAGTATGAAGGTCCCAAAATGCCTAGCCTGGCACCAGAAGGCAAGACACAAGTTGCCGCTGCACCTGTGAATGACGATATTCAACAGGCAAGCCAGAAGTTACCTCTTGAAGTTACAACCAAACAGAAGACTGAAGTACCACAGAAGGAAAGGGTTGAGAAGACTATGGCTGACATTAACATGACGTTACCTCCAGATCCATGTCCTATTGATGTTCAGAAGCTAATGAATGAGAGACCACCTCCTCCATTTCCTCAAAGGTTAAGAAAAACTAAAGAAGAGCAATAGTACAACAAATTCATTGAGATGATGAAGCAACTGCATATCAACATACCACTCATAGAGGCAATTCAGCAGATGCCTAATTACTCAAAGTTCATGAAGGATGTGCTAACAAAGAGGAAGAGGATTGGTGAGTTCGAGACTGTGGCACTTACACAAGAGTGTAGCCAAATGGTTCAGGGTAAGTTACCACCAAAATTGAAAGATCCTGGTATCTTTACAATACCCTGCACCATTGGAGATGTACATGTAGGTCAAGCTCTATGTGACCTAGGAGCAAGCATTAACCTAATGCCCTTACCTGTTTTCAACAAGTTGGGTATTGGTGCTGCTAGACCAACAACCATTACTCTTCAACTAGTTGACAGAAGCATATGCTACCCACAAGGGAAGATTGAAGATGTTCTGGTTAGGGTTGACAAATTTGTCTTCCTTGCTGATTTTATCATTATGGACTTCAGTGCTGATGAAGATACTCCCATACTTTTGGGAAGACCATTCCTTGCTACTGTAAGAACATTGATTGATGTTGAGAAAGAAGAAGTGACCATGAGAGTTAACAACCAAGAAGTCAAGTTCAACATTCTCAATGCTATGAAGTTTCTTACTGAGAAGTTGGAGGTTGTATCACAACTGCAAAGTTGGGATTCTCTGGTGCACAAGCAATTCATGAAAGATTCTAATCATTTGAAGAAGATTCCCTTTCCTCATGAAGACAAGGAATTGGTAGATGATGAAGTTACAAAGGAAAAGTCCATTGTCAAATGGGCTGGAAGATATGAAGTATTGGAAATACCACCTAATGCTAATAAGGATAACATTCCTTCAGTTTTGAAGCCACCTGCTTTAGAATTGAAACAATTACCTTCACATTTGAAGTATGCATTTCTGGAGACAAGTCAGCAGTTGCCTGTTATCATTTCTGCTGACTTGACTAACAAGCAGGAGGAGAGTCTGATATTGTTACTGAGAAGATTCAAGAGAGCCATAGCTTGGCAAATGGCTGACATCAAAGGTATAAGTCCCACTATTTGTATGCACAGAATCTTGCTTGAAGAAAATTCCAAGAATATTGTGGAATGTCAAAGAAGGCTGAACCCTATTATGAAAGAGGTAGTGAAGAAGGAGATAATCAAATGGTTAGATGCTGGTATTGTTTATCCTATCTCTAATAGTGTGTGGGTTAGTCCAGTTCAATGTGTTCCTAAGAAGGGAGGCATGACAGTAGTTGCCAATGAGAAGAATGAGTTAATCCCTACCAGAGTTGTAACAGGGTGGAGGAAATGTATGGACTATAGAAAGCTTAACAAGACCACAAGGAAAAATCATTTTCCTCTGCCATTCATTGATCAGATGTTGGATAGATTGGCAGGAAAGGAATTATATTGCTTCCTTAATGGATATTCTGGTTATAATCAGATAGCTATAGCTCCTGAAGATCAAGAGAAGACTACTTTCACATGTCCCTATGGTACCTTTGCCTTTAGGAGGATGCCATTTGGATTATGTAATGCCCCTGCTACTTTTCAGAGATGTATGATGGCATTATTCTCTGGTTTGATTGAATCTGCTATGGAAGTATTCATGGATGATTTTTCTGTCTTTGGAGAGTCATTTCAAGGATGCTTGGACAACTTGGAATTGGTTTTGACAAGATGTGAAGAGAGTAATCTGGTGCTGAACTGGGAGAAGTGTCACTTCATGGTAAAAGAAGGAATTGTATTGGGTCATAGGATTTCTAAGAAGGGATTAGAATAGGATAAAGCTAAAGTGGAAGTGATTGAGAAGTTGCCTCCACCAACAAATGTAAAAGGAGTTAGAAGTTTTCTAGGACATGCTGGATTCTATAGAAGGTTTATCAAGGATTTTTCCAAGATTACAAAGCCTTTATGTCAAATGCTACAGCATGATGCGCCATTTCAATTTTCTGTGGAGTGTCACAAGGCCTTTGAAACATTGAAGACTGCTCTGATTACAACACCTGTGATTGTAGCCCCTGACTGGACAAAACCATTTGAATTGATGTGTGATGCTAGTGACTTTGCCATTGGAGCTGTGTTGGGTCAGAGGCATGACAAAGCTTTCAATTCTATCTACTACGCCAGCAGAACATTGATAGAAACTCAACTAAACTACACTACTACAGAGAAGGAGTTATTGGCAGTTGTGTATGCCTTTGACAAATTCAGATCATATCTTGTTGGTACAAAGGTGGTGGTGTACACAGATCATTCAGCTATCAAGTATCTACTAACAAAGAAGGATGCTAAACCAAGGCTTATCAGATGGGTGTTGCTGCTGCAAGAATTTGATCTAGAGATTAGAGAGAAGAAGGGTGTTAAAAATCAGGTTGCAGATCATTTGTCTAGACTACCTGAAGAAGTGCAAAGCTATGACAGGTATGTAATTAAAGAGCAATTTCCTGATGAACAACTCTTAATGATAACTAATGATAAGACACCTTGGTATGCTGACATTGTAAATTATCTGGTTGGAAAGCACTTATCCCCTAATTTTAATTTTCAACAAAAGAAAAGATTTTTGTCTCAAATCAAAAATTATTTTTGGGATGAACCCTTTTTATACAAAAAATGTGCTGATCAGATAATGAGAAGATGTGTGGCTGAGGAAGAGGCAAGACAGATCTTATCACATTGCCTTGCTTCACCTTATGGTGGACATTATGCAAGTGAAAGGATTGCTGCCAAGGTGCTTCAATGTGGCTATTATTGGCCATCTTTGTTCAAAGATTCATATAATTATGTGAAGCACTGTGATAGATGCCAAAGAAGTGGAAATGTGTCCAAAAGACAAGAGATGCCTCTTACAAACATTTTAGAAATTGAATTATTAGATGTTTAGGGTATTGATTTCATGGGACCATTTCCTCAGTCTTTTGGGAATCTAAATATATTAGTTGATGTGGACTATGTGTCCAAGTGGGTGGAGGCAATTGCAAGCCCCACCAATGATGCAAGAGTGGTGACTAAATTTTTAAAGAAAAATATCTTCACTAGATTTGGCATTCCTAGAGCAATCATCAGTGATGAAGGCTCACATTTTTGTAACAAAATTTTTGAGGAGTTGCTGGCCAAATATGGTGTGAGACACAGAATTGCCACTGCTTATCATCCACAGACAAGTGGGCAGGCAGAGTTGTCTAACAGAGAAATTAAAAGAATTTTGGAAAAGATGGTTAATCCATCAAGAAAAGATTGGTCAAAACTGTTAGATGATGCGCTGTGGGCCTACAGAACTGCTTTTAAAACACATTTGGGAATGTCCCCATTTAGATTAGTTTTTGGAAAGGCTTGCCACTTACCAATAGAGCTTCAATGCAAAGCCTTTTGGGCTACTAAGAAACTTAATTTGGATTTTAAAGCTTCTGGTAAGGCAAGACTTTTGCAACTGTCTGAGTTGGAGGAACATAGGTTGTTTTCTTATGAAAATGCTGAAATGTACAAGGAAAGAACTAAAGCCTGGCATGACAAAAAGATTCAAAAGAGAGAGTTGGTAGAGGGTTAGTATGTGTTGCTCTACAACTCTAGGCTTAAGTTGTTTCCTGGTAAACTAAAATCAAGATGGTCAGGACCATTCAAACTTTTGAAAATTTATCCTTATGGTGCTGTTGACCTTCTTGATGAAACAAGTGGTAAAGAATTTAAGTAAATGGTCAGAGAGTTAAAAGCTATTGGGGTGATGACTCAAGGAAGAGAGTCACCACCACCCTTGATGATTCTTAATCATGATTTTACAAGTCAGGCTGAGGACTTTCTTAAACCAAGCGCTTGCTGGGAGGCAACCCAGCATTCTAATAAATTTTGTTGTTTTTAGTTGTGTTAATTTCAGGTAATGTGTGAAAATAGATTGTTGTTGGGAGGCAAGCACTAGTTATCTCTAGTTGCCATTGTCTAGTTGGCTGAGTGATGACAGATACGGTGACTGGAACCATTCTTAAGCTCTATGCCAACTAGTGAACCAATGAAAGGAGATTGAAGTAAATGTGGACTTAACTAAGTCCAAAGGAAGATGCATGCCAGAGGTTATCAACAGGAAGCTAGAATGATGAGCCAGTAGTTATCAGAAGTTACCACGTGGCATTTGGCAGACAAAGTGATATCACGCGTTGAACTAGCCGTTGCATTGATTTTGCATGTAAACCGGTTTTCCAATGGTTAAACCCACATCATCCGCCATCATTCATCATTATCCCAACGTCCATAAAACTTTTCTATATCTTTTCCATCAATATCCGTACCAAAAATATAACCACCCATTACCTTCTATATAAACCAACCCTTATCACTCATAAAACCCCTTTACAAACAAACTTTCTAAACCTACTACTCTCTCTACTTTCTGCAAACAAATTCTACAACCCCTTACCTTTAAAAACACCCCACCGTTTTATCAATCCTTATCAAGCAATCATGTCAACTGGAAAGAGGCAAGTGATCACTGCTGCCGTGTGTAATACCCTAATTTTGAGCTTTTCAAAATAAATAATTTATTTAAAAATAGTTTCTTATTTTTATGAGGAATACCAAAAAAATAGTTTTTTCGATAATTTTGTTTTACAATTTATTCATTTTCCTTTATTTCTTTTAATTTGTCGCAATTTATCTTTTTATACGAAGAATAGCAAAAATAATCAAAAAAATAGTTTTTATCTCTTTGTTTAAGTTTATATTTCATTTTTATATTTTTATTCATTTTTCTTATTGATTTTTACCTTTTTTTACCATTTTATAAAAATTCTTTGCTTTTGACCAATCATATTGCGACACCTCATCATCTCCACCTCATAATCATTTTTATTACAAAAATACCATTCACCTAATCCTATTACTATAAATACACACCTCACATCACTCAATCATTACCAATCATTTTTCACAAATCCCAATACAAGAAAAATCAGAAAATCACATCCTCCTTCCTCCACCAACACTTTTCCGGCGCCGCCGCCGGAATCCCAAAACCACCGCCGGAATTCCAAATTCCGGCGACCTCCAAAACCACTCAAAAATCAAAATCAAATACACTTTCCCAAAGCTTTTGATCCTTCTGAGTCCGATTCCATCGTCCAAATCACCAAAAAACCAGCGGAAACGAGCAGATCGGAGCTTCATTTCTTGTCCGAAATCCAAGTTTCGTTTTAGACCGATTCGAACTCAAAACAAGGTGTACTGATGATGGTTTTTGCTTCTGGACCTGATTAGAACCTTTTCCAATCATCGTTGTGGCAAGTTTTCGCGAGAATCACGTGTTTGAAATTTTGGATCCAAACTTGGTGTTCGTGTTTCTCTCTGTACGGTCATCGATTGAGAAAACTAAACACATATTCGTGATCTACGCAAGAAATACTATGAAATAGAGTATTCGTTTGTGTCAATCGGTGACCGTTCGAACAAGTTGTTGTTTGAACTTGAAGCTTGAAATAAGCTTTCATGGAGTCTGGTACGCGCAAAGCTTGAAGAAGGAGATGGATCCTTGACACGTGTCACGATCTGATTAGTTGGTAACTTTCTTATTGTTTTGTTTTGTTTTTGTTTGTTTTGTTTGTTTATTTATTTGTTTCTTGAAATGAAATGGTTTACTACATCCCTGCCGTGCCTTGAATTGGTTTATGACTTTCGAGTAAAAAAGGTGTTTATCGAAAAAATAAGCACTTATTTCAAAAGAAAGCTTATTCTCATAATCACTTTTGGGATAAGTGCTTAATTCATCTTTTTGCATTTACTTTTTTAAACTATGTTAAAACTTTTATTTGTGATAAAAATAAATCGGACCCTGACGTACGACTCGCGTCCTTGATTTATTTTTATCTCGAATGATTTAAACGCATTAATTAACGTAAAGTAAGCAAGAGCCTGACGTACGACTCGTCTCAGCTTTACTCTATTTTAATCAACATCGTTTAAACAACAATTTCCTCTGATACTTGTTAATGCTTGCAATACTTATTATATCACAATTAAATAGTATCTCAGTTGTTTGTCAGATTTAACTTTTGAGTGAAATAAAGTTGAATTGGGCCCTGTCTTACGACTCGCGCTTTGATTTTATTTTTTTTGTTTCATTCAAAATATGGTTTGATGTTCTGAACGTAAGATAAGCGAGAGCCTGACGTACGACTCGTCTTGAGCTTATCTTACGCTTGCTTGCAAAAATGTTCGTTAATTTGCCTCTCTGTTTGCCAGTTTTATTTCATGCCTGATTATCTGATTACTCATTTATTTATGTGTCCACATATTTATTTCGAGTATTATTTAATGGTCGCATCATTACACTGTCATCACCATACATCATGTATTTGCATTTCTTGCATATTCTACCCTTGTTTTCTTTTCTTTTCTTTTCTGATCTGAAAATCTGTTGTGAACTTATCTTTGAATATGGAATGTGAATAAATCAGTCTCTGTCGTACGACTCTGGCTTCGAATTATTCGCATGCCATTTAAAACGGAACACTCTTTAATTAAAGGAAATGGGAAGGAGCCTGACTTACGACTCGCCTTCGGCTCGTTTCACTTTAATTAAGAATGTTCATTTAATAAACTGAATGAAAAGAGGGAGCCTGTCGTACGACTCGTTTCTGCTCGGATGATCCGGTCCCTGACTTACGACTCGTGATTTAGGATCATTCTCATTCTCAAATTAATTTCCTAAAATCTAAAAGACACTCAACCCATTCAACTGTTTTCCTGCCCTTGCGCAGTCAGCTTTTTTTTCAACTGCTCTTGTGCAGTCAAATCTTTTTTTCAACTTCTTTTTCCTAAATGGATGGCGCTTTATCCATTCCCCTGCTACAGACAAACGCTTAAACCTCCGAAGCGAGCATACAAGCATACTGTTGTATCAGTGGAATGCGACCTAAGCATTGTTCACTAAAGACAACCAACACACAATCTTTCTTTTCAGGAAGAACTACGTGAGCTTTGACTTCCTCATTGTACTTGGGGGATACGTAGGAGCGAGAGCCTCTCTCGTCAAGCCAAATAATAAAAAACTCTTCTTTTTTTTCCTTTCTGTTCAATATGCGGTAATTTATTTCTTTTTTTTATGCGGTTATCTCTGTTTATGCAAACCAAAATTCCTCAAATGGTTCCCGTTGAGTACAACGGATATGAGGGGGTGTTAACGTCTTCCCCTCATGTAACCAACTCCCGAACCCGATCTTTTAAGGTTTTATCATTATTTTCCTTTCCCCTCATGGGATAAATAAAATATGGTGGCAGCTTCATTGTTTACATTTGTGCATTGCATTTCATCATTGCATATCTGTATATTTTTTGCGCCGGGTACTACAGTTGGCGACTTCACTGGGGAGATAAATGATTAGTGAGTTAAGCCTAATTTGGGGCTTTTGGTTTGCTTATGCCAGGTTAGCCGTATCTGTCCTATCTTTTATTTTACCGCAAAATATTGAACTGTCTGGATTTGCTGGCTTTGTCTTCTCTTCTACTCCTTTTTTTTCTTTTTGCCTTTATGGCTTGGTTCTTGGTTACAGTGTGATTATGCTCCGTACCCGAGCTAGAGTGATACTCAGGATTAGTTGAGGGATTGTCATGTTGGGCTCCCTGACGAACGTCTCTGGAATTGGATGTGATGGTCTCGACCAGAATAGATTCACTTGGAATAATTGGACTCCTTGGCTTACGCCTTGCGGTCTTCATGTTTCCTTGTTGGGTCCGAAACTCTGGTGGCCTTTATTAGATGTCCGAAACTTTTGTCTAGGGACCACCGTTTAGAACATGTGTCGAGGTTATAATGTCGACTCATCCAGTTGGTGTTATGATCTCGCCCAGATGAGGTTGCTTTTGGGAAAAGTAATCAAAATTTTGGGTAACCTTGTCAACCTAGAACAACATGTGAGAGGGATGGGTTACAGGTAACTTTGAACTTTTGGCCTCAGAGATTCCATTTTGAAAAGAACCCAGTTGTTATGAAAATGGAAGATTTGTGACTTTGAGATCAAGTTCGCCAGATGATACAATGTTACTGTGATCATATACATGCATTGCATTCATGCATCCATGAAAATAATCATGCATATTCATCTTTCATACATTTACAAAAAAAATGTGGAAAAAGTCTTTAAAAAAAAAAAAATCATGCATTTCCATTCATTCAAAAAGAAATCATGCATTTTATCGATTAAAAATCTCATTTTCATTCATTCATTCCAACAGCTACCTTCCCGGCACCGTTATTGGACAAGAAGAGTTGCTCATCACATTATGGACAATTGGCAAGAGAAGCACGATGCGCTCAAGGCTGAGGTAACCCAGATGGGTGGACAAGTAACTCAGTTGGGTGGACAGGTAACCCAGTTGGATGGAAGAATGACCTTGTTGGGTGGGAAGCTAGATCAGATTCTTGAGATGTTGGCTAATAAGAATGTGCAACCAAAGGTGGTTGAGGTTCCTGCACCTGCAGTTATGGTTGCTCAAGAAAATGCCTCTGCTGGCTATGATTGGCCTTCTTTTGGTCTGCCTAAGGGTTATGTTCCACCAGGATATGTGCCAGCAACTTCTGCTTCAATTGTGGAAGCCCCTGCTAGGGTTACATCTGTGCAACAAGTAATGGATTTGGATCAAGACGCATTTGAGGATCCTAGAGATGTGTACCAGGGTCCCGAATTGCGTGGGCCTAGGTTTGCTTACCAAGGACCCGTGCTTCCGGTTAGTGAACCAAAGTTTGATTTTGCTCCTCAGCTGGAAGAAACAAAGCAAAAATATCAGGCTCTAGAGGAGAGGTTAAATCTGGTAGAAACGGGTAATGATCCGTTGGATTTCTCGAAGATGTACTTGGTTTCTGATTTTGTGCTTCCACCAAAGTTCAAAATGTCTGATTTCGAGAAATATAAGGGTTTGAGCTGCCCGAAGAATCATCTGGTTATGTATGTCAGAAAAATGGCTTCTTATTCTCATGATGACAAACTGATGATACACTGTTTCCAAGACAGTCTAGCTGGTGTGCCTCTCAATTGGTACATGCAGCTTGAAAAAGGTAATATCCTGTCGTGGAGGGATTTGGCCAATGCTTTCCTCAAGCAATACCAGTATAATATGGATATGGCTCCAAGTCGCACTCAGCTCCAGAATACCACTATGAAAGAGGGTGAATCTTTCAAGGTCTATGCTCAAAGATGGAGATCCTTAGCTTCTCAAGTACGTCCTCCGCTCTTGGAGACGGAACTTGTGGACATGTTTACCAATACTCTGCAAGGGACTTACTTTAAAAGGTTGGTTAGTACTACTTCCTCTGATTTCGCCGAGTTGGTCCGAGTTGGTGAAAGGGTCGAAATGGGGATCAAGAATGGGAAGATTTCAGCTGCTTCTAGTTCACAAAGCAATAACACAAGGAAGTCTGGTGGTGGCTTTAACAGAAAGAAGGAAGGTGAGACTAATGCTATATCCTCAAGGGGCAATCAGGCGCAGCCAATAGCACCTGTTCAGTTTCCCTACTTTCCTTTTCCATACTTGGCTGCTGCTCAGCACCAACAGTTTCCAAATTATCAGTTTCAAAATCCAGTGCCTCAACACCAGCGACAGGTACCACCAAAACGGAATCCTCCACAAGCTCGTAGGGTTTTTGATCCTATCCCTATGTCGTACAGTCAGTTGCTCCCTTACTTGATTCATAGTGGTAAGGTGACGCCTAAGCAAATAAGACCTTTGCTTCCACCATTCCCTGATTGGTATGACGCTAACGCTAAATGCGATTACCATGCTGGTATTGTGGGTCACTCTACTGATAATTGCAAAGCTTTTAAGCACAAAGTACAAGACCTCATTGATGAGAACGATTTGACTTTCAAAGAAAGCGGACCCAATGTGACTAATGATCCATTGCCTAAGCATCCAACGGGTAATGTAAGTTGTGTTGAAACTGGCGGAAATTTGATAAGGGATGTTTCTCTAATCAAAACACCTTTGTCATCTGTCCGAGAGATGCTGCTGAGTTATGAAAAGTTTGAGAAATTACACTCTAATTGTGAGGATTGTCAAAAGGATCCAAACCACTGTTCAAAGCTGAAGGAATGTTTGCAACAACTGATGGATCAAGGTTTAGTGCAAGTGGGATACGCCAAAAGGGAAACTTTGGTTGCCACTGTTGATCAGAATGAACGTGCAAAGCTTGAAAGTGACGGTCGGAAAGAAAAGGGATCCGTTACATCTTTGAAAAGCTTGAAAGTAGCCTTAGAGGAAGGACGTCCTACTAGTTTGGGACAGATGTTGGTCTTGCCTGAGAAAAAGGATCGCTTCGGTTTGGGATATCAGTCATCCAAAGGGATAGCAACTCTGAAGAAGGTTCAAGGCAAGATTCCAAAGATTGAGGATGTTTTTAGCAGTGCTGGTTACCGTGTTGATGGTCACATTGCTATGATTAATGACAAGGATGCTGATGGAAAGAATCAGGATTAGGTGCGCCAGTGTTCTCTAGAGACTGTGCTCACAATTTGGAAGGCTGTTGGAATCTCAGAAGTTGTTTTTATTTCAAAGCAATTTGTTTTCTTTTCAAAACACCTTTGTTCAGCCCTGAATAAATGGTTGTGCTTGTAGGGCCACTTTGTTTTAATGTTTAATTTGCAATTAATGAAAAAAGTACTTCTTGTGCAATTTCCGTCTTATTTATTCTTCTTTTACAGTTTTAAAAAGATAATGAAAAATGGCAATAACTTCTTGCATTCATAAAACACTTTTGCATTCAATCAAATTCAAAAAAAAAAAGAGAATCATCATTCAGAAGTGAATCTATTGAATCATAATTGTGCCGTAATTCTTCATGGTTTCGGGTTGCAAGCTTCGTTGAAGAGTTAATATGATTGTTAGATCAAGAGCATAAAATGATTGAACTTCATCGGTGATCGATCCGGGAACTGACGAAGAAAAAGGTTAAATTGGGTGTCTCCCCATAACAGGATATGAAAAAGAAAGTTAATCAGGCATTTTATCTCTTGTCAAGTATTTGTTTGCTTTTAAGATTATGTAATGCACATGCATGTTTCGGAATCAATCCATCTGTATTCACTTCTTTTTCTTATTACTTGCAAACTTGGAGCGAGGATGATGAAAATGAATAACTGATTTTTGCTGATATATGCTTTCAATTGTGAAAAAACCTAGCTGATGATGAAAGGCATTGTTTCATAAAAAATTATGATTGAATCGAGTCATTCTTGCATATGTTTTGTTGTTATCTGATTCTCCAGTTTCTTGAGATATATCTTTTTAAAAGAAAATAAGCAATGTTGGTTTGATACTTGACCTGACACTTTAAGAGTATATAGGTTGTTTTGCACTTTAGGCTATTATGAAGGTTCAGAAATGACTCAATAAAATCGGTACTGTCTTAACATCTTAGACTCTTTGAAGTATGTAAGATCAATTTGAGTACTGATTTTGACGAAGACCTGAACATAAGTTTTTAAGTAACTCTTAGTAGTTTATCTTAGCAGTCGGCACCATCTTGTACACAAACTAAGTAGGAAATCGATGAACATAAGTGAATGATCCAAAAATGAAATTTGCATACTTTTGGTTAATGCACTTATTGAG
Organism: Trifolium dubium; assembly: GCA_951804385.1. Classification (NCBI taxonomy): domain Eukaryota; kingdom Viridiplantae; phylum Streptophyta; class Magnoliopsida; order Fabales; family Fabaceae; genus Trifolium; species Trifolium dubium. The sequence continues at coordinate 30,512,458 of OX638062.1, read as the reverse complement.
TTAGATGACCCTCACTCGGTTGTTTAACTCAACAGTTGTTGAAAAACCATAGTAAATGTACCCATTTGGTAGTTGGTTCAGAGGAGTCTGGTTCTGAACTTGGTAGGGCGGGTTGCTATCCGATCCCCCACAACTGCATTTGGAAGAGAAAGAGGGGTTTACCAAACTGATTTTACCAGCTCCCCTCGATTTATGATCATAATCACTAACAGATCTTTCTACCATGAGTGTGTACAAGATAACGGGCTTAATGTGATTGCGCCTGAATGAAAAGGGTGAATAAAATATAAGGAAAAGTTAGAGTCATAATAAAATGTTTCAAATTTGTCTTCATATGATGAGAGTCTTTGACTGCAATGTGTGGTTTTGTGTTATTACTGTACCTTGGTATTGATGTTTATTACTTGATTTTCTTTACTAGCCGGCAACCACGTATGATTAGAGTTGTCGTGTCTTGTTTCAAACAAGTGCTAAAAAAGAGTTACTATTTATGTGCTTAATGACAAGCAAATGTTCAAGTATGGGGAATTTGATAACACAATTTATATCTTCCTTTGGCTTGATTTACATGAATCCTAATTGCATGTTATAATACTCAAAAGACCTAAATGAAGCTAGGTTCACTTTGAAAGCATTCGGCAAATGTATTGTTAAGCTGACTCCTCCAGTTTGTTGAGTAACTAATAATTATCTCTCGTTTCTACACATCGTATGTGTTTCAAAAAACTTGCATGTGCAAAATACCTTTTCAAAAGAAATGATTTTACCTGCAAATCAATACTTGACATCAAAGAGATCTGAGTTGTGGTCTGATCATGGGGCAAAGCTGATTTGAAACGCTCCTAGCTAGGGGCAAGCCATCTATAGATTATGCCAAACAGGGGCAAACAAGTTGAATACCTTTCTTATCAAGAGTGAATTGGTTCAAGAATTAGATACACTGCAAATATCAGTTGGTCAGGGGCATATCCATCATAGATTCAAGTGCTTGGGGCATACTGTGTCAAGATTATATTCTCCTGAAAAGTCATATGTGGTGACATATGGCAGAACTCTGGTTGTTAACATCATGTATGGTGAAGAGTTTCCACTCTCAATGCACGCTGCTGTGATGCCTGACTCTACATGAAGATGAAACTTTCAGACAGAAAGGATTGACTCAGTCTCCTTTCACCAAAGCAAGGCCTTGTAAACTCGAGATCGTGAAGAAGGATGGCATTGTTATGATTCAGTAGAATTCATTTATTTTCATTGCCATTATCTTAGTTTCAATTTGCGATCACCTCATTGAGGGATTAGCATCCTGTTGTAAAAACTTTCCGCATTTTTGCGTAATGAATAAAAGTCTCACTTTCAATCATATTGTGTCTGCTTGCTTTTATGTTCTGATTGCATATGTTTGTGCTATTCATTTTTTTAATAAATAAAGCATTTAAACTTTGTGAAAAATAAAAGGATTTGAAAAGATTACAAACTGTTTTGATTTTTAAAACATCTGAAGGGAAACCAGTGGCATACAGTAAACTGTCCCAACCCATTACAGAAAATCATGGCAATCTCTCGATTCCATCTCATGAAGAAAGTTGTTATCCTTTTGGGAAGCTTGATTGAACGTTCGTCCCGCAACGACAGTCAACATCTCAAGATTTCACCTCAATGGAGTTACTCAAATTCTCGGTGCCGGGAAATTCAAACTCTTCCCAAAACAAACCTAGAAATTCATGCATTCATGCATATTCATGCATTCCCGCATATAGGTTCATGCATAAAAAGAATCACACAAAATCCTGCATATAATCAGATATTTCATCTGCATTAGTTCTGCATTTAGGCATTAAAAGTGTGCAATCATGCATTCATGAAGTACATGTTTAAGATGTTGTCTTAACAGGTTGCAGACTTGGATCTCTTGTTCAGTAACAAAGGTCTGCGGACCTAATTCTCCAATAAGACGGTTTTTGAATCGCAACTTCTCAACAATAAGGGTTGATGAATCTCTTCCCCAACGAATTGGTCAACAAAATGTCATCCCCAAGCAGATCAATCAGTGCATCATATTCTCAATGAGAAAGGTTGAGGGGTTGTTTCTTTCCCCAGTAAGGCGGTTGATAATTGTTCATCCTAGTAAGTCGGTTGGAACACCGCATTTTCAGAAAAAATGGTTGATGAATCGTAATTTCTTGGCAAGAAAGATTGGTGAATCTTGAATCTCTCCAGTGAACTTATTTTGTTCTGATCACTGATATTCAGCAAGTTGGTCATCAGAGTTTCATCCTTGTCAGACGGATCCTCACTCTACACCTACCAGAAAGGGTTGATGATCCTTTCCCCAGTGAATAATTCAGTAATGGTTATATACAGCGGATTGATCTGCATACAACTTTCTCGGTTAGAAAAGTTAAACAGATCATTTTTCCAGTGATTCAGTTGAGATGGTTATCTCCAGTAAGATAGTTGAAATGTTGTATCCTAGTAAATTGTTTGTTAAACAGTTTCTCCAGCAAGTTGGTTTCTGAACCGCATCCCTAATGAAGTTAACACGATGTGTTTCCAATAAGTTCTTCAGCAAAACAGTTGTCAAGCAGTCGTCTTGTGAATTTTGTCAAAGATACTGGCAGAATATTCGATCTACACTCATAGGGCGAGTAATGATCAGTTTTTGAGTAATACGCCCATAAGGGGGGCAACGACTCAGCTTTTTATGATCTATACACTCATAGGGCGAGTAATGATCAGTTTTTGAGTAATACGCTCATAGGGAGAGCGACGACTCAGTTTTTTATGATCTATACACTCATAGGGCGAGTAATGATCAGTTTTTGAGTAATACGCTCATAGGGAGGGCGATGACTCAGTTTTTTATGATCTATACACTCATAGGGCGAGTAATGATCAGTTTTTGAGTAATGCACCTATAGGAGGGGTGACAACTCAGTTTTTTTATGGTCTATACACTCATAGGGCGAGTAATGATCAGTTTTTTGAGTAATACGCTCATAGGGAGGGCGACGACTCAGTTTTTTATGGTCTATACACTCATAGGGCGAGTAATGATCAGTTTTGGAGATAACGCACCCTAAGGGTATGCGACTCATCTTTTTATGGTCTATACACTCATAGGGCGAGTAATGATCAGTTTTGGAGATAACGCACCCTAAGGGTATGCGACTCAGCTTTTTATGGTCTATACACTCATAGGGCGAGTAATGATCAGTTTTGGAGATAACGCACCCTGAGGGGAGGCGACTCAATTTTTATGGTCTATACACTCATAGGGCGAGTAATGATCATTTCTTTCTCAAGTATTCAGTTACTAGTCATTCCAGGTATGTTTCCACCTTCATCTTCCATATGCATTCATTATCATTACATCACATTCACACCACAAAATTAGGGCATTTGTATTTAATTATCTTTTACTTCGAACGCATAAAGGCGCAAGTCATTTACGCATTCGAGTATAAGACAATTAAATAGGGGCAGCTGTAATACCCTAATTTTGAGCTTTTCAAAATAAATAATTTATTTAAAAATAGTTTCTTATTTTTATGAGGAATACCAAAAAAATAGTTTTTCGATAATTTTGTTTTACAATTTATTCATTTTCCTTTATTTCTTTTAATTTGTCGCAATTTATCTTTTTATACGAAGAATAGCAAAAATAATCAAAAAAATAGTTTTTATCTCTTTGTTTAAGTTTATATTTCATTTTTATATTTTTATTCATTTTTCTTATTGATTTTTACCTTTTTTTACCATTTTATAAAAATTCTTTGCTTTTGACCAATCATATTGCGACACCTCATCATCTCCACCTCATAATCATTTTTATTACAAAAATACCATTCACCTAATCCTATCACTATAAATACACACCTCACATCACTCAATCATTACCAATCATTTTTCACAAATCCCAATACAAGAAAAATCAGAAAATCACATCCTCCTTCCTCCACCAACACTTTTCCGGCGCCGCCGCCGGAATCCCAAAACCACCGCCGGAATTCCAAATTCCGGCGACCTCCAAAACCACTCAAAAATCAAAATCAAATACACTTTCCCAAAGCTTTTGATCCTTCTGAGTCCGATTCCATCGTCCAAATCACCAAAAAACCAGCGGAAACGAGCAGATCGGAGCTTCATTTCTTGTCCGAAATCCAAGTTTCGTTTTAGACCGATTCGAACTCAAAACAAGGTGTACTGATGATGGTTTTTGCTTCTGGACCTGATTAGAACCTTTTCCAATCATCGTTGTGGCAAGTTTTCGCGAGAATCACGTGTTTGAAATTTTGGATCCAAACTTGGTGTTCGTGTTTCTCTCTGTACGGTCATCGATTGAGAAAACTAAACACATATTCGTGATCTACGCAAGAAATACTATGAAATAGAGTATTCGTTTGTGTCAATCGGTGACCGTTCGAACAAGTTGTTGTTTGAACTTGAAGCTTGAAATAAGCTTTCATGGAGTCTGGTACGCGCAAAGCTTGAAGAAGGAGATGGATCCTTGACACGTGTCACGATCAGATTAGTTGGTAACTTTCTTATTGTTTTGTTTTGTTTTTGTTTGTTTTGTATGTTTATTTATTTGTTTCTTGAAATGAAATGGTTTACTACATCCCTGCCGTGCCTTGAATTGGTTTATGACTTTCGAGTAAAAAAGGTGTTTATCGAAAAAATAAGCACTTATTTCAAAAGAAAGCTTATTCTCATAATCACTTTTGGGATAAGTGCTTAATTCATCTTTTTGCATTTACTTTTTTAAACTATGTTAAAACTTTTATTTGTGATAAAAATAAATCGGACCCTGACGTACGACTCGCGTCCTTGATTTATTTTTATCTCGAATGATTTAAACGCATTAATTAACGTAAAGTAAGCAAGAGCCTGACGTACGACTCGTCTCAGCTTTACTCTATTTTAATCAACATCGTTTAAACAACAATTTCCTCTGATACTTGTTAATGCTTGCAATACTTATTATATCACAATTAAATAGTATCTCAGTTGTTTGTCAGATTTAACTTTTGAGTGAAATAAAGTTGAATTGGGCCCTGTCTTACGACTCGCGCTTTGATTTTATTTTTTTTGTTTCATTCAAAATATGGTTTGATGTTCTGAACGTAAGATAAGCGAGAGCCTGACGTACGACTCGTCTTGAGCTTATCTTACGCTTGCTTGCAAAAATGTTCGTTAATTTGCCTCTCTGTTTGCCAGTTTTATTTCATGCCTGATTATCTGATTACTCATTTATTTATGTGTCCACATATTTATTTCGAGTATTATTTAATGGTCGCATCATTACACTGTCATCACCATACATCATGTATTTGCATTTCTTGCATATTCTACCCTTGTTTTCTTTTCTTTTCTTTTCTGATCTGAAAATCTGTTGTGAACTTATCTTTGAATATGGAATGTGAATAAATCAGTCTCTGTCGTACGACTCTGGCTTCGAATTATTCGCATGCCATTTAAAACGGAACACTCTTTAATTAAAGGAAATGGGAAGGAGCCTGACTTACGACTCGCCTTCGGCTCGTTTCACTTTAATTAAGAATGTTCATTTAATAAACTGAATGAAAAGAGGGAGCCTGTCGTACGACTCGTTTCTGCTCGGATGATCCGGTCCCTGACTTACGACTCGTGATTTAGGATCATTCTCATTCTCAAATTAATTTCCTAAAATCTAAAAGACACTCAACCCATTCAACTGTTTTCCTGCCCTTGCGCAGTCAGCTTTTTTTTCAACTGCTCTTGTGCAGTCAAATCTTTTTTTCAACTTCTTTTTCCTAAATGGATGGCGCTTTATCCATTCCCCTGCTACAGACAAACGCTTAAGCCTCCGAAGCGAGCATACAAGCATACTGTTGTATCAGTGGAATGCGACCTAAGCATCGTTCACTAAAAACAACCAACACACAATCTTTCTTTTCAGGAAGAACTACGTGAGCTTTGACTTCCTCATTGTACTTGGGGGATACGTAGGAGCGAGAGCCTCTCTCGTCAAGCCAAATAATAAAAAACTCTTCTTTTTTTTCCTTTCTGTTCAATATGCGGTAATTTATTTCTTTTTTTTATGCGGTTATCTCTGTTTATGCAAACCAAAATTCCTCAAATGGTTCCCGTTGAGTACAACGGATATGAGGGGGTGTTAACGTCTTCCCCTCATGTAACCAACTCCCGAACCCGATCTTTTAAGGTTTTATCATTATTTTCCTTTCCCCTCATGGGATAAATAAAATATGGTGGCGGCTTCATTGTTTACATTTGTGCATTGCATTTCATCATTGCATATCTGTATATTTTTTGCGCTGGGTACTACACCGTGTCTGAAGATGAAGAAGATTATGATGTTTTTGTGAATAGCGAAGCTGCTGAGCGCTAAGAAGTTTCAACTCCAAGCAAATCCATACTGAACGTGGATTCATATTCAACGCTGACTTTGAGTGTTTGGAAATCAGAGAAGACCTTGAGATGATCATCCATTCTCTCAAGTGGCAGAAGTTTGCTGCACACCCCTCAAGTTACAACACTCAACTGGTGAAGGAGTTCTACTCCAATCTTACCAACATTCACCAGAAGAGAAGAGAAGTTATGGTGCGAGGAAAAGCAATCCTCTATTTAGAGGCAAACATAAATTGGTTCTATGGCATTGACGTATCAGAGGATGCCTATTCTGCTTTCCTTGACTCCACTGATGAAGAACGACTGGAGGAGATAATGTTGAACCTCACTATTCCAAGAACTGAATGGAAACTAGGAGTAGGTGAGAATGGGAAGACTGTTCAGAGGATGAACCTGAAGCCTGTACCAAAGGTTTGGTACCAATTTTTAAAGCACAGCATCATCCCAACAACTCACAATGACACTATGAGTAAATCAAGACTAATCCTGCTGCACTGCATCATTGAGAAGCAGCCAATCAATGTTGGGAGGATCATATCTGATGAGATTCAAAAGTGCTCAACAAGGGAAGGTATGCTATATTTCCCCTGTCTCATTACTGCTCTGTGCAAGAAGCAAGTAGTTCCCCATAGGATGGGAGATGAATTGAAGAAGCCCGTGGCTGGCTTTGATGCCAAGGTTATCAATGTGTTGATAAAAGGAAACACAGGGAGAAAGGCAAGCCAACAGTTGCCTGCTGCTAAGCCTAGTACACCTGGCGCTAGTGCTTCTGGAGAAAAAGACCTGCTATCCGAATTGAGAAGGGATATGCAGAGGTTTTGGTTGTGGAGCGCTGATACCCATGCTTGGTACATCAGCAACTTGTCCCTCCATTTTCCAAACTTTGACTATATGAGAGCACCTGCATTCCCAGTGGAGATCTTGGGTGAGTTCAATCCGGACTTGCCTAAAGAAAAGGAAACCACTGACGTGCCTGAGAGCTCCAACAAGCAGCAGAAGAAGAAAAAGAAGAAATTGAGGAAGGTAGCTATTGAAGAGGTTATAGTAGAAGAAGAAGCTGTGGAAGAAGAGAAGGAAGAAGAAAAGAAGAAAGAAAAGAAGAAAAAGAAGAAGAGTCACAAGAAGAAGAAGCTACCAGCTGAGGTGGTAGTGGAAGATAAGGAAGCCCATGCTGAACCAATGGAGAAAACTGCTGCCTCACCACAAATTGGTGAGAACCAGGATGTAGCTTTGGAAGATGAGGAAGATGAGTACTATGAGAGGGCTGACAGTGACTACATTGAGGGGGATGCAAATTCTGACGCCCATGAGAAAGAAATCAACTGGTTTGAAGAAAAGAAGAGTGAAGAGGAAGAGATTGGGTCAAACAGACAAGACCCAAACCCAGAGGAAAGTACTGGCACGCCTTTGAAGGGTGCAGATGCTGCATAGCATACACCTGAGCAGGAGGGTACTCTGGGAGTGGAGGAAGTGCATGAGCCTGATAATGCACCTCCACAAGGTCATTTGGCTATGAAGGATAAGGCTGCATCTGAGGAGCTGGATCAGATCTTGACCACTCCTACTGCTAAAAGGAAGAGAACAACAAGAAAGAAAGATGCACCACAGGCAACTGCTGATAAGCCTGAGGAAGTTGTTCCTGAGCCAAATCAACCATCAGAAGAGGAGACTGATGAAGAAGAAAGAGCAAGAGAGGAAGAGAAAAGAACAAAGAAAGAAGCTGACTCTGCTGAGGAGAAGCAAGAGGTTCAAGGCTTGATGGTATGTCTTGACACACTTTTCCTTTAGGATCGAGTCTAGCTTAGGTTTTTATTTTCTGTTTTGTTTTTGAAAACTTTTTGATGAGTCAGTCGTTGCCTTTCCCATGTGTCAACAGTAAGGTCACTGTTTAGTTTAAGTTTGGGGGAGAGGTAACATCAAATAAAAACTTTTGAAAACTTTTATTGACATGCCATAATTGAGGTTAAAGTGTAAGATGCATGACCATAGGTTTGTTTGGAAATTTTTGGAAATTCTTATGTTTGATGCTTGATTTGATGATCTCTGCACCTTAATGCACACTGTTGAATACTGTCAAACTTAAGAGTGGCTAGATCACTCTTTTAAATACACATTCTCTACTCTAAGTTTTCTAAAAATGAATATAATGGAGAATATGGCTAGAACTAAGTTTGGGGGAAAGGACTAGAGTATTGAATTTGTGATCATTGCTACTATAATTCCTAATAGGAGGCTATTGGTTAGCTAAAAAAACAAAAATATGAAATTAATGAATAAGTCTCCAAGAGACAAGCTAGTAGGGCGCTTTACTCTTATTAGCAGGCAAAGATTCAAGTTTGGGGGTGTGATGACACATTATTTGTGTGTTATTTAGGCCTTTATTCATGAGTTATTTCCTGCCAATATGGTGATCAAACCATGTTTTAATGCAATTTCATTAGTTTATTTAGTTTTGAGTCTAGAATTATGTATTAGGAATAATTATGTAATTTTGATGAAAAAGAGTTAGTTTAGAGGCAACTTATGTCAAGGCATGTTATTTGGTTCTGGATCGTCATCAAAAGGCATCTACTGATAATGACTGTCAAGACATTGAGTTCCGTACAAGTCAACAAGTCAAGCGCTGCTAGAAGACAAATCTGGGAATGTGCTAGAACATTGTGAAAGGCATCTTTGAAGGATAAGGATGACTGGCTGGCTTGCCAGCTGTCAACATCACAAATGATTGTACTATTAATTGGTCCTTGCAAATGGAATATCCACTACTTTACTTGTTATTATTGTTGTTGTTTCTATGCTCATTCTGAGCTAAACTCTTTGTAGTTGAGATTATGTGAAGTTTAATATAATGAATGAAGTATTTATGTGAATGAATGATTGTCCTTGTGTCATCTTTAACTTTATGTTTTTAAGAAAATACATTTATTTCTTTGACTGATCAACTTAGATTTAAATACAAGTTGCATGTGTAGAGACATCTAGCATGTTAATGGAAATAATAAAGTTAATAAGGTTAAGTGGGAGCAGACATGTAATCCCTACCTTTTCTTATGGATAAGTTAAGGGCCTTAGTGGGATCAAGCACGAGCTTTTCTGAACTCTAATGGGATTAATAGTAACCTCGACAGAGCCAGTTCATTATACCCCATTTTAATATCTAACGTTGTAGACATACACCACAAGGCAAGCTTGGTCATAGATGGCACGACAGTAGTTATCATTCACTATGCTTCATTCATGTGTTAAATGGATCTTAATCTCAGCTACCCTTTTATTATCATTTTCAATCATCAACTTACTCAACTGCTATTTTATTTATTGTGTTAAAAACCAAATATGTTTTGTTACTATTACAATAGACTAAACACTTTATTTGAACTTGGAATGTATAACCCTTATTCTATTCCTTGTGGGTTCGACACTCTTTTTACTTATTACTTGCTATGATTGACTGCGTATACTTGCGTATCACATTCACCAACCATCAATGCTCTAGCATTTCCTCCAGCAAATTTGGGTCTGGGTCTTCTATCCATAGATTTTAGAACTTTGTTAAACTGTCTTCCAAGCATTACCACAGCATTTGATAAACTTTCATCAGAATCTATAGAGCTCTCCACATCATCTTCATCAATGTTTGAGGCAAAAGCTATACTCTTGTTCTTCTTATCTGACCTCATTTTTAATTCAAAAGTTTGAAGCGACCCAATCAACTCATCAACTTTCATGTCATCAATGTCTTGTGCCTCCTCTATTGCACATACTTTCATATCAAATCTTTTGGGTAGAGACCTTAGAATCTTGCCTACTAATTTATCATCAGATATTTTTTCTCCCAAAGATTCAAATGAGTTAGCATATTCAAGCACATTCATATGAAAGTCGTGAACACTTTCTTCTTCGTTCATCTTCAGATTCTCAAACTGAGTTGTTAAGATTTGAAGCTTTGATTTCTTCACCTTCTGAGTACCCTCATGAGCAGTCTTCAAAATATTCCAAGCATCTTTAGCAACAGTACATTGTTTAATCAGTCTAAACATATTTGGATCCACTCCATTGAATAAGGCATTTAGAGCTTTGGAATTTCCAACTGCTGCAGTGTCTTCAGCCGGAGTCCAATCTTCTTCAGGTTTAACCTCATCAGTATCAACATTATTAGCATCTTTCACTTTGGGATGATCCCATCCTTTAAGCACAGCCTTCCAAGACCTTCGATCTAGAGATTTCAAGAAAGCCGTCATACGGGACTTCTAGATATCATAGTTAGAGTCATTCAGCAGCGGTGGCCTGTTCATCATTCCTCCTTCTTTATCCATTATGCCAGAAATACTTCCCTGGAGCTCACCCAATCAGGCAGGGTGCCTGCTCTGATGCCAATTGAAATTCGTGGCGCTCAGTCGTACTTCCTAACTTACAACACACACAAGTGTTGTATACAAAAAACAACTGATTATGGTGAGAGCACACTCAAACACATAATTGACTCCGTACCTACAGGCTTAAGAGCAATTACACAATAACAAAACACAAAGCCTATGTCCTTAGCATGTATAAACGTGATACAGGAAAAGGCTCACAAGTTCACTAGGTAAAAATAGGATTACACACGCTTTAGTGAACACAATAAAATTCCCACAACCCTAATTAGGTTTTACACAAGTATATATAGAGTCTTCATGCTGGGCTTGACTTGTTCCTAAAGAATATGAGTCTTCAAAAATATATCCAATAAGTCTTCAGCAAAAATAAAATAATTCCTAAAATATAATTTAGAATTAAATCTTCTCACAAGAGATTACTTGTGACACAAGGCGCACGTGTTGTGCCAGCTGGGCTTTAAAAAAATATAATTTCTTAAACAAATCTTCTTCAAGATATACTTCAGAAATAACAAAAACGCGCACGCGCCTAAAGCTTTAGAACACACATACTCAGATGCTACAACATTTTCTAGAGCATGTGACAAAATGGGTTTTTGCAAAATTATAGCCAACACCCAAAAACGCCAACATCATGGATCCAAGGGTGACCCAATAAGCAACTGTATGCAACATTGACATCTATAACCTGGAAGGTAATCTGGAAAGTGTGGGGACCAATAGTAATAGGTAAATCAATTTCTCCCATCACCATCTTCCATGACCCATCAAAAGCATTGACAACCAACCCACCTCCCCTCATCGGGAAGGTCTTCATCACTGAAACCCAGATTGTTACAAGAAGTGATATTCCCCACGACACCATTAAACCGATCAACAGTCACATCGTGGTCAACATAGGCTTGTTCCAACACCTTCATATAATCAGTTATGTGTGCTTCGGAATTCAATAAGAGCGACAGGATAGAAATCTTAGAAGGAGTTTGTATCAGCTGGTCGACCACTTTGTACTCGCTCTTTTTGATCAATTTCAAAACTTCCTCAACATCAGAAGCTACATCAGCCTTATTTGTCAAACCTGAACTCTTATCATTCTCATCATTTGTCTTAGGGTTACTCACTATCAAGGGTTCATTCACAGGAGGATCATTCTTCATCAAAGTAACTGGTGGCAACACACGGCCACTCCTCATCATCTTGCTCAAACCAACAACATTCGCCACGGATGACAAAGCAAGAATCAGAACCTCTTTATTTCCTTTCATCATGGTAGCATTATATTTATAAGGAACCGCCTTGTCAGAAGTATATGGCACAGGACCGGGCAAGCATATCACCAAAGGCTCAACAACAAATTCTTGACTATTAGAAGTCAGCTCAAGACATCCTAAATCAGTGAACTCTAGAGTGATCACAAATACATTATCATCACTACTATCAAACTCGAATTCATCATCATAATCTTCATTCTCTTTTTTCTTGTACGCAATAACCAACTCCCTTTTGTTCAACAAAGTTTGTACATCATCCCTCACCTTTTGGCATCCCCTTGGGTTTCTTGGGCAAGTCATACAAGCAGCATGGTTATGTTGGAACATAGACAATTTGCTTAAGTCCACATGAATCTGAACCAAAGACTCTTTGATCAGGCGAATATTGAACACCCGATAACAGCTTGAGTCTACTTGTACCATATTAATGTTGGCAGTGCCATGAGGAGGGAGTGGGTTTGCCTGCACGTTTGGATTTGTATCTTTGAATTTCAAAGCACCTCTGTTTATCAACCTTTGTACCTCACCCTTCAAGCTATAACAGTGCTCGATATCGAGACCTGGTCATCCCGAGTGGTATGCACAAGTAAGATCAGCCCTATACCAGTATGGAAATGGATTAGGCACTGGTAGGGGAGGCTTGAGCTGAACATAATTACTCTCAAGTAGGGCGGGTAACAAATCAACATATTTCATTGGGATTGGATCAAACCTAGGAGGTCCTTGCGTACGATTGTTGTTGTTCTTGTTCTGTGGTGGATTTTGCTGTTGATTCGGTGGTCTCTGATTCTATGATTGATTCGGTGGCCGTTGATAACTAACACTTAAGGGAGCTGCAATGGCAGCTACATGATGTTAAGGCTGATGAAAATAATTTCCCCTTGGTCTACCATGAGCGACCATGCCCACTTCTTGTTCCTTCTTCTTCCCAAGACCAGCACCATACCTTTTGTTACTACCAGAACAAGAAGCATCTTTCACCAAACGTCCTTCTCGAATTGCTTCTTCGATACGTATACCAGTTTCTGCCACATCAGAAAAATCACGGTGATTACTGAAGATCATCCTATCAAAGTAAAACGGATCAACTGTTTTCAAAAAGGTCTTTGTCATCTCTTTCTCATCGAAATGTGGGTTAACCTGTGCAGCCAATCCACGCCACATCTGGGCATACTCTTTGAAGCTTTCTCAATCTTTTTGGGATAAAGAACGAAGTTGGTCCCTATCAGGAGCTAAATCCACATTGTACTTATACTGTTGCATGAATGCTTCACACACATCAGTAAAAGACTTAATCTTCTCACGATCCAAACTCACATACCACTTCAAAGCGGCACTAGTCAGGCTGTCTTGAAAGCAATGAATCAACAGCTGATCTTTTCTTGTATGAGCAGCCATCTTTCTTGCATACATGATCAAATGACTTTGTGGCAAGAATCCCCCTTGTACTTTTATGGTGTATGGTGTATGTATGCAAGTTTTGAGGGGGAGCAATTATATTTGATTATCTCCTATCACCTACCTATTGATTATCTGAGGAGGAGTAGTATGTATCTCTTGCCTATCTATCTATGAATGGAGTGCTAGTGCTTGTTCTGAGAAGAAGTATATGAATCTTGTGTGATGATGACTAAGTAGAATTATTTTCTACTACATTCTTCTGATTTCATGAATTAAGGGGGAGGAATTTACTTTTCCTAAGTCCTTAAGTTTGATTTGTCTTGAAGTTTCTATTTTCATATGGGGATCTATTGTGAGAGGTTAAGTCTCTCTGTTCACACTCTATGAGGCTAGTTGTTCTTATATCCGCTGTGCATGCCTCTGATATATTGTTGGCCAAAGCATTCATGTTATGTCCTATCTTCTTAGATGTGTATTGATGTTGATTTGAAGATTATTTTATTATGCATATTGGTCAAAATTTGTTTTTGTCAAAGATTCTGGTGTTGAAACTCCTTCTGAAGAATATTGATATGTATGATCCTTCCAGAATCCTCATTAGTCTTGTCATTTAAACTGTTGTTAACTCTACAATAGTATATGAAAGATGCTTGACCAAATGCTGTGTCATGTGGAACAGCATTATGTGATCAGTGATTTCGTGCCAGCTAGCGTTATATTTCTGTACGCAATCTTCTACAGATTCGTTTGTATTTTTATCTAGCTTACTGATCAAGGCACCTGTATTTGAATGAAGTTCAAGATACTACTCCTGATAATGTTTTGCCTTAAGTTTTGGTCTATGAAGTGCAAGTATACATGCAAAGTAATATTGTTGCAGCTGGACCTATGTCAAGAAAGGATATAATAGCTGGGTTGAAAGAAACCTGCAAAGCTTTGGAACTTGAAGAAGCTTATGTTGTGGCTAATCATGAGACAGTTACACTATGGAGTATCTAAAATGACATGGTGTGGTTTGTAAGGTATTTCATCTACCCGTTGTATGTTGTTGCTATATGAGAAGATTAGTTGAAAATGAAGGGCCTGAGAAGGAATGGAGGTTCACACTTTATGGTAGGGGTGCCTATCACTTACATATGTAGAATCATAACTCTGCACTTTATTCATTATCCATCATCTTCTCTATGGTATGATATCTTCTGGTTCTTAGCCATGCGAATTTTCTAGCATTCTACTTCTGAGATGTTCTTGTATGACATGCTATGCAAGATTACTTCATGATCTTGTTAGCTGTTACTTGTTATGATGCTAGTTGTATGATGTGTTTGCTGATGCTGCAGCATGTTACATGCATGCGAATGTATTGTGTTGGACTGTGCAATTATGGTAATCTGAGTATGTTGATCAATGGAGTTGCTATGATATTGTCGCAAGGGTTCTATGGTGCAATGTGAAATTGCTAAGCAGATTTATGAGCATGTTTCCTCTTTTTGTGTTCTTTGGATGTTTATGCTACTCTGGTATATGCCTATTTCAAATTCTCATATGAAGTTTGGCAATATTTATGTCTAAAAAGGGGGAGAAGTAAGCTGAAATTGGCTGACATTGGCTGATATGCATGATGCTCTACTAGATGTTGACACATTTGTCTATATGGTGATATGAAGTAGTTTATGTTGCTCTGCCATGACAAATATCTATGAGTGGTTTCTTTATTCTTTATGATATGCATGAGACATTGTTCTCAGGGGGAGTGCTGATGTTTGCTGATGTTGAAGGAGAATGTTATGCCTATGCTTGCATGAGAATGCTATATGAAATGTTGAAGCATTCAGTTTTGTGTGAAGCACTATTTGTGATGAAGCGTATTTTCTTTGATGTTTTTATTGGTGAGGCTATTTTCTGTCATCAGCTGCTATATGCCTCTGGTGTTTATGTGTTGAAGCTTATTTGTAAGCACTTTAAATGGAAATCTACTATGTGAAGATGGTTCTTGTTCTCCTTCAAAGTTGCTATGTTTTAGAAGGAGTGTGCTATGTATATCTCTCTGGCTTTCATATATAGCCCAAGATTGTTTTAGCCAAAAATTTGCCAAAGGGGGAGATTGTTGGGTTTTTGTGTATTGGCATCATTTTTGCTAAAACACTAACTTGCCAGATGCTGGACCAGATGCTAACTGGACAGATGCTGGACCAGATGCTCCAGCATGTGCGTACAGCATCAAGACGTACGCATATTTTTGTGCGAGATCTTTTTAATGATTTGCTTCAGTTTTATCTCAATTACTTATGCATTAAGTCTCGCCTTGTTGTGTAGAACCTTCAGGAGGTGGCGGTTTGCCCTGATTGCTTCATAAAATATGTTTCTCCATTTATGGAAACATATTATATGGTTCTAAAATATAATTGCAAGATTTCTTTTGGACCAGCTGGATTGTAAAGCCCATGTATCTTCCTCAACACGTTCTTACAGAATATATATATTGGAAGATGTAAAACCTAAAGTCAAGCGAAGCCATTATTTACAAAAAGGAGTCTTTAGGGTTTTAGGGTTTCGTGGTTAAAGCCTTGTGCTTTAATGTGTGCACTCCTAAGCTTTTAAGTATGGAGTTGCCTGTGTACCACTCCTAAGCTGTGAAGTACGGAGTCGGTTGTTTTTGTGTTCACTAAAGCGTGTGTTGCCTATATGTTAAGTAGTGAACTTGTGAGCCTTGCTTGTATCATGTTGAATTGTTGATACATGAAGGACGTAGGTGTTTGTACTGTGTACTGCTCCTAAGCCTTTAGGTACGGAGTTAGTTGTGTCTTTAGAGTGTGACTCTTGAAACAATAAACGAAAAGAACAATTGATAACAGTGCTGTCTGTACTGTTTGGTAAGGAAGTGAGCAGAGGTTCTCATATCTAGGAGTTCCTAGGTAGAGGTCTAGACGGGTAGTTACAAAGTGAGAAGTGCAAACGAGGAGTTTGACTTTGAATTTGTTTTACTTAGTGGATTTCCTTCCTGGATTGGTATCCCCCAGACTAGGGCAAGTTGCGCCGAACTGGGTTAACAAACTCACTGTGTTATTTATCTTTCTGCTGTGATTCATTTATTTTGTGCTTTGTTACGCTGTGTTATTTTACTGTCATAAGTTCTGAGTTGACAAGTGCTCGGACAGTTGTCCTTACATTGTGCACAGCGTTTGTCTGTCTGGTTGCCAGAATTTCAATAAGGACCTTGATTCATTAATAAAAACGGACAAATTACAACTGACTAAAACACACCTAACAACTGCTAAAAAAATACAAAAGAAAAACGAAAAAATAAACGGAAAAGACACATTACAACCATGAAAACACTGAACATTACATTGACTGACACAAACAAACTACTGGTCCTTTTTCTTGTACTACTTGTTGAATCTTCACATGTTTCTGATTCTTTTCTTTAAGCTTGCTATTTCATCCGCTTGTGCACGATCCGTCAGTTCCCAGGCTAACCTTTCCTCATCAAGATTGTCATACATTGCCTTCCATTTGTCTTTTTCACGTTCAACATCGAGAAACTTCGCCTTCCATGCATCTCTGTCTCTGGTGTGACTTTGTGTGCATACATACACATATATCTACATGTGATTAATCTTGGTACTTTGATACATTTATGTGAATGTTTTTATCTTGCATCTATGGTTTAACAGGTGTTCTCATGTTATAATATGCTTTGATATTGTTTTGCTCACATGCATAAGTATGTACCTTGTTGATTATATGTGCTTCATATATACATACTCTTTGGAAGTCATAAAAATTATTTTTCAAACTTATAAGTTCATGTGTTTTGAGAAAATTTGAAAATAATGCATTTTGGATCGATACAAATGAAATTTGTATCGATACATGTTAGTTATTCTGCAGAATTTCAAAATGAACTGATATGTATCGATATATATGATGATTGTATCGATACATAGCTCTTCAGTTTGGGACAGACACTGTCTCATGCTTCGATACATGATGCAGAACGCTTACTTGTATCGATACATACTCGATTTTGTATCGATACATACGCGCGAAAACCGTTTTATTTATCAGTTTTCATTCATTCGTCAAACTTCATAAAATTTCATCTTCTTACACGAACCAACACCAAAACCCTCATTCCCAATTCCTCAATCTCACTCAAAACTCAACCAAAATTCACAAAACTTGACCCTAAACCAATTCAAATTCAATACCCATTCATATTCCCTCATCAATTTTGTGGCTCAAGTTCTTCAATCTCCAGATTCAAGACAAGGGTTTCAATTTGGGTTTGTGGATTGTTCAAGTTCTTCAAACATTTATCAAGGTAACTGTTGCGGGGATTTTGGGATTTCCACCACTACATTGACCTTTCATTTCCAAATAGGGGAAAGTGTCGAAAACCGTTTAAAAAAAGAGAGATTCTAAGCTCGGGGGTTAGTTACGTCTAGGGAAGGTATTAGCATCCTAAACGTCCATAGTACTCCATGGTAACCTCTAGTTTATTACTTTTTATTTGCTTTTTTTATGTGCTTAAGAAATGAGGGAGAAGTTTGTAAGAAATGGAGGGAGAAGTTGTATAGAGAGAATTTGTGTGTGCATGTGGAGATTGGATTGAGAAAAGAAGGTTATGACATAAAAGTAAATTTAGTTTAAATCTAAACTAATCGTGCGACTAATTTGGATTTGGGCTAAAGAATTTTTATTAGAGAGAGAAGAAGTTTTTTTTTTTGTTTTCTATTTTTTTCTAAAGATTACTTAACGCGCCTCTTCAGAAATGAAAGTTCATTTTTTTCTTGGTTTTTTAGCGTTGTGTGTGATGTGTCAAAAGCGATAAAGTCCTACGCTATTACATCCAAATCGAATAATTATTACAACCATATTGAATCGAATGAAAAATAATAAAAGGAAATAAAATGCAAGCGGAGAAATAAACATGAATATGAAATGCACTTACGAAGAAAAAGAAAATAAAATGTCAAATATTGATATGAAGTGTGTGGGTGAAAATGCAATGTGAAATTTAATGTGAATGTGACAAAAGATGAAAAATGCAAAGAGCATAAAGTTATGTAAAAATCATCGCATATGAGCAAAACACTTTTAAAACTAACGAGGAAAAAAAATGAATCAATTAACAAGCATGGAAGAAATGAATTTAGGCCAAAAAAAATGGTCCTTAACTATTAATGCTAATGCTAGAGCTCAATGATTTTATAAAGCAAAATATTGTCTCTAACTTGCATTTTTAAAATGGTGCATTGTCCTATCCTAAATGCAAATGCATGTATGCATGTAAAAATGTGTAGTGAAACATGTATTGTGAAATTATAGTGTGATGCAAAAAAGTGTCGAATGTCATGTAATATGCAAAATGTAGATTGTGATGTAATGCAATGTAGAGAAATATAGCATATAAATGTGATGTAATATGATGTAAAATGCGGACATGAAACACATGTCATGAAAAGAGCAAATAAATGATAATCAAACATAAGCAAAAACAAAACATGTCAATGAGAACTTAACAATTAAATTTTTAACCTTAGAAAAGGTTTTTTTAAAATATTAGCGTAAGAGTTTAAGCTCAATAAGCTTAAAATAAGCTATTGTCCCAAACAAACACTTATTGAATAAGCTAGTACTAACATATAAGCAAAATAAGCAACTAACAAAAATTAAAATAAAATAAGTCTCAAAAAAGCTCCCTAAATATTTATGTTAAATTTGGACTCAATAAATAAGCTATTGTCCCAAAATCAATTATTCAAATCAGCTAAAAACAAGTTGATAAAAAATGCATGCAAATGAATGGAGTGAGCAAAGGGGTGCAAACCTGAAATAGGTGCAGCAAACAGCAAAAGATCCAATCAGAAATTAGGCTAAAGGCCTAGATTCAAGCTCCAACTAGAGGGAGGTGTATCAGCAACACGCAGGAGTACAGAAAGTAAAGAGCAAGCAGCAAAGTCACGAAACCCAGCCCAAACCAAAAAAGAAACCAAGCAAACTGGGTCAAGTCTCTAACCCAAACCGGACCGGAAACCCATCAGAGGGGGTGCGTGTAGAAATTAGGGGGCACGCGGAGTAATTTTATCAACCAATGAGATCAAGACACGTGGCCGGTAAAGGTCTTCTTCAACCTCATCTTCTCCGGCGAGCAAAACAAATACGACGGCCATGGCAAAACGGTGGTTATGTTACAGATCATCAAAGCTTGTGAACGATGAGTCCTTTCCACTCGATTTTTCGCGTAGAATCCGAATCTATCATTAGATTTTTTATTGGAGGCCTGCAAACGACGAAACGGAGTGGAAACCGATCGGAAAAGACAAACACGAAAACGCGTTTTAAGGCGAAAAACAAACAAAAACCACGACGGTGAAGGGTTCAGTGATGTTGCATGAACGTATAGCAACATAAACCAATCTCAATTTGAGCTTGAATCAACGAAATGAAGGTTTGAGCTTTTTCCGAAAATAGATGCTCCGATCTGTGCATTTCTGTTGACTTTTTGGTGAAAAGAACGATGGAATCGTGTTTAGGATGATGTTTAGAAGCTTATTGATGTATTTGATTTGGATTTTGGTTGAGATTTGTGATTTTGAGTTTTCCGCCGAAGGGTGGTAACGGATTGGGTGGTTTCCGGCGTGTATGGCAGCGTTTTGGATGAAACTAACGATGGATTTGTGTCGAGGAAGAGATGAGGAAGCTAATGGTGTATTTAGATTTTGATTTGGAGGAGTTTTGAAAAATGGGTTGTGGTGGTTGAGTTTTCCGGCGACTGGAGGTAGATTCGGGCGCCGGAATCTGTTTTTCTGATTTTTTGTGATTGTTCTCTCTGATTTTTTTGGAAATTGTGTAGAGAGTGATTGTTAATGATTGAGTGATGTGAGGTTTGTATTTATAGAAGAAAATTAGGTTAAATGGCAATTGTGTAATATTGTGTAGAAGGGTAAAATAAAAATAAATGGTAAATGAAAATGAAATAAAAATGGTGAGGTGAAAGGATATGATTTTTACTTTTTTTGGTAAACTTTGAGATAAAAAAGGTGAAGATGAAATAAGTTGAAATAAAATGTGATAAAATATAATAAAATGTAAATCTTTTTGATATTTTGAAATATATAGTAATAAAATATAAAATGCGCGTAAAATAAGAAAAAAGCTATTTTTTTGATATTTTTGGACGACTACACTAAAATGCGAACTAGTTTAAATAGAGTGAAATATGTAGAAATAAAAAGAAATTTAAGAAAAACGATAAAAATATGAAAAATGAAAGAAAAATACATGAAAAAGAAATAAAATATTTTTGTCTTTTTTTATGTAAGAAATGCAAAAATTGGATTTGTAAGTTCAAAATTGGATACTACAGCAACATTGCTCTAATTCTCTCTTTTAAGAATGTCTACTAGCAATAGAACTAAGAATGGTGGTAGGAATAAGAACACTACTGGAATAATAAGAGATCCTGCTCCTGATAATGATTTTAAGGAAGAAAATTTTATTCATGAGAATTACTTGAACTTCTATATTAGAACCTGCAAGAAAAAGAAAGTGATTCCTCAAAATGCTGTTAAGGTTGAGAACCTTGAGGAATTACATATAGGTGAAGTTGATGAGATCATTAAGAGAGAGAATCTTACTACTTTCTGTAATTTGAAGAAACCTTATTTGGAGGATTTAATTAGGATTTTTTACTCTGGATTACAAGAGTATAAAGGTGCTGAGTTTGAGTTTAGTATAGGAAAGAAGATTTACAAGTTTACCAACAATCTATGGTTCAAACTTTTTGTCTTGGTAACTGATAAGAACATGAAAAAGTTCACCGATGGTAATGGTCCTAAGTATAAAATGATTGAGTTTGCAAGCACTCTAACTAGGAACGACAAGAGTCCAAATGGAAAGGCCGGTAGACTCAAGAAAGGTCCAAGAGTTTTACTTTGAGATTGTGAACCACATACTAAGGCCTAGAGGTGGATCCTACTCTAGACTTGATTGGAAAGACATTGATCTTATGTACATCATGATGGAAAGAAAGAAAATAGATTGGCCAAATTACATTGTGAGCCGGCTATTTGCCTTAAGGGATTCTCAAAAAGATCAGTGTTTTGGATACTCAAGCTGGATCTTCACTATCTTAAACCACTTCAAAATTGTCGACCAAGTAGGAGGAGAATGGATAAAACCAAAGAGCGATCAAATCTTTAGCATAACTCAAATGAAAAAGATTGATTATAAGTGGAATGATGAAATTGAGGACTATGAGTTTTGTGGAAACGAAGAAGTGGAAGAAGAACCAACTCAAGGTAATCAAGAAGGAAGGGGTAAAAGACCAAGAGTGGAAGCTCATGGAAGTTAAACCATGGAGAGTGGTCCTTCGGAAATTAGCAATGGTGCAATTATGGAAATGTTGAAAGAAATGAGCTTAAGACAAGCCATTAGACTTGATGATATGCATGCATACAACGTCTCAAGGTTTGATCATCTTCAAAATCAAGTGGACGAATGCATCAAGCAACAAACTCCCATTGACCAATACTTCAATCCTAACCCAAACCTGGATGGCATGAATGAATGATCATGATGTTTAACTTTGTTTTCGTTGCATTTTATTTTCTTTAACTCATGAACAATTTTATTCTCATTATTGCTTATGACTTCCTTTAATTCTATATGGTTGTACGGATAATTTCAATGTTGTCATATTTTGGACAACATTACATTTTGGTTTGTATGACTTTACATTTTGGATAATTTTGTCTTGTATGGATTATTGGTTATGTTTATGCATTTGTTGCATTGCTTTATTTATTTCGTCCCATATTTGGATATGATATTTTGTTAAAATATTCATGTGTTGGTTTTGGTTTGTTGTTCTACATTCCATATTTGTCATGATATTTGGTATTCGTCATTGAAATATTTTGGCATATCTTTGTATGTAATTATTTTGATTAGGAAATTTTATCATATAGTATATTTCGACAAATGTAAGTGCACGATATGACTATGGTTAAAACGTTTTTAACTTGATACTTCTAATTGGTTCTCTTCTTCTATTTGATATTGTCAAAGGGGGAGAGATTTAGACTGCACAACCTAAGGATGAATAGCTAAAGAAGTCTTGAATATTATCAACATATCAAACGCATTATGGCATCAACTCAGGGGGAGCGTGCTTATGGTTAGCCTTGGTGTAATTGCGTCTGTATACATATTGCTATTTTATTGCATATTGGGTATAGGCTTAGTTTAGCTTATGCAAAGTTTTGACAATTATCAAAAAGGGGGACAATGTAAGTGCACTAGTTCACTCCCATGTTTTAATAATTGTCAAAACACATGAAAATAGAATAGAACATATTTTGGCAACATTAGAAATGACTTGACAGCGAAAAACTATTTTTAAACTTTGAAAAATTGTTTTTAAGGTGTTTTGTATCGATACATAATCACTTGTATCGATACAAATGTCCTGAAACTACTTCAGACTGATTTTGTGCAAATTGTATCGATACATATATCATTTGTATCAATACAAAACTGATCTCTCAGGGGCAGAGAGTCTCTTTTGTATCGAATCGTGCTTGCATGTATCGATACACACCAAACTCTCTCAAAAGACCAGAGAATGCATGGTGTATCGAATCATGCTTGCATGGTTCGATACATATCAGTCAGTTTTTCAAGAAACTGATATATGTATCGATACATACTCGTGTTTGTATCGATACATAGGTCAAATATTTGAAATTTGAACGCTGGTCATAGTGTTTGTATCGATACATTGTATCGATACAAGTCTATTCTGTTTTGCCTAAATTTGCTGAATTCTATTTTCTCTATAAATAGCAATGTGATTTGTTGTTGTAATCATGAGAAACCTGTGAGAAAGTGAAATAGCTTTGCAAAAACTCTTGTGATATCAAATTGAGTGATAATTTGGATCAAGGGGTTATTCTTCACAAGATCATCATCTTCCATCAATTTGCAAATCAATTGAAGATTGAGTATGGGATCATTCGGATAATGATTGTACAATTGGTCGATAACGTTCTGTGCAGCTTGCGGTGAATCAGAGTTGTGATCGAGTTGGTTTGTGAAGAAGGTTTGGGTTTCTCATCAAAGGATACAAGATTGTGCGATATCTTGAAGGTTCAACATCTAGGAAGTGACGGAATCAGCTGGACGTTCTTTGCGGGGGTTTTCAAATCGAAGACGGCGCAAGGTTTTGGAACGTTGGAATCAGAGGTCGAAGCTTCACTACGTGTTGAGGTTATATCGCATAGTTTACATTAGATTCGATATAGGGTTATTTGATTTTTTGTAAATTGTGCACTAGTATCAAATCGTTTTTATCAATAAACGCTCAAATAAACCGTTTGGTTATTTGGGGGGAGACGTACCCGGCCGACCGCGAGGACGACACGAAAGTGGTTGGGAACTCCCTAATCAATCGTTTGTGTCTTTCTTCCTTAATCTTTTACTTTACGCAATCGCTTTAATTTTCCGAATCAATTGAATTTTTGTGTTCGTAAGTGTGCATAAAAATTCAATTGTGATATACCTTGATTGTGATTGATTTAGCATAGAACTTGTGTAACTTGCTTGAATCGTTTAATTGGATAATTTGAACTCTATCGTTTCTTCATTGTTATCATCTTTCGTTCAAGGCTTATACTATTTTTCCTTTGATCAAGTGGGTACAAAGAGACTACCGATCCGGTGGGACTTTCGCGCATACCTTAAAACAAATTTTTTTAAAACGACATTGTTTAAAAAGGGCCACTTATTCAACCCATCTTCTAAGTGGTCTAGCCAAGTAGTCTAACATTAGAGACTAATAATTAATGACTAATTTAGAGATCAATAATTACTATATTGATAGTAGTGACTGATTTAGAGACTAATAATTAATGACCGATTTATAGACCAATAATTACTATATTTATATTAGTGACCGATTTAGAGACTGATTAATCAATCACATAATAAAAAATATTTTGGTCGCTAAATCAGTCACTAATATAATATAGTGACCAATTTAAAGACGGACAATCAGTGACCAAATATATTGTTAGACTACTTGGCTAGACCACTTAGAGCAAATATATTGTTAGACTACTTGGCTAGACCACTTAGAGGGTGGTGAATAAGTGGCCCTTTTAAACAATGTCGGTTTTAAAAAACTTGTTTAAAGGTATGCGCGGAAGTCCCACCGGATCGGTAGTCTCTTTGCACCCACTTGATCACTGGAAATGGAGTAATGCCTTGAACTTACGATGATAAAAAATAAGAAATGATTGTGTACAAAATATCCAATTCAAACAATCTAAACACAAATCAATCAAGTTACACAAGTTCAATTCCAAATCAATTACAATCAAGATATAAGTCAATTAAATTTTTATGAACACTTACGAACACAAAAATTCAATTGAATCGGAAAATTAAAGCGATTGCGTAAAGTAAAAGATTAAGGAAGAAAGACACAAACGATTGATTAGGGAGTTCCCAATGGCTTTCATGTCGTCCTCGCGGTCGGCCGGGTACGTCTCCCCCCAAATAACCAAACGTAGCGAATCTAATGTAAACTATGCGATATAACCTCAACACGTAGCGAAGCTTCAACCTCTGATTCCAACGTTCCACAACCTTGTGCCGTCTTCGATCTGAAAACCCCCGCAAAGAACGTCCAGCTGAGTACCTCGCTCCTTCGTTGTTGAACCTTCAAGACATCGTTCAATCTTGAATCACCTAGAAAACCCAAAACCTTATTCACATATCCACCCGGTCACGAACTCTGATTCACCGCAAGTCGTACCGAACGTTATCGATCAAATGTACAATCTTTATCCGAATGATCCCATACTCAATCTTCAATGAATTGCAATTTGATGGAAGATGATGATCTTGTGAAGAATGACCCTTTGATCCAAATTATTCACCAAATTTGACATCCAAAGAGTTTTTCAAAGATATTTCACTTTATCACAGGTTCTCTCACTTTACATCAACAAAGCACATTGTTATTTATAGAGAAAATATAATTGAGCAATTTTAGGCAAAACAGAACAAACATGTATCGATACAAATGATGGTTTGTATCAATACAAACACCTTGACCAGCATTCAAATTTGAAATATTTGACTAATGTATCGATACAAGCACGAGTATGTATCGATACATATATGAGTTTCTTGAAAAACTGACTGATATGTATCGAAGCATGCAAGCATGATTCGATACATGATGCGTTCTCTAGTTTTCAGAGAGAGTTAGGTGTGTATCGATACATGCAATCATGATTCGATACACAAGTGACCAGTTTTGTATCGATACAAAAGATATATGTATCGATAAAAATTGCACAAAATCAGTCTGAAGTAGTTTCAGGACATTTGTATCGATACAAGTGATTATGTATCGATACAAAACACCTCTAAAACAATTTTCCAAAGTTTAAAAATGGTTTTTCGCTGTCAAGTGATTTGTAATGTTGCCAAAATATGTTCTACTCTATTTTCATGTGTTTTGACAATTATTAAAACATAAGGGTGAACTGGTGCACTTGCATTCTCCCCCTTTTTGATAATTGTCAAAACTTTGCACAAGCTAACTAAGCCTATACCTAATATGTAATAAAATAGCAATATGTATACAGACTCAATAACGCCAAGGCTAACAATAAGCACGCTCCCCCTTAGTTGATGCCATAATGAGAGTATATGTTGATAAGATTCAAAACTTCTTTAGCTATTCATCCTTAGCTTGTGCAATCCAAATCTCTCCCCCTTTGACAATATCAAAAAGAAGAAGAGAACTCATTAGAAGTATCAAGTTCAAAACGTTTTAACCATAGTCATATCATGCACTTACATTTGTCGAAATGCACTATATGATGAAATTTCCTAATCAAAATAAATACATACAAAGATATGCCAGAATATATCAATGACGAATACCAAATATAATGACAAACATGGAATGTAGAACAACAAACCAAGACCAACGCATAAATATTATTAAATATCGACATTTTAATCAAGTAACATATCAAAATATGAGACGATATAAACAAAGCAATGCAACCAATGCATAAACATAACCAATAATCCATACAAAACAAAATTATCCAAAATGTAAAGTCATACAAGCCAAAAAGTAATGTTGTCTAAAACATGAAACAATTTGAAATTATCTGTACAACCAAATCGAAATAATAAGTCATAAGAAATAACAAAATAAAATTGTTCATGCGGTAAAAGAAATAAATGCTACGAAAACAAAGTTAAGTATCATGATCATCATTCATTCAAGCCATCCGGGTTTGGGTTAGGATTGAAGTATTGGTCAACAGGAGTTTGTTGCTTGATGCATTCATCCGATTGATTTTGTAGATGATCGAACCTTGAGATGTTATAAGCATGCATGCCATCAAGTCGAATGGTGACTTCATTTTGGAACTCAACTTGTCTTAAGATTATTTCTTTTAACATTTCCATAATTGCACCATTACTAATTTCCGAAGGACCACTCTCCATGCTTTCACTTCCATGAGTTTCCACTCTTGGTCTTTTACCCTTTCCTTCTTGACTTGCTTGAATTGGTTCTTCATCTTCATCTTCCTTTCCACAAAACTCACAATCTTCAATCTTATCATTCCACTTATAATCCATCTTTTTCATTTGAGTCATGCTGAAGATTTGATCTCTTTTAAGTTTTATCCAATATCCCGCAACTTGGTCGATTATTTTGAAGTGTTCTAAGATAGTGGAGATCCAACTTGAATATCCGAAGCAATGATCCATTTTAGAATCTCTTAAAGCAAATAGACGACTCACGATGTAGTGTGGCCAATCCATTTTCTTTCTTTCCATCATAATGTACATAAGATCAATGTCCTTCGAATCAAGTCTATAATAAGATCCACCTCTAGGCCTTAGAATGTGATTCACAATCCAAAGTAAGACTCTTGGACCTTTCTTGAGTCTACCCGCCTTTCCATTAGGACTTTTACCGTTCCTAGTTAGAGTGCTTGCAAACTCAGTCATTTTGTACTTAGGACCATCAACATCGGTGAACTTTTTCAAGTTCTTACCAGTTACCAAGCCAAATAGTTTGAACCAAAGATTGTTAGTGAGCTTGTAAACCTTCTTTCCTATACAAAACTCAAACTCAGCACCTTTTTGCCCTTGTAATCCAGAGTAGAAAATTCTAATTAAGTCCTCCATGTAAGGTCTCATCAACTTACAAAAGGTAGTAAGGTTTTCCCTCTTAATGATCTCAGCAACTTCACTTAGATGTAATTCCTCAAGGTTCTCAACTTTAACAACATTTTGAGTAATTACTTTCTATTCCTTGCAAGTTCTAATATAGAAGTTCAAGTAACTCTCATGGATAAAATTTTCTTCCCTATAATCGTTATCAGAATCACTTATTATCTTAGAGGTATTCTTAGAACTATTCTTAGTCTTACTACCATTCTTACTTCTATTGCTTGTAAACTTGAAGAATCCACAAACCCTAATTGAAACCCTTGTCTTGAATGAGAGGAAATTGAAGCTTGAACAACGGAATTGATGAAGGAATGTGAATGGGTAATAAATTTGAAGTGGTTTAGGGTCAAGATTTATTGAATTTGGTTGAGTTTTGAGGGAGATTGAGGAATTGGGAATGAGGGTTTTTGGTTTTGGTTCTGTTTAAAAGAAGAAGAATTGTGATATTTGATGAATGAATGAATGAAAACTGATACAAATAATTATTTTCGCGCGTATGTATTGATACAAACTTGTGTATGTATCGATACAAGTAAGTGTTCTGTAGCATGTATCGAAGCATGCATGCATGTATCAATACATCACACCTTGTCTGTCCCAAACTGAAGAGCTATGTATCGATACAATCATCATATGTATCGATACATATCAGTTCATTTTGAAATTATGCAGAATAACTAACATGTATCAATACAAATTTCATTTGTATCGATCCAAAATGCATTATTTTCAAATTTTCTCAAAACACATTGTTGCGGGATATTTGAGACATACCCCACTACAGTTTTATTTTTCATTTCCAAAGGAGGGGAAAAATTGAAAACCTTTTTAAATTGAGATTCTAGGTACGGGGGTTAGTTGCGCTTAAGGAAGGTGTTAGCACCTCAAGCGCCCATGGTACTCCATGGTAACCTTTTATAAACTTTTTGTGCTTTTTTGTTTTCAAACATGCTTTAAGAAAGAAAAGGGGAGAAGATGTATGATAGAAGAATAAGTGTGAAAGAAAAGATATAAGAAGAAGGCGTGTGTTTTTTTATGAAAGTGTTTGATTTTGAAAAACGAAAGTGTATTCGTTTTTGTGTTAAAACAATGTTGTAAAGAAAATGAGTTATAGATAATAGCATGTGAAAAAATTGTAGTAACATTAAGGCTAAGGTGGACTTGCATTTGTTCTTAAAAGAATCGCATGTTTGTTTTGAAAAGAGTTTTTTGTTTCAAGAAGTCTCGTAATCAATTAAAAATCAATTACGAGTCCTCTCCTTTGGAAATGAATTTTTGTTTATGTTTTTGGCATTGTGTATGTTGTGTAAACTAGAAAGCATTAAAAGCGATAAAATAAAGTCCTACGCTATTACAACCTGATTGAATAATTAATTATTACAACCATATCGAATCGAATGAATAAATAATAATAAGCAATAAATAAATAAAATACATAAAGTAAAATGCGAGTGCAAAAATAAATATGAGGATGGGATGCACATAAAGAAGAAAGGAAAAAAGAAACAAACAAGAAAAGAAATCATAACAAAAAAATATTCTAACTTAAAAGTAGAGTGTGTGTAAAATGAGTCGGAGGTGAAAAACATGGTAATAACACTTTTCAAAGTCACTCATAATAACAAACAATTCTAACTAAAACACACACGGAAGAAAAGCATTTTAATTTAGCAAAAGAAGAGTTTTTTATTTATTTTTGTGAGAATGAATTTAGACCAAAAAAAGGTCCTTAACTATTAATGCTAATGTTAGAACTCAATGATTTTATAAAGTAAAATATTGTCTCTAACATACATTTTTAAATGATGCAATGTCCTAACCTAAATGTAAATGCATGTAAAAAAATGTAGAATGAAATTGTAGTGTGTGAGATGGAGTGTAAAAATGTAATGTAAATTGTAGTGTTAAAAATGTAGTGTCAAGTGTGATGTAAAAATGTAATGTAAATGTGGATGATTGTAAAAAAATGCATAGTGCAAATATCCCTAAACATGAATATGTATGCATGCAACTATTATGGGATAAACTAATTATGAAAACAAACAAACAAACAAGTGATGATCATGCTAATACAAGAAAACATTAACAAAATATGTAAAAATAAAATTTAGACTTCAAGAGGGATCCTTAAATATTAGTGTAAAAATTTGAGCTCAATAATTTTAAAATAAATTATTGTCCCAAATAATCACTTATTGAAGTAAGCTAAAAAAAAGTAACAAAACAAAGAGAACTACAGTAAAAAAAAGGGTGTAAACAGTAAGTAAAAAAAAATCACAATAAAAAACATATTAACAAACAAATCACAGGCCCAGGCCCAGTTCAGATCCAAACAAAAAAAAATGTGGTGTGAAAGTAAGAAGTGGGGGTGTGCACAGCAAGCAAAACAGGGCTAATGAGAACACGCCACGTGGCGCTTCTCCTTCAACAAATCAAACGCGCACGGGCGAGTCGAGTCAGTGAGTGACTCGTCTGCCATTTTTACAAAAAAACAGGGCTGTTTTCAAACTTCAATATCTCTCTCAATTTTTCATCAAATCGGACAAATGAGTAGTGATTTTCATAGGTGTTTTCGCGTAGATCATGAATATGCAATTATTTTTCACAATAGAACAACATATTTTAAAATAAGACGGCGCAAAGACAAAGAGTCAAAAAGTAAAAATGAGTTTCATGCAAAATTAAGAGAAAATGCTTAAATGAAAAGATTATACATTATTTCATGAGTTCACCACAACAACAATCACGCAAAATGGATTTCTATGGAGGTTGAAATACTTACCTCAAGTTTGCTCCACAATAGTGCTCGGATTTGATGCTTTGATGGCTTTAAGCTTGCATTTCCATGTTGTTTCCTTCCACTGAGATGCACCAGATGCCAAAGGAACCAATAGAACCGAGCTTTGATCAAGTTTGAGTGAAATGAAAATTTCAAAAACCCTCCATGATGTGATTTCGGGTTTGATGTTTGATGATGTTTTGATGATGATTTGAGGTTGTATTGTAGTGTAAATCTTGTTCTAAACTTGTTTTTGTTCTATAGGAATGATTAGAAGTTGGTTTGATGGAAGTTTATGAGTTTTTGATGAGTTTATGAAGTTGGAAAATATGGGTTAAATTGGATTTCGTGAATAGTATTTTTGAGGGTGTTTGTTGATGATTTGAAAATGATTTTTGTGTTTGTGAGTGTTTTGAAGTGATTGAAATTGATGAGAATGAATTTTAATGAAGTTTGATGAAGGATAAAATGCTTACCCCCCTTGCTACAAATTTGTCTCCAATTTATATATCAACATTAGGGTTTTCTTTATTTTTGGCAAAGGAAACATAAGCTTTTTGAAATTGAATTTTGTTGGTAAGATTAGTAACATTTGAGGAAGAAGACAAGAAAATAGTTGTATATGCTTCATTGGATCCTCTTTCTTTTTCTTTTAAACTTTGTTGTTTTTTTTGTTTTGAATAATAATAATAATAGTATTAATAATATTGTACTAATAATAATAATAAAAGGTAAAAAGTTTTTTTTGGGATACTACTTATAAATGAAGAAATATGGTGAAACATGAAAATAATTAGCAAAATAAATGCATGAAAAGAGGAATAAGATACTAGCCATAATCATACATATTTTTGGTATTTTAATATGAAGAATAAAGAAAATGGATTTTAGGTCAAAATTTGGGGTACAACACACATGAACTTATAAGTTTGAAAAATAATTTTTATGACTTCCTAAAGGTTCATCATCATATATGCAGTCCAACCTTTGCTTATTTGGCAATAACATGCCATTATTTTCATCCATGGTTTCTTCAACCATATTTTGTTCGAGTGCAGCCTCTAAGGCCGTTTCAATCTTTTTCTCGGCAATATATGCCGTAATTTTGTCCCAAGCAGAGGGCTCAGACACTGTTTGATTCTGCATCATCATCCCATCCAGATGGTGGGATTACTCCATCTTCAGGAGGGAATTCCTCAATTACTTCCCTTTCCCAATAGAAACCATGTGTTGGATGGAGTTTCACATAATGGTACACATTATTACTGGTGGCTCCTCGAAAGCCACTATCCTTATCCCTACAAGGAGAGATTGAGGCTAAGTTTTTATCAAAAGTCTTCTTTGTAATGTGATCAACCTCACACCTATAGAAACTTTGGTCAGCCTCAATGTTTTCAACTATTTTATCTTCCCTCCAAAGTATTAACCTTTGGTGAAGGGTGGAGGGCACAACACCCACTCCATGAATCCACTCCCTTCCTAGAAGCAAGTTGAAACTAGCCCTTGATGGCACAACTATGAATAAAGTTGGCCTAATAGTGCTGCCTACAGCAACATCCATTTGAATGGCACCAAGCGATTTGCCACTTTTTCCCTCATAGTTAGAGAGAACAATATTGTGAGAATGCATATCAGTATCATACATTCCCAACTTCCTTAACATGAAGTGGGGCATTAAGTTAACTGCAGCACCCCCATCCACAAGGACTTTATTCACACCAACACCACCAACTTTACCCTTAATGTATAAAGGCTTTAGGTGATTCTTCATACCTTCATGAGGCCACTCGAATGTAGCCTTCTGTTGTTCAATACACCCATTATTCATAACATAGTAGCATACAGGGGTGTAATCATCTAATTCAGGTTCTTCAAACTCTTTTTCAGGGTCAGAAGTGGACCTCTGATCATATTCACGTGGCAAAATAGATACCACATTGACCAGCACATCGAAGTCTGGTTCAGAGCCAGATTCGAGCAGATCTTCATCTGGAATATCATCCTCCATATTGTCATCTGGGAATGATATTCTTTCTTTGGCAGGCCTCTTCGAAGAGGACACTTCCTCAATTTCAAGGCTTTTTCAGCCTTTTTAGGAACAAACTCTTTCCTATTCTTTGCATCACTATGGTTGCCTTCAGGATATGCAACCTTGGTATTGCCCCCAGCATGGGCAACTTTGTTATTGCCCCCAGCATGTGCATTCGAATTGGAGTTGCCCCCAACATGGGCATTAGAATTGGAGTTTCCCCCAGCATGGGCATTCTCCCTCTCCAATTTCTTAAGGCGTTGGTACCTACGCCACTAGGTTCGAGTCATAGGATTCTTCCTCTTATAGTTGTTGTTGTAAGAGTATTTCCTATATTCAGCATTGTTGCTCGAAGCAACTTGACTCGAGCCACCAAGATCCATCCTCCTTTTTTGATAGACCTGATGTTTGCTAGACGACCATTGGTTGACAGGAATTCTATTTGAGGGCACATATGTTTGCCTCCTTCCAAGCCTGTCATGGATAATAGGGCCTTAATTTGTGGCCTTACCCTTGTTTGGTCTTTCAGTAGACCCCTTGTTCCTGTTATCCACATATGGCATAACATTTTTGAGGCCTGCAGTAGCCTCTTTGTCACATACAGCACTACAACGAGGACACATCATTACTTCCTTGTTGCTTAGCTTGCATCTATTTAGAAAATCAATGAGCTCCTCTTCAGCTCGAGGATATACCACTTTGATTTTCTCAGCATATTCTCCCTCAGTAACAGCTCGAACTGGGGAGGCTTCCATAGCATCTATCACTAAGCACTCGAATGGCTCCACATAAGAAGTCTCAACCACTTGGAGGGGGTCAGTATCTACCTTCATGGGCTGTTTAGCCTTTTCATCAAACTTCAATCTCCCCTCATCCAATGCCTTTTGCACTAAGTCCCTGAAAACAACACAATGAGAAGTTTTATGACCCAAAAAGTTATGAAATTTGCAATAACCTCTTTTCTTTCTTTGTTCTAAAGCAGGAATTTTCAATCCCTTTTGAACAATTATTTGGCCATCAGTGACCAATAAGTCAAAAATTTCATCACATTTGGTGACATCAAATGTGTAGGTTTTAGTAACATATTTTTCATTTTTGGGTTCACTAGGATTTTTTTCATTCGAGGGTTTCAACAATTTACAAGTATAAGGAGGTCCTGGTTTCAATTCAGCCAAATCTATTTCATTTTGATCAACCTCATCAGATTCTAACTCATATTCATTATCACTCTCATAGTTCCCAACATAGGCTATCTTTTCTTTCTTATGGAACTTATTATTTCTGGCCTTTTCATTTCTAAGTGTTTCAACTTGTCTAACCCTATCAGCCAGTTGAGTCATATCCCTAAGATGTTGTGTATCTAATTTCTTTCGAATCGTGTAGTCTAGGCCACTAGCGGCCATTTCTACCAATTCATGTTCAGGAACCTGAGTGAAACATCTAGCTTTGAGAAGCCTAAATCTATTGAGATAGTCATCAATAGACTCTGGTGTTTTACGTCTAACACTTGCTAATTCTTTGAGGCTTATTTTTGTTTGACCCATGTAGAATTGCTCATGAAAAAGCCTTTCGAGTTGGGTCCAAGTAAACAAAGAATGTGGGGGTAAAGTTGTAAACCAAGTGAAAGCATTTTTGGTCAGAGAATTGGAAAAATATTTCATCCTCAAATTCTCATTATTTGCTATGTCCCCAGCCTCAGTCAAATACCTAGCAATGTGCTCGACTGTAGACTCTATTGTATCACCAATAAACTTAGTAAATTTTGGGGTCTTCCAACCCCTTGGAATTTCTGTTTGCAAAACAAACTCAGATAGGGGTGATACAAAATTAGGTCTATGCAAACCTACATTTAGACCATTTTGGGCAAGGATGGTTTCCACCAAATTGGCTAAGTTGTTTTGCCCAAAATCATTATGTTGAACATTTCTCAAAACCTCATAAGCATTTTGGTTTCGATGAACAAGCACCACTTCGGGTTCAACATTTCTTTGTACAGGTTGGTTGACAATCTGTGGTTCTTGTTGCTGCCCTCGAGCCTTTTCGATTCGATTGTCAGCAACTTGTCCAGGCCTTGGTCTACGGGCTTGTAATGGTTGAAGTGGTTGTTGGATGGGCACTTGTGACCCACCAAAGAAATCAGCAATTCTACCCATTTGAGTAGCCAGGGTTTGGTAAGTCTGATTGGTATCTCGAATTAATGGATTGATTATTGTGCCCATTTGTTCAGTGAGTAAATTCACTATGTCATAATTACTCTCATCCATTTGTTGCCTCATAGATAAAAGTGAATCTGTAGTGAGGGCTGGTTGGCTCACTCGAACTCTAGCATTATTAGAGTTTTGCCCTTGTGGAAAAGGAGACCTCACTGCTATCCTATCAGAATGTATTGCAGGATGTGAATACACGTTCTGCATCACGGATGTAGGCATTCCATATGGATAGGATCTTTGGGATTGAAACAAACCCCCTGATTGACTTCGAAAGTCAAATGAAGACCCTGAAAATGGAGGTGTAACCCCAACAAAAGTTTGTAAAGGCATGGTCGTTGTATTTTCAGCCATTGTGGTTGCAACATTAGATGTTGATGAGGGCATAGAAAAGGACACAGGGATTGCCTGTGTTGCCCCCACAGATGTTGCATCTGTGGCTGATGTGGTTAAAGCACTCGAACCGACTACATGCCCCAATAATAGGTTAACATCATTAGGATCTTGGTTGTTTTGGTTATTGACATTATTGTTGTCATTACTATTGTTGTTGTTGTTGCTATTACTAGCGTTAGTGCCTCTACGTCTCACCATCTCCGGTTTTATCCTACCACTTCTCAATTGCATGCACTAAACAATATAGATTTTTTGAAAACAACACAGACAACTTTTCAAAACAACAAAGAAGAAGATTCTCAGAAATTTTTTAAGAAATCTTTGAAAATAAGAAGGCACAAAACCAGTCTCACTGGGCGTGCCAATTTGTTTACACTGATTTTTGGTAAACAAGCGCTAGTTTGCAATGCTTGAGAGACCAACTAGAGAATCTCGGGACATGTTTGTGCATTTATTGTTCAAGATTGAAAATAACAATGTTCATTAATGCAAATGAACAAGTTTGTTTGTTTAAAGTAAAGTAAATGACGAAAAAGATAACTTGTTTGACAAGAAAAGTAAAAATACTCAAGATGAGTAAGTATTTGACAAAGAAAAGTAAATATCTTAATGAATTAAAATGCAAAGAATGTAAATGAAAGCATGTAAATTGCATAAGAATATAAATTGCATTGAATTAAAAGAAAAGGATCACAAGATCATACATTGTTCCTCTTGTTTTCCTTTCACTCGAACGCTTGGGTACTCAGAAATTGTAAGGATTTTAGTATGTGAATTTGTGATGGAAATTACATCAAATGAACTAGTATTTATAGATAAAAACTAATGCTATCTAGTAACGACTACCTAACATCCATTTGACAGGTGTCTTACCATCTGATCTTCATTCCTAAACGCCAATAGTTGCCACTTTTGAATGAAGTGTTGCAATGGTTTGAATTTTGAATCTCCAGAAATGTTAAAAATATGCTAAGTCTTTAAGTAATCTTTGAGTTCGAGTGATCCTTGAATGTCATTCGAATTATTTGATAACTCGAACCAAATCTTGATTGGCTTCCTGGACTTGTAAATATTTTCCATCTTCTGAGACTTTAGAATATTCTCAAATGAGAATATTATTTAAATATATTACTTTTAACTTTTATTGCGTCATTAATAATTTAGAAACATTAATTTCCATAATTAAAAGGTTTAGTAATTATATTCAAAGAATAATTAGGGCATATTTTGACTTAACCAAAATATGGGCTAACAGGTTGCTGGAAAACTCAACCACCACAACCCATTTTTCAAAACTCTTCCAAATCAAAATCTAAATACACCATTAGCTTCCTAATCACATTCTGAACATAGATCTATCTTCTGTTTCGTCAAAAACGCGTCGAAAACATGCCGGAAAAGCCAAATCCGTCACCACCCTTCGCCGGGAAACTCAAAATCACAAATCTCAACCAAAATCAAACTCAAATACATCAATAAGCTTCTAAACATCATCCTAAACTCGATTCCATCGTCTTTTTCACCAAAAACCACTCATAAATTTGCAGATCGGAGCTTCCCTCACCGGAAAATTTAAAGTGTCCGATCGGAGTGTTATAGAGCTCCGTTTTGAACGATTTTAGTTGGGTTATGCTCGTGATCGTGTTCTGATCCTTTTCCACTGACTAATTTTTACCAAATCAATCGGAAACACATACTTGAGTTTTCTCCTTCTGTTCGGTCGTACGATGATTTCGCCATTTTCAAGCCTCTATTGCAAAAACTAAGCATAGATTCAGACTGAGGGAGAAATTTCGAGTGGAACGGACTTTCGAATCGCGCGATTTAGTTTTGAAACGAAGAAGTTCACAAAATCACCAGTTCCTGATTTGGCCGGACTGGTTTGGACGGTGAAGAAGAAGGTTGAAGAAGATGGAGTCAAAGCAACATGTGTCGCTTCCTGATTGGCCATAAAATTACTCTGCGCGCCGCCCGTTTTTCTTTTCGCGCCCCCAACCGGTTCCTGGGTCGCTGGTTCATGGACTGGGTCAAACCGGTCCGGTTTGTTTCTATTTGGTTTCGGGTTGGGTCATGAAACTGGGCTTGGACTATTACTATTTGCTGCGCGCGATTTTTCTAGCTGCACCCCCTCTGGCTTTGTTCATCAACTAGGCTTTGGTTTCTGATATGTTTATTTTCTGCACTCCCACTTTCAGGTTTGCACCCCCTTTACTATCTTCACTCATTTACATGCATTTTATTATCATCTTTTTTTAGCTTATTTAAATAAGTGATTATTTGGGACAATAGCTTATTTAAGCTTATTGAGCCCAAATTTTACACTGATATTTTAGGTAATTCTTTTGAGATTTAATTTAATTTTATTTTTTTTAATTGCTTATCTTTGATTATGTGTTAGTACTTGCTTATTCAATAAGTGCTTGTTTGGGACAATAGCTTATTTTAAGCTTATTGAGCTTAAACTCTTACACTAATATTGTAGCTTATTTCTAAGTTCTCATTGATATGTGTTTTGCATAGGTTCGATTATCATTCATTTGCTCTTCTCATGATATGTGTTTCAAGTTCACATTTTTGCATTATATTTTACATTACATTTTCATGCATTACATCACAATCTACATTTTGCATATTACATGACATTCAACACTTTTTTACATCACACTACAATTTCACAATACATGTTTCACTACATATTTTTACATGCATACATGCATTTGCATTTAGGATAGGACAATGCACCATTTAAAATGCATGTTAGAGACAATATTTTACTTTATAAAATCATTGAGCTCTAGCACTAGCATTAATAGTTAATAACCATTTTTGGCCTAAATTCATTTTTTGTCATGTTTGTTATTTGTTTCTTTTTTCTCGCTAGTTTAAAAAAAAATGTGCGATGATGTTTTATATGACTTTGTTCTCTTTGCATTTTTTCACTCTTTGTCACATTCACATTGCATTTTCACACACACACTTTACATCAATATTTGACGTTTGTTTTCTTTTCTTCGTAAGTGCATTTCATATTCATGTTTATTTCTCTGCTTGCATTTTTATTGCCTTTTATTATTTTTTCCATTTGGTTCGATATGGTTGTAATAATTCTTCAATTTGGTTGTAATAGCGTAGGACTTTATCGCTTTTGACCCTTCACACACAACGCTAAAAAACCAAGCATAAAAACGAACTTTCATTTCCGAAGAGGCACGATTAGTTTAGATCAAAAAACTTCTCTCTCTAATAAAAATTCTTTAGTCCAAATCCAAATTAGTCGCACGATTAGTTTATATTTAAACTCTAAATTTACTTTTATGTCACAACTTTCTCTTCTCAATCCAATCTCCACATGCACACACATTTCTCTCTATACAATTTCTCCCTCCAAATTCTTACAACTTCTCCCTCATTTTCTTAAACACGTTCAAAACAATAAAAAAAGCAATAAACTAGAGGTTACCATGGAGTACCATGGACGTTTAGGATGCTAATACCTTCCCTAGGCGTAACTAACCCCCGAGCTTAGAATCTCTTTTTTTAAACGGTTTTCGACACTTTCCCCTCTTTGGAAATGAAAGGTCAATGTAGTGGTGGAAATCCCAAAATCCCCGCAACAGAAAAATGGCGACTTCACTGGGGATATCTCTCCTTAAGAGGGTTGAACCTAACTAGTTTATTCTTCTTTATTGCTTTCATATGTGCTTATTTGTTTACATGTTTTATATATCTTATGGGGGGTATTTGAGTTGAGACAAGCTTGACCCGAGCTTGAGTGCACCATGAGATAGTTGTGGTAAGATCATATTGGATGGGCGAAACAGTGTTTTGCACTACCCGCATGTGATGTAGCCACGCACAATGGAGGGTCATGTTG
This sequence comes from Trifolium dubium, assembly GCA_951804385.1. NCBI lineage: Eukaryota > Viridiplantae > Streptophyta > Magnoliopsida > Fabales > Fabaceae > Trifolium > Trifolium dubium. The sequence goes on along the minus strand of OX638062.1, from coordinate 30,473,431 downwards.
TAGTATTCATTTCGACGTGAGGTTCGCGTAGATTGTTGCTATGACATGAATTCCGAGGATATTGTGGACCTTTAGACACCTTTAACCCATCTTAGCCTTTTTAGGATGTGGTGCGATGGCTAAGCCGATAGGTTCTTGGATTATTTGTTCCGCAATACCACACTCAATCGAGACTTTCCCTTGGATATTTCATTTGGCCATGAGTTTCGTAGACATTGGTATTCAAGAAGGAAAGTTGATGACATTGGGAACTTTATAGAACCCGTGTTACGAAAAGAAGATAAACCAATAGTTCATACATTATGGGTGGTTTATCTTTTGACTCCAACATTGTGACATCTCAACCAACCATGTTTTCCTATGTTTGTGATTGTTGCATCCATACATCCATGCATCCATTCATCCATGAAAATCTCTTTTCGTTGGTTTTCAAAGGACTTTGAGGAATTTCTTTATAAACCTCACAATAATCATGGACCTTGAAAAAAAAGATTGTTTTGAAAAAAAATTCTTTGATCATTTACAAACCAAAATGAGGTCCTTTATGATTCATATCCTAAAGTCCTTTGAAAATCAAAAAACAAAATAAAACTTTCTCTATCGTGCATCATTCTACATTCATGGTCCTGTTTCCAAAGGTCCAACGCTTGTTCAGTCTCACACCTTGTTCAGTCAGAAATCAAGGTGTGTTGTTTGAAAGTGGTCCAACGCTCTTGTTAAAAGTCAACTCGTCAGTACAACACTTGTGTCAACAAAAGAAAAGAATGGAAGTAATTATGCAAGAGCTCAGCTTCGTGAGGAAGTCATCACACTTCAGGCAGAATTGAAAAAGAAAAATGCCCTGATCATTTCATTAATGGTGGCACAAAATAACCACCATCTCACTCCTTGAGCAACTGTTTTTGCCTTTCCAATCTCAACAAAGGCATTAGACTCAGCAACAGACACAATCACAATCTCAACAAACATTCCTTCAAGGATGTAGACCCAGCTCTATGATACATGGTTTGGTTTGCCATATTTGGGTTGTTGTTGATGATGTTATCTCTCCTATTCTTTTATTCAGTTGAAGTCCGTGATATAAGGAAGCTCATCAACATGATCGCTAGGCTTTTATTTCTTTCTTTTCAAGTATTTGTTTGCTTTTAAAATTCTGTCTTTTGTCAAGTACTTTTAATATAATAAACATGCATTTTTTTTTCTGAAATCCATCCACTTGTATTCACTCTTTTCTTGCTTTATTACTTACAAACTTTGAGCGAGGATGATGAAAACAAACAACTGATGTTTTGCTGATCTATGCTTTCAATGGTGAAAAAACTAGTTGATGATGTAAGGCATTGTTTCACTTCCTTTCACTGCTTCATGCAAAAAAAACAAAAAACAATAAAATTTAATCATGCTAAATTGAGCCACTCTTGCATATGTCTGCTTTATTATCTGATTCTCCAATTTCTTGAGATATATCCTTTTGAAAGAAAAACACAAAAAAAAATAAAAATTGGTTTGACACTTGACATGGCACTTTAAGAGTATATAGGTTGTTTTGCACTTTAGGCTACATCATGAAGGTTTAGTAATGATTCAATAAAATTGGTACTGTCTTAACACCTTAGACTCTCAGAAGTATGCAAGATTAATTCGAGTACTAATTTTGACAAAGTCTTGAATTTAAGTTTTAAAGTGACTCTTGGTAGTTTAACTCAGCAATCGGCACCATCTTGAGCACAAACTAAGTGGGAAGTCGATGAACATAAGTGAATGATACAAAAATGAAAGTTTACATACTTTGGTTGATTTTAAAAATGGTAATGCACTTATTAAGTTAGACGACCCTCACTCGGACGTTTAATCCAACAGTTGTTGAACATACAAAGAAAAACCATAGTGAATAAACCCATTAACAGTTGGTTCAGAGGTGTCTGGTTCTGAACTTGGTAGGGCGGGTAATGATCTGATCCCCCACAACTGCATATGGGAAAGAGAAAAAGGGGTTTACCAAACTTATGTTATCAGCACCCCTCAGTATACGATCATAATCACTAACAGATTTGTCCACCATGAGCGTGTACAAGATAACGGGCTTAATGTGATTGCATTTGAATGAAAAGGGTGAATAAAACTTAAACAAAAGTTAAAGTTACAATAAAATACTTCAGATTTGTCTTCATGTGATGGAAGTCTTTGACTGCAATGTTTGGTTTTGTGTTACTACAGTACCCTTGGTGTTGATATTTATTACTTGATTTTTCAATCTAGCCGACAACCACGTATGATTAGAGTTGTCGTGTTCTGTTTCAAACTTGTGCTAAAAGAGAGTTACTATTTTTATGCTTAAGGACAGGCAATGTTCAAGTATAGGGTAATTTGATAAGACAAACTCATATCATTTCTTGGGTTGATTTACATGAATCTTAGTTGCATGCTATATACTCAAAAGACCTAAATGAAGCTAGGTTCACCATGAAGGCATATTCAACAAGTTTATTGTTACGCTGACTCCTCCTGTTTGATTAATCAGTAATTATCTTTTGTACATATCATATGTGTTTCCATTCAAAAATACAAAAAATATGTTCAATTTCAAAAAAAACTTGCATGTGCATGATATCAAAAACACTTTTCAAAAAGAAATAATTTTACTTGCAAATTAATACTTGACATCAAAGAAATTTGAGCTATAGTCTGATCAAGGACAAAGTTGACTTGAGATGCTCCTAGTTAGGGGCAAGTTACTTATGGATTCTGCCAATTAGGGGTAAACAAGTTGAATATCCCGTTAATGAAAGGGTGAAAATGGTTCATGGTCAGGTTACACTGCAAATATCAGTTGGTTAGGGGCATACCTTCAAGGTTTCAAACACTTGGGGCATACTATGTCCAGATCATATCTTCATGAAAGGTTACATGTGAAATATAGCAGAATCTTGGTTGTTAAATACCATGGATGGTGAAGAGTTTCCACTCTCAGTGCACGCTGCTGCAGTTAACAGATACAATGCCTAAGTGTAAAAGGTAAACCAGTCACGCTCTTCGAGCGATTCCTTCAAAGATTTATCAGACTGATGCAAGAATCTAAAGCAAGGGGCAAGTCGTCTCTATTCTCTTTAGTTGTTCATCAACAGCAAACATGTTTTTTCTAAGAGAATGTCAATCGTCATCTCAAGAAAAGGGTACATCCCCGATGACAGTTGATCAAGGTTGTTCTGAATACAATCAAGTTTATGCACAGATCGTTCGGTTAAAACGGTCATTTCCCAGAGAAGTTGTTCGTTCCCCAAGAAGAGGTTCTCTTGCTACATCTACAACAACATATACACCTTGTTGAAATGCTCTGAGTTGTACTGCGACGTTGGCTTGTCTCCAGTCTTTGACGTTCTGTCTGTTTTGTCAGCAAAAGGTTCATACATACATTCAAACATAGCATTTAAATGTGCCAATCACATCATCATATACAAATTTCTGTCTCTATTGTCTTATCCGTGTCTACAAAATAGAGTCGGGATGGGCATGTTGTTCTCTCCAATTAGAGTGTCAGCTTAGGCAGATAAGTGTACACCTCTTGTTTTAAAAATTCCCCACTAGACTCCTCTCTTGTGGAAGATGGTTGTTTCAGTTTTTCCTACAACAAAAGGAAAATTCCAGTTGAATTTATTCTTCAATTGGACACAGAGAAACAAGTGACAAGTTTTCCACACAAGAAACTTGTATTTTACCAATACATTCTACAAATCCTTTGGTGGTTTTATCCCAGTGAGCTTTACAGACATAATATAAAAGATCATACAAATCGTTTCTCTTTACAAAAGACCATACAAGTCTAATACAGTTCAGCCTACCTATGTTACTTTCTAAAGTACTTTGTAGAGTTGTTTACTCCCCCAAAAGGTTTGTGTTACCTTTTCTCACTTTACTGTCGGTCAGTCGATAGTTAGTGATACTTAAATGTTGTATGTCAGTGTACAACAATCTTGCTATCAATCAGTCGATAGTAGTTGATCTTTAAGCATTGTATGTCAGTGTACAATGTTACGGCTGTCGGTCAGTCGATAGTTGATGATTTCAATGTTGTATGTCAGTGTACAACATTTTTTGCTATCGGTCAGTCGATAGCTGTTAACCTTCAAATGTTATATGTCAGTGTATGACGTCTTTACTGTCGGTCAGTCGATAGTATTTGGTTCTTAAATGTTGTATGTTAGTGTACAACATCCCTTCTGTCGGTTAATCGACGGTCGGTGTTTCCTTTAAAACGTTGTATGTCAGTGTACAACGTTCCTGCTGTTGGTCAGTCGAAAGTAGTTGATTTTTAAACATTGTATGTAAGTGTACAATGTTCCAGCTGTCGGTCAGTCGGTAGTTGATGATCTTAAATGTTGTATGTCACTGTACAACATCCCTTCTATCGGTCAGTCAATGGTCGGTGTTTTATTTAAAACGTTGTGTATCAGTGTACCACATTCCTGCTATCGGTCAGTCGATAGTAGTTGATTTTTAAACATTGTATGTTAGTGTACAATGTTCTAGCTGTTGGTCAGTTGATGGTTGATGATCTTTTCAATGTTGTACGTCGGTGTTCAACGTTCTTGCTGTCGGTCAGTCGATAGTTGATAACATCTTTCCTCTTTACAAATACATACACTTATACAGTTAATCAAATTGAATCACTTTTCAAAGTGCTTGTTAGAGTTACTTCTCTTTTAGAGGATCATGTTACCAGTGGGTGACATGTAGACATTGTCTTTTTTCTAATATCCGTCTCTCTGTAAGGCGGTGGACAATGTTCTTGTTCTCTGTAGACGTTGTTTTTTTTTCTTTCTACAATTTATCTCTCGGTAAGGCGGTGGACAATGTTCTTGTTCCCTCAAGGTATTGTCTTCTTTCTACAATCCGTCTCTTTGTAACGCGGTGAACAATGTTCTTGTTCTCTGTAGACGTTGTCTTTTTTCTACAATCCGTCTCTCTGTAAGGCGGTGGACAATGTTCTTGTTCCCTGAAGGTATTGTCTTCTTTCTACAATCTGTCTCTTTGTAAGGCGGTGGACAATATTCTTAACGTTGTCTTTTTTCTACAACCCGTCTCTGTGTAAGGCGGTGGACAATGTTTTGGGTTTTGTACGGGCTTTGTCTATATTCTACAATCCGTCTCTTTGTAAGGCGGTGGACAATGTTCCTGTTCTCGTGTAGGCTTTTTCTTCTTTCTACAATCCGTCTCTTTGTAAGGCGGTGGACAATGGTCTTGCGTTTTTATGAAACGATATTGTTTCTTTACATGGCTGTCGGTCAGTCGATAGTCGATAACATATTTTCCCAAGTGTTTGGTTACGTTCCCTAGTAGAGTTCGTTGTCTGAATTGACTCAGGGTATATTTTGCTTCTTTTCCTAGTCGGGCCATGTCTATTCTTCCCCTGTATTCATCGTTTTCTTTTGTCTGTCTCCCACAACATTCATACAAAATTAAAAACAAAAAGTCATTTGCATTTTTGCATTCATATTTGCATCATAAGCTTTGTTAAAGGATTTTAGATCCAAAAATGGTGCACGTTTTATATTTAAGTCTCTTCAATCCCGTCTAAGCAAAGATTATAATCTTTAATTCTCTTATTGAAGAAACTTAAATAGGGGCAGCTGTAGTACCCCAATTTTGGAACTACAAATCCAATTTTGCATTTCTTGCATAAAAATATACAAAAAAATGTTTGATTCCTTTTTCATGCATTTTTCGTTCATTTTTCATATTTTTGTCATTTTTCTTAAATTTCTTTTTATTTCTACATATTTCTTTTTATTTTAAATAGTTCGCATTTTAGCGTAAAAGTCCAAAAATATAAAAAAATAATCTTTTCCAAAAATATATTTCAAAATATCAAAAAGATTTACATTTTATCACATTTATTTCAATTTATTTCATATTCACTTTTTTATCTCAAAGTTTACTAAAAATAGTAAAAATCATATCATTCCACCTCACCATCTCTATTTTTCATTTTCATTTATCATCTATTTTTATTTACCCTTTTACACAATATTACACAAATACAATTTACCCTAATTTTCCGCTATAAATACAAACCTCACATCACTCAATCATGAACAATTAATTCTCACAATTTCCAATACCCAAAAAAATCAGAGAATAATCAAGGCTGATCAGAAAATCAGATTCCGGCGCCGGAATCTACCTCCGGTCGACGTAAAACATAACCACCACAACCCATTTTTCAAAACTCTTCCAAATTAAAATCTCAATACACCATTAGCTTCCTAATCACATTCTGAACACAGATCTATCATCTGTTTCGTCCAAAATGCGTCGAAAACATGCCGGAAAAGCCAAATCCGTCACCACCCTTCGCCGGAAAACTCAAAATCACAAATCTCAACCAAAATCAAACTCAAATACATCAATAAGGTTCTAAACATCATCCTAAACTCGATTGCATCGTCTTTTTCACCAAAAACTAAGCATAGATTCAGACTGAGGGAGAAATTTCGAGTGGAACGGACTTTCAAATCGCGCGATTTGGTTTTCGAATCTTCGCGCCCCCAACCGGTTCCTGGGTCGCTGGTGTTGAGGCAAAATCCCAATTTGATGTTTTAAAGATAACAAACCTCTTAATTATATTTTAATGTATAATTTTGGTCATTGTGTTATCTAACAAGTGCTTTTGAGTGATACTAAAAAGATAGGAATTATTATGCAAAGCAAAACATTTGATATCAGCTCTGAGAATGATACAAGAAAGACAAACATCATTCTCTCATCATTCTCTGGACTCCAACGTGTTTGTTCTTCAAAGTCAAAACACTTATTTATTTTAAGTGATAAATAAACAAGACAAAGGAGGACTTTTCATGACAATTTAAGCACAAGATCTCTACAACAACTTATTCCTTTATGGCAAGAATCTTGACCAAACATCATATGGGACTTACTATCTTAAGTCATCACATGGAGCATGTGCCAAAGAATGTTCTTTGACCTCAAGACATATTAAATTATCATTTGAATTTATTATGATGGAAATGAACATAGACCAATGAGGAGAAGACAACAACTCTTTCAGTATGAGTTGTCATGTACTTGCAAAAGTACTTTTCAAATAGCTTAGATCAGATCACAGCCGGTTACTTGGAAGCAAAGCTGTCCCCACACCATTCTCCCACTATTCTAAGAAGATATCACAAGAGAATGTACACTGTTCTGTAAAAATGTTCTTTCATCATTCTCCCTAAGCATTGTTCTCGTATGACAGCAAAATTCAAAGACAAGGGTCACACTTGCTCATCAAGTAATGAAGGTATAATGCCAGCTCATCAAGACGCTCCTCTTGGAGAACATTCTCAGAACATTTTCCAACTCACTTTTCATATGTGAGTAACGGCTAGTTTAATGTTCTCGGATTTTCGCATACATTCTCCAAGATTCCAAAGGCTCTTCAACAACTATAAATAGCATGGAATACTCAGGAGTACAGCATGAGTTTTGAAGCAATATCAATCACCAATTACTTGTCTTTCACGCACAAGAATCACAAACTCTTCTTTTGATCTCTTTCACTCCAAAGCTTCATAATTGCACACTTGGATCAGCAATTCATTTGAGTGATTTTCAGAGAGATTTTTATAGTTACTTAGAAAGCTTTATAAACCTGGTTTGGTTTGTTGTTAAGCTTTAAATCCAAACAACTCTTTGTAATAAGAAAAGAACTTGCTCAATCAATACGTTACTATTGGTTGAGCAACTACCTTAGAAGGAAAGGTAGAGATCACCTTGGGTATAAGGTGGAAGATAAGCTTGTATAGCTTGACATAATTTTTGGTCTTGGGTTTAAGATCAAAAGAGAATAGTGGAAACCCTCACGTGGTGTGGGAAACTGGACTAGCCCAATTAAGGGTGAATCAATATAAACTCTTTGTGTTATACTCCTTCTCATTATCCTTATTCTCTTGCAAAACAGACACACTTACACACACAATAATATTCTGAAAGAATATCCCAAGAACGTTCTCTGTAATCTAACATAGACTAATCAAAGAACATTCTCTTAACATTCTCTACTTTCTGTTTTGTGTTTTATTCATTCTATTTAGTTTGATTTATCATATAACATATTCTACTAACGAATTGAGTTAATTTTTAAAGGGTGACAATTCAAACCCCCCTTTCTTGTGAAAATTTTTGCTACTTCAATTGGCATCAGAGCCCGGTCTTTAAGACTGAGCATCTAACAAGTGCTAGAGGAAAAGATTCAGGAAGGAAGTAATGACTAAAGGCGCAAAGTTCATAGCTGAAGGAGGATCATCAAATAGACCACCTCTATTTGAAGGAGAAGACTATTACTATTGGAAAGACAAAATGGAGTTATTTCTTAGATCACAAGACAACTACATGTGGTCAGTTATTGAGCATGGAGAATTTGAACCAACTATCACAAATAAAGATGTTACAAAGCCAAAGACTCAAGATCAATGGACTACTCAAGAATCAGAGAGAGTGCTTCTAAATATCAAAGCTAAGTTATTCTTGAAAAGCGCTTTATCCAGAGAAGAGTGTGATAGAATCATGGAATGCAAGACATCAAAGGAAATGTGGGAAACATTACAAACACATCATGAAGGAACTAGTCATGTCAAAGAAACAAGAATTGACATTGGAGTAAGAAAGTTTGAGCTCTTTGAAATGAAAGAAGATGAAATAGTGGATCAAATGTATGGAAGGTTCACAATCATCATAAATGAACTCAACTCTCTTGGAAAAACCTATAATACTACACATGAGAGAGTAAGAAAGATCCTAAGATGCTTACCAAAGAGTTGGAGACATATTGTCACAGCTATTACAGAAGCAAGGAATCTAACTGAAATGAAGTTAGAGAATTTGATTGGATCATTAAGAGCTCATGAATCAATTCTTATGGAAGACAAACCAATCAAGAAGAAAATGATTGCCTTGGATACTCAAGAGACATAATGTTCTCAAAATGATGAAGATGAAGGTGATTTCCTTCAAGAAGATAATGTAGAAGAATTAGTGCCCGTTTGGCCCGACTTATTTTCTACTTTTCTATTTAGCTTATTAAACGAAATAGAGAAGTATAAAATTGAATTTAGCCATATTTCTCTTTAAAAGTATTAGAGAAATAAACTAAAGAATTAAAAAATAAAAAAAAGTAGAATCTAACACATTTTTTCCTACTTTACTATTTTTAAGGAGAAGAAAAAAAGTAGAAAATAATCCCGACCAAACGGGCACTTAGTACTTATCACCAGAAGAATCCAAAGGCTGCTGCTGAGAAAGAATCAACTCAAAGGAAAATTTCCAGCTAGAAGAAATGGAATCAAACCTGAAACAGACCTAAGCAAAGTAAAATGCTATGGTTGTGAGCAATTTGGACATTACAAAAATGAATGTCCAAAAGAAAAGAAATCATCCTTCAGCAAGAAATCATTAATGACTACATGGGATGAGATAGATGAAGATGAAGAAGAACAAGAAGCCAACATATGTCTTATGACAAAATCAAACTCTGAGGTAACTCTTGATCCTTGTGCATCATGTCAAAAAACTGAACATTTATTTGATAATTTATTATATGACTCTCAACTTACTGCTCAAAAAAATGGACAACTTAGAAATAAGATTACTATGATAACCTTAGAAAAAGATAAATATAAAACTGAGGTAGGCAAACTAAATGAAATTATCTTTAGCATGCAAGAAAGTCGTAGAATAGAAATTGATAAACTAAATGATGAAATAAAGTCTCAAGAATGTTCTAATTTTCAAGAAGAAAATAGTTTTTTGAAACAGACCATCTCTAAATTAGAAATTGATATTACATGCTTTGTAAACTCCACAAAAACCTTTGAAAATATCATGGGATCACAAGTTGGAGCTTTAGACAAAACTGGAGTAGGTTTTAGAAACCATCAAAGTCAAAAACTATATGAAAAGTGTTTTGTTCCACAAAAGAGTTAAAAAGTGGTAAAATACAAATGTACTTTTTGTAACAAAGAAGGGCATCTTGAAAGATTCTGTTTTAGAAGAAATAGAAAGCTGAAATATGAAAGAAATCTCCAGAGAGAACATTCTCATAACGTTCTCGGAAAGTATCAACAGAACAGGAGAACATTCTCCAGACATTCTCAACAGAATTATTCTCAGAATAATCAGAGAAATCTTTTAGATAATGAAACCTCTGTTAAAGAACATTCATATCAAAGTAAAAGAAGACCTTTCAAGAGACAAACTAACTCTCAAGGACCCAAAAGATTATGGGTACCTAAGTCACTATTAACATCAAATGTAGGAATGTCATCTAGTAGTCAAGAAAAAGCCATGGTACTTGGACAGTGGTTGCTTAAGACATATGACTGGAGATAAACAAAACTTCCTGTCACTTGTTGAAGAGGATGGTGACATAGTTACTTTTGGAAACAATGAAAAGGCTAGAATAAAAGGTAAAGGCACCATTGTTAAGATTAATTCTGGCAAGATTGAAAATGTGCAATATGTTGTTGGTCTTAAACATAACTTATTGAGCATAAGTCAATTATGTGACAATGGTTATGAAGTTGTTTTTCAACCCCTCACATGTGAAATTAAAAAATCTTTTTCAAATGAAATCTTATTTACTGGTTCAAGAAAAGGAAATATGTATGTCTTCTACTTAGATGAACTTCCTGTTGAATCTTGTTTCATCTCTCTTGAAAATGACAAATGGATTTGGCACAAAAGGACTGGTCATGTAAGCATGAAAACAATTTCAAAACTTTCCAAACTTGGCCTAGTAAGAGGTTTACCAAAAATCAGTTTTGATGTAGATAAAGTATGTGAATCATGTACAACAGGAAAACAAGTTAAAAGTAGTTTCAAACCAAAAGATTTTGTATCATCAAAGAAACCTCTTGAACTACTTCACATGGATTTATTTGGACCTATCAAAACTACTAGTCTTGGTGGTAAAAACTATGGTTTTGTCATTGTTGATGATTTCTCAAGATTTACATGGGTTTTGTTTTTAAAACATAAAGATGAATCCTTTGAGGTATTTAAAGCTTTTTGCTTAAGGGTTCAAAATGAAAAAGACTCCAAAATTATTTCAGTAAGAAGTGATCATGGAGGAGAATTTGAAAATTCTTTATTTGAATCATACTTTGATGAAAATGGCATATTTCACAATTTCTCTTGTCCAAGAACTCCTCAACAAAATGGTGTTGTTGAAAGAAAAAATAGAACATTGCAAGAAATGGCTAGGACAATGTTGAATGAATCAAATGTGGAGAAATACTTTTGGGCTGAAGCTGTCAACACTGCTTGCTACATCTTGAATAGAGTAACCATTAGAAAAATTCTCAACAAAACACCTTATGAACTTTGGAAAGAGAGGACACCGAATGTTTCATACTTTCACATCTTTGGTTGCTACTGTTACATCTTAAACATCAAAGATAACTTGGGAAAAATTGACTCAAAGTCAGAGAAGGGAATATTCTTGGGTTATTCTCTCACATCTAAAGCCTACAGAATCTACAACCTTAGAACCCAAATTGTAGAAGAAAGTATGCATGTCAAGTTGGATGAGTTTGAAGAACAAATAAATCCAAATGTCATCACTGAAGAAAAGGAAGAAGAAGAAAGTGAGAAAAATTCACAAGCTCATAACAATCAAGAACCTTCAATAAACAATGATGAAGAACCACCACTCAATGTTGATCAAGAGTCATTACCTAGTGTTCCTAAAACATGGAGATTAGTGAACAATCATCCTCAAGATCAAATTATTGGAAGCACTGAAGATGGTGTAAGAACTAGATGAGCTCTTCAAAATTTGGAGAGTGATCTCGCAATGATCTCTCAAATTGAACCTAGATCTATAGATGATGCTATCTCTGATGAATCATGGGTTGAAGCTATGAAAGAAGAGTTGCTACAATTTGAGAAGAATAAAGTATGGGATTTAGTACCACATCCTCAAGACCATTCAATCATTGGAACAAGATGGGTGTTCAGAAACAAGCTTGATGAAGATGGCAAGGTAATCAGAAATAAGGCTAGACTTGTAGCACAAGGTTACAATCAACAAGAAGGTATTAACTATGATGAAACCTTTGCTCCAGTTGCCAGGTTAGAAGCTATAAGAATTTTACTTGCATATGCATCTCATAAATGCTTCAAACTTTTTCAAATGGATGTAAAAAGTGCTTTTTTAAATGGCTTTCTAAATGAGGAAGTTTATGTGCATCAACCTCCTGGTTTTATTGATGAGCATAAACCTAATCATGTTTATAAACTTACCAAAGCTCTTTATGGACTTAAACAAGCTCCAAGAGCATGGTATGATAGATTGAGCACTTTTTTACTTGAAAATGGTTTTTCTAGAGGAAAAATAAATACTACTCTTTTTATAAAAACTAACAAGGAAGAATTGTTTATTGTTCAAGTATATGTTGATGATATTATTTTTGGAGCTACTAATGAAAAAATGTGTGAAGCTTTTTCTAACCTTATGGAAAGTGAATTTGAAATGGGCATGATGGGAGAACTTAGATTTTTCCTTGGCTTGCAAATCAAGCAACAAGATGATGGCATTTTTATCAGTCAAGAAAAATACATCAAGGATTTACTCAAGAAATACAAGATGAATGAAGCAAAAATCATGTCAACTCCTATGCATCCATCAACAAGTTTAGACAAGGATGAAAATGGTAAAAATGTATCTGAAAAGGAATATAGAGGAATGATTGAATCTCTTTTATACCTAACTGCAAGCAAACCTGACATAGTATTCTCAGTGGGAATTTGTGCAAGATTTCAAAGTGCTCCCAAAGAATCTCATTTAACTGCAGTCAAAAGAATCTTCAGATATTTGGTGGGAACACCTGATGTAGGCATATGGTACAAAAAGGGTACTCATTTTGATCTAAAAGCCTATTGTGATGCTGATTATGCTGGTGACAAATTAGAGAGAAAAAGCACAAGTGGTGCTTGTCAACTTCTTGGTGAAACTCTAGTCAGTTGGTCATGCAGAAAACAGAATACCATAGCACTCTCAACAACTGAAGCAGAATATGTGTCTGCAGCAAATTGTTGTTCTCAAGTGATATGGATCAGAAACCAACTTGAAGACTTCTCATTAAGGTACACAAACATTCAAATTTTTTGTGATAATACTAGTGCTATTAATTTGTCAAAAAACCCCATTCAGCATTCTAGATCAAAACACATTGAAATCATGCATCATTTTATATGTGATCATGTTAGTAAAAAGGAAGTTGAATTAATTTTTCTGGATACTGAAAATCAACTTGCTGATATTTTTACTAAACCATTGGTTGAGGATCGTTTCAATTTTATCAAAGAAAATTTGAAAATTATCAAAAATCCCAATTCCTTGTGAAACACGTTTTTAGGAGAATGATATGAGAACATTCTCTAAAAATTTTATGACTTTAGTTTTAAGTCATTTTAAATTCGTTCCTTGCATTTTATATGTGTTAAAGTTTTCAAAATTGATAGTACATATTCTTGGAGAATGCTTCTTCTTTTAGTCCCCTTGTTCTACTAGGCTATCTCCCTACAAACCTTTTTTAATGGTTTCAAGTACCATTATTATCTATCATAAATAGTGTCCTACCATGTCTAACTATCTCACATATCCAAGCTATCTTTTCACTAATACACCCACTACCTTCTCTCTCCAAACCGTTCCTTCTTCTTCTCTCCACTACCATAATCAGTTTTCTTTTTCAAACAAAACTCAAAACTCAACAATGGCTAGAACCAAAGTTCCCGTCTTTAAAAGAAACCGAACACCATCACTCTCACCTTCTCCTCCCCGTTCTCCCTCACCTCCGTCACCACCGTCACCTCCACCATCTGAAAACCACTCTGGCTCATCTCACAGTGAAATGGGTCATGAAGATCTATCTAAAGCTCTAATAGTTTTTGTTCCTCCACAAGAAGAAACCTTCTCTGATCATTCTTTGAATATTCTCCAAGCTGAACCTCCTTCACCTAAACCCTCTACTCCGCTGCAAAACCCCTCTTTTGAAAATGTAACTGTAGCAAGTGAACATAACCTCTCTCCATCACAAAATCTTCCTTCTAAACCCTCTGATGTTTCACAAACTGATGAACCTATTCAATCTTCTTCTCCTAAACCAGTTTCACCTTCACCAAACTCTTCATCTTCCCTAAACTTCTCTGACCCACCTTCTCCAACACCAAACATTGTTGAACAAGATCAACAAACACCCTCTGCCGAGCCAAACACAAAATCACCTCCTTATGTGCGAAAAATGAGAAGAACAAAATCCTTTGATGCATGCACTATCAGAAGGTCTGCACACATTCTGTCTGGGTTTGGTACTAAGAGAAATGTGGTTATTGACAACACTGTCTTTACTATTACTGATTCTGATGAAGAAAAGGAAAAGGAAGAAACACGTGAGAAATCCCCTCCTATCATTTCTCTCAAAAGGACTGTTCCAATCACCAAGCCTAAACCTTCTTCTTCTTCTGCTAAATCTGAACCTGTCAAAGAAAAGAAGATCAAAGAAAAGGTTTTTGTTGCTGAGAAGAAACCAAGGCAAAGAAATATGCCTCTAATTCATTCTGAACAAAAGGAGAAGTTCAATGATTATTGGAAAATCAAGCCAATAAGTGCTGGCAAGTACTTTGATTTTGATGAGCTGAAGAAAAATCGAATTGACTTAACAAAGTTCACTGATCGCTTGGATTGGACCTCTTTTTTTAAGATCAAAGAGTTCATATTCCCTTTGTTGATTCAAGCCTTCTACTTCAATGCCAAAGTGAGTCCTGACAAGGATAAGTTAGTTTCAAATATCAAGGGTGTAAAGATTGAACTAACTCCAGAGAAGATTGGAAAGCTTTTGGGAATTCCTTGTGATGGATCAACTCTCTATGAAGGAGACTGGTATTCTACTCTCAATTTGAACAAAGATGAGCTGATTGTGGAAATGTTCACAAGTGAAAGTGCTATGATGACTAAGCCTACCTCTTCCAAGCTACAACATGAGTACAAGATGCTGAATAATCTTTGTCTTAACAATATCTTTCCAAAAAGTGGAAGCAAAGATAAGGTCACCGACAATGACATGTTGGTAATGTATCATCTGTATAAAGGTAAGAGACTCTCACTTCCTCGCATCATTCTGCAACACATGATGCATACTGCTCTATCTAGCACTAGGAAAGTTGTTTTACCTTATGGAATGCTGTTAACAAAAATCTTTGAAGATTTTAAGGTTGACTTGACTGGTTACATTAGTGAAAATGCATGTTCTACTTTTGGTGTTAAAAACCTTAGTCATATGAAGAATGAATTAGATGAAAAGGCTGTGAAGATCACTGGTTTGAAAAGAAAAAGAGAGGCAACACCTGAGAAAAATACTGCTGGAGAACATCAAGAGAATGTTCTCCTAGAAGAAAATGTTGCAGGGCAACGTCAGGAGAACGTTCTCCTAGAAAATGAGGTTGCAGGAGAACAACAAGAGAATGTTCTCCTGACGTTCCCCTGCAACATTTTCCATGCCATGGAAAATACCTCAACTCTTCTTGGAGCTTCTACTGATACTCTTCCATCATACTGGGACACCTCTTTACACTTTGGAACACCTTTTACCAACCATCCACCAAGAACGGGTAAACAACTCCAAGGATTCTTTACAACATCTTCAATGAATTCTACTTTGTTTTCTCCTGTCATGAACTCTTCTCAAGGAAGTTTAGAGAACATGTTTCATCCTGAGTTTGTGCAAAATTTGCTAAGTCCTGACAATCACTTTCAAGGAGGTACCAATTCATCTCACTCTTTACCTTCAATCCCTTCCTCTTTTGGAACGTTGAGTACTTTCCTTTCACCTGGAAGTACTGCTTCAGCTGAAGCTTGGGATAGGTTTTTAGGATATTCTGCTAAGTTAGTTGGTGGACCTTCATATACTAGGCCAACTAAGCAGCAAAAGCTTGAGAAGGAAAATGCTAAGCTGAGAAAAGGCCAGGCCAAGATTATGCTGACTTTAGAGATTTAGAATAACATGATGCAACATATGATGCACCAACAAATGATCATGAAAAAATGGGCTGAAACTGAAATTTGTCCAAAATTTGGAATTGCACCACCCTTTGCTGATCCAATGCCAGTGTTTGATAACTTTCCATCCCCTAGTACCTCATCCTCATCATCTGCTTCTTCTGAGTTCTAATCCTTTTTACCAAAGCCCCCTCTTTTTGATTTCTGACAAAGGGGGAGAATAGTTGGGGAAAACAAGGGGGAGTAGAAAAGAAGTCTTTTAATCAATCAAGTTTTCTGTTTTAATCAATCAAGTTTCAAGTTTTCAAGCTTTTCTAGTCTGCAAGAACGTTCCCTGATCATTCTCTGGAATTGATCTTTTTGAAATAGGAATTATTATGCAAAGCAAAACATTTGATATCAGCTCTGAGAATGAAACAAGAAAGACAGACATCATTCTCTCATCATTCTCTGGACTCCTACGTGTTTGTTCTTCAAAGTCAAAGCACTTATTTATTTTTAGTGATAAATGAACAAGACAAAGGAGGAGTTTTCAGGAGAATTTAAGCACAAGATCTCTACAGCAACTTATTCCTTTATGGCAAGAATATTGATACAACATCTTATGGGACTTACTATTTTAAGCCATCACATGGAGCATGTGCCAAAGAATGTTCTTTGACCTCAAGACATAATAAATTATCATTTGAATTTATTATGATGGAAATGAACATAGACCAATGAGGAGAAGACAACAACTCTTTCACTATGAGTTGTCATGTACTTGCAAAGACATATTCAATGTTCATTCTCCAAGAAGTGATAGTCCTTTCTCCAAGAAAGGCTATACTTTATTAACTATCAAGCCTGTACTTGCAAAAGTACTTTTCAAATAGCTTGGATCAGATCACAGCTGGTTACTTGGAAGTAAAGCTGTTCCCACACCATTCTCCCACTATTCTATGAAGATATCATAAGAGAATGTACACAGTCCTATAAGAATGTTCTTTCATCTTTCTCCCTGAAGCATTGTTCTCATATGATAGCAAAATTCAAAGGCAACGGTCACACTTGCTCATCAAGTAATGAAGGTACAATGCTAGCTCATCAAGACGCTCCTCTTGGAGAACATTCTCAGAACATTCTCCAACTCAGTTTTCATATGTGAGTAACGACTAGTTTAATGTTAGATCTCTGATTTTCTGATACATTCTCCAAGATTCCAAAGGCTTTTCGACAACTATAAATAGCATGGAATACTCAGGAGCACAACAAGAGTTTTGAAGCAATATCAATCATCAATTACTTGTCTTTCACGCACAAGAATCACAAACTCTTCTTTTGATCTCTTTCACTCCAAAGCTTCATAATTGCACACTTGGATCAGCAATTCATTTGAGTGATTTTCAGAGAGATTTTTATAGTTACTTAGAAAGCTTTATAAACCTGGTTTGGTTTGTTGTTAAGCTTTAAATCCAAACAACTCTTTGTAATAAGAAAAGAACTTGCTCATCAATACGTTAATATTGGTTAAGCAACTACCTTAGAAGGAAAGGTAGAGATCACCTTGGGTATAAGGCGGAAGATAAGCTTGTATAGCTTGACAGAATTTTTGGTCTTGGGCTTAAGATCAAAAGAGAATAGTGGAAACCCTCACGTGGTGTAGGAAACTGGACTAGCCCAATTAAGGGTGAATCAGTATAAACTCTTTGTGTTATACTCCTTCTCTTTATCCTTATTCTCTTGCAAAACAGACACACTTACACACACAATAATATTCTGAAAGAATATCCCAAGAACGTTCTCTGCAATCTAACATAGACTGATCATAGAACATTCTCTTAACATTCTCTGCTTTCTGTTTTGTGTTTAATTCATTCTATTTAGTTTGATTTATCATATATATTATCCTACTAACGAATTAAGTTAATTTTTAAAGGGTCACAATTCAAACCCCCCCTTGCTTGTGAAAAACTTTGCTACTTCAGCTGGTTCATGGACCAGGTCAAACCGGTTCGGTTCGGTTCGTTTCTATTTGGTTTTGGGTTGGTTCATGAAACTGGGCTTGGACTATTACTATTTGCTGTGCGCGTTTTTTGTGGCTGCACCCCCTCTGGATAGGTTCATCAACTAGGCTTTGGGCTTACTTCATTTTCTGATCTGTTTATGTTCTGCACTCCCATTTTCAGGTTTGCACCCCCTTTACTATCTTCACTAATTTACATGCATTTTATTATCATCTTTGTTTAGCTTATTTGAATAAGTGATTATTTGAGGCAATAGCTTATTTAAGCTTATTGAGCCCAAATTTTACACTAATATTTTAGGTAATTCTTTTGAGATTTAATTTTTTTTTTTTTTTTAATTGCTTATCTTTGATTATGTGTTAGTACTAGCTTATTCAATAAGTGCTTATTTGGGACAATAGCTTATTTTAAGCTTATTGAGCTTAAACTCTTACACTAATATTTTAGCTTATTTCTAAGTTCTCATTGATATGTGTTTTGCATAGGTTCGATTATCATTCATTTGCTCTTCTCATGATATGTGTTTCATGTTCACATTTTTGCATTATATTTTACATTACATTTTCATGCATTACATCACAATCTATATTTTGCATATTACATGACATTCGACACTTTTTTACATCACACTACAATTTCACAATACATGTTTCACTACACATTTTTACATGCATACATGCATTTGCATTTAAGATAGGACAATGCACCATTTAAAATGCATGTTAGAGACAATATGTTACTTTATAAAATCATTGAGCTCTAGCACTAGCATTAATAGTTAATGACCATTTTTGGCCTAAATTCATTTTTTGTCATGTTTGTTATTTGTTTCTTTTTTCTCGCTAATTTAAAAAAAAATGTGCGATGATGTTTTATATGACTTTGTTCTCTTTGCATTTTTTCACTCTTTGTCACATTCACATTGCATTTGCACACACACACTTTAAATCAATATTTGATATTTTGTTTTCTTTTCTTCGTAAGTGCATTTCATATTCATGTTTATTTCTCCGCTTGCATTTTTATTGCCTTTTATTATTTTTTCCATTTTGTTCGATATGGTTGTAATAATTATTCGATTTGGTTGTAATAGCGTAGGACTTTATCGCTTTTGACACTCCACACACAACGCTAAAAAACCAAGCATAAAAACGAACTTTCATTTCCGAAGAGGCGCGTTAGTAATTTTCTTTAGAAAAAATAGAAAACAAACAAAAAACTTCTTCTCTCTCTTATAAAAATTCTTTAGTCCAAATCCAAATTAGTCGCACGATTAGTTTAAATTTAAACTTTAAATTTACTTTTATGTCACAACTTTCTCTTCTCAATCCAATCTCCACATGCACACACATTTCTCTCTATGCAATAAACTAGAGGTTACCATGGAGTACCATGGACGTTTAGGATGCTAATACCTTCCCTAGGCGTAACTAACCCCCGAGCTTAGAATCTCTATTTTTAAACGGTTTTCGACACTTTCCCCTCTTTGGAAATCCCAAAAATTCCCGTAATACACCCTTAGACCTGAAACCACTATGTACCCTAGATGTAGAGTCAAGTACTTTGTTGCTTATCTAACATTGTCCTTAACTGGATAATACGAAAGGCAGATGATGGGTACTTCACAAAGCATGTTGAGGGAAAGTAGTGACCTAGATGAAGTTTGTCAATCCTGCATAACAAGATAAATGTCTTCGTACGAATATTGAACTAGACAAGGATGACACGGTCTATGGCATGTGTTCAATATAGACATAAGGGCAAAGGGGGTAATTCTACACACTTGTATTATCACAAAAGGTAATGTTTAGATCACATGTTAATTTCTTGTAACTTGGGTAGCACTAATGTGTTGCTAGATACCGCTCATTGTTTATTGTATTAAATATAAAATTTAATATAATTGTCAACGTTACGGAAACCTACATGGTCACACACATAATGACAGTCTTATATGAGAATAAGATAATTAAAGAACACCGTAAGGTATGGTGTACCCAAGAGGAATATGGAATGTGATAAGGGTATCACAGTAATTAAACAAGCAAACACACCGTAAGGTATGGTAGGCGTGCGCGGACATGAGCATGCACTCATGTGTTTGTTTAATGGGCTTTAATTTTTTTTGTTGCCTAAGACAAGTGGTTCTATAAATAGAGCTCTTATGCTAAAGCACAAAAAATACAACAAGAAACACCAGTATTCGTGAAACAGTTTCAATTACACAAGAAAAAAAGTCTTGAGAACTTTAGAGTTGCAAAACTCTAAAATTATATTTCTCATTCTCTCAGCATATAAGCCTGCATACAAAGGAGCTAGCACTCTCTTGAAGGTAGTTCGTGAGCATCGGCCGGGTTCGGGCGGTTTCGGGCCCAATACGTCTCATATTTATGCAACCGAAATTGGATTTATCAGGCCCAATTCCGCCCAAATCTACAATCGGTTTCGTCGGTTTTCGGTTTTTACGGTTTACGGGTAAATCGGGTGGGTTGAAACGGTTTTAGACCACATAAAAAATGAACCATTTTTTTATTTTTTTCTCTAATAATTATTTTTCTGTAAGCCTGTCAAAAAAAATATTCCTAAACATCAAATTTTATAAACTCTATTTCTACACTATCTTATATTTATACTATTTAAAAAACACATTAAACATATAAAAACATAATAATAATAATAATAATAATAATAATAATAATAATAATAATAATAATAATAATAATAATAACAACAACAACGAAGGATAACATAATGTCTTAATAATTAGTAATAATTCTACATGATTAATAACATTCCTTCATAGTTCATAGGATGTAGATAACACTCCTTCATAGGAAGAGGATGAGGACATCTGCTTGTGCTTGATCACATTGTAGGAACTTCAGTGGTAAATTACACCCACATCAAATAGTAATTACTAGTTACAAGTTCTAAATTAAAATATACTACATAAGTTTTTGATGAGAACATATAGTAATCATCCAGCATGCTTTTTCACTGATAGTAAATATCAAAGCAATCCACAACTAGGTACAAATAGACATTGATTTAGCCTCATCAAGTCACCAACCAACAATCTACCTTGCAAATTCCACCTTCTGCAACATATATAAAAAATAGTAGCAATTAGTATTAAAATTTTAAAACCAAATAGCAATAGTATTATACATATTTATTAAAATAATCAATTTCTGTTAAATTGAGTAGTAAAAGTTATACCAAAGTGGCAAACGCAGTAACAATTGCAGAATTGCAACTTCCTTTCTTGCATTTTTCTATCTCTTAATCTTGATTCCTGGGGCAGATCAATCAAAATTGCATATATAATTTCTATTCAATTAAAATAGAATTGCACAATTCCAAAACTGATCCAATTTAACAATTATACCTTCAGTTTTTGCAGCATTGCAAAAGGAGAGAATTTGAATAATACAAGTGGACCTACAACAAAACAGAATTTTAAAACAAAGTTGAATGGAATAAACAAAATTTTCAAACAAAGCATGTCAAAATCTATATTCAAGTAAATACTCACAACTTAAAACCAACAGTTTGAATGAATAGCAAGCAGCAGTAGAAGGCAGTAGTACAGTACCAAAGCATCAAGAGATTGTGACTGGAAGTTCCAATTAACAAAATAAATTCAATTAAGCATACCATATATTTGCTTATACAAAAATAAGCTCAATAGATTCTCACATTGCATGATAAAATCAGGTTCGAATGCAATGCTTCATTCAAAATACCGGATACAATTTCAGATTCAAAAAATTGTCTTTGTTCTTAGATTCCATAGACAAGTCCTTCCAAAATAACAAGCAGGTCCATTATCCTTTGAGTCATGTCTTAGCATTGACTCCAAAAAATTCAAAAAAAGATAGATCTGCAAGAAATAGAATAAATAGAATATAACATTGAACTTATAAATTTTAAACATCTATTAGGATAATAAATAACGAAATAATTAAAAATACCATAAACTTTTCATTCACAACCAGGAGGTTGTGAGTGGGAAGAAGATGCACCAGCTGCTGATGTAGATGCAGAAGGTCCAGAACCTCCAAAAGATGTTGAAGCTATAGATTGGCACAATTCTAGTAAAACAAATTTGACAATTGTTAATGAAAATGTATATAAATATCTATTGCAAAATATTAAAAACATATTTAAAAGAAAGTTCAATGTAAGTTCAATACCTCTAACAATTCTTTCAGACGTTTCAAGCTCCTCTTGGGTAATCAACTCATTTGGTTGAGAGTAAGAAGGCATCATCAACCAATTTTGAGTGCAGATTAATGCCTCAGCCATTTCCGGATTTAGACAACTCCTAAAAGTGTCTATAACTCTACCACCAGTACTAAAAGCACTTTCAGATGCTACTGTTGAAACAGGAGTAGCAAACACATCTCTAACAAGACTAGACAACACCGGAAACCTTGAGCAGTTTTGTTTCCACCACAAAAGTACATCAAACTTATCATCTCCATCCATGTTGGCTTCATCCAAATACTTCTCCAGCTCATTTTTGTTATCAATTGAATTGATTGCTTTCAAATAACTCTTAAAAGCATCAGGTTTATCCAATTGTGTTGGCTGCTGAACTAAAGCACTACTTTCTACAAATGACCCCAAAGAAATACCACTAGATGAAGGACTAGCCCTATACTGTTGGCCATGGGCTGAAGCATACCAATCATACATTTTGGCCAAATTGGCTTTGATTTTTGTTAACAGATTATTACCCACATCGGGTTGATCATTGTACATTGTAGGAAACAGATACTCCAAATATCTCATCTTAAAGCATGGATCAAGAATAACACCAAAATAAATCAGTTCATTCATGTTAGCCAAACCCCCCCAATATTTATCATATTTCAATTTCATATCCTTCCCCATTGCACTCATAACAGGATCTGAATCCATAATGGCCATTTTCACCTCATTGTGTATTTTGGCTAAGTGGTGGAATGCACCATGTATGGACACATGAGTAGAAGTTGAAAAAAAATTGGTGGCATCATAAAAGGTTTTCAAGAATTTCATAAAAGCCCGTGCCTTATCCCAATCATCACAATTAGGGGGAGAAGATAAAGGCCCAAAGTACTCAAGATAATCGGTATCTTCAATGTCAAGCTTATCAAAAGCGACTTGGTACTTTTCAGCCGACTCAAGCATTAGGTAAGTTGAGTTCCATCTAGTAGGAAGATCAAGACAAAGACCCTTTTGTGACACAATACCAGCAAACCCGACACACTCTTTAAACTTTTTAAATCTTTCTTTAGATGACCTCGTAAACCTCACAGCAAGCCGAATTTTACAAATGACCGATTGATTGGTTTTCAACCCATCGTTCACAATTAAGTTCAGAATATGAGCACAACACCTAAAATGCAAATACTGTCCATCTAACACTAACCCATTCATGTTATTAATTCTTCTTTTCAAATATGCGACAGCCACATCATTTGATGATGCGTTATCCACAGTAATTGTAGAAACATTTCGAAGACCCCAATTCCGTAAACTTTCTTCCACTTGCTTACCAATTGTATCACCTTTATGGTTAGGCACTACACAAAAGCTTAGAATTCTTTTATTATAGTTCCACTCGTTATCTATGAAATGGGCTGTGAGGACTAAATATCCTAGATTTTGGACAGATGTCCAGCAATCTGTTGTGAGTGCAACCCTTGAGCAATCAGACCTAAACAAGGCTCTCAACTTTGCCTTTTCCTCTTGGTACAGTTTAAAACAGTCTCTAGGTATTGTGTGTCTTGAAGGGACAACAAATTGTGGTTGTAAAGTTCTACAAAGGTTCTTGAAGCCCTCACCCTCAACTACCCGAAAAGGCTGTTCATCTAAGATAATGAATTTAGCCAAAGCCCTCCTACAAAACTCAACATTAAATTTATGGCTTGCTGCTCCTAACTCTGACCCACCTACTCCATTAGGGCCAAAAGTTAGTACTGTTTGATTTGGGTCATTACTTAAGATATTGGGATTTTTTGGACAAATTTTAGAGTGAGCAAGCATGTTAGTAGTGCCATGAGATTTAGTGTCGCAGAGATACCTCTTACCACAATAGTTGCAAGCAGCTGTTGGATCAGCAACTTCAGACTCAGGAAGTTTTGTGAAATGGTCCCAAGCTGGTGAAGTTTTCCGAAGGCCGCTAGCATTAGGCTTTCCCTTCTTTGATGGTTGGGATGGTAGCCCGGTAGGATCAGCAGCAACAATATTTTCAGTTCCTTGAGTTGCAGCAATGTTTTCAGTTCCTTGAGTTGCAGCAATGTTTTCAGTTCCTTGAGTTGCAGCAATAGGAGGCTGAATTACATAAGTTGTTGCAATAGGAACCTGACTTCCTTGAGTTGCTGCAATAGGAACTTGACTTCCTTGGGTTGTTGCAATAGGAGCCTGACTTTCTTGAGTCGCTGCAATAGGAGGTTGAGTTCCATGAGTTGCTGAAAAATGAAAAAATCAAACTCATTAATATTTCACAAGTTTAAAATAGAAAAGAAGTAAACAAGGAAATGGAAAGACAGAATAAATTCAGATTACGACATAATTTTTAGGAATAAAAGGTGGAAAATTTCATCCAATAATTCTAGTGTAACTAACATTTACTAATAAAATTTCGATATTAGAAACACACCAACATAACATGGCAAGTGGAGCACTATAATTTTATCACTAAAGACTAAACATTTACCAATGTCAGATTTGTGAAGCAACACTGGCTTTATTTCAACAAAATTAGAAGTAGGTTAACAAAAGATTGCATATCCTTACCACTACATTTTAAGATATTAATCAACTCAAGTAAATGAATGAATATATGTGAAACACAGTTTCAGACTAATGATAACTACATGAAGGGAAAATAAAAAGGAACCATAGGGGCTGTTTGGCAACTCTTATAACAAGTTGCATTCTTTAATCATCAATTGAAGTCATAAACCCTATATGTATTGGTTTTATTAATTGGCAGAGATATGTACTAGGTATACACATCTAGCCACAAGAAAGAAGAGCACTACATAGGATACAAACAAAAGTCAATCTCCCTTACAACAACACGGAGGAGAGATATAACAATGGCAACAAACACCTACTAACCAAAAATAAGACAACCAAACAATAGCAAAAGACATATGCAGCACCAAAAGATGGAAAAAATCATGCATCATACACCACACCAGAGGACCACATCATCGTTTACTTCATAATATGCATAACATCTATTGGAAGGTTACATATTACTTTTGGATTTAGGTTGCAATTTATAATAACATATCATTTTCAGCTGCTTCCTTGTCCATCTTTTTCTCTAGCAATGTTCAACAAGTTAAGATACTCTCTCAATCTGATAAAGTGTTTAAAATTAAAAATAATAATTAATATTACAAAAATAAAAGACAAAAAGTAAATGAAACAAATAAACTCTACAATATTAACCAAAAATTGAAATAATAATGAAATAAAACCAATCTTAAAGATGTAAAAGAAATTAAAAAAAAAATTAGACCCTAGATTTACAAACACAAGGAATCAGAGTTTAAAATTAAAACAAATCTAAGCATAGCTTTACAAAACTATATGAAGCTTAATATTAAGCCTAAAATGGAAGAAAAAACAATGAAGTTAATCTTTAAGCTGTGAAAGAAATTAAAATAATCAAAAAAACATGAAAAGAAAAACCCAACAACATGTTGAGTAAATGAACAAGGAAAAAAAACTCACAATAAGTTGTTAGAAAAACAAGTTTAAAAAGCTCACAAGTCACAAGTTGTCACAAGAAAAAAGTTATAAAACTTACAAAATAAGGTGCGAAAATCAGAGATGAGAACTTAGGTGATGAGATGTTGCGATGAAATGGAATGATGAGCGATTTACAGTGAGTGTGAGGGCGGCGGCGGTAGTGGTGGTGGTGAGTTCATGATGTAGATCTGTTAGGGTTTGTTTTTGAAGAGTGAATGGGAGAAAATGTTTTTCTTTCAGCGTTGAGATCTGAGAATTTCTGAGTGTGGGAATTAGGGTTCATTTATTGCTTACTTTTATACCATTGGATTTACTAGTGATTGGGTTGGGCTTTTTTCTTTGGGTTGGACGGTGAGACCAAGTGAAACACTGAAATTATGATATTTAAATGAAATATGGCAGCATGTCGGTCGGGTTCAGTTTAGGCGGTTTTGGATTTATCAAAACCGAGCCCGACCAATTCAGTCCACATGAAACTGATTTGCTTCACCCGCCACCCGCTTTATCCATTTAAACCCGCCCGGACTCTTTTTTCTTCGGCCGGTTTTTTCGGGTTCGGCCGGGTCCGGTTTTTTTGCTCAGTCCTAGGCGTTGTTCTTCGTCATCAACGCTCGTGATGATCCTCTTTTCATGAATCAAAGGTTTCTTCCCTACAAGAGGTAAACCTTAAACACATGATCATGCTCATTCGCGTAAGGATCATTAAAGGAAATTTTTTATATTCCACTGCTATTATTGTAACGCCCGTTTATTTTATGTTTGGTAGAGTTTAGAGTTATATTTAATTGATTTATGTGATTATGTGATTTGTTTATTTAATTAAATGGTTTTATTAATAGTTAGTAAGAATAAGATAGGAATTAGATTATTTTAGAATTAAAGGGGTGGAGAAATAATTAAGAGGAAACAAAGAAATTAGTGAGAATTAAATATTAATTAAAATTAATTAGAATGAAGGAGGTTAAGAAAATGATAGTCAGTCATATATCTACTACTACAATAATAAAGTTAATTACTACCAATTTCTCTAAATTACCCTCATTAAACATAATGAAGTTATTAATTTAATAGGCATATTAGTCATTTTACCAATTGAAATTTCTGGCAGTCAGTAGTAAGATGCTTTAGCAATTGCTACAGCATCTACGCACAGAACAGATAACATAAAAGTATTATAGGACATAAACATAAATAACACAAGTGTTTGTTAACAAAGTTCGGCGCAAATAGCCCTAGTCTGGGGGATACCAATCCAGGAAGGAAATCCACTAAGTAAAACGAATTCAAAGTCAAACTCCTCGTTTGCACTTCTCACTTCCTAACTACCCGTATAGACTTCTACCTAGGAACTCCTAGATATGAGAACCTCTGCTCACTCCCTCTCAGTTTGAAGACTTCCACGCAAACAACCTCTGGTTCACTGATCTTTGCACTGGCATTAAGTTCAATGAATAAACACTTAAACGAGAACACTCTCAAACATAGAAATAAACTCCGTACCTAACGGCTTAGGAGAAATCTCACAATAAACAAAACACACAGCCTATGTCTTTATCATGTATCAACGTGATACAGGAAAGGCTCACAAGTTCACTACTTTAACATATAACCAACGCACGCTTTAGTGAATACAAAAACAACCGACTCCGTACTTCACAGCTTAAGAGTAGTACACAAAAAACTTCATACTTAAAAGCTTAGGAGTGCACACGTTAAAGCACAAGGCTTTAACCACGAAACCCTAAAAACCTAAATACACCATTTTTGTGAATAATGGCTTCGCTACTGACTTTAGGTTTTACACATGTATATATAGATTTTCCATGATGCGCTTGTCTTGTTCCTGAAGAATAGGAGTCTTCAAAAATATATCCAATAAGTCTTCAGCAACAAACAAATAATTTCTAAAATATATAAGATATGTTTTAGAATTAAATCTTCACACAAGAGATTACTTGTGACACAAGGTGCACGTGTTGTGCCAGCTCCGCCTTAAACAAATATAATTTCTAAAACAAATCTTCTGAAAGATATCTTTTAGAAATAACAAACAAAAACAAAAACGTGCACGCGCCTAGAAGCTTCCGATCACAGCATACTTAGATGCTTCAGCATTTCCTAGAGCATGTGACAAAATGGGTTTTTGCAAAATTATAGCCAACATACAAAAACGCCAACACTATTTAAAATTTTCAGATTTCAAAATTACCTTTTTAATTATGACTATGTTTCCATTACGATTGTCTAATTTTTAATGCTCCTAAGTCCCAATACACGTTAGTGAAAACAAAATCCCAATACACGAAGATAAAAGGCGCACATCCCTTTTGAGAAGCAATTTTTTTTTTCTTATCAGTAGTCTATCTTTTTTTTTTTTTTTGGTCAGGTAGCCTAGCGGCATGAAAATCACCTTTTAAAGGTGAATAAGTGGGCATACCGGGTTCGAACCTCGGTCCTTGCACAAATGTGCACAATGTCCAACCAATTGAGCTAAGCTCATGGGACTTATCAGTAGTCTATCGAACAAAAACGTATAAAAATTGTGAGAATTACTTAATCAAATATTATACTCCCTTCATCTTAAATTATAAGAAAAAATTATGTTTTTTATTTAAATTTTTCTTGCATTGCACGAGAATATATAAAAATATTTTTTATTGGTTATTGTTTATTGAGAGAAGAAGAGCCAAAAAATTAGATGTAATTTATATTTAATTTTATGAGAATAAATAAAAAATATTTTGAAAATGTTTTTTACTTATAATTTAGGACAAAATAATCTTTTTAATTTATAATTTAGAACGGAGGAAGTACTTCATTCTATCTCAAATTATCACCAAAAAGTTCTTTATTTTTATCAATTTAATTATTCAAATCAAAGTGTGTTATGAAAAATATTCAAATCACCTAAAGATGTAGTTTTTTATTTACGGAATCAGCCAAAAATGTAGTTACGACCTTCCAATTGGAATTGCCAAAGAATCCCATTTCTCTAAAATCGAAAATGCAATATCCATAGGAAAAAAATGGTTGAAGTTGATTGGATTTAGGAAAAAAATGGGTTGTGACTTAGGTTAAACTTGAATGGATTTATAGGAAAGGAAAATGATATTTTTTTTAGTATCAAAATATAAGTCATTTTGAGAAGAAAAAAAATTGTACAAAAATATAAAGCATTTTACAATATTAATGAAGAATTTAATATGATATTGATGAAGGATAATTTTGTAAACTAACTCATAATTTTAATAGTACTATTTTTAGTCTTTATTTTATTTTTTGAATGCAATTTTAATCTCTCTTATAATTAAATTTATAGCCATGTTTACCACTTTATAAAATTTTCATTTATCAAAATTTATAACTTTTTAACGTGAAATAAATTTCATATGAATTTTTTAAAAACCAATATGTTCATTTACTGAAAATTATTATTTAATTTATCTTACATAAAAAAAATTAAATTTTAATAAAAGAATATTTTATCAAATCGTATCCGCATATATAAACATATAAAGATTTCAACGGGTTGCTGTTCGAATAATTTAACAGGTTTTGAATATATAAAATAAACAAATATTTTATAAAAATAATTACAATAATATAATATTTTAAAATAATTCATAAATTTTTTTAAAATTAATTATATCACCTTTATTTTTCTATTAATAATTAACATACCCGTGCATCGCACGGGTATTTTTCTAGTTAGTCAAAAAAAAAAAGGATAGTCAGAGAAAAGAAAAATTATTTTTTTACGTGAAAACAGAGAAGTTTGAGAAAAAGGGGAAAAACCAAGAGCAAGAGAGAAGAGGCTAGAGGAGCTAGGACCTTTGTAATTCAATCACACCAGGTAAGGGTGGGGTTTCACTTCTCTAATTAAGGGCTTAATTCTTCATGTTTGAGTAGTGATTCATGAGAAAATGGGTAGAAATGAGTTTAGGGTTTAATTTGTGAATTCCCATGAAAACTGATGAATTGTGTGTTGTTACTGTTAATTTTAATGTATGAAAACTTATGAATTGGTGTCGGAATTGTTGAGAATGATAGAGTTTAGAAAGAATAGGGTTGTCGGTAAAAAGAATAATTGTTGACGAATAGAGCTAATAATTGTGCATGAATTGGAGTTGGATTGTTGTGTTTTGTGTCGTATTAAGTTAGGTTATGTAAGAGTGAATTATAGGGCCAAGTTTGGTGAAAATCGGAGTTAAAACAAAGTTTTTGGGTAAAAAATGTCACCCTTCCCGAGAGCTGCATAGTGACAGCATCTCCTGCTTCATGTTCTTGCGCTTTTTCACATGTTTTCCGTTTTGAACTAGGTTTTGGTGTAAACATGAAAGTTGTAGATAATTGTGTTAGCTTTTTAATGGCTTTGGTTTGACTTCAAAATCATCAGTAGAACTTAAGTTATGGTAAACTTACTACACGTAGGTCACAGTGAAATTTCAGTTTCTGTACCCGAATTTGAATTAAAAACTGGTATTGATCGGTACAGAATTGGCCTTAGTTCTAGACGCGAAAGTTGTAGATAGTTGAATTGTCTTTCCAATGGCGTTGGTTTGATACAAATCTACCTTGCGAATAATTTTATATGAGTTTATGAAGTTATGTGACGAATTAAGAATATTGTGGAGAAAAGTCCTTGTCAACGTCAAGGTTATCGAGTCGTAAGACATTGTTGTCTATGTTGTAAACCACGTTGGCCTAGTTTTGGCATTGAGATGTTGATGTAAAGTTGTTGTTAGTCGTCGTGTCGCATATTGGACATTGGGTGCTTGATTCTCCGTATTCTAAGATGGGGGCTTGATGCTCCGTTTTTAAGATGGGAGCTTGATGTCATGTAGCCGAATTAAGGCATTGGAAGTTGGGGGCTTGATGCTCCGTTTGGTACCACATGCATAAGAGCCTTGCATAGTCGAGTCGAGTCGTTGCATTTGTTGAGTCGAGTCATGTCATGAGATGAGAAAAGGGATTTAATGAAGGATAAGATGAGATGATGATTATGTTTTTAAGTTGATTTATTTATTGCATGATTTATTATGCTTTTAATTATTGAATTGTGATTTCACCCCTTCTGTTGGAATTGCCGCCTTGTGGGTGTTGTGGGGATTTTGGGATTTCCACCACTACATTGACCTTTCATTTCCAAAGAGGGGAAAGTGTCGAAAACAGTTTAATCAGAGAGATTCTAAGCTCGGGGGATAGTTACGCCTAGGGAAGGTTTTAGCACCCTAAACGTTCATAGTATCCTATGATAACCTCTAGTTTATTTTTATTTTTACTTTTATGTGCCTAGAGTTGTCAAATGGGCCGGCCCGGCCCAGCCCGACTTGGCCCAGTGGGCTTCGCGCTATTCATGGGCCAGACTTGCCCGGCCCATTTTCTTGTTGGACCATATTTGGTGAGCTCGGCCCGGCCCTCTAAAAGTATGGGCCGGCCCGATGGGCTTATGGCCCGCTTCGATCCAAATTTTTTATTTTTTTTCGGTTTATTCTATCAGTTTTACGTGACAATATATTATTTTTTCATAATTATTAATTTTATTGAGATATAACTGTATGCAAGTGTAAATAATTTTTACATCATCACTAAATATGTATTCATAAATTATTAAATTAGTTTTTACTAAAGTTTTATGTAAATATAACCAGTTTTATTGAACTTATACATTAAACTATGTTTTTTATAAGATTTTTTCAACTAAATGATAATTTTTTATGTATTTATTGAAAATATTTTTACAAAAATGATATAAAAATCGGGATAATGGGCCGGCCCGAAGCCCGCTGGGCTAGCCCGGCCCAACCACCCGAAGGGCCTCATGGGCTTGGGCCAAAAAAGCCCGAACGTGTTTGTGCCACCTATTTCAAAGCCCAACCCACCCCAAATCCGTGGGCTAATGGGCCGGCCCATCGCCCGGCCCATTTTTGACAGCTCTATATGTGCCTAAGAAAATGAGGGAGAAAAGGGTAAGAATTTGAGGGAGAATTTGTTAGAGAGAATTGTGTATGTAAGTGGAGAGTATAGATGAAAAGAGAAGGTTATAACATAAAATAAAGCGTTTAGACTTAAACTTCTAATCGTGCGACTAATTTGGGTTTTGGATAAAAGAAGTTGTGTTAAAAGAGAGAAGATGGTGTTTAATTATTATTCCAAGTTTTTCTAAAGAAAATTACTATCGTACCTCTTTGGAAACGGAAGATCGAATTTACTTAGTTATCTAGTGATTGCGGAAAGCGGTAAAAATAAAATGCATGCGATGCATTTTTCTACATCCACTTTGGGGTTACATTTTGCCTAAATACATTCTAAGAGTTTTGCGACAAAATAAACATGAATGAATGCAATATTTTAATGCAATGCAAAGTAAAATATAGACGGAGCAAGAAATATAAGCTAACTAACTAATAAAAACTTAACTAAAACTAACACTAAAAAAAACCTAAGTTAAGGTACTAAAATTCTAGGTCCGTCTCCATTAAAGCCAATGTATAGTTTAAGTCCGATAATCCAATTTTCAATTACCACAAATAATATGCAATAATATGATAAGATGCAAGAAATTAAATAAATGCAAAGAACTAATAAAATAAAATAAAAATAAAGCCATAAAATAAACTAAATGAAAGTAATAGTAAGCATAAGAAAACTAACTAACTAATTAGAAGCAAAGAAAAGGGGGGTGTAAAAATGAAATGGGTTTTGTTGGGTTCATAGACCCGGTTTTCTGTTTGAACCGGTTCAGACCCGGTTTTCTGTTTGAACCGGTCTGAACCGGGTCTGATTCATTAGTTGAACCAGATCCGGTTTATGATTCAGTGTGCGTGTGTGTACGTGATCCCGTCTGCATACACCATTCCTCGCCGTCTGATCTGATCAAGCGAGATCAGATGACTCTGGTTCAGTGGGACGCGGACGTCCCAGATCGCATCATCAGATCACCCGGTCGTGACTGAAACTGGAAATAGGAGGGTGTATATTATGCGTCTTGTTCTATCATCACAAACAGAATCGAAAAAATATCCAGAAAAAAGCTTAAAAAAACATGGCAGTTTCAATATCCTTAATTAAATCCATTTCTAAACATGAACATTCAAGTCGATTTCATAGTAAAACCATGATATGGCTCAAATCGTCATCGCATTTTCGAATCAAAAAGGGAAAGAAGCAAAACAAACTCGAACTAGTAACACCAATCAAAGCCAGAAAACGAAAATACCATCAATCTTCATCGTTTCATCTTGCTAGTTATGAGTTTGTGAACAAATTCCATAAGCAAAGTCCAGGAAACTCAGATTTAAACAGAAAAAAAAAACAACTAAACTGAAATTAATAAAAGAAGAACAGAAGAGGAAAATTGAACCAAACAGGACGAAATTAAAACCAAATCTATGTAAATCAGTTCATAGAATAGATACTATGTTTCAAGACGAGTCCATTGGAACTAAAATTAACAGAAACGGCGTCGGAATTGATTGGGAATCACTACCTTAAAAAACGCGTCTGAAACTGAAACAATGGGTTGATCTTTGACGAACCTGAAAGGTTTTCAATGTTCTGGGTTCGATTGAGAGAAGGTAGACTGATTCGATTTTATGATTCAAACGGAAGGGAGATCGATTTGGGACGTGGAAGGAAGAAGAAGGATTTGGGAATGGTTTTTTTTTCTTTTTTCTGGAAAATGAAATGAAGAACAACGTTCTTCTATTTTTGTTTTTTATTATTTTGTTTTCTTTCCTGATCTGATTTGTTTTGGGAAGAGGCAGATTTAGGGTTTCTTTTTGGTGAATTGTGAATGAATCACTCATCAATTAATGAGGGTATTTATAGAGGGTTTTTAGGGTTAAAGATATTTTTGGATTTTTGATAAAATGGTTGGGTAAATGGTAAAATGACATAAAAGAAGATTGATGGTGAATTTTGATTTATTTTGAAAATTGAAAAGAAGATTGTGATAAGGATGAGGTGAGGTGGAGGGATATGATTGGTTATGTGAAATATTTATGAGTTGTAAAAAACTATTTTTGATTTAAATTTAAAATGAAAAAATGATAAGAAGAGATAAGATATTACTTGTCATTTTGGGTAAACTTTGAGATAAAATTGAAAATAGAAATTAATTGAAATAAAAGGTGGCAAAATGTAATAAAATGTAAAATTTTGATATTTTAGAATATATGACGATAAAAACAACGAAATTGGATTAAAATAATAAAAAAAATTATTTTTGTTATTTTTGACGTTTTTTGACTTTTACGCTAATTAAATGAAAAAAGGATTAAAATAGAGATAAAGTGGATAAAAATGATTAAAATATTTGTATATATTTTTTTTATATAAAAAGAAATTAAAAGGATATCTATATTATTATTTTTTTTATAAAGAAATGGTTATGAAAATATGATAAAATAAAAGGAAGATAAAATGCATGAAAAAGTGAAGAATAAAAGTGTGTAAAATAAAATATTTATTTTTTGTATATTATTTTTTATATTATGCGTAAAAACACTAATTGGATTTGTAGGTCTAAAATTGGGGTACTATAGCTGCCCCTATTTAAGTTTCTTCAATCGGATAAATGAAGATTGAAATCTTTGTTTATATAGGATTGAAGAGACTTAAATACAAGACATGCGCCATTTTTGGACCTAAAATCCTCTGAGAATGCTCATGATGCAAATGTGAATGCAAAAATGCAGATGATGATTTTTTAGATTTTTTGTATAAGTGCTTGTAAGAGAAAAATAAAAGGAAGGCATAATTGAGACTCCACAAGGGAATAACAGAACATGGCCCGACTGGGAAAGATAACAAGAAGTGCCCCAAGTCCATTTAAAGAACGAACTTTACTGGGGTACAATGTAAAACATTGGGGAAAGTATTACCCATTATCATATGGATGACAGTAATGTGAAAAGAACATTGTCCACCGTCTTACAAAGAGACGGATTGCAGAAAGAAAACAACGTCTACAGGGCAAAAGAGCATTGTCCACCGCCTTACAGAGAGACAGATTGCAGATAAAAGACAAACTCTGCGAAGAACAAAAACATTGTCCACCGCCTTACGAAGAGACGGATTGCATAAAGAAGACAACGTCTACAGAACATAAGAGAATTGTCCACCGCCTTACAAGGACGGATTGCAGATAAAAGACAATCTCTACAAAGAACAGGAACATTGTCCACCGCCTTGTAAAAAGACGGATTGCATAAAGAAGACCACATTCACAGAAAACAAGAGCGTTTTCCACCGCCTTACTAAGACGGATTGCAGATAAAAGACCCTCTACAAAGAACATAAACATTGTCCACCGCCTTGCAAATAGATGGATTGCATAAAGAAGACAACATTCACAGATAACAAGAGCATTGTCCACCGCCTTACTAAGAGACGGATTTCATAAAGAAGACAACGTCTATAGAGCAAAAGAGAATTGTCCACCGCCTGACAAGGACAGATTGCAGATAACAGAAAATCTCTACAAAGAACAGGAACATTGTCCACCGCCTTGCAAATAGACGGATTGCATAAAGAAGACAATATTCACAGAAAACAAGAGCATTGTCCACCGCCTTACAAAGAGACGGATTGCATAAAGAAGACAATCTCTACATGTCGCCCATTGGTAACATGATTCTTTTAAAGGAAAGTAACTCTGACGAACATTTCCAAGAGTGATTCAAGTTGATTAAACTATACAAATGTATGTATTTGTAGAGAGAAAAGATTTGTAGGATCTTTTGGTTTAATGTATATTGATAAGATTCACTTGGGGATAAAACCACCTGAGTATTGGAGTAAGCCCTAAGAGCCAATCTATTTTCATAGTATTTGCTTTAGGAGTTTAAATATAAATATGGCATTTCTTTATTATGTTTGTAAGAGTCCAAAAATAATGAAGTCCCTAAAATAAATAGTCTGTTTAATATTAAGTGTGACTTAATCGTGAGATTAAATTAAACATAAGGACTTTATTCTTAAAGTATCCGTAGTCGAGCTTTAAAGTGAGGTGGGATAACTGTTGCGGGATTTTTAAGACATACCCCACTACAGTTTTATTTTTTCATTTCCAAGGGAGGGGAAAAATTGAAAAAAACCTTTAAGATAAAAAGATTCTAGGTACGGGGGTTAGTTGCACTTGAGGAAGGTATTAGCACCTCAAGCGCCCATGGTACTCCATGGTAACCTCTTATATGTTTTTAGTGCTTTATGTACATGCTTAAAGAATGGAGGGAGAAATTGTATAGAGAAAAAAAAGAAAGTTGAATAGTAAAGATTAAGAAATTTTCTTTCAAAAAAGTGAATAAATAAAGAAAAGAAGTATGACTATTTTTTTTGTTTATAAAAGGTTTTATTTTTTGAGAGAAATGCAATTGTTGTATTGTGAAGAAAATGTTGTTGAGAGGAAGAAATTGTAAGAAAATATAAGTATTGTTATGTAAAAAAAAGAAGTTAAATGTTTGAAAATGAAAGTGTATTCGTTTTTTTTTGTGTTTGAAAAAAAAAAGATGTTGTAAAGAAGATAACTTGTAGATAGTATCATGTTAAAGATGATTATAAGGTGAGCTTGCGTTTGTCTTGAAAAGGTTTTTTCGTTTCAAAAAAAGTCTCGTAATCAATTTTAAAATCAACTACGAGTCCTCTCCCTTGGAAATGAACTTTTGGCGTTATGTGTGTGATGTGTAAACTAGAAAGCAATAAAAGCGATAAAATAAAGTTCTACCCTATTACAACCCAATTGGATAATTAATATTTACAACCATATCGAATGAATGAATAATAATAAGCGATAAATAAATAAATAAATAGCAATGCATAAAAATAAAAATGCAAGTGCAGAGAAATAAATATGCTAATGAGATGTACATAGGAGAAGAACCAAACATAGCACAATATAGCACTCGAATTAAAAGTGGGGTGTGTGTAAAAAGGTGTCGGAGGTAAAGACATGATAATACATTTTTGAAGGCCACTCACAATGACAAATAGTTCTAACCTAAACACACAAGCAAAAATATAATTTTATTTAGCAAAAGAAAAGTTTTTTAGCAAAAATAAAAATGAAATTGTAATGTGAAATTGTAGTGTGATGCAAAAATTAGTGTCAAATGTCATGTGAAATGCAAAATGTAGTTTATGATGCAATGTAGTGTAAAAATGTAAGAAGAAATGTGTGGTGTAAATGTAATGAAAAATGTGATATGATGTAGAATTTTTTTTCGTAAAAAAGGGTTATGTGACAAAAAAATGCATAATGTGATGTAGTGCAAAAATGAAAGATTTTAAATGCATGTATGCATGAAAATTTTTAATAAAAGCATGTTATATGTTTTTTCATAAAGTGAAATTAACAAAGACATAATCATATTATCAATCGTCACAATAAAAGGATTCAAACATAGCAAAATTAATTTTTGGCATTTTTGTAGTTTTTCATATTATTAATATTCTAATTAAATAAATAAAAAGTAAAGTCATAATAAACAAAATTAAATTAAATAGTTGAAGAGAATTTTTTTTTTTTTTTACTCTAGTCAAAGAAAGTTTTTTTTTTGTTAACTTAGAAATTTTAATTTTTTTGTACTTAACACTTTTTAACATGGTAATAATTTTTTTGTACTAACTTAGAAATTTGTACTAACATTTAAATTCCATAATTTCAAGTAAAATGAAGTTGTTATCACACACATATTTTTTTTATAGCACATTAAAACATACGACAAAACATAAAATATGAATAAAAATAAAAATAAAAAAACAAAGTGATAAAAAAAACAGAACAACCAAAAACAGAAATAGGCCCAGAGAGGCCCAAAGCCTTCCCAGCCCCATTGGGGGTGCGCGCAGCAGCCCTGGGGGGGGCGCGCGCAGAAATAGCCTTCCCAGCCCCATGTTGAGGCTGACGAAAATAATTTCCCCTTGGCCTACCATGGGCGACCATGCCCACTTCATGTTCCTTCTTCTTTCCAAAGCCAGCACTGTACCTTTTGCCATTTCCAGAACTAGAACCAGAACCAGAAGCATCTTTCATCAAACGTCCTTCTCTAATCGCTTCTTCCATACGTACGCCAGTTTCCACCACATCAATAAAATCACGGTGGTTACTGGAGATCATCCTATACAAGTAGAATGGGTCGAGTGTTTTCAAGAAAGTCTTCGTCATCTCTTTTTCATCTAAAGGTGGGTTAACCTGTGCGGCCAGTCCGCGCCACCTCTGAGAATACTCTTTGAAGCTTTCTCGTTCTTTTTGGGACAGAGAACGAAGCTGATCTCTATCAGGTGCCAAGTCAACATTGTATTTATACTGCTGCATGAATGCTTCACACACATCAATAAAAGATTTGATCTTCTCACGATCCAAACTCACATACCATTTCAAGGCAGCACCAGTCAGGCTGTCTTGAAAGCAATGGATCAACAACTTATCGTTTTTCGTATGAGCAGCCATCTTTCTAGCGTACATGATCAAATGACTTTGTGGACAAGAATCCCCTTTGTACTTTTCAAAGTCAGGCACTTTGAACTTTGGAAGTAAATCAACATCAGGAACTAAGCACATGTCATGAGCATTCTTTCCAAACAACTCTTTACCACGGAGTGCACGAAGTTCTCGCTGGATCTCATCAAACTGATTCTGAATTTCCTCGTTGTAAACAGGTTCTGTCTCGAACGGCCTTACATTCATAGTGAGAGGTGCAGTAGTCATTGCAGGAGGCGGGATAGGAACTGTAACCTGTGGAATGGTAACAGCCTGGAATTGAACATTGGAATGATTCTGCTGAGACCCTTCGCCAAAATTAACAGGCATACCCCATGAGAAATGCATTGGTGCAGTGGACATTGGCTGACTGACGAAGACCAATGGAGCTGAGACTGGGATGTTTCCTGGGATAGAGACATTCAAACCCTGTGTTGGAGGAGGCAGAAGAGGGTAGCCCCCGCCGCATTCAAAGATTCAAATATAGCCATCAATTGGGCTACACTAGCCTGCAGAGCGGTGACCTGTTCTTGCAATTGCTGGTTCTCTTGTTCAAGTCCTTCCATTTTCTTCTTGAAGTTTGCACGAGTATTGTACGTGCGAGTTGGCTTGTAATGACTACGTCGGGCCAGAATCTGTCAAGAACGAGACACTCAGAACCTTGAAAACCGAATCATGAATGCAAATGTGCATGATATGTTATGTGAAAACTATGATCATTATTTTTGTTCTTTTTCTTTCTCAAAGGACTTTGAAGTAATATAACGGATGTAATCAAAATAAGACCTTGATTCATTAAATAATAGGATTACAACTTGTTTGAAACATACATGGCTAAAAGAAGACAAAATACAACCAAGAAAGAAAAATTACATGGAAATAAAAAGAGTACATTTGACATAATAGTTTGACGTTACAACTAACAACTTAACATTACAACCGACAACTTGACATTACAAATAAGAACTTAACATTACAAATAATCATAATTAAGACAAATGGTCCTTTTCTTGAACTGTTGTTGAATCCTTAGCCGCTTCTGAGCTTCTTCTTCAGGTTTGCTATTTCTTCCTCTTTTGTTTGATCCGATATTTCCCAGGCTTCCCTTTCCATATCAATGTAGTCATACATCATCTTCCATTTCTTCTTGTCACGTTCAGACTCAAGGAGCTTTGCCTTCCACACATCCCCTTCTTCAATACACTTTGCCTTCCACGCATCTCTATCTTCTGTCATCCTTGTTAACAGCACCCTGAGTTCGTCATTAGTCTTGAAGATAAGTTATGTAGATGATGGCAACTCAACATCACAAATCGGCGCTTCAAGTTCATAGGGCATCTTAAACTCGACGACCCTATCAGCGAGCCAATCCATGTATGGTTTCCCAGCAACGCAGTTTGTTCTTCCTAGCAATCTCCTGTCTTTCCTATGGATCTTCTCCCAAGCAATCATGAATCGCCCTTTGAGGGCCAGACTTTCCTTTCCATTGGTATAAAAATGTGCCTCTAACCAGAGGTTGTTGGGAGCCTTCGCCATTGGATACCCAAACTGACGCCTGGCGAGCGTTGGATTGTATGTAATTCCTCCTCGAGTACCAATGAGAGGAACATTAGGAAAATCTCCACAATTGTTGATCACAAGTTTACCATGGTAGAAATCGTTGTACCATCTCACATCTTCAGCAGTGACAGACATAATTCTTTTGGACCAGCTAAGACTTTCAGGATTCTGTTACATGAGCAAAGCAAAGATAGCCTCGACAGCACGTGAATTCTTCTTTTCAACAAAACGAAACGCTTCTTGAAATATGTACTTCGCCCATACCCCCTTGCGCCCATCATTCTCAACCAAATTTTTCTTCACATCAAGTCTCCTTTCAAGGTCCATATCTATGATTACAAAAGAATTGCTTTAAGCCCTTTGAAATGAAAGAAAAGAAAATTTGGCTTTTCAAAGAACTCTCAGATGTTAATCATAATGGACCTCCACTTCTCATTAAAAGAATTTTCCGGAAGATATTTCCTTTTTTTTTTGGTCCACTGGAAGGTTAAAAAAAGCTCCTTTGAGTTCTTTGAAAACCCGAGGGAAAATGATTTTCATGGATGCATGGATGCGTGAGTGTATGAATGCAACAATCACAAACATAGGAAAACATGGTTGGTTAAGATATCACGATGTTGGAGTCGAAAGGTGAACCCCCCACAATGTATGAACTATTGGTTTTCTTCTTTTCGTAACATGGGTTCTACAAAGTTCCCAACGTCATCAACTTTCCTTCTTGAATACCAATGTCCACGACTTAAACTCATGATCAAATGAAATATCCAAGGGAAAGTCTCGATTGAGCGTGGTATCGCGGAGTCAACTATTCCAAGACTTTTACTCTCGGCTTTAGCTATCGCACCACACCCTAAAAAAGGCCAAGATGGGTTAAAGGTGACTAAAAGGTCCACAACATCCTTGGATACATGTCATAGCAACAATCTACGCGAATTATCACGTCGAAAAGAATACTACAAACATGACCCTCAATTGTGCGTGGTTTCATCACATGTGGATATGTGCGGAGTTTTGCCTTCCGCCCACTCACTATGATCCTACCACAATCTATCTCAAGGTACACTCAAGCTCGGGTCAAGCTTATCTCACTCATAAAAACCCTTCCATAATATATAAAAAGCTTGTAAACATTTAAGCACACAAAAACATATAAGTTAGGTTCAACCCTCTTAAGGAGAGAATCCCCAGTGAAGTCGCCATTTTTCTGTTGCGGGATTTTTGAGACATACCCCACTACAGTTTTATTTTTTCATTTCCAAGGGAGGGGAAAAATTGAAAAAAACCTTTAAGATAAAGAGATTCTAGGTACGGGGGTTAGTTGCACTTGAGGAAGGTATTAGCACCTCAAGCGCCCATGGTACTCCATGGTAACCTCTTATATGTTTTTAGTGCTTTATGTACATGCTTAAAGAATGGAGGGAGAAATTGTATAGAGAAAAAAAAGAAAGTTGAATAGTAAAGATTGAGAAATTTTCTTTCAAAAAAGTGAATAAATAAAGAAAAGAAGTATGACTATTTTTTTTGTTTGTAAAAGGTTTTATTTTTTGTTGTAAGAAATGTTGTTGAGAGGAAGAAATTGTAAGAAAATATAAGTATTGTTATGTAAAAAAAAAAGTTAAATGTTTGAAAATGAAAGTGTATTCGTTTTTTTTTGTGTTTGAAAAAAAAGATTTTGTAAAGAAGATAACTTGTAGATAGTATCATGTTAAAGATGATTATAAGGTGAGCTTGCGTTTGTCTTGAAAAAGTTTTTTCGTTTCAAAAAAAGTCTCGTAATCAATTTTAAAATCAACTACGAGTTCTCTCCCTTGAAAATGAACTTTTGGCGTTGTGTGTGTGATGTGTAAACTAGAAAGCAATAAAAGCGATAAAATAAAGTTCTACGCTACTACAACCCAATTGGATAATTAATATTTACAACCATATCGAATGAATGAATAATAATAAGCGATAAATAAATAAATAAATAAATAGCAATGCATAAAAATAAAAATGCAAGTGCAGAGAAATAAATATGCTAATGAGATGTACATAGGAGAAGAACCAAACATAGCACAATATAGCACTCGAATTAAAAGTGGGGTGTGTGTAAAAAGGTGTCGGAGGTAAAGACATGATAATACATTTTTGAAGGCCACTCACAATGACAAATAATTCTAACCTAAACACACAAGCAAAAATATAATTTTATTTAGCAAAAGAAAAGTTTTTTTTTTTTTTTATGAGAACAAATTTAGACCAAAGAAGGTCCTTCACTATTAATGCCAATTGTTAGAGCTCAATGATTTTATAAAAATAAAATATTGTCTCTAACATGCATTTTTGAATGATGCAATGTCCTAACCTAAATGCAATGCATGTATGCATGAAAAAATGTAAAAATGAAATTGTAATGTGAAATTGTAGTGTGATGCAAAAATTAGTGTCAAATGTCATGTGAAATGCAAAATGTAGTTTATGATGCAATGTAGTGTAGAAATGTAAGAAGAAATGTGTGGTGTAAATGTAATGAAAAATGTGATATGATGTAGAAATTTTTTTTCGTAAAAAAGGGTTATGTGACAAAAAAATGCATAATGTGATGTAGTGCAAAAATGAAAGATTTTAAATGCATGTATGCATGAAATTTTTTAATAAAAGCATGTTATATGTTTTTTCATAAAGTGAAATTAACAAAGACATAATCATATTATCAATCGTCACAATAAAAGGATTCAAACATAGCAAAATTAAGTTTTGGCATTTTTGTAGTTTTTCATATTATTAATATTCTAATTAAATAAATAAAAAGTAAAGTCATAATAAACAAAATTAAATTAAATAGTTGAAGAGAAAAAAAAAAATGTTTTTACTCTAGTCAAAGAAAGTTTTTTTTTTGTTAACTTAGAAATTTTAATTTTTTTGTACTTAACACTTTTTAACATGGTAATAATTTTTTTGTACTAACTTAGAATTTTTACTAACTTAGAAATTTGTACTAACATTTAAACTCCATAATTTCAAGTAAAATGAAGTTGTTATCACACACATATTTTTTTTTATAGCACATTAAAACATACGACAAAACATAAAATATGAATAAAAAAAAAAACAAAGAGATAGAAAAAACAAAACAAACAAAAACAGAAATAGGCCCAGAGAGGCCCAAAGCCTTCCCAGCCCCATTGGGGGCGCGCGCAGCAGCCCTGGGGGGGGGGTGCGCGCAGCAATCAAGAAAGTGGGGTGAACTGGGCTGAAGTGTAGCGAACCAGGTCAAACCAGACCCGGTCTATGACCCGGTTCGCTGAACCGGCTGAGAAACTAGGGGGTGCGCTGAGTAAGTGAAAGGAGGGGTTTTATGTGATTTTTTTTTTCTATTTTTGGTTAAAATATTTTATTTCTTTCTTCTTCTCTCTCTCACGCTCTCCTCTCTTTCTCTGTTCTTCTTCTATTCTGTTTTCACGTTTCTTCCAACAAAACTCAAGAACCCTAACCCCCAAAATCCCCAAAAACTTGTTAAAATCAAAATCTCAAAACACAAACCCTACCTAAAATAATCTCCTAAACATGTATCAACCACCAAAAATTACAAACAACCAAGCAAAAGGGCGGATCGGCCTTCACAGATCCGAAAACCTAACCCCCAAAATCAAACATAATCATGCGATGTAACTCGAATCAGCGAAACAACAACAAATTATCACTTAACATGTTTTGAAACAGAGATTTGAAGCCTAGATTTATATGGTTATGCATATGAATGAGAAGAATTTTTTTTTTTGAAGAGTTACCTTCCTAGCAGTGATACTTCTAGTAAGTTTCGTTCCCCCCTTCCTCTGTTCTTGCTTGCTTTTTCAATCTGCTCTTCTTCCTCTGCTAACCCCTTTGTTCGTTTTTTTTTGTGAGGTTTGAGGACTTGAAGGCTGTGAGATTCGTTTTTTTTTTGTGAAGGTTGATGGTGGTTATGAATGGGGGTTGGAGTTCAAAAGGAGAAGTAGAAAAAAAACAAACAGATACTTCACAGTGTGTGAAGAAGTTTCTGTTCTTGTTTTTCTTGATTTTTTCTGATTTTTTCTTAGTTAGATTAGGGTTTTGGTGTATTGTGTTTGTGTTCTTGTTTTTGTTTTTCCACTGCCCTTCTCAAACTTATGTAAAAAAAGTCCCCTTCTGTTCTGATTTTTGGTTCAAATTATAGATTTAATTGATGAAACTTTGTGTTCAATGGATAAAATTGGATGATGGATTTTTACTTGCTTTGTTCCAAAAGATAGATTTGCAGAAATAAAAGTAGAATGACTTGATTTGTGCTTTTGTTTTGATTGTATTCATGTAGAAGACTAAAACTTATTTTGATAAAAGGTTAGAAAACACACATGCTGAAATTAGGGAAGGGAGCAGGCGCATCACTGTAGCTGCTGTTGTTGTTCAGATTTTGCTTTTGCCTTTTTTTTTTTTTTTGTTAATATAATACTAGTAATAATAATAATAATATTAATAAATAAATAAGTAAAAAAGAAAAAAATTATTTAAAAGAAGTGGAGAGAGAGACGAGCAACATGTGAACACATGTTGTTGTTGTTGTTTGTTTTTTTTTTAATATATTTTTTCAATTGAAGTTACAAACGATAAAAAAACCTTAAACAACTTAACATATTTTGAAAATAGGTGCATATTTTATAATTTTTCGAAGATTAATAAAATTGATGAAATACATAAAAAATTAGTTAAACATGTATGAAATTAAAATATAAAGTTTTGATTACATATAAGATTGACTATGATAATAAAATAAAATAAAATAAAAAAATTAAAAGTTTTTTTAATTTT
The DNA here is from genome assembly GCA_951804385.1 of Trifolium dubium. Taxonomy (NCBI): domain Eukaryota; kingdom Viridiplantae; phylum Streptophyta; class Magnoliopsida; order Fabales; family Fabaceae; genus Trifolium; species Trifolium dubium. The sequence goes on along the minus strand of OX638062.1, from coordinate 30,428,763 downwards.
TAGTATATTACTTGTAAATGAAGAAATATGAAAAAAACATGAAAATAATTTGCAAAATAAATGTATGAAAAGAGGAATAAAATTCAAGTCAACATCACACATTTTTGGCATTTCTACGAATAAAAAAAGAAAATGGATATTACGTCCAAAATTAAGTTACAACAATAACCTTAAAGCATAAACACTATTATGAAGATAGACTGATGATCGCATCTCATGGATCATAGGATAAGGAGTTATCAAGTCGAGTAATATTTATATTGGATTGACCCGCTATGAGATTACTACATGCAAAGTTATGCAAAGTGTCATAAGTTACTCTCATGGTGATAATGGTGTAAACCGCCCTTAGACCTGAAACCACTTTGTAACCTAGATGTAGAGTCAAGTACTTTGTTGCTGATCTAACGTTATCCGTAACATGATAATCATAAAGGCAGTTAATGGGTACTTCACAAAGCATGCTAAGGGACAATAATGTCCTAGATGGAATTTGTCAATCCTGCATAACAGGATAAATGTCTTGGTACCAATATTGGACTGGACAAGGATGACACTAAGTATGCCTTGTGTTCACTATAGACATAGGGACAAAGGGGTAATTATACATGCATATATTATCACAAAGGTTATGTTTGGATCACATGTAATTTCTTGTGACTTGGGTAGCATTGATGTGTTGCTAGATACCGCTCAATGTTTATTATATTAAATGTGTGATTTAATATAATTGTCAACGTTACGGAAACCTACAGGGTCACACACATAAGGACAATGTAGTGAGAAATAGAGAACACTGTAAGGTACGGTACACTTGATAGAAATATGAATTGTGATAAAGTATCACAAATTAATGAAAGGCGGTACACCATAAGCAATGGTGGGCGCAGCAATGGTGGGCGCGCGCGCACATGAGTATGATGACTCATGGGGCGCGCGCCTTAATAAAAGATATGGTGGGCTTTTTGTTTTAATTTTTATCTTGAAGACCAAGATAAGAAAGATCTATAAATAGAGACCTAGTAAAAGAGTTTTACATACATGAGAAAATAAAACAAGAGATTTTTCATAACAATATTAGGGTTACTTGAATCCTAATATTTTCTCTATATTCTATCTCTCTCTCACATAGTTCTTCCTTCATAAGCTAGCACTTGGATTGAAGAAAAGTTGTTCGTGTGGACTAGTTAGAGACGTTGCGGTACAACCTTCAACGTTTGTGATCGTCTTGTCCGTGATTCAAGGGTTCTACTCTTCAAGAGGTAAAACCCTAAACACATGATCATGCCCCTTCGTAAGGATCTCTTAAGGAAAATTTAGAAATTCCGCTGCTTTACTGTTACAATTTTCCTTTAGTGGTATCAGAGCCACTTACGAAACCATGGTTATGATGTTTGTTATATCTTGTTCTTTATGTTTTAATTCGATTAAAAATACCTAACAAGATAAAATTGAGGAATTAAATTTTAATTGATAAAGACTTGTATATGATACAAGGGAACATGATGCAAATAGAGTATATTTGATATACTAACTTTTATTCATTGAATTCATGAACCGATGATCGTTCATGGAAATTCTTGATGGTATGAAGCTGTTGTATTAGGGTTCAACACAACACAAAGATTGTTTTGTGATGAAAAACTGCTCCAGAATTCACGAAAATCGTGACACGATGAGAGTCATCATGGCACGACGGGACTGGACAGAATGTCCCAAAAACAACACCATCGTGGCACGATGGCCTGGACAGCAAGTGGCAAAAACTGACCATCGTGGCACGATGGCCCTGTATTAGGCAGATTCTGGTTTTTGCTGAATTGTGACATTTTTCATGAAATTGTGATGCGATTTAAGCTGATGTGATCGGCATGATCAATTGAATGTATGTTGAATGATAAAGTTTGTTTAATTATTATTGAATGTATGTTGATGCATGTGAGAGCGTTTTGTATGTTAAACAAGCCGGTGAGATCAAACTTAATTAAAAATCCCTCAAGAGACACATAAGAAACTAATAAAGAAGATGTAGGTTTCGCCTAACGCGAGGTGCATTTTTCTATACTAGTAAAATATGTGAATATTAAGTTTTGCTTTCCAAATTTTAGAACTCATCAAGACTGGTATCGATGAATGTGGGTTCGCCTACCGCGAAGTACATTTTCTATATAGGTATTATGCGATGGGATAATTGTAATATCCAACTTCTAAAATTGGGTCAAACTTAACTAAATGAATATAATAAAGATTATATGAGTTTAGAAGCAAGAGTTGGGAATGATTCATATGATGAATTAGAATAAGGAGTTATTCACCCAACGGAGATATTCGAGAATTCTATTAGATGCAATTGGAAGGAGTTCCTACCTAAATAACTGAGTTTTGTGTAATCCGCCCACTGCGGACTTAGAACAAAGTGAAATATGGATCTCGATCCACTAGAAAATCTTACAACGGGATTTTCCGAATCAAATGATGAGGGTCATTTGTTTTGAGTAAAATAGTGGAACTCTTTTAATAAAAGTCCTTATTAAGAGATTTAATCATAGTACAAATATTTTACATATCTTTGAAATTAAAATACAATACAAAATATATTGTTCTTATGAAGGACAAGTAGCTCAGAAAACAGTTTCTGAATTGGTACACAAATGAGAATAGTTCTCAAATACAAGAAAAATTATAAGATCTTGACTATACTCTAAAGCACCTACTATAACTAGATTGGAAAAGGATACTTGTCGGAAGTATCAAGTTGATATCTAGATATAGTATACATCATACTTTTAAAAGAATAAATGATGTGATCATTTAAACTCAAGTAAGATCTTTTTGAAAGAACTTCAAAGTATGATAGAATTTTCAATAGATCAAGGAGTTGGTCAAAGGTTCAATCTAATGAATTATAATGGATAGATATAGATAAATTTATGAATTTCTATATCTACCGGAAATTGTTAAGTTGAATGAGAAATATTTTGCACTATCAAAGATTTGAGATATAATATAAATAAGATTTATATTCCTCTCATAATTGAATAGAGCAATAACGGTTGCCAAAGGAGAACTGCTATTTTAATGGTTTGACCATTGATTAAAATAAGAATGCCGTAAATAGTTCTTGGAAGAGTCAAACTAAAAGGATGAAGTAAGACTTCAATTTGTACATATTGTTATAGAGAGTCAAAGTTTCTATTTCTACATCAAATGTATAAGATACAAAGATGATTGAATCTCAATTTTTCTAAAAAAAGGAGATACTTAAGGATTTAGAACATTGACTATAATTTTAAGTCAACTTATGTTTAGAATCAAAATTATTTCATTGACAATGAGAGCTTATGTCTAGAATGAAAATTGTTTCATTGACAATAAGAGCTTATGCCGTGACTTAAAATCGAGTTTGAAATGGAACACAATAATTGTTATTGAATTTCATCTAGTAATAGAAATATTAATTATATCTTGTATTGACAAGATATGAATTGTAGCTTTGAATAATAAGACAAGCAATTGTTCTATCATTTAAGCAAAGTCTTTTATACTATTACTCCAAGTCAAGTAATGGACTAGGGTTCCATGATCTTGATGGGATCATCTATAACAGTTATGATAAGAGCCAAATAAGATTTGGACATTAAATATATATAGCATTGTTGCTTAGTACAAATATTCGATGTGTCAATAAAATGACATGAACTATTTGAACAATATACATGAGATGTATGTCGACCACTAAATATATTTGATATATATTGAGTTTATTTTACTTCATTAACATTGATGATTAATATCATTAGATGTTGATATGTGTGTGACACAAATTAGAAAATCTTTGAGTTTGTCAAAGAGTTGAAACAATGAAGTAAATAGAACTCGATAAAGTATTTAAGTCATATGAATGAGTCATATAAGAAATACTTAATTAAAAGTAGTATAATAACTATTTTATCATATCATGTTTGACATGATTTAAAGTAGTTTAATTATATACATTATTGACTCTTAAATATCTTTACTTATAGTTAGTCTTCACCCACAAGTTGTTTCTCTTTTAAGATGATCATAAAGACACCATATATGATATGGAGGTAAAAGCACCAAATTTGTCTTTATGCGAATTTTGGATTGAAAATTTATTAGATAAATTTAATCCAAATTAAATGAATAAATATGTGGAAGTATTCTAAAGGATACTAGTCTTATATCACTCTAAAGGACAAGAGTTATTTTGTTGCTAGACTTGAAGCATTCCTCTAGTGGGAGTGTGTCTCTAAAAGAGACAGTGGGAGTGATATAGAACTTGAAAAATTATTCAAGTACTGCAAGACATATTTATTGGAAAGGGAACATAAACCGGTTTCTCAAGGTTGTTGAAAGGACCATCGGTTTAAGTTGCACAAATCTAAGATAAGTCTAACATATCACATGTATATAGAGTATGATTGGATCATGACTCAACAAGGTGATATGGTTTTCATGATAGATGAAACTCTGACTTTCTAAAAGGTCGTTATACGGTCTAAATTCTGAGAAGTGGCTAACTGCCATGAAATCTTATATAGAATCCATATACACTAACCTTACGTAGATAATGGTTATGTCATCAAGATGAGTAAGACTCATACGATGAGAGTGAGTATTCTTATTGAACATTGATATGGATGGTATTATGAATACCTTTTAAGATTTGATTGATCATTAAAAGCTTCACGCAAAATCATAATGCAAATTATGATGAAACTTTAAAGTGTGATCAAAAAGCTTAAAATCTGTTTGATTTCTTTTACTTAATGTTGTAGTACATGTTTTGGTAGATGGATAACAAAGTTGCATTCCTTAATCGGAATGACCTCATATATATGTACTTGACATATATGTAGGGTTTTGTTGATCCAAAGGATGGTAAAGGTATACAACTTGTATCTATCTAATTTTGATTAGATAGAGTTCTCAGAAATTTAATTATTCTTTGTTCCTATTATGAAGTTTTGAGAAAACAAATTAATAAGGACAAATATATCTAATTTTTGATTAGATTGAATAATTTTAAATATTTGTTCCTTTTGGAAGTTTTATGGAAAACAAATTGATAAACGACAAAATATATAAATATATCATGTGCACACAAGGATTTAGTGGGAGCAATAATATTAAATTTGGTGTAATATGTGGAAGACATATTAATCATCAAAAGTATTTTCTTTATACATGTGAGACATGATTAAAGAAATAAATCTTGATCAAATACTTAGGCAAGAATTCCTAAAGAGTTAGGAATAACCTATCTATTTAGGCAAGGATTCCTAAAGAGTTAGGAATAGCCTATGTACATTTATTAATGAAGTGTTGAGACACTTAACGTGTGAAATTATTACGTTTCATATGATTGATTTTGTCGAAAGGACAATATCATATCTCATTGGATGAGAAAGAGACATGTGAAAATAATCCATATGCTTTGGAAGATAGGATTAATCATGCACATCTTAATATGTACAAAGTCAGATACACCATGTGATTGTAACACAATCAATAAGTACCAAAATTGAAATTATTGTTTGACCCTAATTTACCTTCAAGAAAATCCTTAAAGGACCTTAAAGGAACTAAGGACTATTTCTTGAAATAGATAGGCATGGGAAGGATCATTATAAGAAAGTTATAATGATGGCTAGTTTCCATACCAATGTATTGTATATCATGCTTGAATATAAACATTGAAAGCTATATGATAAGCTTCATAGTATGTTTATTTCAATTATAGAAGTTAAGTATTTAAGATTGAATTGTTTGACCCATGATTGAGCTAAAGCTATGTTTCTGATGTTACAAGTAGCATTAATCACATTAGTGATGGTAATGGTTTAAATCTTGTAAAACAATGGAGCATAGATCTCACCAACGATTCATATATACTTAGATACTTCTACTATTCGATAGAGATCGAAATAAAAAGTTAAAAGATACGTAAGATACCAACATAGGAAATGGTTCCTTATCCACTAACAAAGCCTTTTGCGTAGTTAGAGCGTGATGGGCATACTAAGTCTATGGGTATTAAAGTAATACCATATTGGCCTTAGTGCTAGTGGGAGATTGTTGGAGTAAGCCCTAAGAGCCAATCTATTTTCATAGTATTTGCTTTAGGAGTTTAAATATAAATATGGCATTTCTTTATTATGTTTGTAAGAGTCCAAAAATAATGAAGTCCCTAGAATAAATAGTCTGTTTAATATTAAGTGTGACTTAATCGTGAGATTAAATTAAACATAAGGACGTTATTCTTAAAGTATTCGTAGTCGAGCTTTAAGGTGAGGTATCCCACCTTAAAGCAAAAAGACTATTATGAAGATAGACTGATGATCGCATCTCATGGATCATAGGATAAGGAGTTATCAAGTCTTGACATAGATATAAATATTAGGAGTAATATTTATATTGGATTGACCCGCTATGAGAGTACTTCATGCAAAAGTTATGCAAAGTGTCATAAGTTACTCTCATGAGGATAATGGTGTAAACCGCCCTTAGATCTGAAACCACTTTGTACCTTAGATGTAGAGTCAAGTACTTTGTTGCTGATCTAACCTTATCCGTAACATGATAATCATAAAGGCAGTTAATGGGTACTTCACAAAGCATGCTAAGGGACAGTAGGGTCCTAGATGGAATTTGCCAATCCTGCATAACAGGATAAATGTCTTGGTACCAATATTGAACTGGACAAGGATGACACTAAGTATGCCTTGTGTTCACTATAGACATAGGGACAAAGGGGTAATTATACATGCATATATTATCACAAAGGTTATGTTTGGATCACATGTAATTTCTTGTGACTTGGGTAGCATTGATGTGTTGCTAGATACCGCTCAATGTTTATTATATTAAATGTGTGATTTAATATAATTGTCAACGTTACGGAAACCTACAGGGTCACACACATAAGGACAATGTAGTGAGAAATAGAGAACACTGTAAGGTACGGTACACTTGATAGAAATATGAATTGTGATAAAGTATCACAAATTAATGAAAGGCGGTACACCATAAGCAATGGTGGGCGCGCGCGCACATGAGTATGATGACTCATGGGGCGCGCGCCTTAATAAAAGATATGGTGGACTTTTTGTTTTAATTCTTATCTTGAAGACCAAGATAAGAAAGATCTATAAATAGAGACCTAGTAAAAGAGTTTTACATACATGAGAAAATAAAACAAGAGATTTTTCATAACAATATTAGGGTTACTTGAATCCTAATATTTTCTCTATATTCTATCTCTCTCTCACATAGTTCTTCATTCATAAGCTAGCACTTGGATTGAAGAAAAGCTGTTCGTGTGGACTAGTTAGAGACGTTGCGGTTCAACCTTCAACGTTTGTGATCGTCTTGTCCGTGATTCAAGGGTTCTACTCTTCAAGAGGTAAAACCCTAAACACATGATCATGCCCCTTCGTAAGGATCTCTTAAGGAAAATTTTGAAATTCCGCTGCTTTACTGTTACAATTTTCCTTCACTGAGGAACTGTAAAGTGTATCTGGTAAAATACAAGCTTCTTGTATGGATAGCTTGTCACCTTTTATTGTGGATTGAGATCCAATCCGGGAACAAACCGGAGGGGAACCGTAAAATAAGACTCTGTGTCCAATTGAAGAAGAAATTTAACTAGGGATTTTCCCTTTTGTTGTAGGAAAAACTGAAACAACCATCGTCCACAAGAGGGGAGTCTAGTGGGGAATTTTTGAAGCAAGAAGTGTACACTTATCTGCCTAAGCTAACACTCTAATTGGAGAGAACAACATGCCCATCCCGACTCTATTTTATAAGCACAGACAAGGCAAAAGAAACAGAAATTTGTATATGATGTAACTATGTATGAATGATGTAAATGTATATGACAATGAAAATGTTGTGTATGAATGTTATGTATGAATGTATGTATGTTGTGGATATTTTGCTGACAAAACAGACAGAACGACTGAGACTGGGAACACAAGCCAATGTCTCATCACAACTCAAAATATCTTAACAAAGTGTGTATGTTGCTGTAGGTGAAGCAAGAGAATCTCTTCTTGGGGAAGGAACAACTTCTCTGGAGAAACGACCATTTTAACCGAACGATCTATATTGAAATTTGGTGATACTCATAACAATATAATCAATTTTCATTTGGGATGTACCCTCTCTTCAAACAAAACTTGTATACTATAACCAACCTTTGCATATTGGGATTAACCACAATTGAAGTAGTCTTGGATATCTCTTCTTTTTGTATTTTGTTTAAAAAGTAGAGAAATGCCGCCATTTTAATCTAAAGCGCACAAAAATTTTCTTGTTTTGTTTTGTTGAAATACTTTATGAAATATGTCTTTTTTATTTTAATTGCAATCATCAATAATATGAAGAAATTTTGTAAGAATAAAACGAGAAGTCCAAACAATAAGACAAAGGCTCAAGATCATGTATAAAAATGGTAATCCGCCAATGGCGAGATTCCATGGATCATTACAAAGTTGGAATTGGTAATTAATATGGAAAGGGTACATTGAACACAATAAATCTATTCTCCTTAACAGTTTTTGAATTCCACTGTGTCTTCAATTTCCAAGTGCACATGATTCCGATCATAGCTTTCTTCAACCACCTTTTTATGCTCCAAGTGATTGAACTCGAGTGAATGCAGTTACTTTATCTTGTATTTTCCCTAAATTTTGCGTAGACCGCCTTTTTAGGTTTTCAATCTACCGGGAAGTGTATATTTTCTTTTTTTTTATGTCTCATTTTTGTATGAACCGCCCTTTCGGGTTTTCGATCCATCAAGACGCCCTCTTTCGGGTTTTGTGGATATCATAATACCATGGTTTATCATCAGCTGTTTCTTCAACTGTAAACACATAAGCGGGCCTTTCAAGGCGTGCAATATTAACACGAGGTAGGTCATTCCTGAAGTAGCAAAGTTTCTCACAAGAAAGGGGGGTTTGAATTGTGAGTGTTTAAAATTACCTAATAAAATTTCACTTCAAGATAGAACAGAAGAGATTGATCTGAGATCAATCTGGTTAGTTAATAAAACTTAAAGTAGAAGTGAATAGTGTGTGTAGTGCTTTGCTTTAAATAAAGAGAGAATAACACAAAAGCAATTTATACTGGTTCACCCCAATGTAGGGCTAGTCAAGTCCTCACTCTCCGTGAGATTAATCCACTAAGATCTTGAGATACTAACGATCTCAAATACACAACCTCCTTGATCTAAACCAAGATCAATAGCTTTTAAGCCCTCCAAGCTTGAACCTATTCCAACCCTTCAGGCTGGAAGGATACAACACCAAAACACTCAATCAATAGTTACGTATTGACTTGAGCTTCCTTTCCTTTTTACAAAGAGTTTGTTGGATCACAAGCTTACAAATAAACTCAACCACGTTGAGAAGCTTAAGTTACAAATACACTTAGTTCACTCTAAAGGTATACTGATCCAAGTATATGATGAGAGATAGAGTAGAAAGATGTGTAATAAAGAAGAGCTTGGAAAACTTGTGTAATAAAGACAAGTAGAAAGATGAATGATTGTAGTGAAAGCTCTTGCTCTTCAAAGGCTCCAAGGATGCTATTTATAGCTGATGTGAATATTTCCTTCCTTGGTCATCAAGTTGCTTCAGAGGAGCCAAAAACTAGCCGTTTGAAGTCCACAAGATGACAGCTCATTGTACTTGATGAAAGATAATGAATCTGCCAGAACGTTTGTTGCGGGATTTTTGAGACATACCCCACTACAGTTTTATTTTTTCATTTCCAAAGGAGGGGAAAAAATTGAAAACCTTTTAAAAGAAGAGAGATTCTAGGTACGGGGGTTAGTTGCACTTGAGGAAGGTATTAGCACCTCAAGCGCCCATGGTACTCCATGGTAACCTCTTATATGTTTTTGTGCTTTTTTATATATATGCTTTAAGAATGGGGAAAGAAGTTGTATAGAAGAAAGAAAGAAAGAGATTAATATCATTTTAAGCCTCACCTTTTAAAGATCAATATAAACACGCTAAACCATTCCCCCTTTGATAGGAGAATGATTGAATTCTTGCAATGTTTATAAGGATCGTCAAAATTTGAGACAAAGAATGATAGAAGTCTCTTAAAAGTGAAAAGATAGTAATATAAAAGCTAAAAGAATTTTCTTAAAAAAAGTAAAGAAAGGAAATGTAGGTATATTTTTTGTAAAAAGAGTTTTTTGAGAGTAAAGTAATTATTGTATTGTAAAGAAAATGTTGTTAAGAGAAAGAAAAAATTGTAAGAAAGTATAAATATTGTTATGTAAAAAAAGAAGTTAAATGTCTGAAAATGAAAGTGTATTTGTTTTTTGAAAAAAAGTGTTGTAAAGGAAAGAAGTTCTTGTTGCTAAAAAAAAAAAGAATTAAGAAAAGATGTTATATATAAAAAAGGTTATGATAAAAGCACGTTAAAATGATTGTAGTGACGTTGAGATTAAGGTGAACTTGCGCTTGTCTTGTAAAAGGATCGCTTGTTTGTTTTTAAAGAAAGATTTTTTGTTTCAAAAAAAGTCTCGTAATTAATTTGAAATTCAACTACGAGTCCTCTCCTTTGGAAATGAATTTTTTTGGCGTTGTGTGATGTGTGAGCTAGGAAAGCAATAAAAGCGATAAATAAAGTCCTACGCTATTACAACCCAATTGAATAATTAATATTTACAACCATATCGAATCAAATGAATAAATAATAATAAGAGGCAATAAATAAATAAATAAATAAATAAATAGCAATGCATAAAAGTAAAATGCAAGTGCAGAAAATAAATATGATAATGAATATGCACACAAACAATTAAGAAGAGAAATCATAGCAAGATATTATATTCTAACTTAAAGGTGAAGTGTGTGAAAAAAAAGGTGTAGGAGACAAAGACATGATAATAGAAAAATTTTAGAGTCATTCATAGTAACAAACAAATCTAACTAAAACACAAGCAAAAAAGTAATTTTATTCAGCAAAAGAAATTTTTTTTTTAGGTTTTATTTTTATTTTTATGAAGAGTATGAATTTAGGCCAAAAGGCCCTTAACTATCAATGCTAATGTTAGAGCTCAATAATTTTATAAATTAAAATATTGTCTCTAACATGCATTTTTAAAATGATGCATTGTCCTAATCTAAATGCAATGCATGTATGCATGAAAAATGTGAAGTAAAATTGTAATGTGAGATTGTAATGTGATGCAAAAAATTAGTGTCAAATGTCATGTGAAATGCAAAATGTAGACTATGATGCAATGTAATGTAGAAGTGTAAAAAAGGAAATGTGTAGTGTAAATGTAATGAAAAATGTGATATGATGTAGAATTTTTGTAAAAAAAGGTTATGTGACATGAAAAATGCATAAATATGATGTAGTGTAAAAATGTAAGATTTTTAAATGCATGTATGCATGAAATTTTTTTCAAGCAAGCATGTTATATGTTTTTTTTTATAAAGTGAAATTAAACAAAGACACAATCATGTTATCAATCATCACAAAAAAACAAGAATAAATCATAGCATATTTAAATTTCTAGCATTTTTTATTTTTATATTTTTGCATACTAAATAACTATCGAAAAAGAAAACAAGACAAACAAACTAACATTTTGGTTTTTGACATCAAAATAGTTAGAAAAGATTTTTTGGTTTTCCTATTTTTTTGTTTTTTGCAATAACACTTTAACTTAGTGATTTTTATAAAAAAGGCAAACAATAAAACTCACACATACTTTTTTGGTTTAAAATCTTTGACTATTAGTATTATAATTTGAACTCAACAATTTTATATTGAAAATCATTGTCTCAAACATACACCTAATTATTAAATTAAAATGAGATAAATATATAAAGAAGAAATTAAGATCAACTTAATAAATAAAAAAAACAGGACAAAAAAACAGAGAAAACGAATTGGGCTTAATGGGTGAGGCCCAAAGAAAGATTCTTAGAGAACCGGGTCAAACCAGACCCGGTCCATGACCCGGTTCAGCAACCGGTTGGGGGGCGCGCGCAGCAGCCCTGGGGGGCGCGCTAAGTAAAATGATGGGAGGGTGTATATGTTGGTTCTTTTCCATTTTAGTTAAAAAAAAACCAAGATTCTTTTCTCTCTTCTCTCTCTTTCCCTCTTCTGTTCTCTCTTCTTCTTCACTCTATTCTTTCTTTTTCTTCTCAAACCACCATGAAAGCCTCAAGAACCCTAATCATAAACTTGTTCAAATCGAAAAAACCGAAACACAAACCCTCCCTAAAAACACGTTCTAAACACGAATCTAGCAATGAAATCAACAGAAAATCAACCAAACGGCTGGATCGGTTCTTACAGATCCGAACTCTAAAACTTCAAAACGAACATGTATATTTAATCAGTCATGCAAGCAAGCCATAATCATTCCTAAAATCATTCACGCGCGTGAAAAATAGAAGAAAAAAGATAAAAAAAACCGAGCCCTAGATCTGTACCTTTATGCGAAAAAAGAATGAAATGATGGTATGCAAGAGAAGAAAAAAAAGGTGGTTACCTCCCTTGCAGTGAATCTCGTAGTAAGTACTCCTTTCCTTTTTCCTCTTTGATTTCGTCCCTCCTTGAACTTTTGCTCTTACTGTTTTTTGCCTCTGATCTACTCCTTCCCCCCTTTTTTTTTGCGAGGTGCTTGGCGGTGGACTGTTGATGATGAAGCTTATTTTCCTTTTTCGGATCTGTCTCTGTTTCTTTGAACTGTTGTTACTGGTTCTGATTTCTGGTGGTTCTGTTTTTTCGGTTTATGTTGTGAATTAGGCTAGGTTTTTTGTTGTTTGTGATGTTGTAATTTGTTTTTTTTTGTCTTTCTAAGTTTTTCTGTTTCAATCAATGAAAAAGAAAAGGATAGTTTTTTCCGATTTTTTTGTGAGGGTTTGTAATGTTTGTTTTTGGTTGAAGATAATGTTGTTGGTTTCGATTTTCTTTGGTTGAGAGAGAGGTTTTTTGGTTCTGTGATTTTTGTGTGCTTGTATTGCTTCTCTTTTTTTTCAGCCGTTCTCCCCCTTCCTTTTTCTTCGTTCTGTTTTTCTGTTTTAATAGAGGGGTTGTAGGGTTTGATCCATTGTAATAGAAAAGAGCAGAAATGCTTTTGTTACATCAGTGTCTTGTTTGAGAAAAAGAATTGGAATGGGAAAGAGACCAAGCAAGGTCATTGTCAAGGTGCTGTGTTATTTGTTTTTTTTCTGTAAATTGTGATTGTGTTTTGCTGGGTTTTCAAACCTCCTTCTGCTTCAATTCTGGCTTACTTTTTTTGACCGAAAAAAAAACAATTAAAGGAAAGGGAAAAAAACAATTCTGGCCTCAATTCTGTTTTTTTGATAAATATAATAATAATGATAATAATAATTAATAATAATAATAATAATAATAATAATAGTAACAAATAAAAATAATAATAATAGTAAATAATAATATAATAGTAAAGGTGATGATGATTGTAATGTAGATGATAATAGTAAAAAGTAAGAATAATGGTGATAGTAATATTAATAATAATGATGATAAATGATAATTGTGATTATAACAATAATAGTGATAAAAGAAAAAAATGAAATATGATGATAAAAAATGTTGAAAAAGGTGAGTAATGATAATGTAGAAATTTTTTTAATAAAAGGGAAATGATAAAAAGTATTTTTTTGTAAAAAAGAGTAATAAGATAATTAAATAAAAACAATGGTGATGAGTAAAAGAAAGTAAATAGGCGGATATAGAACGAATGCGAGAATATTTTTATACGATGGATATTTTTGATATTTTACAATGAAAAAGAAAAAGGTTGGATTTTTGGTCCAAAATTGGGGTACAACAGCTGCCCCTATTTAAGTTTCTTCACCCGGAGAGATGAAGATTAAAATCTTTGTCTAGACGGGATTGAAGATACTTAAATATAAAACGTGCACCATTTTTGGACCTAAAATCCTCAAACAATGCTTATGATGCAAATAGGAATGTATGAGAGGCAGATGATGAATTTTTTTGAATTTTTGTATGAATGTTGTAAAAGACAGACAAAGGAAGGAAACATATTTAGGACTTCATAGGGGAAGAACGTAACATGGCTTGATTGGGAAAAAACAAGATGTGCCCCAAGTCCATTGGAAGAACGAACTCCACTGGGGAACAGAGTAAAGTGCTGGGGAAAATATTAATTACTATTATGTGGATGACAGTAATGGTGAAAAGAACATTGTCCACCGTCTTACAAAGAGACGGGTTGCAGATAAAAGACAACGTCTACTGAGAATAAGAGCATCGTCCACCGCCTTACGAAGAGACAGCTTGCAGATAAAAGACGACCTCTATAAAGAACAAGAACATTGTCCACCGCCTTACAAAGAGACAGCTTGCAGATAAAAGACAACGTCTACAGAGAATAAGAGCATCGTCCACCGCCTTACGAAGAGACAGCTTGCAGATAAAAGACGACCTCTATAAAGAACAAGAACATTGTCCACCGCCTTACAAAGAGACAGCTTGCAGATAAAAGACAACGTCTACAGAGAATAAGAGAATTGTCCACCGCCTGACAAGGACGGATTGCAGATAAAAGACAATTTCTACAAGAAAAACAAGAACATTGTCCACCGCCTTGCAAAGTGACGGCTTGCAGATAAAAGACAACGTTTACTGGGAACAAGAGCATCGTCCACCGCCTTACGAAGAGACAGCTTGCAGATAAAGGACGATCTCTATAAGGAATAGGAATGTTGTCCACCGCCTTGCAAAGAGACGGATTGCAGAAAGAAGACAACTTCCACAAAGAACATGAACATTGCCCACCGCCTTACAAAGAGACGGCTTGCATAAAGAAGACAAAGTCCATAGAGAAGAAGAGTATTGTCCACCGCCTTACAAAGAGACGGATTGCATAAAGAAGACAACCTCTACATGTCATCCCTGGTAACATGATTCTCTTAAAGGTAAGTAACTCTGGCGAGTACTTTGAAAAGTGATTCGAACTGATTAAGCTGTATAAGTGTATGTATTTGTAGAGAGAAAAGATTTGTGTGATCTTTTGTGCAATGTATTGATAAGGTTCACTGGGGATAAAGCCACCTGAGGAACTGTAAAATGTATCTTGTAAAGTACAAGCTTCTTGTGCGGAAAGCTTGTCACTTGTTGTTTTGAAATGATGTCCAATCCGGGAACAAACTGGAGGGAAACGGTAAAACAAGACTTTGTGTCCAATTGAAGAATAAATTCAACTAGGAATTTTCCTTTTGTTGTAGGAAAAAACTGAAACAGCCATCATCCACAAGAGAAGAATCTAGTGGGGAATTTTTTTGAAACAAGAGAGATGTACATTTATCTGCCTAAACTGACACTCTAATTGGAAGGAACAACATGCCCATCCCGACTCTATTTTGTAGATACAGACAAGACAAAAGAGATAGAAATATAGTATATGATGTAACAAGGTATGAATAATGTAAATGCTCATGGCACATGTAAATGCTATGTTTGAATATATGAAAGTATGTATGAAGGCTTGTATGTTATGAATGTATGTGTATATGTATGTATGTGGAACATCTTTTGACGGACAGACAAAGTGACCAAACCGGAAACGCAAGCCAACGTCGCATCACTGCTCAGGATATCTCTACAAAGTGTAGATGTTATTGTAGAGGAAGCAAGAGAACTCTTCTTGGGAAGGAACAACTTCTCTGGAGAAATGATCGTTTAATCCGAAACGATCTGTATACTAAACTTGACTGTACAACATTGTCAACTTTCATAGGGGACGTATCCTTCTTTCAACAAAATGCCCCTCATTAGAATCAAACTTGCGTATTAGAATTAACCACAATTGGAGTAGTCGCGGATATTCCTTCTTTTGTATTCGCTCTAAAGAAAATGCTTGTCGTCATCTTTAATCAAAAGCGCATTTATTTATTTATTTATTTATTTTTTATTTTAAAAGTATATGTATATATTTTGAAATATGTCCTTTTTCATTCTAATTGAAATCATCAAAACATAAAGAAATTTTGTAAGACTAAAATATGAAATCCAAACAATGAGAGCAAGGCTCAAATTCATGTATAAGAATGGTAGTCTGCCAATAGCGTGACTCCATGGATCATTACAAAATTGGAATTGGTAATTAAAATGGAAAGGGTACATTGAACACAATAAATCTATTCTCCCTAACAACTTTTGAATTCCACTATGTCTTCAGCTTCCAGGTACAGATGGTTCTAATCACAACTTCTTCATCAGCCAACACATGCTCAAAGTGATCAAACTCAAGTGAAATGCAGTTACTTTGTCTTGTTTCCCTAACTTTTGCCTAGACCGCCTTTTCAGGTTTTCGATCTACCGGGAAGTGCATATATGTTTTTTTTTTTTGTCTCATTTTTGTATGAACCGCCCTTTCGGGTTTTCGATCCACCAAGACGCCCTCTTTTTTGACTAAGCCGCCCTTTCAGGTTTTCAGCTTGACGAGCTATATACACTTTTCTTTTTTTCTTTTTTTTTTGTTTAGACAAAGTATTTCTTGACTGCATCTGCATTCACTGGACGAGGGAGTTCATCACCATCCATGTTTGTAAGAATCATGGCGCCACCAGAAAAAGCTTTCTTGACAACATATGGGCCTTCATAATTGGGAGTCCACTTGCCCCTAGCATCTGGTTGAAAAGACAAGACCTTCTTGAGCACAAGATCACCTTCTTTAAACTCTCTAGGTCGAACTTTCTTGTCAAAAACTTGTTTCATCCTGTTCTGATATAACTGCCCATGACACAAAGCAGTCATGCGCTTCTCCTCAATCATATTCAGCTGATCGTACCGGTTCTGACACCATTCAGCCTCTGTCAACTTTGCTTCCATCAAAACTCTCATTGACGGGATCTCAACCTCTACAGGGAGTACTGCTTCCATACCGTATACCAAAGAAAATGGAGTTGCCCCAGTCGATGTGCGAACTGAAGTGCGGTATCCGTATAAAGCAAAAGGCAACATCTCGTGCCAGTCTTTGTAAGTGACAACCATTTTCTGCACAATCTTCTTGATATTCTTGTTCGCAGCTTCAACAGCACCGTTCATCTTAGGCCTGTAAGGAGAAGAGTTGTGATGCTCAATCTTGAACTCGTCGCACAGTTCTTTCATCATCTTGTTGTTCAAGTTCGATCCATTATCAGTGATGATTCTGTTTGGAATACCGTATCGACAAATGATCTGATTCTTGATAAATCTGACAACCACTTGCTTTGTAACATTAGCATAGGAAGCCGCTTCGACCCACTTGGTGAAGTAGTCAATAGCCACTAAAATGAAACGATGACCATTCGAAGCTTTTGGTTCAATCATTCCGATCATATCGATCCCCCACATAGAGAAAGGCCAAGGAGAAGACATAACATTCAACAGAGTCGGTGGCACATGTATTTTATCAGCATAAATCTGACACTTGTGACATTTTCT
Source organism: Trifolium dubium (assembly GCA_951804385.1). Taxonomy (NCBI): domain Eukaryota; kingdom Viridiplantae; phylum Streptophyta; class Magnoliopsida; order Fabales; family Fabaceae; genus Trifolium; species Trifolium dubium. The sequence continues at coordinate 30,411,279 of OX638062.1, read as the reverse complement.
CACATATTTGCAACAGTCAGATTCCATCGTCATCCAATAGTAACCTGCTCTCAACATCTTCTTTGCCATAGCATGTCCATTGGCATGGGTACCAAAGGAACCTTCGTGCACTTCATACATTAGTTGGTCGGCTTCACGCTTGTCCACACACCGAAGCAAAACCATATCAAAATTTCTCTTGTAAAGAACATCACCATTCAGAAAGAAACTGCCAGACAACCTTCTCAGAGTTTTCCTGTCTTTTCTAGATGCCCCAGGCGGGTACCCTTGATGTTGTAGGAAATTCTTAATATCATAAAACCATGGCTTATCATCAACCGCTTCTTCAACTGTGAACACATATGCAGGCCTCTCAAGGCGACTAATATTGACACGAGGCAAGTCATTCCACCGATTCACTTGAAACATGGATGATAAAGTAGCAAGAGCATCTGCCATCTGATTCTCATCACGAGGAATGTGATGTAATTCAACTTTGTTAAAGAAAGTCAACAAGCGTCTTGCATAATCTCTGTATGGAATCAAGCCAGGGTGGCGAGTCTCCCATTCTCCTTTGATCTGATTAACTACAAGAGCTGAATCTCCATATATGTCAAGGATTTTGATCCTCAAATCAATAGCTTCTTCAATACCCATAATACACGCTTCGTACTCTGCCATGTTGTTTGTACAATCAAAGAGTAACCTGGCAGTGAATGGAATATGATTACCCATAGGGGCAATAAGAACTGCACCAATTCCATTCCCATAAGCATTGACAGCTCCATCAAAAACCAAACCCCATCTGGATTCAGGATCAGGGCCTTCTCCAAACAGTGGTTCATCACAATCTTTCATCTTCAAGTACATGACATCTTCATCGGGAAAATCAAACTTGAGAGACTGATAATCATCAATTGGCTGGTGCGCCAAATGATCAGCAAGAATACTTCCTTTAATTGCTTTTTGAGTACGGTATTCAATGTCATACTCAGATAACAACATCTGCCAGCGTGCAATCCTTCCTGTCAAAGCGGGTTTCTCAAAAATATACTTGATCGGATCCATTTTAGATATCAACCAAGTAGTGTGATTAATCATATACTGGCGGAGACGTTTAGCAGCCCAAGCCAAAGCACAACAAGTCTTCTCAAGCGTGGAGTAGCGAGATTCACAGTCTGTAAACTTCTTACTCAGATAATAAATAGCATGTTCCTTCTTACCAGTCTCATCTTGTTGCCCAAGCACGCAACCCATGGAATCTTCTAACACAGTCAGGTACATGATCAAAGGCCTTCCTTCAACAGGAGGAATCAGGATAGGAGGTTCCAAGAGATAATCTTTAATACTGTCAAAAGCCTTCTGGCAATCTTCCGTCCACACCACTCCTTGGTCTTTGCGGAGAAGTTTGAATATTGGTCCACAGGTAGCAGTCATGTGAGAGATAAATCTAGATATGTAGTTCAATCGACCAAGGAACCCTCTTACTTGCTTTTCAGTTCTTGGTGCAGGCATTTCACGAATGGCTTTCACTTTGCTAGGATCCACCTCGATACCTTTCTGACTAACTACAAATCCCAAGAGTTTTCCGGATCGAACACCAAAAGTGCATTTGTTAGGATTCAAACGAAGCTTGTATTTCTTCAACCGTTGGAACAATTTCAGAAGATTATCAACATGTTCTTCTTCAGTGCTGGACTTTGCAATCATGTCATCAACATAAACCTCGATCTCTTTGTGCATCATATCATGGAACAAAGTAGTCATTGCCCTTTGATATGTAGCACCCGCATTTTTCAAACCAAAAGGCATTACTTTGTAACAGAAAGTTCCCCATGGTGTAATAAAGGAAGTCTTCTCTCTATCTTCTTGAGCCATCCGTATCTGATTGTAACCAGAGAAACCATCCATGAAGGAGAAAACTTTGAACTTTGCTGTATTGTCAACCAGCATATCAATGTGAGGCAAAGGAAAATCATCTTTCGGGCTTGCCTTGTTCAGATCTCTGTAATCAACACACATTCTGACCTTACCATCTTTCTTCGGAACTGGTACTATGTTGGCCAACCACTGAGGATACTCCGATGTGATCAGGAAACCCGCATCAATCTGTTTCTGAACCTCTTCTTTTATCTTGATCGCCATATCAGGACGTGTTCTTCTCAATTTCTGCTTAACCGGTGGACATTCAGGCTTCAACGGCAAATGGTGCTCCACAATATTGGTGTCCAAACCTGGCATGTCTTGATAAGACCAAGCAAACACTTCCACGTATTCTCTGAGAAGTTCTACCAATCTGTCTTTGACACTAGCATCCAACAATGCACCAATCTTGACTTCTTTCTTATCTTCTTCAGTACCCAGATTAACTACTTCTGTAGGCTCTTCATGAGGCTGAATGGTTCTTTCTTCGTGCTCAAGTAACCGGGTAATCTCATCAGGAATGTCATCCTCAACCTCCTCTTCAGCTTCAAACACAGGGAATTCAAAGTTGGGAGAGGGCATAGGTTCATTGTGTTCAACGGGTTTATCAACAATTAATCTGCAATTATGATTTATGCTTGATTTTTAGAAAACAGATATAAAAGAATGAGCATATGCAGATTTTTTTTTAAAGATATATTGTTATGTTCTTTGTGTTACCATATTCCAGAAAAAAGCAGAAAGCAATAAAAAAGTTAATGTACGAATAAAGTGGATACTGAATAATTCTTTATTATTGATGATTTCATTAAAATAGGGCCCGACAATTGTTCTACCTTCGCTTTGGGCAGAGCGATAGGAATATTTATTTCTTAAAACATAGGCCCTAAAACATGCATACTTTCATCTTGGGCAGAATGAAAGGTTTTGAAAAAGAAAACAACGACAAGACATTACTCAGAACGAGATACAACAGAAGGAGCATCTACAACACTCCAATTGCAGCAGATTCCTCCACGTTCCACCAAGTCAGCAACCTCCTCGGGCTCTTCATCAATCACGGCATTCACCTTCTCATCTGAAACATTTGGGTAGATGAAACCAGCACTCTTGAACATATCTTTAAGAGGTTTGACAACATTAGAAGATTCAGGAGCCTTACCAATCGAGCCAAACCCTAGACCTTCTCGATTCTTGTTTTCTGGCAATTCAACCAACTTGCCCCAACCTGTAGTAGATTCATTAGATAGCACCTGTTGTGCATCCTTCAAGGAGGCCATACACACACTACCTCTCCTATCATTTGTTCCTTCATCAATAGTTAGACCCTGGAATAGGGTTCCATCCGCAATGCTACCACTGATACAAGAGTATGACGATAGTTGGCTTACCAACAAAGCTTGCTCGCCACACACAGTTACGATCTTACCATTCTTTTCAAACTTCAGCTTTTGGTGCAAAGTCGAAGTCACAGCACCCGCATCATGAATCCAAGGGCGCCCTAATAAACAACTGTAAGCAGCATTGACATCCATAACTTGGAAAGTAATCTGAAAAGTATTCGGTCCAATGGTAATGGGCAAATCAACCTCACCCATCACCGTCTTCCTCGTTCCATCGAAAGCTTTGACAACCAAACCACTTCGCCGCATCGGAGCACCTTTATAACTCAGCTGGTCAAGAGTAGTCTTCGGCATTACATTCAGAGATGAGCCGGTATCAACAAGCACATTGGATAAAGCATCAGATTGGCAATTCACGGATATGTGCAACGCAAGGTTGTGGCTTCTCCCCTCAACGGGAAGGTCTTCATCACTGAAACTCAGATTGTTACAAGCAGTGATATTTCCCACAATGCCGTCAAAACGGCCAACTGTCACATCGTGATCGACATAAGCCTGGTCGAGCACTTTCATCAGAGCGTCTCTATGAGCTTCGGAGTTCAGAAGGAGGGACAACATAGAGATTTTGGCAGGCGTTTGAATCAACTGATCAACAATCTTGTACTCGCTCTTCTTTATCAACTTCAACACTTCATCAGCATCAGAACCAACACTGGTCTTACCCTTGTCAAGATCGACACATACTTCGGGCCTTTCCACCACCAATGGCTCATTTGTAGGAGCGTCAGTCTTTCTCAAAGTAGGAGGTGACAGCACACGACCGCTTCTCATCATTTTGCTCGATCCCACAATATTGGCAACCGAGGACAAAGCAGGAATGGGAACCTCTTCGTTACCCCTCATCATGGTAGCATTGTATTTGTATGGAATCGCCTTGTCAGAAGTATACGGCACAGGACCGGGCAAACATATCACCAAAGGCTCAGCAGCAAATTCTTGACTATTATAAGTCAACTCAAGACATCCGGAATTAGTGAACTCCGGAGTGATTACAAAGATCTCATCATCACTGCTGTCAAATTCGAACTCATCATCAGATTCCTCAACACCTTTTTTCTTGTACGTAATAACCAACTCCCTTTTGTTCAATAGAGTTTGTAAATCATCCCTCACCTTCTGGCATCCTCTTGGGTTTCTCGGGCAAGTCATGCAAGCAGCATGGTTATGTTGGAACAGAGACAGTTTACATAGATCCACATGAATCTGAACCAAAGACTCTTTAATCTGGCGAATATTGAACACCCGATAACAACTTGAGTCTACTTGTACCATATTAACATTAGCAGCACCATGAGGAGGAAGTGGGTTTGCCTGCACATTTGGGTTTGTATCTTTGAATTTTAACCTGCCGTTCATTATCAATCTTTGTACATCACCCTTCAAGGTATAACAGTGCTCGACATCGTGACCTGGTGCTCCCGAGTGATATGCACAAGTAAGGTCAGCCCTATACCAGTATGGCAAGGGATTGGACACTGGTGGAGGTGGCCTGAGCTGAACAGATTTGTTTGCAAGTAATGCGGGCAATAACTCAGCGTACTTCATGGGAATGGGGTCAAACCTAGGCGGTCCTTGAGCACGATTATTGTTGCCTTGTGCTTGGTTCTGCGGTGGATTCTGTGGTCGTTGATTCTGTGGTTGATGATTTTGTGGTTGATGATTTTGTGGTTGATTCGGCGGCCGTTGTTGATAGCTAACATTTAGAGGAGCTGCAACGGCAGCTACATGATGTTGAGGCTGATGAAAATAATTTCCCCTTGGCCTACCATGGGCGACCATGCCCACTTCCTGTTCCTTCTTCTTCCCAAATCCAGCACCGTACCTTTTGCCATTTCCAGAACTAGAACCAGAAGCATCTTTTGTCAAACGTCCTTCTCTAATCGCTTCTTCCATACGTACACCCGTTTCCACCACATCAGTAAAATCACGGTGGTTACTGGAGATCATCCTATCAAAGTAGAATGGGTCGAGTGTTTTCAGGAACGTCTTCGTCATCTCCTTTTCATCTAAAGGTGGGTTAACCTGTGCGGCCAGTCCGCGCCACCTCTGAGCATACTCTTTGAAGCTTTCCCGTTCTTTTTGGGACAGAGAACGAAGCTGATCTCTATCAGGTGCCAAGTCAACATTGTATTTGTATTGCTGCATAAATGCTTCACACACATCAATAAAAGATTTGATCTTCTCACGATCCAAACTCACATACCATTTCAAGGCAGCACCAGTCAGGCTGTCTTGAAAGCAATGGATCAACAGCTTATCGTTTTTTGTATGAGCAGCCATCTTCCTAGCGTACATGATCAGATGACTTTGCGGACAAGAATCTCCTTTGTACTTTTCAAAGTCGGGCACTTTGAACTTTGGAGGTAAATCAACATCAGGAACTAAGCACATGTCATGAGCATTCTTTCCAAACAACTCTTTGCCACGTAGCGCACGGAGTTCTCGTTGGATCTCATCAAACTGATTCTGAATTTCCTCGTTGTGACCAAAAGACACCACACTTTCCGCCGGACCAGCATGGTAAACAGGTTCTGTCTCGAACGGCCTTACATTCATAGTGAGAGGTGCAGTAGTCATTGCAGGAGGCGGGATAGGAACTGTAACTTGTGGAATGGTAACAGCCTGGAATTGAACATTGGAATGATTCTGCTGAGACCCTTCACCAAAATTAGCAGGCATACCCCATGAGAAATGCATCGGAGCAGTGGACATTGGTTGACTGACGAAGACCAATGGAGCTGAGATCGGGATGTTTCCTGGGATAGAGACATTCAAACCCTGTGTTGGAGGAGGCAGAAGAGGGATAGCCCCTGCCGCATTCAAAGATTCAAACATAGCCGTCAATTGGGCTACACTAGCCTGTAGAGCGGTGACCTGTTCTTGCAACTGTTGATTCTCTTGTTCAAGTCCTTCCATTTTCTTCTTGAAGTTTGCACGAGTATTGTATGTGCGAGTTGGCTTGTAACGACTGCGTCGGGCCAGAATCTGTCGAGAACGAGAAACTCAGAACCTTGAAAACCGAATCATGAATGCAAATGATGCATGATATGTTATGTGAAAACTATGATCATTATTTTTGTTCTTTTTTCTTTCTCAAAGGACTTTAAAGTAATATAACAAATGTAATCAAAATAAGGACCTTGATTCATTAAATAAAAGGGATTACAACTGTTTGAAGCATACATAACCAAAAGGAAAAAAAAATACAACCAAGAAAGAAAAAATTACATGGAAATAAAAGAAAAAGTACATTCGACACAATAATTTGGCATTACAAACAACTTGACATTACAACTGACACCTTGACATCAGAAATAAAAACAACTGGTCCTAATTTATTCTGTCCTCAAATCTTCACTTGTTCTTGGCCCTTTTCTTCAAAACAGCTATTTCTTCCGCTTGTGCACGATCTGTCTCTTCCCAAGCTAACCTTTCCGCGTCAAGGCTGTCATACATTTCCTTCCACATTTTTCCATCTTCAAAGTACTTTGCCTTCCACGCATCCCTATCTTCTGTCATCCTAGTTATTAACACTTTGAGCTCATCTTTAGTCTTGAAGAGAAGGTCAGTGGATGAAGGTAGTTCAACAGTACGGATTGGTTCTTCAAGACGATAAGGCATCCCGAATTCTACAGCCCTAGCAGCAATCCAATCGGTGTAAGGCTCCTTAGCAACACAATTCTTTCTTCCCAACATTCCTTGATCTTTTTTATGAATCTTTTCCCACGCATGTGCAAACCTCCCTTGAGTGATCAAATTTTCCTTCCCATTGGTGTAGAATATTCCTTCCAACTTGATGTTTCTTGGAACCTCTATCATCGGATATCCGAACTGACGCATAGCAAGAGCGGGATTATAAGTAATCCCTCCTTCAGTACCAATGAGAGGAACATTGGCATATTCACCACAACTGTCAATAATGAACCCTTTAAAATAGTTGTCACGGTTGTCATGATACCAATGCACCTCTTCTGAAGTAACAGACATAATCCTTCGAGACCAACTGAGATTGTCTGGGTTTGATCTAAAGATAGGCGATTCAGGCAAGTGTAGGACAAACCAGTTGCGCAAAAGCTGAGTACAACAATTGATGATCCCACCCCCTTTTTGAACTTTATGGTGAATAGAATAATAAGTGTCAGCGAGCAGGGTAGGGACCGGATTCCCACTCATGAAGATCTGGATGGCCTTGTAATGAACGAAATTTGGAAGCTTAGGAAACAAAACCAACCCATACATGAGCAGAGCGAAGATAGCTTCAACCGCTAAGAAAGCCTTTTTATCGGCAAAGTCAAAAGCCTTTTTGAACAGATAATCAGCTTTCAAACCCTTGCGATCTTCCTTGTCAATCAAATTTTCCTCTATATCGGATACCTTTAAAGAAAGTGACCCAGCGATGTCTTGTAGTCTCAACTCATCTTTAAAACCGTCAAAAGGCACCTGTTCCTTCACTGGTAAACCGACCAGATATGAATATTCTTCCAATGTAGGGACAAGCTGATAATCCCTAAAAGTAAAACAGTGGTAAACCGGATCATAAAACTGAACCAAAGTGCTGAGAAGCCCGTCTTCAACACTGGTACCGAGAATCGCCAAGAGTCTTCCATGACGGCGTTGAAAACCTTCATAACTAGGTATGCGAGCAGCCAATTCTCTCAACCTTGTCAAATCAATACGCTTGAAAGTGTACTTCTTGGTGAGCCTCCTCTCAAGATCCATATCTATGATTACACAACATTACTTTAGGCCCCTTGAGAAAAAAGAAAATTTTGTGTTTGGCTTTCAAAGGAATTTTTAGGACAACAATCATATAGGATTTTTGTTTTGATGATCAAAAGGTTTTTTTGAAAGAAACATTTTCTTTTGTTTTTGATATCCCTGATGATTGTAGAGTTTGTAAAGAAATCCTTTAAGTCCTTTGAAAACTAATGGAAGAAGTTTTTTCTCTTTTTATGAATACATGGATGTATGGATGTAATGATGCAACAAACACAAACATAAGCAAACATGGTTGGTTGAGATGTCACAATGTTGGAGCCAAAGGGTAAACCACCCACAAGGAATGAACTGTTGGTTTTTCTTTTTTGTACCTGTATCACGGGTTCTAAAAGGTCTCAAAGTCTACAACCTTCCTTCTTGAATACCAATGTCCACAACTGAACTCGCGGCCAAATGAAATATCCAAGGGAAGATCTCGTTTGAGTGTAGTATCGCGGAACAACTTTAACCAAAATTCACTCTCGGTTAAGCCATCACACTACATTCTAAGAGGCCAAGATGGGTTAAAGGTGACTAAAAAGGTCCCACAGTATCCTCATAATCATAATAATCTTTCTACGCAACTTAACTCGCGTCGAAGAGAATACTACAACATGACTCATCAACTGTGGCGTGATTATATCACATGCGAGTATGTGCAAAACTGAACTTTCGCCCATCCCACTATGATTATATCACAATCTATCTCATGGTGCACTCAAGCTCGGGTCAAGCTTGTCTCAACTCAAGAAACCCCCCCCCCCACAAGATATATAAAGCATGTAAACAAGTAAGCACATATAAACACATAAGTTAGGTTCAACCCTCTTAAGGAGAGTGTCCCCAGTGAAGTCGCCATTTTTCTGTTGCGGGATTTTTGAGACATACCCCACTACAGTTTTATTTTTTCATTTCCAAAGGAGGGGAAAAAATTGAAAACCTTTTAAAAGAAGAGAGATTCTAGGTACGGGGGTTAGTTGCACTTGAGGAAGGTATTAGCACCTCAAGCGCCCATGGTACTCCATGGTAACCTCTTATATGTTTTTGTGCTTTTTTATATATATGCTTTAAGAATGGGGAAAGAAGTTGTATAGAAGAAAGAAAGAAAGAGATTAATATCATTTTAAGCCTCACCTTTTAAAGATCAATATAAACACGCTAAACCATTCCCCCTTTGATAGGAGAATGATTGAATTCTTGCAATGTTTATAAGGATCGTCAAAATTTGAGACAAAGAATGATAGAAGTCTCTTAAAAGTGAAAAGATAGTAATATAAAAGCTAAAAGAATTTTCTTAAAAAAAGTAAAGAAAGGAAATGTAGGTATATTTTTTGTAAAAAGAGTTTTTTGAGAGTAAAGTAATTATTGTATTGTAAAGAAAATGTTGTTAAGAGAAAGAAAAAATTGTAAGAAAGTATAAATATTGTTATGTAAAAAAAGAAGTTAAATGTCTGAAAATGAAAGTGTATTTGTTTTTTGAAAAAAAGTGTTGTAAAGGAAAGAAGTTCTTGTTGCTAAAAAAAAAAAGAATTAAGAAAAGATGTTATATATAAAAAAGGTTATGATAAAAGCACGTTAAAATGATTGTAGTGACGTTGAGATTAAGGTGAACTTGCGCTTGTCTTGTAAAAGGATCGCTTGTTTGTTTTTAAAGAAAGATTTTTTGTTTCAAAAAAAGTCTCGTAATTAATTTGAAATTCAACTACGAGTCCTCTCCTTTGGAAATGAATTTTTTTGGCGTTGTGTGATGTGTGAGCTAGGAAAGCAATAAAAGCGATAAATAAAGTCCTACGCTATTACAACCCAATTGAATAATTAATATTTACAACCATATCGAATCAAATGAATAAATAATAATAAGAGGCAATAAATAAATAAATAAATAAATAAATAGCAATGCATAAAAGTAAAATGCAAGTGCAGAAAATAAATATGATAATGAATATGCACACAAACAATTAAGAAGAGAAATCATAGCAAGATATTATATTCTAACTTAAAGGTGAAGTGTGTGAAAAAAAAGGTGTAGGAGACAAAGACATGATAATAGAAAAATTTTAGAGTCATTCATAGTAACAAACAAATCTAACTAAAACACAAGCAAAAAAGTAATTTTATTCAGCAAAAGAAATTTTTTTTTTAGGTTTTATTTTTATTTTTATGAAGAGTATGAATTTAGGCCAAAAGGCCCTTAACTATCAATGCTAATGTTAGAGCTCAATAATTTTATAAATTAAAATATTGTCTCTAACATGCATTTTTAAAATGATGCATTGTCCTAATCTAAATGCAATGCATGTATGCATGAAAAATGTGAAGTAAAATTGTAATGTGAGATTGTAATGTGATGCAAAAAATTAGTGTCAAATGTCATGTGAAATGCAAAATGTAGACTATGATGCAATGTAATGTAGAAGTGTAAAAAAGGAAATGTGTAGTGTAAATGTAATGAAAAATGTGATATGATGTAGAATTTTTGTAAAAAAAGGTTATGTGACATGAAAAATGCATAAATATGATGTAGTGTAAAAATGTAAGATTTTTAAATGCATGTATGCATGAAATTTTTTTCAAGCAAGCATGTTATATGTTTTTTTTTATAAAGTGAAATTAAACAAAGACACAATCATGTTATCAATCATCACAAAAAAACAAGAATAAATCATAGCATATTTAAATTTCTAGCATTTTTTATTTTTATATTTTTGCATACTAAATAACTATCGAAAAAGAAAACAAGACAAACAAACTAACATTTTGGTTTTTGACATCAAAATAGTTAGAAAAGATTTTTTGGTTTTCCTATTTTTTTGTTTTTTGCAATAACACTTTAACTTAGTGATTTTTATAAAAAAGGCAAACAATAAAACTCACACATACTTTTTTGGTTTAAAATCTTTGACTATTAGTATTATAATTTGAACTCAACAATTTTATATTGAAAATCATTGTCTCAAACATACACCTAATTATTAAATTAAAATGAGATAAATATATAAAGAAGAAATTAAGATCAACTTAATAAATAAAAAAAACAGGACAAAAAAACAGAGAAAACGAATTGGGCTTAATGGGTGAGGCCCAAAGAAAGATTCTTAGAGAACCGGGTCAAACCAGACCCGGTCCATGACCCGGTTCAGCAACCGGTTGGGGGGCGCGCGCAGCAGCCCTGGGGGGCGCGCTAAGTAAAATGATGGGAGGGTGTATATGTTGGTTCTTTTCCATTTTAGTTAAAAAAAAACCAAGATTCTTTTCTCTCTTCTCTCTCTTTCCCTCTTCTGTTCTCTCTTCTTCTTCACTCTATTCTTTCTTTTTCTTCTCAAACCACCATGAAAGCCTCAAGAACCCTAATCATAAACTTGTTCAAATCGAAAAAACCGAAACACAAACCCTCCCTAAAAACACGTTCTAAACACGAATCTAGCAATGAAATCAACAGAAAATCAACCAAACGGCTGGATCGGTTCTTACAGATCCGAACTCTAAAACTTCAAAACGAACATGTATATTTAATCAGTCATGCAAGCAAGCCATAATCATTCCTAAAATCATTCACGCGCGTGAAAAATAGAAGAAAAAAGATAAAAAAAACCGAGCCCTAGATCTGTACCTTTATGCGAAAAAAGAATGAAATGATGGTATGCAAGAGAAGAAAAAAAAGGTGGTTACCTCCCTTGCAGTGAATCTCGTAGTAAGTACTCCTTTCCTTTTTCCTCTTTGATTTCGTCCCTCCTTGAACTTTTGCTCTTACTGTTTTTTGCCTCTGATCTACTCCTTCCCCCCTTTTTTTTTGCGAGGTGCTTGGCGGTGGACTGTTGATGATGAAGCTTATTTTCCTTTTTCGGATCTGTCTCTGTTTCTTTGAACTGTTGTTACTGGTTCTGATTTCTGGTGGTTCTGTTTTTTCGGTTTATGTTGTGAATTAGGCTAGGTTTTTTGTTGTTTGTGATGTTGTAATTTGTTTTTTTTTGTCTTTCTAAGTTTTTCTGTTTCAATCAATGAAAAAGAAAAGGATAGTTTTTTCCGATTTTTTTGTGAGGGTTTGTAATGTTTGTTTTTGGTTGAAGATAATGTTGTTGGTTTCGATTTTCTTTGGTTGAGAGAGAGGTTTTTTGGTTCTGTGATTTTTGTGTGCTTGTATTGCTTCTCTTTTTTTTCAGCCGTTCTCCCCCTTCCTTTTTCTTCGTTCTGTTTTTCTGTTTTAATAGAGGGGTTGTAGGGTTTGATCCATTGTAATAGAAAAGAGCAGAAATGCTTTTGTTACATCAGTGTCTTGTTTGAGAAAAAGAATTGGAATGGGAAAGAGACCAAGCAAGGTCATTGTCAAGGTGCTGTGTTATTTGTTTTTTTTCTGTAAATTGTGATTGTGTTTTGCTGGGTTTTCAAACCTCCTTCTGCTTCAATTCTGGCTTACTTTTTTTGACCGAAAAAAAAACAATTAAAGGAAAGGGAAAAAAACAATTCTGGCCTCAATTCTGTTTTTTTGATAAATATAATAATAATGATAATAATAATTAATAATAATAATAATAATAATAATAATAGTAACAAATAAAAATAATAATAATAGTAAATAATAATATAATAGTAAAGGTGATGATGATTGTAATGTAGATGATAATAGTAAAAAGTAAGAATAATGGTGATAGTAATATTAATAATAATGATGATAAATGATAATTGTGATTATAACAATAATAGTGATAAAAGAAAAAAATGAAATATGATGATAAAAAATGTTGAAAAAGGTGAGTAATGATAATGTAGAAATTTTTTTAATAAAAGGGAAATGATAAAAAGTATTTTTTTGTAAAAAAGAGTAATAAGATAATTAAATAAAAACAATGGTGATGAGTAAAAGAAAGTAAATAGGCGGATATAGAACGAATGCGAGAATATTTTTATACGATGGATATTTTTGATATTTTACAATGAAAAAGAAAAAGGTTGGATTTTTGGTCCAAAATTGGGGTACAACAGCGTTCTAAGTATGTTCTTCACGTTCTGGTTGTGGAGAGTGAGTATTTAAAGGTCATGATATCAGGAGCGTGTTGGTAACTTATTTATCATGCTATACGTTGCAGTATAGATGCTTAAATTCAAATGCCAACACCTGTAGACAGCTAGAAAGAATATATCAAAGAATGTGCAAAAAGCTGTCCAGAAGGGAGAACGTTCGCACATCGTTCTCTTGTTCATTTGCTGATGAGAGTCTTCATATAAAGGAAGACGTTGCTTGCTGGACACATTAGCACATTGGAAGATCTTGGAGAGTGTTTGTGAGCCAGCTGGTCTTCTTATCCTCTTGCTTTCCAAGTGTACAACAAAAGTACACATAGCCTCCATAGATGTAGGAAAAGGACATAGGATAAAATATAAAACTTGTCCTTGCAAGTATAACATAACTCATAGTCAAGAGTGTGTTGTCTAAATATTGTTGGCCCATAAAGTGTCCTTGAATAGTGACAGCTTGCAATGCTCTAGTAGAAGGCTTTTTGAGACATTGAATATTAAATTCATGTTTAATTCTTCAACCATGACTAAAATGGAAATCTTCTCTTGTCACTATTTGCTTCTTGCCTAAAATGACTTATGCACTGTTGAGATCTTGTGAATAAAAGTCCTTGCCTAAAGTTCATGTTTTTCTTGTGATAGGTAGTTATAAATAAGTGCTTTATGTTGAAAAGCTTCGCACGCGCAGTCTTGCCAGAAGAGAGAATGTTCCCAGATCATTCTCATAGAGTGTCAGTTTCAACATAATAAAGAATGGTGATATATAATGAATAAGCTTTTGGTCCTGTCTTATATTAATCACTCAAACGCACTTGTTAGATCACAAAGAGATCAGAATTCACTTAGAATATAATTAAAGATGTTTTTCATAATTAAAACATCAAATTAGGATTTTGCCTCAACAATTCCATCTACTCACTTGAAACATGGAAGATAAAGTAGCCAAAGCATCAACCATCTGATTCTCATCACGGGGAATATGATGTAATTCCACTTTGTTAAAGAAAGTCAACAAACGTCTTGCATAATCTCTGTATGGAATCAAGCCAGGGTGACGAGTCTCCCATTCTCCTTTGATCTGATTAACCACGAGCGCTGAATCTCCATAAATATCTAGAATTTTGATTCTTAAATCAATAGCTTCTTCAATACCCATAATACAAGCTTCATATTCTGCTATATTGTTTGTACAATAAAAAAGCAACCTGGCAGTGAATGGAATATGGTTACCCTTGGGAGCAATAAGAACTGCGCCAATTCCATTACCATAAGCATTAACAGCTCCATCAAAAATCAAACCCCATATGGATTCAGGATCACGGCCTTCTCCAAACACTGGTTCATCACAATCTTTCATTCTTAAATACATGACATCCTCGTCGGGGAAATCAAACTTGATAGACTGGTAGTCATCAATTGGCTGATGGGCCAAATGATCTGCAAGAATACTTCCTTTAATTGCTTTTTGAGTACGATATTCAATGTCATACTCAGATAACAACATCTGCCAACGTGAAATCCTTCCTGTCAAGGCGGGCTTCTAAAAAATGTACTTGATTGGATCCATTTTAGATATCAACCAAGTAGTGTGGTTAATCATATACTGTTGGAGAGGTTTGGCAGCCCAAGCCAAGGCACAACAAGTCTTCTCAAGCATGGAGTAGCGAGATTCACAATCTGTAAACATCTTACTCAAGTAATAAATAACGTGTTCTTTCTTACCAGTCTCGTCTTGTTGCCCAAGTACACAACCCATAGAATCTTCTAACACAGTTAAATACATAATCAATGGTCTTCCTTCAACAGGAGGAATCAGAATAGGAGGTTCCAACAGATACTCCTTGATACTGTCAAAAGCTTTCTGGCAATCTTCCGTCCACACTATTCCTTGGTCTTTTCGGAGAAGCTTGAAAATTGGTCCACATGTAGCAGTCATGTGAGAAATAAATTTGGAAATGTAATCCAGTCGACCAAGGAACCCTCTTACTTCCTTTTCAGTTCTTGGTGCAGGCATCTCTCGAAAGGCTTTCACTTTGTTAGGATCCACTTCAATACCTTTCTGACTAACCACAAACCCCAAGAGTTTTCCGGATCGAACACCAAAGGTACACTTGTTAGGATTCAGACGAAGCTTGTATTTCTTCAATCGCTTGAACAACTTCAAAAGATGATCAACATGCTCTTCTTCAATATTAGACTTGGCAATCATATCATCAACATAAACCTCAATCTCTTTGTGCATCATATCATGAAATAGAGTAGTCATTGCTCTTTGGTATGTAGCACCAGCATTCTTCAAACCGAACGACATAACTTTGTAACAAAAAATCCCCCATGATGTAATGAAGGAAGTCTTTTCTCTGTCTTCTGGAGCCATCCGTATCTGATTGTACCCAAAGAAACCATCCATAAAGCAGAAAACTTTGAACTTTGCAGTATTATCAACCAGCATGTCAATATGAGGTAAAGGGAAATCATCCTTCGGACTGGCTTTGTTCAGATCTCTGTAATCAACACACATTCTGACCTTACCATCCTTCTTCGGAATAGGTACTATATTAGCCAACCAAAGAAGGTATTCAGATGTAATCAGGAAACCTGCATCGATCTGCTTTTGAACCTCCTCTTTAATCTTCACTGCCATATCAGGGTGCGTTCTTCTAAACTTTTGCTTGACTGGTGGACATTCAGGCTTCAGTGGCAAGTGATGTTCCACAATATTGGTATCCAACCCTGGCATATCTTGATACGACCAAGCAAACACCTCCATATATTCTCTAAGAAGCTCTATCAATCTTTCTTTGACACCTGCATTCAATAAAGCATCAACTTTGATTTCTTTCTTGTTTTCCTCGGTACCTAGATTAACCACTTCATAGGCTCTTCATGAGGCTGAATGGCTCTTTCTTCATGTTCAAGTAACCGGGTAATCTCATCAGGAATATCATCCTCATCCTCCTCTTCAGCTTCAAACACATGGAATTCAAAGTTGGGAGAGGGCGTAGGTTCATTGTGTTCAACGGGTTTATCAACAATTAATCTGCAATTATGATTTATGCTTGATTTTAGAAAAACTTAAAAAGGAATGAGCATTATGCAAATTTTTGAAAAGAGATATTATTTTTATGTTTTTTGTGTTACCATATTCCAGAAAAAGGTAAAAGCAAGAAAAAGCTAAATGCACAATAAAGTGGAAACAAAATAACTTTTATTATTGATGACTTTACTTAAAACAAAGCCCGACAATTATTCTACCTTCGCTTTGGGCAGAGCGATAGGAATTATATTTCTAAACATCGGCCCTAAAAACATGCATACTTTCATCTTGGGCAGAATGAAAGAGTTTGAAAAAAAAGACGGTAAATCATTACGTGGAACGAGAAACAACAGAAGGAATATCCACAACACTCCAATTGCGGCAAACCCCTCCACGCACCACATACCCAACAACTTCCTTAGGCTTATCTTCTTATCAGATTTAGAGATCTTACCATTTGGGATAAAACCTAGACCTTTCCTGTCCTTGTTGTCTGTCAACTCTAACAGTTTTCCCCAACCTGTGGTAGATTCTTCCAATAGCGCTTGTCGCGCATCTTTCAAGGAAGCAATACAAACTCTCTTTCTTAGAACTTCTTCCCTCATCAATTGTCAATCCTTGAAATTGTGTTCCATCAGTAATACCAGCGCTGATGCATGAATATGATGATAACTGGCTCACAAATAAAGCTTGTTTACCCCCTACAGTTATAACTTTGTCGTTCTTCACAAATTTCAACTTTTGGTGTAAAGTTGAAGTAACAACATCAGCCTCATGTGAAATTCCTGGCGCTCAGTCGTACTTCCTAACTTACAACACACACACAAGTGTTGTATACAAACAAACAACTGATTATGGTGAGAGCACACTCAAACACAGAATTGACTCCGTACCTACAGGCTTAAGAGCAATTACACAATAACAAAACACAAAGCCTATGTCCTTAGCATGTATCAACGTGATACAGGAAAAGGCTCACAAGTTCACTAGGTAAAAATAGGATTACACACGCTTTAGTGAACACAATAAAATTCCCACAACCCTAATTAGGTTTTACACAAGTATATATAGAGTCTTCATGCTGGGCTTGACTTGTTCCTAAAGAATAAGAGTCTTCAAAAATATATCCAATAAGTCTTCAGCAAAAATAAAATAATTCCTAAAATATAGGAGATATATTTTAGAATTAAATCTTCACACAAGAGATTACTTGTGACACAAGGCGCACGAGCTGTGCCAGCTGGGCTTTAAAAAAATATAATTTCTAAAACAAATCTTCTTCAAGATATACTTCAGAAATAACAAAAACGTGCACGCGCCTAAAGCTTCAGAACACACATACTCAGATGCTACAGCATTTTCTAGAGCATGTGACAAAATGGGTTTTTGCAAAATTATAGCCAACACCCAAAAATAATTCTTTTTGATCAGCAAATTTTGGCTAAAACACTTTTTGATCAGCATGCATAAAAATAATTCTTCAAATCAACTTCAATTTATAACTAAGAAGAATATAACATATCTTGAATGCATATTAGCTAACCATGTATATGAGGCATGCACAACGGATAACAACAACTTGCCTCAAAACATATGATCAGAGAGACTTGATCTCTCATAGTGGATTCCAGAAAATAATCAACAGGTTCAACAAGCAACAACAGACTATAAGGACTAGGAAAAATAAATTCCTCCCCCTTAAGTCAACAATACTCCCTCTTCAGATATACTCCCCCTCAATGATAGATAGATAGAAGTAATTAGATAAGGGAAAAAACAAAGCATACTACACTCCCCCTGTCTTCATGGCAGATAGCTATAGCAGAAGGCATAGCAATCACATAAATCATAAGCATACATGCAATCATGCAATACACTCCAAAAACCAAACTACTGCTAACTACTCATGTGGTATCAGAGCATATAAGAGATCAGAACATATCAGAGCAATAAACTTCTTCAAACTTTAGTACTAATACTCCCCCTTTGTAGCCAAATAATTTGACAAAAGGAAAAGAACATCAAATTGTCAGAACACATAAGCAAGGAATAAAACCACACAGTACTTATTACAGACCATCAGCACACATAGGTGCATAAAATTCAGGGCTTAACCCACAAAAAGGACATAACATCAGAATATAAAGAAAATGGAGCATTAAAACTCAGTATTTCCTTCAGAATCTTCCACAACCAAGTCTTGATCATGAGCAGCTATCTCTTCAGCTTCCAAGGTTTGAATCACACGATCCACCAAAAACTTCTTATCATCCAGTGCCTTGCTCACAATCTTCAAATCAGCAATCATTTGTTGTCTACTGAGCATAGCAGATTTGCCTTTGGCAGATGGTAGAGCAATATCTGCAGCATGTGATTTTTCCAAAAACCTAGGCTCTAAAGTGATATCTGAATCTCTCTTAACAGCCTCATCAGTAGAAAAACATCGCTCAAGATATTGTTGCAAGATAATATCACAAATCAGGGTTGGAAAAGCAATAGGAATCTTTGTAGCATTTGTCTTCCTATGTGCTATAGTTTGGTAAAAAATAAATTCACCAAAATTAAAAGCAGATTTGGTACCTATAGCATAGATAAACTTACTCAGCACCTTGGAGACATCATTAGAATGGGTAGTAGGCACCCAATTTGTAGCTGCAATCTTGTTCAAAATAGCATACTTTGTGGAAAGTTTGGCAGCAGACAAATTATTCTTCATTGGCCACTCCTTGACCAGATCACCAGTAAGGGTCTTGCAAATTTGATTCTGAGTTACCTCCAACTTAGCCACATCTTCAGCACTCCTGCCTAGGTATTCATTGATTACTGCAGGTGAGAAATTAACACATTTGCCAGGCACAAACACTTGTCTATATTCAGCACTCATAGGATCACCACAATCAGTTCCTATGTTCACAATGAACTCCCTGACCAGCTTGCTGTAGCATTTCCCCAAGCTTTTCACAGTTTTCACCAAACCAGCTGCTTCAATAACCTCCATGAGCTCTTGTAAATTCAGCAAATCATGATGTAGGTTGCTTTCAACAGCAATCCTTCTTTCACAGATAAACTTCCATCTAGAGGCACCTTCCTCATGATGAAAGGACACATTGTCCAAGGGCACCGATGGAACACTTTTGGCCCTTTTTCTTCCTGACTCTACTGGCTTGTCAGATGTGCCAGCATCTTCCATAGCATCTGCTTCAGCAACAAAGTTACTATCATCAGATTGCACAAGTTTCCTCTTCAAGGTCTTCTTCTTAGTCTCAGAAGACACAACAACCTTGCTCTTTGTCCTACTAGGACCATACTTCACAGGTTTCAAGCCATTAGAATTCTTGGCTTTCTTTGTTGACTTTGGTGGTGGTGTAGCATCTCTTTTGGCTCTACTCCTTAACCTTTCAGCAATACTAGGTGCAGGAGCATTCTTCACCATCGTCTTCATTGCAGACAAAATTTCAACATCATGTTCCTTGTCTTGTGAACCTGTTTGCAAATTAGAGAGGATATGATCCTCTATTTCTTGTTCAGCAGACTTCATGCTCTCATCATTTTGAGAGACTTCAACAGTATCACCAGACAAAATTTCTTCAGAATCTTTTGCAATGTCTGGAACATCAGATGCTCTAGCATCTGGTATAGCATCAGATACAAGAAGATTTGCATCTTCTTGAACCTTATCAAAAGCAACAGTTGAGTCATTTTTCAGAGTTGACTCAGGAACAACATCATCAGTGGTCTTCGTGATAGCACCATCGTCAACAACAACATTATCAGAATCATCTAATCCTAGGGTTTGAGACTCTTGAACTACCCTACTAGAAGATTCAACATTATTTTCATCTAAATCATCAAGATACAGTTCTTGCATAGTATGAGATTTACTAGATCTAGATTTTGACTTAGACTTCTTCTTTTTCCCTTTTGATTTCACAGATTTAGGGGAAAGAACACTTACAGTCTTCTTCTTTTTCTTGGATTTTTCTTTCTTTGATTTTGCGGTAGTGTCGGAAGCGACAATAGATATGGGTTCTGAACCAGGAATCAACGTTGCAGGTTCAACCGGTGGTGGCGATTTGGGAGAAGATTCTTTGATCGGTGAAGTAGTAGGAAAAGACATGATCGATTTGTGAATGTAGTGACTGTGGAATATGAGAGGTTTGAGAGATGAAAAATTCTTGTGCGATTGAGAGTGATGCAGCAAAGAGATGGAGTGATTGAGTATTTGAGAAGCACAATAATGATTATGGCAAGAGAAGTTTACACAAAAGAAAACCGTTCCTTGATAAGCGTGCGCCTTAATAGGATAGGGGAGAATCAGTTGCACACCTTTTAAAAATTAACTACTATTGGTTTTCAAATAGGAAAATTCCTAATTTGCCCTTCAACCTTTCAAATTGCGTTGCATCTAGTGCCTTTGTAAAGATGTCAGCTAGTTGATCATTTGTAGCTATATGTTCTAATGTGACAATCTTTTCTTCAACAAGATCTCTAATAAAATGGTGCCTTAGATCAATATGTTTAGTCCTACTATGTTGAATAGGATTCTTGGAGATGTTAATGGTACTCATGTTGTCACAGTATAATGCCATAGCATTTTGTACCACATTGTACTCCTTCAACATTTGCCTCATCCATACTAGTTGAGCACAACTACTACCAGCTGCAATATATTCTGCTTATGCAGTTGATAAAGATACACAATTTTGTTTCTTACTAAAACATGATATGAGATTATTCCCTAGGAAGAAACATGCTCCTGAAGTGCTTTTACTATCATCTGCACTTCCTGCCCAATCAGCATCACAATAGCCTACTAAAGTTGAATTATCACTATGACAATACAAGATTCCATAGTCACATGTCCCACTCACATATTTTAAGATTCTTTTGACTTCTGTGAGATGACTCATCTTAGGTTCAGCTTGATATCTTGCACACACTCCTACAGCAAAAGTAATATCAGGTCTACTTGCTGTGAGGTACAATAGGCTTCCAATCATACTCCTATAGAGACTTTGATCAACACTAGTTCCTTTTTCATCTTTGGTAAGTTTCAAGTGTGTAGCTGCTGGTGTTCTTTTGGTGCTAGCACTCTCCATACCAAACTTTTTCACAATATTTCTTGCATACTTACTTTGAGACACAAATATAGTATTCTCCATTTGTTTGACTTGGAGTCCAAGAAAGAAAGTTAGTTCACCCACTAGACTCATCTCAAATTCAGACTGCATATGCTTTACGAATTGCTGGACCATCTGATCAGACATTCCACCAAAGACTATATCATTTACATAAACTTGAGCTATCATCACTTTACCTTTCTCTTCTCTCACAAACAGAGTCTTGTCATTTCCTCCCTTTCTATAACCATGAGTAACCAGAAACTCTGTCAACCTATCATACCAAGCTTTTGGAGCTTGCTTTAGACCATATAAGGCCTTTTTCAACTTGTAAACATGATCTGGAAAACTAGGATCAACAAATCCTTTAGGTTGTTCAACATAGACTTCTTCATTCAAGTACCCATTGAGGAAGGCACTTTTAACATCCATCTGAAACAGTTTGAATTTTAATATGCACGCAACACCTAAGAAAAGTCTTATGGATTCAAGACGTGCTACAGGGGCAAATGTTTCATCAAAATCTATCCCCTCAATCTGAGCATAGCCTTGAGCTACCAGTCTAGCCTTGTTTCTAGTTATAGTACCATTCTCATCAGATTTGTTCCTGTAGACCCATTTAGTACCAATTACATTCACATTTTTAGGTCTAGGTACAAGATCCCACACTTCATTCCTCTTGAACTGATCAAGCTCCTCTTGCATGGCGTTAATCCAAAACTCATCTGTAAGTG
The DNA here is from genome assembly GCA_951804385.1 of Trifolium dubium. NCBI lineage: Eukaryota > Viridiplantae > Streptophyta > Magnoliopsida > Fabales > Fabaceae > Trifolium > Trifolium dubium. The sequence goes on along the minus strand of OX638062.1, from coordinate 30,389,312 downwards.
CTTCCTTGACATTCTTGGGTTCAACTTTTGAAACAAAGCATGAGTTAGACACAACATCTCTTGTTCTTCTTGTAACAATGCCTTGGCCAAGTTCTCCAATGATAAGCTCTTTTGGATGATTTTTCTGGACTCTAGTAGATGGCCCTTTTTCAGGTTTAGTAACACTTCATTCATAGTCAACATCTACTTTTTCAGTTTCAGTTACTTCCTGCTGATCAGATGCTATAGAGATTGTTGGAGCATCTGATATCTTGTCTTCACTAGTGTCATCTACAACTACATTAAAGGATTCCATCATTACCTTAGTTCTGGAATTGAACATTCGATATGCTCTGCTGTTGGTAGAGTATCCTAAGAATATGCCTTCATCACTCTTGGAGTCTAATTTTCTTCTTTGTTCTCTATCTGCTAAGATGTAGCACTTGCTCCCAAAGATATGAAAATACTTGATATGGAAGACTTTTGGCATGTAACATCACTCTAGCTGACTCTTGCAAAGTTCTATTCTTTCTTTCAACAACACCGTTTTGTTGTGGTGTAATTGGAGAAGAAAACTCATGTGTTATTCCTTCAGCTGTACAGAACTCAGAGAACTTGGAATTCTCAAACTCCTTCCCATGATCACTTCTTATTTTCAAGACCGTACTATCCTTTTCTCTTTGTAATTGAAAACATAACTCCTTGAAAACGTCATAAGTGTCTGATTTTTCCCTAATAAATTTAATCCAAGTGTATCTTGAGAAGTCATCAACCATTACAAATGCATATCTTTTACCACCTAAGCTCTCAACTTGCATAGGCCCCATCAAATCCATGTGTAATAACTCAAGTATTCTGGAAGTTGTCAGATGTTGTACCTGATGGTGAGGCTTCTTAGTCTGTTTCCCAATCTGACATTCACCACATATGTTTCCTTCTTCAATCTTGAGTTTGGGTAGCCCTCTAATTGCTTCCTCAGCTATGGCATTCTTTATGCTCCTTAGATTTAGATGACCTAACTTTTGGTGCCATAATTTTACTTCATCTTCCTTAGTTACCAAGCAAGTTGTCATGCCAACTTCTTTTTGAGGTTCCCATAAGTAACAATTATCTCTTGACCTCACACCTTTCACTAAGACTTCTCCTTCTTGATTTGTTACTAGGCATTCGGATTTTGTGTAGTTAACTAACAACCCTTGATCACACAGCTGGCTGATACTGATTAGATTAGCTGTCAATCCTTTTACTAGCAAAACTTTTGTGAGTTTAGGTAGACACTTTTTATCCAAGTTTCATATTCCCTTGATTTCTCCTTTAGCACCATCACCAAAAGTAACAAAGCTTGTTGAATAGGATTTCATATCAACCAGAAAATTCTCAATTCCAGTCATATGCCTGGAACAACCACTATCAAAGTACCAACCTTCTATAGATGTTGCTTTTAGGGATGTGTGAGCAATGAATGCAACATGATCCTCTTTAGGTTTCCACTCTTTCTTTACAAAGTTTCTAGATCTGAC